>CM062818.1:1173002967-1173602967 GCA_031772625.1 Pinus tabuliformis | reverse complement strand
TTTTTGGGTCATTTTTATATTTCCATGTGACTAAATATGCATCGAAGAAGCTTGAGATTACTATTAAGTTGGGGATATTTGTGGGATACATTGATACATCTCACAATTATCGGGTGTACTTGTCGATCAACATGATGACAATGGTTCGAAGGGATGTCAAATTCGATGAGGAGAAGGCCATGCGATTTTCCCTTGAGAGGGAGATTGAGCTACATGGGATGAGGAACTTTTAGCTCTTAAGTTTGAGGAGCCTCAGATTGATGTGGAGCAGCTACATGTAGAGGATCTGGGAGTGGAGACACCCACTCAGGCAGGGTCTTCCAGAGAGGGAAGAAAGAGCACCAGAGAGGTTGACAGATTGTTGGATGATGTACGCGAGAATGTAGGAGTTCCCACTTCTCAGTGCAGGTAGAGGAGGTCACTTGAGAGGTACACTGGATACATGGCTCTTATGGAAAATTTGTTGTGAGAGAGCCATCTTCCTTTAAGGAAGTAGTGCAGCAGCCCGTTTGGGTTGATGCCATGGTGGAGGAGTATGACTCCATACTTCGTAACAGTGTTTGGGATGTGGTCCCGAGACCGGAGGACAAGTCAATGGTGAGTTGTTGTTGGATTTACAAAGTAAATCAAGTTTTAGATGGTAATGTGGAGAAGCATAAGGTTATATTTGTGGCCTATGGCTTTTCATAGTAGAGGGGATTGACTATGATGCGAAATTTGTTCATGTTGCAAGTTACTCATCGATTAGATCTATATTGGCACTATCAGCGCAAATGGGTTGGAAGATATATCAAATGGATGTGAAGACAATCTTCCTTAATGGCGTGATTGAGGAAGAGGTTACATAGAATAGCCTGAAGGTTTTGAGACCTTCAACTGTGAGTCGCATGTGTGCCGGCTCAAGAGAGCATTATATGGGATGACGCAAGAACCCACTACTTGGTACACTAGGATAGATAGCTACTTCATCGGGTTGGGATTCACGAAAAGTGAAGCGGATGCGAACCTATACCACATAGTGGTGGAGGGTAAATTGTTGATCATTGTACTTTATATTGATGATCCCATACTGACAGGTGATGATCATTTGATCAAGTCTTGCAAGGAGGACCTTGCAAGGGAGTTTGAGATGAAGGACATGGGGCTCATGCATTACATTATTGGAATGGTGGTATGGTAGGGAGATGGGGATTTGTTTGTGTCTCAGGGAAAATATGCCAACGAGATACTTAGGAGATTCCGCATGGAGAGCCACAAACCCATGGAGACTCCTTTAGAAAGTAACTAGAGGAAGGAGGATGCTACTTCAGGGGAAGTAGTGGAAGCTACTATTTATAGGAAACTTGTGGGTTCACTCGTGTACTTGGTGAATACATGATCGGATATGTGCTATGTAGTAAACCAATTTAGTCAAGCAATGGTTAGGCCTAACAAGATGTATTGGAAGGTGACAAAGCATGCGTTGAGATACCTCAGGGGAACTTCTTAGTATGGATTATGATACAAATGAATAGAGGGGGTGAAGCTTCAAGGCTTCACCAATGTTGATTGGGTAGGGATTCCATCTGACCAGAAAATCACCTTAGAAGGGACATTTAATATTGGGTTAGTGGAAGTTTCATGGTACAATAGGAAACAAAGATCGGCTGTGCTTAGTTCAACAGAGGTAGAGTACATGGTTGCAAGTCAAGCAACAGGTGAGGCCAACTAGATGGGGAAGATCTTAGTTGTTCTGTTTGGTTAGAAGATGGATCCAGCTCTGATTTAATGTGATAATCAGAGTTGTATCAAAATCGCTGAAAATTTAGTTTTTCATGATCGGTCAAAGCATACTGATATGCAATATCATCATCTCAGAGATTGTGTATTAAGGTGGATTATGTTGTACATTCCCACAGAGGAGAAAGATGCTAACATTTTGACAAAAGCATTGTCAATATGTAAATTCTAATTTCACAGAGACAGGATTGAGGTAGCTGATAATCCCTTTCTTGTTGAGAGGGAATGTTGAGAAATGGAAACAATAAATTCCAGTTTAATTTGTCCTTGAATTAAACCGAGAATTAAAATCGAATTATATTCTCATAAAAACTTGTAAATAGTTAATTAAGTTTAATTAGCTTAATTAGCTTAGGAATTTTGAGTTGGAAGACTTTTTGTAGTCATGTATAGGTTCTCCCTAAGTTTTAGGGGTCTAGTATGAGTTTAAATTGAGTTGGAAATTAGATCACTTAGTTTACTGAGTTAAGTTCAATTAAATTAGTTCTAAATTGTTTTTGGAACTAAAAGAGGACTAACAGTATTAGTGCACTAATGCATCCACTAGTACTACTCCAGTTAACTGAAGATTCCCTCATGAGAAACTCATGCATGCTATTTTAGAGAAAGACCCAATTGAGACTAGAGTGTAGGGACAATGTACAATTAATGGTATTATTTACTGCCGTGTAAATATCATGCATGCATCAGAGATTGATCCTATGTTTGGATTGCACAGTTTTGGAAGAAAATTCCCTTTAAATACAAGATATTCATCCTAGGAATTATGAAAAAGATTAAGGGCTTGGAGAGTTGTTGAATAGGCTAAGGATTTAGCTTGAGCTAGCTTGTGAGCTAAGAGAGTTGAGCATACTTGTGCGAAATTGTTCTAGTGAGAACAAGATTTTTATCTTCACTTATATTTCTGATATATGCAATACAGATAGTAGGGTTTTGAGAAGTGGCTTTCCCTAGATACATAGTGTGTTATGTGCCATTGATTTATCTTCTTGTTGTTCATATTGTTTTCATCAATCTATTGGCTTCCTCTCGTTGAAAGTAGAAGTAGATTCTTGTCCTGTGCTTTAGTAAATTGCATGAGCTTGTGAATCTGCAAGATTTTCTACATAATGACTTGAAGTCGACATGAGAAGAACCATCAAAGAAGGGCCTTGATGTATCCCCCATAAATCGACATGGAACAAAATAGGATGATGTGATGTATGGATGAATTCATGAAGTGATGAAGTACAACTGAAAGAGGGAAGGTCGACTCAAAAAGGCCAACGAGCTATTTCAAATGACCGACAGAGGCTGAGACTTCCCTTGAAACAATAGTGGCATGACACAAGAGTGACTTAGAAGCACAACTAATGCGAATCTTGTGATATTAGACAACAATGCAGGAGGCATCGAGGCATGCTCCATATGGCTCGAAGAGTAATCAGCTAGAGGAGTAGACATATTCAAATGTATGGTACGACTCCTAGGTAAGCTAAAACCCAACTCTGGTATAATGAAGCATACAAGTGGCATGTTCAAGGAGACATAAAGAATGTTTTCGTTTGATGACTAATAAAAATAAATGTTCCATCCCTTCTCTTTATATAAGTTCTTTTTTCGTAAAGTTGTCCCCCAAGCCCGAAAAAGAGATAAAAGTATACAAGGGAGAACCTCCTATCCATAGTAGATTAGGGTATTCCTTTTTCGTAACTAGTCTATTCCAATATGGAAAAGGGTTAAAATTACACTGGATAGATGAACCATCAATTAATTTAATGAGCGTGAAGGAGATAAGCTCACTCGATAATATTTTTTAAATTAAGGAGTTTGAAAAGAGCTTAAATAAAACTTCTCCTTGAGGAACAAGTGGTATAGAGGATAGAAACTGGTTCAAGTGATTATGGAACTACTCATGACATAAAGAGGATAAGATTCTGGCTAATGGGACCACTCATCACAACGGTTTCTCCAAGAAAGGGTAAAACAACAAGTCAAAGAGGATGGTAGGCCAACTAGATGAGGACTATGGAAGAGAGAAACCATGGCTCAATTTGAAAAAATAGGTTGATAAAAGCGATGATCAAAAGGGATAAAGAGTGGAATCCTCCTAGGGCATGACTAGAAAAGAGACGAAGAAGAGGACATGAGGCTCAGATTCTAAGTCATGTCTAGTCAGAAGGATGGATTCTTAAAAGAGGATAAAAAGAATGCATGGACACCAATAAAGTAAAGAGGTTCTATACTAGGGTATCGATGATCAAGAAATATCTACCACCAAGTGATGAAATGAATGATAGAGAATGGCTAAAGTCACAACTTGATGATTGTTAACACTAGAAAATCATACACATGTTTGCACAATCTAGAAGCCACTAAAAGATGTCTAACGGAATGCACAAGTGAAGATTTTCCAGCTGAAGACATTATGAATTTCAAAAAATTTAATTTATCCTAAGTTCCAAAATTTATGGAGTTTAAAAATTGAAGACTCTCCAGTTGTTTCTTTAATATTTGTGCACCACGTGGAATTTTCTTCAAAAATCGCATGGTCGATAAAATGGCTAACTCAGGGAATTTAGGACCACTTCACACACTTAGAGGAGATTCACTGATAGGATCTTAGTCTAGGACAACTAAATTTGAGTCACACTAAAGATATGAATCCCTCAATGGAATCATCTTGTCCTACTCATGAATCATTTTCATTCATGAACCAAAGAGGGAAGATGGATTCAAAATTCTATATAAACAGGCCATGGGAGAACCAAAACATGAGACAATGTTATGCTGGACAAATTGTTATCAGAGAAAACCAACATTTCATTGTTGAAGCCAAAGAAAGTAAATGTTGGCCATATTGCTTCTAATTAATCCATCATCTTAGTGAGAGGAGAAGATTCCACCATTGAGAGAGTCTTCATACTTCTTTGAGAGAGAGGAGAATCTTGCAAAGAGATTGAGGAAAAGAACCTCCATGCTAAGGATTTTGAGAACCATAGCTCAAATAATTCTCTTCAAGAGTTAAGTACTCATCTTTTTTATTAAACTTCTACTACCAATAGTCAATAAAGGGATTTGTTTCCATTATTTTGTTGACATGTTTACTCCATTAAACATTTATTTGTGTATTTATCTCTTTGTTTTAGTTCATGTTTATGTATGCATTGTTTTCAATATTTGCAATGCTTTTTTTATCTAAGTCTGTTCACTAACAAAACGAACTTTGTTTGTGTTCCTTTGCAATGAATAACCAACTACTAAGGAGGTGCCTTTTGGTACACCATTCCCACAAAAAAACTACCACAGAACTGGCGACCATACTGTTGTCTTTTCTTTAATATGAAGGTTGTGTTTGTAGGACCTTGTCTCTGCATAGTCGACTTACAAGGCATTCAATACCTATAATTTTTGCAGGACCTTGTAGACCTCTTGTTGGATGATAAACTTGTTAATTTATAGTCTCTTATTGACCATGCGACTTCTTATCAAATATACGTGAAATTCACAAATTTTCCTTTAACATACATGTCAATGTGTCTGTGCATTGTGCAACCTGCACAGTTTTCTAGAAAGTAAAATATACCTTTTAATTTCACATTTTTTCACTGCTTGGCAACCTTTAATGAATTTCCTTCACCTCTACAATGTTTTTCTAGTCAGTTTATATTACTTAATTTCTCTAATAATCATAATTTGTTGGGTAATTAGACTACCTTTACTTTCATTGTCAATTCTCACATAGCCTAAATAGTAAAGGAGTAAGTGGACCATCATCCACAAATCTTGTTACTAACCAAAGAATTCATTTCTTTAATTTTATGGGACTAGGAGAAAGTGTTATTATGAAAGGTAATATTTTATTCCCTTGTGTCTCTTAGAGGAACCTGGATTTGCATATGAAAACTTTTAACATTTGAATTTCCATCTCCCTATTTTGAAATTCACATAGTGTAATAGGAAAAAGAGTAAGTGGCCCATTATGCGCATATCACTTCTTTCTCATGCAAGGAACAAATTGAAATTTAGAATAAGTAGAGGAATATTGTAATGGATCACCGAATATCCACATCCTCTCACACTTTACATGCTCACTTCATCACTTGCACACAATTACACATCACACACTAAGCTTCTATAAAATTTTTATTAGAAGGCATCTAATTTCCTAAGCTTTTGATACTTATTTTATATTATCTTACATGTCACACCCCAAAGAAATGTAAGACACTTAAAAGAAACCATATTGAACCAACTAAATTCCCTGCAGGGGCCACCAAAAAAATTATAGTTCAGGTTAATACCATTGGGGGTAGGCATCCCATAGGCTGCCATCATCAAGTTACATATTTGAAGCATAACAATGGACATTTTATGGAACTTAAAATACTTCAATCATCCCATGGAAATGAATACTCGAGCATGACAGAGACCAGATTCAGAGGGGATTCAGCTTAGGTCAAATGCGTGCGATACTCTTTGGGGCTACATAACCCATCTAGTGCTTGGTACTAGTAGCTCACTACTAAGAATATAAAGACTTGAATTCTCACATGGGACGAAGGTATTTTAGTGGCCAAAATATAGGGAATCCTTTCCCTATAGGTGATAGTGTGGGAAGCACTTGAGCCTCATTTCCATTACCTTGGCTGATTCTTCAACTGCTAGAAGGTGTTGCTAGTTCTTTCGAGGCATTTCCTCAAGACCCATCAGAAGGTATCTCCACAAGTCCCAGTTACTTTGAGAGTGGAAATTATGAATAGGTCTTCTTGGGATATTTTTTCATAGGTAAAAACAAATGAAAACCATTTTTTGTTTGATTAATGACATAGGCTAAAGTTAAAGTAAAAGTAATCTTTTTATTTTTCACTTTGTTTTATGTATGTGATTTATTTTCTTTGAAGAATCATCTCCTTCCCTCACCATACAAAAATTATCACACACTCTAATCGACACCATAAGGGACCCCACAAATCCTCGTTGATATAAATGCTTCTTAAACCACCACCCATTATTGGGAGGTGTGCCAATACTCTCTCCACTTAGGCATAAAGGACATCATGCAACAAAAATTATAGGATATTCCTTTATTGGTGCATCTTTACTAGGGGCCCCTCCCCATCAAAGCACACACATCACAACCCCATAAGGATCCCCACATGCTACCACTTTGGGGAGCCCACATACCACTCCTTGGGACAATCCATGAGACACCCACCGAGGTAGTTCTCCTGACACTTCCCCATGGAGGACGACTTTACATATATTATCCAAAATAGTTTCATGATGATGGATAACTCACAGATCTCGTTCTTAGCTTCTTTAAACGTACCAAATATAAGTAAGCTAACTAATGAGCCGATCGATCATAGCTTGAATTGGCTAGCCATGTGCTCCCTTTGTACATTCCAAAATTCAAAGGGAAATAGGGAGAAGACCCAATAAACCATGTCATGAATTTTCACCATTGGTGTTCATCTTATAGTATCACAGACAATACTATTCAATTACGACTATTTCAGCGCACCCTTACTGAGCTTGCAGCGAAATGGTACATTGACTAGCCTTTTGCGTCACATGGAAACTTTAGCTCCCTAGCTACAAATTTCTTAACATTCTTTTAGCTCCCATTTCTTCATGATTCGGGCTTGGAACTTCTCACCCACTCCAAATAAACACCTGCTACCCACATATCAGATCATATACATGAATGGAGGAAATGTCATAGCTTGTGTAATGCACGGTTTGAAGACAAAGTCCTCCTCGACTCCTTTTTAAGATCCCTCACATCAGAAATTTCAAAAGACGTGGAAAACACATTCCTATATAATGAGGAAGAAGCTGTTAGAAAAGTTCAATAGTTAGAGCTTATATACACCCAGTCTAGATATATCTATCATGTGCTTCCAGATGTGATATGCCTACAGACTTATAAAGAGACATCGGGCACATCCAATGTTGTTGATGGATTGATTGGGGCCATCACTTGAAACCAACTCAGCAACACCTACTAGTACCCTAGATATGCGTTTAGTGGCCAAGCATTTGATGTTATGCAAAATGCACCATCACTACAACATACAAGATACTATCCCAGTCAAACCACACCGATGCAAAATCTGGTTAGTTGAGTGCTGTACTATGTGACAGCCCCTCCATTTATACAAGTAATAGTTGATATTTGACATATAAATGGGGATCCTTTTTAAATTTTTAGCCTTTGAAAAATAAATGCTAACTCTAAAAAATTTCCTTGAAACCCTTAGAAAAACAACCCAATCTTAGGATCTTTATTGCAAATCGCATTTCGCAGTTTTCCATGTGACAATTATAGACATCTTTAAGAAAATCCCGAAATGCGATATGTGATGAAGCCCCCCGCTACGATATTTTGATCAGAACACCTTGAGAACACGCGATCGCACTTCATAGAGTTGTAAATAAATAATGCATGCCATTGTGTCATCCTTTAACTATTTGCGAAATGCGATATTGCAATCTTTGCAATTGTATTTTGCATTATCTCTAGGCAATGCTATATTACAACATTTAAAAGTTGTGATGCGCGAATAAAGCATGAAGCATGGGAATTTATGTGTTTTAATATAATAATGAGTGGTTTGACAGGGTAATTAATGTTTAGTAGCCTGAGGAGAGGTAAAAATGTTTCAAGTTATGGGTAGTTAACACTGAAATCTCATTCAAAATATTCCCACAATTCAAAGTCATTTCAGAGAGATTTTAGCCTTAATTTACCTATATCATCTACACTAATATATTTCTTCTGTTTCAGTCAAGCTTCAAAATTAATGTCACTATGAAAGGTGATGCAAAAGCAGAAGAAGCAGAGCATTATAGAGTCTGGGCTATCATAAATGTCACCTATATTCGCTGATATAGTTTGCAGTGTTGATGGAGGAGCGACAACATGGGAAGTCATATACAACAAACTTGAAGATGAGCATTCTAAAATTATTGTCATAAAGGAAATGGATGACTCAATAAAACCTTTGGGAGTCCAATTCAAAGATGTTGCCTATTCCTTCCTTCACAGAATAGGAGTAAGAGTGAAAATACTCCCATACAATGATATGATTAGATGGGTGGTGGAAAATATCAGAATTGAAGATAGGCAGTTTAGGAACTTGAGGATGGAGCTCATGGGGTCATTCAAAGTTGAATACCTAAAGAAAATGTATCATATACTTGACCCTCAAGACATATATGACAAGTCATACCTAGCCAACTTCACAAAGAAAAATGAAGAACCTTTCAAGATGATCCAAGGCTGGAGGGTACTGGAGAACAAGTACAAATATGATAAAAAGGGTATGTATCTTGTAGCTTACTTGGAAAAACCATACAACTATGCAATTTCTATGTTATGCAGGCTATATGGTTTACCTAATAATACCAAGTTTTCCATAGAATGGATTCCTTTAATTGATGCTCGTGTCAATTCCACATAATGAATTGGGCCACTATCCTATTTGATAACCTAGCCACTTCCATCTCTGACTATCGTTAGAAGAGGTCTTCCTCCACAGAGAACCTTCCTCCATTTTATTGCAGTGCCTATATCATGGATTCCATCTGTTTCTACACTAAATTTCCAATCATGGGTTGGAAATGGACTTTGTAGGACCCCTACCCTATCCATCTCAACCGTAAACAAATTTGGGAATCCCATTATATACCCCATTTTTATAAAGTTTGGCATGTTGTTATTTTACCATTGCATCAATTTATTTTTAATAAGAAAGCCACAAGGTTTTCCAAAGAAGCTTTTATAGACCTTCTCATAGTAGGTAAATATTGTGTTGAAGAATGGTTTACATACATCAGGGCTTTTCGCAGTATAGTGGACCCGCATGTCCTCCCTTTGTATGTCTCTAATAAACTATTCGCAAGAGAAATAGCCCACAAGGCTGTGGGAAAAGGCTTAACCAAAACCCTAAAAGATAATAAAAAGTCATTGTGGCCATCTCTTCCCATTCAGTGTGGTTCTTTTTTGTTAGAAAATTTCAACCATGCAACTAAGGAATCACTAAGCGTAGAGAGCCTCAAGCTCCATACTCTGCCGAAGAGGCAAACTGAACCTGACAAGGTAACACATAATATTACTACTACATTGAAGATTAAGCCCTTTAACCATGAGGCTAATAATTCTAAAGACCTTATACAATCATTTGAATCATTCGAACAAACGTTTGAATGGGCAAGGGACAATCTGAGTCCTGAAGATTTTGAAAGCTTTCAGGAATTCAGAAACAAAAGGCTCGAAATAATTCCATTGCATTTGTTAAAAGTCGAGGACAAACCTATACCCAGTGTAACTATCAACAATGAGGGACCAAATTCTCGCATAGAGTGTCAAGTGGACACAAGGAAAGCACTGATACAGGGAAAGCCGAAGACACCAAGAATACAGTGGAATCGAGCAAGAGGTCAGCCAAAAAGTAGGTCATAAGTGACTTGACTAAAGATACTAGTTTTGAGATCAAAAGAAGAAGTTTCGAGTAGGAGTGGGACTAATTCAATAAAAAAAATACAAGACACTCCTAAGACAACAGATGGCTAGGAAACCACGAAATATGGCACTCCTCTACATACCCAGAAAATTATAGAGTTTGAGCCAATGGATGAGCAAGGGACAAGTTCACAACAGACATAAATCATTCCTGCTTTGCCCACATCAGAAATTGTCCTGAAGGTGACTGAAATTACCCCTTTAAATTTGTTCTACAACCCACTTCACAAGGTTGTAGCAAGGAGAGAGAGGAAAAGAAGGAGGGTAGAGACACCCAAGATCCCACCTGCGAATGAGCCGACGGACATAATCTGGAAGGATATTCCTTCCAATCTATCTGAAAGCTTGACCACACTATCGCAGCTTACAGGGGAATATGCAACTGCCAGCATGGATAAAGCTACGGATATATATATTTTGTTAAGGGAGAGGGAAGAGAAGATAGCGTAGCTCGAGCAACAATTGGAAATTGAAAAAGAAAATGTGAACCAGCAAGCTGCTGAACAAATCGCTCAATTGTAGTAGAATATGGAAGTGTTAAAGATAAGCCATGAAGTAGGCATCTCTGCGAAGAACATGCAAATTCAAGAGTTGAAAGAATCCATGGAAACATATGAAGATGTCCCTACTGTTAATGAATTCATCAAAGAGGCACTAGAGCTAAATTCCCTTCTATCAAAATAGCAAGAGCAATTTTGCAAAAGAATGTTGCATATCACTCCTTATATGATCACCAGTGATCAGTTAACGTATAAGGAGATTGACCAAAGAACTAAATTTAATGATTTAAATGCAAGGATCTTAGAATTCATTGAATGACAAGAAACAAAATAAGGAAGGAGAGCTAATCTGCCCAAGATTGAGGAGACACATAAGGACATTCTATTCATGGATTGGGATGTGCAGATCAAGCAAGCTGAATTAGTAGTGGCAAGAGAAGCAGGGGTGTCAAAGAACATAGTAAAAGCAGTAAGCCACACTTTGCATGCCACCAACCTAGTGAAAGAAGGTAACCCAAAATCACTCTCAGATTTAAATGAATTACATAAAAGCTAGAAGAAAAGAGAGGAAAACCAAAGGGAGGCGATCACAAAGTTAGAAAAGACTAACTAGGAGGTGTATTGGCAATACCTTGTCAAGCCACACAACCAAATCACGACCGTCAATTTCTCACTCCATTCAACTCAACGAAATATTCCACCTCTCACAAATCTTATTTTCACAGGACAGGTCATAACACAATTTGGGCTACCTCCTCAAGTGAAACCGATGGCCGATATATGCAATTTAAAAGAGAAGTTGGCAAAAAGAAAGTCATCGTTATAACCTCTGCTCATCAAGTCACTTTTGTTTTTAGAGTTATTTGACTAGTTAAGAGGAAGTTTGTTAGAAACCTCCTCAATTTTTGTATAATCTATTTTTGAACATTAGTTAGAATAGTATTTATACCCTTCTCATGCATTTAGAGAAGAGTCCAGAATTTTATCAAAAACATTTTCAAAGAATGCACTTATGTAAGTTTGTGAATGCCTTGATGAAATTATGGAACATGATCATTTCTTTTGAATATTAGACTACTTTCCTTTGTTGATGCACTATTGTATACTTAGAAGATAATTTGATCTGAAGAAAGAATCTTATCTATGTCATTAGTCAAATGAGCTGAACTTCACACATATGGTACTTCCATATTGTATGATTAGTTATTTTTCTGTTTAATTAGTGATAACATTTCATTTTCATGAATTGTATATGAGATATGTTCCTTTAGTTATGCGTTAATTACACTATTGTATGATGCCTAGCTGAAATTATCTATTTGCATATATAATCATCAGATATATGCAATATAGTTCATACATTTATTTGACTAACTATTTAGTAAAAGAATTTATCTTTACATGTTATCACCTCTATTTAATGCATGATTGATCTTTATTATCACATGTCAAACATATATCTTTTTATATCGCATATCACAACAGAATACTCGGGTTTCTATTAGATTAAGTTAGCTAGAGATTTGCATGATAGAATAGGTCATTTAGTTATCATTATCCTTACTACAATCGCTTGAAAACCACCCACTCTCATTTTAAAACACACATTGGGAAACTGGTCCCATCATCCCTAGTCGGAGCCACCACTTCAAATGGAAAAGGAGTTGTCTTTAAGGTCTAGACCAAGTGGTTATCCCCCATGTTGGAGCAACAAAAATCTGAGGCTTCAACATTTTGGCGCTAGAAGGAGGGATATCTGACTATGAATGGCATATAAACATAAATATCAATTGAAAAACATTCATAAGAGTCAAAACCCCTCCACAACTTCTACTTCTTTTAGATCTCATTCAAAATCTATGGATCTAAAATCTGAAGTTGTAGAAACATCTCCATAATCTTCTAAAGTGTTAATACAACCACCTTCTTCATATTACACTCTCGAGTCTCCCGAATTTGACTCCTTGATACAGAAATTGGAACAAATATCCATTTCTACCGAGAAACCATAAAGGCCTGAAGCTTCTGAAGAAAGTGTCACTTCCTTATTACGAGAAATTGGTGTATTAACTAGATTACAAAGTGAAAGGCTTGGAATAACTCCTTTTGAGTTTCCCATTCATTCACGACGTAAGAAAGTTATCACATCAAGATCTGAATCGGATACTAGTGAGATCACTTCACCTTTCCATCCATTCACTTCTACTCAATCCACCTCTTCTCAACAATCCACTTCTTCAACTAGTATTGCTACTAGTAGTACTAACCCAGTAGTAATTTCTTCACCATCTATACCTACTTCTGGACCGGCCTTCCCATCTTCCCAGTCTCCAACTCAAGTTATGGCCAATCAACCCGCTCAACCTTGGGCAAATCTTAGTGCTATTATGGTTGATAATCTAAATGCTCTCCCAGCAAACCTAGAAAAATGATTACCTAAGTACAATCCTGATGATGGTCTTCTTGCTGAAGAACATCTAAATAAATTTATGCTAGCCATGAATCTTAATGGAGTTGCACATGAAGATGTTGTAATTAAACTATTTCCTTATACTTTCCAAGGATCTACAGGATCTTGGTATTTTTCCCTTCCAGCAGGCTCCATAATAAACTGGGATACTTTTCAAGAAATATTTCTTGCAAAATTTGGTGATGACAGGACTATAGCATCTTTAATTAATGATCTTTCCAACCTAAAAGAAAATTCAGATGAAAGGATCAAAGATTTCAACTCTAAATTCAACAAGTTACAACACAAAATCCCACCTGCCTCCAAACCTATAGTAGATGTACAAATAGAATGGTACATATCCTCCCTTCCTCCTAATATTGCAATTTTTGTAGATAGAGCCAATAAGGCTACCCTCGTAGAAAACATGAAATAAGCTATGTCTGTAGAAAGAAGAATTATTGCCTTAGAAAATAGGTCACAGACAGATGAAAGGAAATCAAAGAATGTAGCATTCAAGGATGATTCAAAAAATAAAACTCCAAAGGACCTTTTTGACCTTGAAGGCCTTCAGAAAGTGTTGAAGACCATGTCCAATGAAATGGACAAAATAAAGAAACAAGTTGCAGAATCATCTACTCCTAAGAAACCTTTTTGCTCATTTCAAATAAATCCTTCTTCTACATCTCGGCCACCAAATACTATTTCTAATGATGAATCTGAACTGTAAATAGAAGAAGGCTCACCTACCGAAGAAGAAACCGAAATTGAAGAAGAAGTTGAGTTAAATGGAATGCGGGGCTTCATTCTTCCAACTGAAGAGGAAGCACAAGTTATGCCAGTAACTACAAGAAGTAAAAACTCTCTTGATATGTCTATAATTCATAAACAGAAAACTGCTACTCCTGTAAAGGAGAAGACAGTATGTAAGAAATCTAAGACTAATCAAACTGATTCTATTCCACTAAATCCTCCAACTACTTCTAAAACATTGGTAATATTGGATACAATGGAATATAACATAGTCGAAGATATGAAAAATACAAGAGCAAATATTTCATTACATGAGCTGACTAAACTCAAGCAACAACAAAAAATTCTACTCAGAGAGTTAAAAGCAGTTCCTGTAGCCCCTCTACCATTCGCCGTAGTCACTCAAGATGCTTATGATATGGGAAAACCTCCTTCATCTTCAAACAAAGTAAATCCCTCAGATTTAGTTCTAATAGGTGATAGGTCTATTTCTCATACACCTCCATTTCTTCTTACTTATGATATTTTCAACAGAAATGTCCATAATTGCCTTGTTGATTCAGGAGCCTCTTCAAATATTATGCCAAGAACTGTGTGCACCAAATTGAATATTACACCTCAAAAATTTGTTGTACACATAGTTCAACTAGATAGAACCAAAGTAGAGGTACTTGGAGAAATAACATCAGTTTCAATCAAGCTTTCCTCTAATCCAAAAGTTTCACAGATAATCAATATTCTAGTGGTTGATATCCCTAAATTTTATGGTTTAATTCTAAGTAGGGATTGGTTTGAAAAGTTACACGGATACTTTGCAACTGATTAGTCTGATATGTGGTTGGCACACAATGGTAAACCTAACCAAATCAGATTAGACAGTGAAAAATTCATGAAGTACACATCACTGATCTCGAGGGAAGCAATGAACCTATAGCTTTCAACAATAACATCATTGGAAAATGATTGGCTGAGTCATTCTTAGGATCCTTTAATGCTCAAAAATATCCCTTTCCAGATAATGTTGTAATGTCTAAGATAGAAAAAATTTCACAAACGGATGCTTCCAAGTGTGCAGATGTAATTGATAAAGTTGTAAATAATTCACTATTCTGGACTCTTTATTTTGATGGTTCCAAGTCTGAATATGGTGCAGGTGCAGGACACATCTTAATCAGCCCATAAGAAGAGAAAACCATGTCAACCTGCAGACTTGAATTTCAATGCACTAATAATACTGCAGAATATGAACCATTGATTCAGGGGTTGTATAAAGCCATTGGCCTCAATGTCAAGTATTTGCAAGTATATGGAGACTCTGAAATAGTTATTAAATAGGTAAGAAACACAATCCATTATGTGTATGAGCATCTCAAACATTATCAATCTTTAGCCCAGAATCTTACTTCTCATTTCACTACTTTTAAAATTTCTTGAGTCCCCAGATTACAAAATGCAAGTGCTGACTTACTTGCCAATGTAGCATCTAGGCTTACACCTTCAGAAGAATTTAGTCCAGATAGATTTTCCATAGAGTTAGTTTTCAGACTATCCATTCCTGATAATGTAACAAATTGGAGAGTGTTTAATAATAATGTTGATATAATCGATTTCCTTACATCAGAAGGATCATATGAGGAACAAATCATAGATGAACACGAGAATGACTTGCAAACCAACCATAAACAAGATCAAAACCCAATTCCAAAATATGTAGTCAAAATGGAGGATCTCTATGATTTGAAAGACAGATTTAAGAATATTACCAACTCCAAGACCCGGAGTTCTAATATGAGATTTGAAGTGGTAAACCTAGGTACAACTGAAAAACCTCAAAATGTCAACCTAAGTCTTGGTTTATCATCGGAAGAAAGAATATCATTCATTAAGTTGTTGAAAACATATAAAGGTGTATTTTCCTGGGATTATTTTGATCTCAAGACCTATGACACCTCTGTAATTCAAAAGACAATACCAATGACTTCTAATGAGAAACCAATTCAATAGAAGATCAGAAAGATTCATCCAAACCTTGAAAGTCAAATCAAATATGAGTTGAAAAAACTTATAAAAGCAAAGATAAGCTTTCATGTTAGACACTCAAAATGGGTATCAAATGTGGTTCATGTCAGGAAACAGAATGACAATATTAGGATTTGTATTGATTTTAGAAACTTGAATAGAGCTTGTCAAAAGGATAACTTTCCTTTGCCTACCATGGAGTGAATATCATAATCAATTGCAAGTTCTGAGTTAATGTCTTTTCTAGATAGATTTTTAGGATACAATTAGATTCTTGTACATCCAGATGATAGATTGAAGACAAAATTTAGGACCAAGTTGGGGACATATGCTTATCAGAAGATGCCTTTTAGACTTATCAATGTAGGTGCTACATTCCAATGCACCCTGGATATTGATTTTAAAGGTCTAATTAATAAATCAATTGTTATTTACCTAGATGACATCACAGTCTACTCTAGGAATAGAAATAATCACTTTAATGACCTAAAGCATATCTTTGAAAGATACAAAAAATATGGCATTTCTTTGTATCCAAAAAAGTCATACTTTGCTTTAGTAGAAGGAAAGATTCTTGGGTTCATAGTATCCAAGAAAGGAATTTATATTGATTCTGATAGAATCCAAGAAATTGAAAAGATTCCTCTACCACATAACAAAAAGACCATCCAATCATTCCTAGGCCAGATCAATTTTGTAAAAGGATTTGTTCCAGGTTTCTCATAGATTATTTTACCCCTTCAATCAATGATGAGAAAAAATGCAGTATTCAAATGGGGTAAAGATGAAAGAGAGTCATTTGAGTTAATCGAAAAAACCATCATCAATGCTCCTTCTTTAACATCTCCAAACTTTCTCAAACCTTTTGTGTTGTACACTTTTTCATATGATACATCATATGTGGCAGTTTTAACACAGCTAAACGATCAAAACATAGAAGCACCTATCCCTTTTTTCAGTTCAAATTTACAGGGTGCCGAGTTAAACTACTCAGCTGTTGAGAAACAAGATTTTGATGTCTTTAAAACCTTGAAACATTTCAGACCTTTTCTCCTCAAAACTCATACAAAAATAATAGTACCTTACTCTGTAGTAAGGAAACTATTGATTCAAAGAGAAGTGGGGGAGAAAAGAGCCAATTGGGTCACTTCACTTCAAGAATACGATGTAGAAATCCAGCTAGCTAAAATTGTTAGGGGCCAAGGTTTTTGCAGGATGCTAACTGGAGCTTCCCACTTATCAATAGAAGAAGACTAAGGTAATGAAGTGCAAATATCAGAGGTAAGCCTCAACAATACACAATCACAGAATGTTGATTTGAAGTTTTATTTGAAGAATGTATATGCTCCTATGCATCTCAATTACAAAAAAAAATGTGCTTTAAGGTTGAAATCAAATTAGTATGAATTGATTGATGATGTATTATTTAGAAAAAAATATGATTCAATATTATTAAGATGCCTTGAAAAACCTGAAGCTGAAAAGGTTATGCAGGAGTTACATGATGGACCAAATGGAGGTCATTTAAGAGGAAACATCACAACTCATAAAATCTTGCATGCAGGTTATTATTGGCCAATGCTATTTAAATATGCACATGACTATGTAAGAAAAAGCAAAATTTGTCAAACTGTAGCCGAAAAAGAAAAGAAACTACCGTTTCCTTTGGAGCTAGTTAATATCCAACAACCATTTGAAAAATGGGGATTAGATATAATTGGTGAGATTGTTCCAAACTCTTCCAAGCAGCACAAGTACATCCTTATAGCTATTGATTATTTCAGGAAATGGGTAGAGGCTATCCCACTAAAGGTAGATAATACAAAAATTATTATAGACTTCATTGATCAGTACATAATCACTAGGTTTGGCCTACCCACAACTTTAATGTTTAATAATGCATCTTATTTTTCTAGAAATACTATGGTAGAATTTGCTTTGAAAAGAGGTTTCAAATTGAAGTATTCAGCCAACTATTACCCACAAGGTAATGGATTAGCCAAATCAATAAACAAAAACCTTATCAGAACCATCAAGAGGACTATAGACCAAAATCATAGGAACTGGCACAATGCATTGACATTTGCTCTTTGGGCAGATAGGATAACACAAAAGGCCTCAATCGGTTCTTCTGCTTTTTCTTTAGTTTACGGAAAAGAAGTAGTTCTCCCCACAAACATAGCAATCCCATATCTTTCCCTAGTGAAATTTATCAATGAAAATCCTTCCTCTTCTATTCAAGCAAGACAATTTCAGATACTTAAACTCAAAGAAGAAAGAGAAAAGGCTAAAGCTATCCATTTCCATGATCAGCAGTTAGTAAAAGCATCTTTTGATACAACCTCTACCAATCATAAAATTTTTGAAGTAGGTGATTTGGTTTAGAAATGGGAAAAAGAACATGAGGAAAAAGGTAAGCATACCAAGTTCCAAAGACTGTGGCTTGGACCGTTCCAAATCATTGAGAAAATCGGTCAATCAACATTTATTTTACAAGACTTGTCAGGTAAGATGGACTCCTTGCCCGTTAATGGGTAAATTCTGAAAAAATACTTTTCCTAAAAGACAACCTCTTCTATTTTTGTATCATATTGTCTTTAATATTTTTAGGAAAATAAAGGTTAAAATAGTATTTACTTATGGATTCTTAGAATAAAATCTCTGATAATATTTTGTTTTTTCACTTCTATAAGTAGGAAAAGTTAAAGAAATAATTAGAGCATTTGAGTATCAAAATGAACCTTATTTCTTTGGAAAAACTTGACCTTGCTAAAAACACTTGTTCAATTAAAAAGCTCTTATCTTTATAAAGTATATACGTCTTGTTATCAATCAAGAAAAGAATTTTTAACCTAGTAAGGACTTTCAACAGATGAGTATCTCAAAACTATATCATTATCATGCAAAACTCTTTAAAAGGGACAATGATTCACCCCATCTGATAAAATTTTATTTTTTTAGAGTGTAATTCTAAAATATACAAAACCTAAAAGATAATAAGTCTCATTACGAGCTTGTTTACCATGATCATAGGGGAATAATTAAATTGATATTACCAAAACTACATATCAAAACAGGGGAATAGCCAATTATCTAATCAATCAAAGGAAAAGGGGTCTCATCAAGAGCTAGCTTGTTCAGTTTAGTTACAACTGGTGAGTGGTATTGTCATTATTGGGTTACCAAGCCTAGACAATGTCTTTTAAGAAACTTGAAAAGAAAAATTACATGAAAAGAAAAAACAAGGTCCAAAGAAAAAAGAAAAAGCAAATGAATATCATTTTGAATTTTGAAAATTTCTTCGGATGGTACAATGAATCATTGTTGGTTAAAAGGTAACCCTGTTGAGGCTATGAATGCCTGCTGGTAGTAGAGGCTCTATCTGTGATAAATGACAAAATAAAAAAACTAATATGTAGCAGACACATGCTATATCTCTTTAAAATATCAGTATTGACTAATGCAAACAATTGTATTTTTATCACTACAAGAGTAAAGTAGTTGAATAGATAGATCAGGTGAGTGATTAGGATTTCATAGGAATGTGGTTTAGTTTATAACTCATGTAATTATTATCCCTATAACTTTTCTTATTTTGAAATTTTTAGAAATTTCAAAAGATCAATTAGAGATAGTTGGTTCTCCCAAGTGAATCACCAATTGTTGTACTATGTAACAACCCCCCCATTTATACGAGTAATAGTTTATATTTGACATAAAAATGGGGACCTTTTTTAAAATTTTAGCCTTTGAAAAATAAATGCTAACTCTAATAAATTTCCTTGAAACACTTAGAAAAATAAACCAAGCTTAGGATCTTTATCACAAATCACATTTCATAGTTTTCCATGTGATAATTGTAAACATCTTTAAGAAAATCCCGAAATGTGATATGTGATGAAGCCCCTCGCTACGATATTCTGATCAAAACGCCTTGAGAACACGTGATCGCACTTCACAGTGTCACAAATAAACAATGCATGCCATTGTGTCATCCTTTAACGATTTGTGAAATGCAATATTGCAATCTTCGCAATCACATTTCGCATTATCTCCAGGCAACACTATATTACAACATTTAAAAGTTGTGATGCACGAATAAAGCATGAAGTGTGGGAATTTATGTGTTTTAATATAATAACGAGTGGTTTGATGGGGTAATCAATGTTTAGAAGCACGAGGAGAGGTAGTGATGTTTCAAGTTATGGCTAGTTGACACTGAAATCTCGTTCAAAATATTCCCATGACTCAAATTCATTTCATAGAGATTTTAGACTTAATTTCCCTACATCGTATGCGCTAATATATCCCTTCCATTTTAGGCAAGCTTCAAAACACATGTCATTGCAAAATGTGATGCAAAAGCAGAAGAAGCAGAGCATTACAGAGTGTGAGCTATCAGAAATGTCGCCTATATTATATGATACCGTTTGCAGCAACGATGGAGAAGCGACAACATGAAAATTCATATATAATAGACTTGAAGATGAGCATCATAAAATTACTGTCATAAAGGCAACGAATGACTCAATAAAACCTTCGGGAGTCCAATTCAAAGATGTTGCCTATTCCTTCCTTCACAAAATAGGAGCAAGAGCGAAAATACTCCCATACACTGATATGATTAGATGGGTGGTGGAAAATCTCAACATTGAAGACAGGAAATTCAGGAACCCAATGTTGGAGCTCATGGGTTCATTCAAATCTAAAGACCTGAAGCAAATGTATCATATACCTGACCCTCAGGACATATATGACAAGTCATACCTAGCCAACTTCACAAATAAAAATGAAGAACTTTTCAAGATGATCCGGGGATGGAAGGTACTGGAGAACAAGTTCAAATATGATAAAACGGGTATGTATCCCATATCTTCTTTGGAAAACCCCTACAACTATGCAACTTCTATGTTATGTAGGCTATATGGATTACCTAATAATACCAAGTTTTCCATAGAATGGATTCCTTTAATTGATGTCTGTGTCAATTCCCACATAATGAATTAGGCCAATATCATACCTAATAACCTAGCCACTTCCATCTCTGAGTATCATCAGAAGAGGTCTTCCTCCATAGAGAACCTTCCTCCATTTTATTTCAGTGCCTATATCATGGATTCCATCTGTTTTTGCACTAAATTTCCAATCATGGGTTGGAAATGGACTTTGCAGGACCCCTACCCTATCCATCTCAGCCATAAACAGATTTGGGAATCCCATTATATACCCCATTTTTATAAAGTATGCCATGCTATTATTTTACCATTGCATCAATTTTTTTTTAATAAGAAAGCCCCTATGTTTTCCAAAGAAGCCACTACAAACATTCTCGTAGTAGGCAAGTATTTTGTTGAAGAATGGTTTAAATACATCATGGTTTTTGGTAGTACAACAGACCCGCATGTCCTCCCTTAGTATGTCTCTAATAAACTATTAGCAAGAGAAATATCCCTCCAGATTGTGGGAAAAGGCTTAACTAAGACCCTAAAAGATAATAAAAATTCATTGTGGCCATATTTTCCCATTCGGTGTGGTTCTTTTTAGTTAGAAAATTTCAACCATGCAACCAAGGGATCACTAAGCCTAGAGAGCCTCATGCTCCATACTCTACCAAAGAGGCAATTCAACCCTGACAAGATAGCACATAATATTACTATTGTAGTGAAGATTAAGCCCTTTAACCACGAGGCTAATAATTCTGAAGAACTTTTACAGTCAGTCGATTCTTTCAAAAAAGAAATTGAATGGGCAAAGGCCAATCTGAGTCCTGAAGATTTTGAAAGCTTTCAGGAATTCAGAAACAAAAGGATTGAAATAATTCCATTGCATTTGTTAAAAGCCGAGGACAAACCTACACCCAGTGTAACTATCAATAGTGAGGGACCAAATTCTCGCATAGAGTCTCAAGTGGACACAAGGAAAGTAATGGATATAGGGAAATCCAAAGACACCAAGAATACAACAGAATCCAGCAGGAGGTTAGCCGAAAAGTAGGTCATAAGTGACCTGACTAAAGATACCAGTTCTGAGATCAAAAGCAGCAGTTTGGAGTAGGAGTGGGACCAATTCAATAAAAAAATACAAGACACTCCTAAGACAACAGATGCCCAGGAAACCACAGAATATCACACTCCTATACATACCTAGAAAATTATAGAGTCTGAGCCGATGGATGAGCAAGGGAAAACTTCACAGCAGATAGAAATCATTCCTGCTTTGCCCACATCGAAAATTTTCTTGAATGTGCCTGAAATTCCTCATTTAGATGTGTTCTACAACCCACTTCACAAGTCTGTAGTAAGGAGATAGGGGAGAAGAAAGAGGGGAGAGACACCCGAGATCCCATTTGGGAGTGAGCCGATGCACATAGTCTGGAAGGATATTCCTTCCAATCCAACTGAAAACTTGACTAGACAGTCGCAGTTTATAGGGGCATATACAACTGCCACCATGGATAAAGCTACAGAGATATCTATTTTGTTAAGGGAGAGGGAAGAGAAGATAGAACAACTTGAACAACAACTGCAAATTGAAAAGGAAAATGTGAACCAGCAAGTTGCTGAACAAATCGCTTTATTGCAGCAGAATATGGAAGTGTTAAAGATAAGCCATGAAGCAGACATCTCTGGGAAGAACATGAAAATTCAAGAGTTGCAAGAAGCCATGGAAAACTATGAAGATGTCCCTACTGTCAATGAATTCAACAAAGAAGCACTAGAGTGTTGGCCCTCGTTTTTTATCAAATTTTGCTTATTAAAATCCACCTAATTTCCATCATTTTCCACCATATGCCATCCATATACACTTTATTTTGACCTTATTATGCATATTCAAGCAAATAAATTATGTTTTTCAATTTTTAGATATTTTTGCAAAAATTGGGTTTTAAGAGTATTTTTGGACAGAATAAGAAATTCCCGTAATGTATATGTGGATGACATATTTGCAGGACACTTGGGCTTGAGCTAGATACATGAATGGAAATATTGGGAACTAGGACTGAACTAATTCCAATTGATTAAGTCAAAACAAGCTAAATCAGGCCCGGTCAAGGCTGGTTAAACATGACTAGTCATCTAGAAAATCCCTAGGAAATAGGGCAATTTTATGATTTCATGGGATTTTCCATGTTTTTAGTGATAGATTGAATGGATTCGACTTGGATAGGTGGATATGGATAGATATCGTTGTTAGAGATACTTTAGATCAGTTTGTTTCATGATCTTCTATTAAAGCCAAAACTTTGAAGGCTTATGTATGTAATTTTTTTTATAACTTTATGCTGAGACATTTGAATATTGGAGATTAATTAGAAGAACTTGTTCTACTTTCATTTTTCTTTTCGTTAGTGTGGATGAGTGATTGAAGTTTTAGCATTTTATAGCAACCTTAAGTGTGCAAGGCAAGGGTGGAAGGCCCCCACTCCAAGCTAAGTACACTTCATTGTTAAACTAGCTTAATTTTCATGAAGTAGTTGCTTTAGATTTGTTTACTTGTTTTGTTTCAAATTTTCTTATTTGAATTAATGTGTGATGATTTTTGAATGGATATTGGTTTAATTCTAATCTACATAAAAGGGGACACATATGAATTTAAGTTAAATTCACCTTCTATTTGATCTTGAACTAAAACTGAATTTCATTCTCCTTTTCTTATTTGAAGTTATTTATGCATTTTTGGTTTGAAGCAATCGTGATTATGATAGAGTAGAATTGTGAAGAAGGACAATCTGGTCCTCCTTAGTCATGAGCGTCTTCTTTTACGTCTTTTGCATCATAAGCCATTGTTAATTAGTGATTTGGATTTATCTTCATGAAAGTAGTATTGTAGGGAAGGACAACCTGGTTCTCCTAACTTAGGAGCCTCATCCCTCACATATTACATAAATGAATTAGAAATTGTTAAAATAGATTTATATTTGTAATATGTACTTCCTTAACTCTTCAAATTTTATCTTCTAAGATTGGCAACATTTAATATCCATACACTGTGGACTTGCCTCCAAGTTTTACAAACCCGGATTGAGAATTAAATACTTGTGTTAATTTGTGTTAATAAATTAGTTCAACATTTTGGTGCCATTGTCAGGAAGGCAATTATCAGCATAGTCAAATAGAAGATAAACAAAAACACTAAAAATTTGATAAATTTTTTTTAGTTAAGATACATTTCTCTTAGTTATGTTCCTTTATGCCAAGAAATAGAGATCCTAAATGTAGACTCCCAAAACAAAACCCCCAACAAAAAAATAAAATAAAAAAGTAACTACAAAATCCATTTGTAAGACAAGATCTAAAAAAATTATGTTAAAGAAATCATTTAGAGGAGGGTATGCCACCACAAAACTATTCTCAAGTCCTTGTCCTCAATTTAGAATGCTCACTAGGGATGGATCTTCATGTCTAAGGATAGAAGAGCAACAAAATATCCATGAAGATGATCCACAGGAAAAGAATCTAGAACTTTCTTCTAGTTACCTTTATGAGGAGGTGAATGATTCATGGACCATATGCAATGAAGATCAAACATTAGAGCCAGAAATTGAAGAATTTCTAGCATGTATATCACAAGATCCCTTGTGCATACAAGATTTTGAACAAGTACGACAAGAAGAGTTTTGTGCTATGACAATTAATGAGAGCCAAGCAAACAAAGATCATCTTAAAACTTGGTTTCAACTAGTCATTAGGTCACAACACTACTCCATTCTCCAACATTCTTTCTCATCAAATCTTTATGATCAGATAAATTTTCATGTCCAAAAGTTCATTAAAGTATATTTTTCAAATTTGGTTGTGAGTTTACTCATGATCTTGTTACGAAAATGGATGCATTGGAAATTATCTTATACTTGAGAGAATGAATTATTTTTCTAAAATAGAATAGAATAGAATAGAATAAATAAACAAGTCGAATGAATTCACAATAAGTGTTCCATAATAAATTTGTTTTAAACTGTCATGAATATTTCTTCAAATCATTGTTCAATATTCATTTGAAATGACTACATGGAAAAATGCAGTAAGAACAATCCTATTTTGGGTAACCATATAGGATCATTTTTAAATCACGTTTTTTTACATATCTCTTGAAATATAGTTTTGGAATCCATTTTTAAATTTTCAATTTATATCACAAAATAAAATGTGATCAAAATCAAAACTAAGTCTCAAGTGAAATGTCAAGGACAAAGTTAGTACAACCTTGATTTGAGGTGTCTAATGGAAACATTTTTACCTGAAATTCATAGGGAAGATAGCCCTTGGAAACTGGTTTCCAAATCAATTTGAATCACTTCATTTAGGGATCATATGAAAAATTTATTCTTGAAATACTAATTGTTTCTCGAAAAATCTACATGGTGACAATTCTAGGTGTTGATTGTTCATTGACATATTTGACATACCAAATCATATTCTTTTCAAAACATGTTTATATAGGAGATATATATTCAAGTCTAGTTTAAGACACAATTTGGATCATCCCATTTGGAGGTGAAATGAAACATTTATGCCACATTTAGTGACTGTGTGTCTTCAAAACAACATAGTAAAACTCTGCCTCCTAGGTCTGTTCATCACCAATTTTGTGATATCAAGCCTAAGAAATTTTAAAACCTGTTTCAATTGGAAAGGTAAAATGAATATAGTTTAAACTCCAAGTGGAATCACATTGATCTGATCTTTATCGAAGAAGTTACACTTGAAATAGTGATTGTTGGTCTAGTTAAAAATTAACAAGCAGCTCTATCAAACATGGCACTCCTAATAATTTTTACCATATCATTTTAAACCATTTTGAAAACCTTTTTATACTGGAGATAGCCATGTCAATTCACTTCAACTTGGCTTTGGAATCACTCTAATTGGATAAAAAACGAATATTTTGTAAACAAAATACCGCTAGGAGGTCTACGCTGACCACCGTTCCTCAAGGGGTAAATAAATGCATTTTGTTTGTATATCATCTTTGGACTTGTTTTCTAAGAAATGCTTGTAATGATTTACATATTTATTGGAAGAAGAGAGACTGTACACCTCTCTTCCTCCATCATCTAATATTTTATTGAAAGCAAGTGCTATGTTTTTGCAAGTCATAGGAAGAATGGAGTGAACTCCATGGATGAAGTAATTTTCAAAGTCAATTTTGTATTCATATTTAAGAATATGAATTCAAATGTTCAATTCAAATCGAAGTGAAAATTCACCTGATATTGAGTTCATCCAATGAAACTCAAACTCTTGAAGCTTGTCTTTAGTTATTGACCAACAACACCAACAAACCCTACAACATGATCGAGATCGAGGCAAAAAGACATGAAGCTAATCATCAGAAGAAGAAGTCAAGTTTTTTTTACCATGAAAAGTCACATCCATTGCCAAAGAAGCCTTTCATAAGCCATATTGTTCATGATTACATCCATCATCCATATTGTATGTTAAGCTCTGTGATCATGCATGTTGAAGTCTAGACTTATAATTTATCTATTTACTACTAAATCATGACTTCAATATAACCTATTTTCATAAGATTTTCATACTTCCCTACTCCATTACACCCCACCTCCATCCAAAAAAGAAAAGAAAATAAAAAAAATAGAAAAAGATCAAAAATAATAAAGGATTTTGGTTGTGAAAATCCAGAAAACTGGCACAACACAAACTCGAATTCATATCGGAAAACCAACTTGTTTGGCTAATATGAATTCTCTATTTTGTTTAAATATTTCTTTAGTTTTATTTTGCAGGAATCATCCTCCAGAATAAGAAAGACTTGGGGACAATTCTTAGAATAAGCAAGGGGGAAGATTCGTAATAAAACTATACAAATAGTTTGAGCAACTGTATTGAAGGGACCTGCATTCACATTTATCAGTTAGGGACCTGAATAAAGAACCTTCATCCACATTCATTAGTGAGGGACTTGAATATCAGATGTAGAAACTAGTGTCTACATTCCATCAAAGAATATCCTTGAAGAACCATCATCATGAGTAAAAAATGAACCAGCAAAAGATATCATCAATTATCATTGACATCAAGCTATTATGGAAGTATAAGTAGAGTAAGTGTAAAAATTTCTCTTAAAACATTTGATTTTTATGAAAATTTTCTAGAAATTGCTAAAACAAATTTAACTTGGATATGCATTATCATCCTCCATCTACATTTATCCTACATTAATCCTACCATACATTTCATAGACCCACGTTAACTATACCATACCATGCATTGAAAATTACATAGCCCTACATAGAACTCCTACATTAATCCTATATACCCCTAAATTATCTTATAAGCATTATTTTTATAAAGATGGAGGACTCAATATCTTCCCCATGAGGAATTTTGGTTGACATACACAAACCATACAAAGGTTAATGTCATAATAAAAAAAAATGATTTTAAATAACCTATTGTATGGTCATTTAAAAAAAAAAATTTAAAAGATAAGAAATAACATGACAAAGCCTAAAGTATGATTTAAGGAGCGCAATAGGCATGATTGTAAAATGCCTAAGGTATATGCAAAGAAATGAAATCAAACATGCAAATGAGGAGACAGGAATATAGAATAATGAAGGTGACCATGAATAAAGATGATATGGTGTAGCAATGATTAGACGAGCCTGTACACTGTGGATCCATAGGACGCAGCCATGGAAGCTATAGGAATGTAGGACAAAAGATGAGTTGGAGAGGTAAATAGTCAAAATACATTAAAAAAAAACCTATGTAATGTTATTTTCCACCATTAAAATGCAAACCCAACTCAGTGTTGAGCTTTTCTTCCACCATCAAAGCTAGAATCAAGCTTAGAAAGAAAGGGAGTAATGATGTGCATCCACAGGCGTTCATATAGCACCTTCGATTGTGGAGAAATAAGGGCAGCACTGAGCAGTATGGAGCGTTAAAAATAAGTTTTATGGTGTTTCGAAGAAGGCTTTGCACCAAGCTCCAGCCTAAGCCATCAATTACGCAGAGAATCCCTTGAATCACGCAGAGAAATCCCAGTGAAGGTAAGCATCGGTCCCTCAACAATTAAACTAAAATGATTTTGAAAATCGAACTTCAGATTTAGTTGAAATGTGTCATATGAGACTTCAGTTCCGGAATCATTTGCTATTTGTTGTCATTAAAATCCTCTGCCACCTGTAAAAGATAACGATTTCTCGGGAAGTAGTTTTGATGAACTATATGACTAACGAGAATCATTAACACAGAGTTTTCAACAAGCCTTCATTTCATATTCGTTGATATGAATATTGCCAGGATCTATTATTTCATCCCCGGTCTGCTCTCAATCAGTAGCTCAAGGAAAACGTTGCATTAGTTTTGGAGGCCGAGGGCATAAATCATGCCCTTGATGGTTCTTGAAGAAATATCGTCCTTGTTTGGTAAAATTCAATTAAGTTTTAAAAAAAATAGTTGTCAGCATAGATAATGACTCTGAGGTTTTTTCTTACTTCAGTTTTCGGAATTGTGTTTGGATTTATTTTTTTTATTGGTGCTTCCTTGCCAAGTATTGGCCTTTCAAAGATCAACATTTTGTCTTTGCTATCTGTTATCACCCCAAGGAACTCTCCTAGGTTGTATCTTGGAGATGCTTGGGAACATTACAAAACTCAACTTAATGTTGGAAATGGATGAATGGAAGGAATGATGCTTGTCCAAGCCAGATAACCACTTCTACTATGCTTAACTCCAGACATGGGTGAACACCCCCAGAATACAAGGCTTTAGACCACCAATTACTCAGAGTTTGAGGATTGGGTGAATACAAAGAATACTGACCACACTAGCAGATGCACAGGACCCTGTGATGGTTGGCTGCAACCAGTAAAAAGGTTTGCAAATCTATTTCCTAATGCACAGACAGGATGACAACTCTTTGGCACTAAGTAAATAGAAACCTGCATAACACATTCAATGATACATACTAGACTTCAACACAGAGGTGGGATGATAGCCCCTCTAATGCTAAATATCAAGAGCACATGAACAAATGCATAACGGGCACAACCTAGAATAGAGTAGAAATGGAAAGTGAGCAATTAACAGCAAAAGAAGCTTGTATTAGCTAAAAATGAAGACCAAATGCTACAAGTATCAAAGTAGTTACAGCCTCCAAAAGTTGAACCTTACATCAAAACTACAACCATCAACCTCCATTACATCTGTGTTCTGGGTATATATAGATTTTCTTTACAAAAATGCTCTACTATTCTATGCGTGGAGGGGTCATAATGGACCACCAACCACTTTAACTATCTAATATGGGTCTTTGCTGCAATCTCACTGTGTCTGCGAATGAATTTGATCTTCTTGGATGCTTAGTTGTCCTTCTCGAGTAAGTGGAGTGTTACATGGAAGGAGTTCCATAACTTATAAATGTGTTCATCTGCTCGAGGCTGGTCCTTTCCCTTCTCAGCCATTCTGTTTGTTGAATGCGGTGGTTGAAGATTAACTGCGTAGAGTGCTGAATACTAGCCACCTTCTTCCTTCAAATACACGAGACATGCTATGGATGAGCTGACTGCATGGCAGAACAAAAATCAGTTGTTGGATCAAGTGATTGTACAACAGAATACACCATTGGGAGCTGAACTCAAATATATATATATATATATATATATATATATATATATATATATATATATATATATATATATATATATGCATGCATTTAAACACTATCAGGAGCACATATCACACATATGCCACAACCTTATGTATCGGCGACAAAATCATATATAATGCATGATTTTACACTATCGGAGGCGGAAGGCGGACTT
Source organism: Pinus tabuliformis (assembly GCA_031772625.1). NCBI lineage: Eukaryota > Viridiplantae > Streptophyta > Pinopsida > Pinales > Pinaceae > Pinus > Pinus tabuliformis. The sequence goes on along the minus strand of CM062818.1, from coordinate 1,173,573,163 downwards.
GAAACTTTATACACAGGAGTGGTGAGTCATATCGGGTCCGACACCTAATATCACATTGGCGGAAGTCAAGGGGGGGAGAATTTATACACACACATGGATGTGATTGCGATCAATGATATGGGCATGGGCTGTTGGATCTGTTGGGACTAATCAGACAGCAGAGGATCGATCGCAATATCGCATCGGCAGAAGTCAATGGGGCAGCCTTTAGACACACATGTGTGCGGTTGCAATCAGCGATGAAAGCTCGGACCCAACAGGCATTGTAACATGATTTAATAGTAATATTGCATCTGATAGGGGAAATCGGTAATCGGCCATCAGCAATGTTATAGACATGACTTACAAAGACCTCCTGGAATCTGTGAATGTGATTGCGATTGCGGCGAAGAGTCGTATGGGCGCGGGTTATATGTGGTTTTAACTTTAGCGTTTGGGCCTCAAGGATGAAGGTTTTCATATGATTTCTAATAGCAAGCCTTGGGAGATGGAGGTGGAAAGAGGATGGAAGAGGTGGAGGGGAAGGTGAAAGTGATCGGTATGAGCTTCCTTTAGGCAAAAACAAGAACCAAGCCCACTTCTGTCCTCTGAACATCCACAACATGTAGCAGAGCTAACACTGGCTCCTTCTCGGGATGAGATCCTCCCTGTGAGGCCTCAAGAACTTGCAGATCAATGCCTTTCATGCGAAAAACAAATTAGCAAAATTTCCTAGTTTTCCTTTAGGCATGGAGTCTACTTTGCTTACACTAAACTAATAAAACGAAATATTTACAACTTTAAGGTTTGAGACCTTAAACAACATAAATTTTCAGAAAACTCCCATTGACTGGGCCATCAAAAACTGCTTCTCCTCCCATGCTTTTCAACATGAAGGTATTGTTCCCTTGGATTTGAGAAATGATAAAAGGCTTTGTCCAGAAAGCATAAAACTTCCCATGGTTGCCTTTCTTTTCTTTTAGTGCATCCCACTTCATAACCAGGTCTCCAACTTGAAAATTATATGTTTTTGTTCCTTTTTCAAAAGCTTCCTTGATGTTTCTCTAATGTGTTGCAGCCTTTTCAACCAGTTGTTCTCTAATTTGATGTACCTATGCTAAATCAGTGATCCTCTTTGTCATGGCTTCTTCATCGTTTTGTTCTTGTTGCAGGAACTTTGCCACAGGGAGAGTCAACTAAACTGGGAACACAGCCTCAGTGCCATATACCAGCCTGAATGGAGAATTCCATGTGGATTTCTTAATGGTCACTCTGTCGGCCCATAGTGCATATTTGAGCTTAGAATCCCAATTCTTTTTGTTGTCTTCCAGTAGCTTTTTAATTATCCTTATCAGACTTTTATTTGAAGATTCTGCTAGACCATTTCCTTGAGGATAATACGAGGTGGAATGAACCAGTTTAATTCCCATTGAATCACACATATCCACCAATTCTTTTGCCCTGAAGGCTGCTGCATTGTCTGTGACTAATTTATGTGGACAACCAAATCTGGTAAAGATATTCTCTGTCAAAAACTTCATGACCACATTATGATCAACCTTTCTGGTCGGGATTGCTTCAATCCACTTAGTGAAATAATCAGTGGCTACTAATATCCATCTGTGTTGGCCACTGGAATGTGGATTTATTTCTCCAATGAAATCCAAGCCCCACTGCTGAAAAGGTCCTTTTGCATGTATTGGTTTTAAGGGCAGGGACTTCAACTGTTGTTTCCCTTCAAATCTTTGGCACCTGTCACAAGATTTAACAAATGAAAATACATCAGAAAATAAGGTGGGCCAATAGTACCCAGCTCTGAGGATCTTGTGGGCTGTAGTTTTCCAATAATGATGCCCTCCACACATGCTGGAATGAAACTGCTACATAACTTCCATTGAATGTTATTTGTCCAGCAACCTCAAAATAATTCCAGATGGATCCCTCCAATAGAGTAGATTTTCATTAATGCAATATTTAGTTGCCCTGAGTTTAATTGTTCTGGCTTGACTTATGCTTAAGCCTGGAGGGATTTCTAATTTCAGCAAGAAATTGACTATTGCAGAATACCAATCACAAGAAGCTAGATTTTCTGCCACCGACCGCTTTCTCTTTGGTTCAGCTGCTTCCTCTTCTTGTGTTTGACCATTTTCTGCATCTGTGCTTATGAGATTTATGTCCAATGCTCTGCAATTTTATTTAGCTAACAATCTGGCAAGGCCCTGACCTCTGACAAGCTTGGTGGGCTTCAGTTCTATATTAAATTCAATTAACTTTGCAATCCATTTAGCCCTTCTTCCATTAGCATCAGGTTGTGTCAAGACATCTTTTATTGCAACAGAGGGTACATATGAAATTATCTTCGAATGCAGAATATAAACTTTGAAATCTTTCAAAGACTTGATAAGAGCATATGCTTGTTTCTCAATAATATCATACCTCAGCTCAGCATCCCTTAAGGTTTTGCTGAAGAATGCCACTGGATGCTCTTAGCCTTCTTCATCGGCTTGCAATAAAACTGCTGCAAGGATGTCATTAGAGGCAAACAAAAATATATGGAACTCCTTGCTGTAATCAGGACTAATTAAAGTAGGAGCCTCCATAATAACTTTATTAATGGAATCAAATGATTTTCTTGCTGCATTGGTCCATTTGATTTCTGACCCCTTCTTCAACATGGAGGTAATATGCTTCACCAATTCTGCATAATTTGGTATAAACCTCCTCACAAAATTTATCTTGCCCAGAAAGGACTGGATGTCCTTCTTTGATCTTGGGACAGACAAGTTCTACATTGATCTTACTCTTTCTGGGTCAATTTTTACACCTGCAGCTGAAACAATGTGTCCTAACAACTTGCCTTCTTCTAAAGCAAACTGTGATTTTTTAGGATTGATTGAAATCCCAAACCTCCTGCACTTCAGGAACACTTTCCTCAAATGTTGAAAATGGTCTTGATGACCGCTGGAGTATACTGTTATATCATCAAGGTAGATAAGGACAAATTTATCCTTCTCTCCCACAAATGCTATGTCCATAGCTCTCTGAAAGGTAGCTCCAGCATTCATCAACCAAAAAGGCATCTTGGAATACATAAAAGTGCCCCAAGGAGTGGTGAATGCAGTCTTCTCTTGATCATCTGGATGCACAACCACCTGATTATACCCTAAAAATCCGTCCAGGAAAGACATCACTTTGGCTCCTGAGACCTTTTGCAACAAATGTTCCATCTTGGGTAGAGGATAATTGTCTTTCTTAGAGCATTTATTTAAGTTTCTGAAATCAACACAAAGTCTGATTTCTCCACTTTTCTTCCTCACCACAACCAAATTGGCTACCCATTTTGAATATCTAAGAGGAACAATGATCTTGGCAGCCAACAACATTTTAATTTCTTTTTCAATCAGAGGGAGGGGCATAGGATTTATTGGTCTTAGCTTCTGCTTGAAAGGCGTGGTATCTTTCTCTAAAGGGATTTTATGCTGGATGATCTTCTTATCATATTTTTTCAGGTTGCTATATTCCCAGGAAAAGACGTCAGCAAATTACTTCATTAGATTGCAGTATTCAGAACTTTGGTCTGCAGACAGATGCGTGGACAGATTTATGTATCTTGGCTGACCTGGGCTCCCTATATCATGCTTACAGACTGCAGACTGATCTTCATTTTGGGCAGCTTTATAGGGCACGTCATTTTGGTCAAACAGTCTTTCTAGAGGAATTAAACCCTTTGGAATATGATTGCTGGGAAGTTGGACAATGCTATCTTTGCCGATTTTGTTTTTAAGCTGGGATTGAGGGTTTTCGTCCAAGGCTTCATTTTCTTGGTCAATTTGCATTTCAGCAAATTCATCAATGACTTGCAGGAATCTGTTCACTTCATCATCATCTTCAAAAACTTTCCAATGGTGGACATTATCGGGCAAGGATGGTCTATACTTCATTTGGACTTCATAAACTAGTCTGGGAGGCATAGGAGGGATGAACATGCTATCAGATACAACAAGGGAATCAACAAGCTGATTTTTGGCTCTAGGGATATATGAGATACAAAAATTATCAAAGGAATCTTTGAGTTTCCATACCTCATCTCTGTATGCTTTCATCCTTGGGTGCTTTGCTTGAAATGTTCTGTGTACTTGCTAAATGATCAAATCAGCATCTCCAAACACCTTTATGTCTCTAATTCCTTTGTCTTTAGCTGCGTTAAGGCCCAATATCAGAGCTTCATACTCTACTATGTTGTTGGTGACTTGAAAAGCTATCTTGAAAGACAGATGTGTGCTTTCTTATTTAGGAGACATCAGCACCACCCCTGCTCCTACAATCGCCCTGGAATATGCTCCATCAAAGAACATCTCCCAAACCTAACTTCCTTGCTCTTCCTCGGCCTAAACAATTGGTTTCTTGAGCTGCAATGAGGCCTTCTGAGATTCTTCAATTTGGAGGATACATGCTCCAAAATCGGTGTCCACAACACAAATAGGATGATTAGAAGGATTCTTCTCATCACTGATGATATAGGCCAACTGTTCTTCTCTATACAATCTCTTGCTTTCTCCTCCAAAAACTAGGAAAGTGGCATAAGATAGATCATTCTGTAATGTCCCACCAAGTCTTTTAATCCATCCTCTTGACAACAACATGCCAAATTTGGGAGGGACATCTGCTACCACAATATCTGTCATCATAATCTTCATGGGCAGCTGAGTTAGGGTAATGGCTAGGTCTTTGATCAATCCTAGGCATTTTACTTTCCTTGAATCAAAAGAGAATAAATCATGATATGGTCTGGTGATGTCAAGGCCTAGCTCTTCCATGACGGCTTTTGGCATTAAATTGTGGCTGGCCCCAATATCTAGCAGGTAGTTGTGGAGTATTTTGTCATGAATTCTCAAGGAGACATAAAATGATGGAGAATTATCATTAATAGGTTCAATCATTAGGCTGAGCACAACTATAGGCTTATCATCTTGCAAATTGACACAATCAATGGAGGTTTGTGTGGACTCAGCTCAAGAGATTCAAGGATAGGTTTTCTAAACACTTCACTCTTTACCAACTCTACTAGAGGCACATATATTTTCAACTTCTGAACTTCTGATTCAAGGCTGAAAGAGGGAGGTAACTTGTCGGAACTTCTTACCTCTTGAACTGGAGCTTTTAGGACGACTGGATCAGCTATCGATCTTCTTTGTTTGCTGTTCTGTGACTCTGTTTGGACAGTAGCTCTTTGGGCGGGATTCTCCTTGACATTATTTTCATTTGACCTCAAATTATATCTTCATTTCTCCTCAGTTTGTAGAACAACCTCCCTGTCCCACCTTTGACTGTCTTGTTCCTGCAACAAATATTCTGTTATAAAACCAGCTCAAGAAAAGATAGAAAAGATAGATCAACGCCTTAGAATCCAGCCTCTTCGAGGGGGAAACCTCCTTTAAATTACATAAATGAACAATTCTTGGATGATACAAATGAAAATACCTCCTTTCTATATATAGGAGTCTAAGGGGTCATAACATAATCAGAGCCGACATAACAATAATAATGTAAGGGCACAATAATAACAATAGTGGGCTTCTATGGGGCACAATAGTAACAATATGGGCACTACATGGGTACATCAATATAATAAGTGGGTTATACTAATAACAATAAGGGGTTACACTAGTAGTATAGGGGCCTAACATGCCCCTCTCCTTCAAAAAGCGTTGTCCTCAACGCTTGAGTAGTTCTTGATGCTTCTGTATAAAATTCTTGTCCTCCCATGTGGAATATTCAGCTGGTAAGTTCTTCCACTTGATGAGATACTCTGACATTGATCGATTTTGTAGCTTTCAGGTTCTTGTTTCTATGACTGCTCCAGGTTCCGATATGATTTTTCCTTCCTCTTCAATTTCTAGCAATATTGTTTGAATTGGAATCTTTTGCAATTTTGAATAAGTGGCCATAATTCTTCATCCTTCTTCCATTCATCCCTTGCTTCGTTTATCCAATCTGGTTGGATAATATAAATAGCACAAAACAATGCTTCCACATCCTCATCCTTGAAGAGTCTTCCCATTCGGTAAGGTCGCCATTTTTTAAGTGCATGTAGTATTGCCAACATTTCCTTCTCATAAATAGCTTGCATGAGATGTAGAGTAAAAATACCCAATCACCTACATCAAAACATTTTTCACTACGATGTTGATGTACCTGTTGTTTCATTTGATTTTGCACCGAAGTGGCATTATCCTTTAAAAGTTGGAGAACTTTTTGTTGATGCTCGATGTGATCTTTCACTGCTTGAACCTTTTTCTTCTTGATATGTCCTTCTATCTCTAGAGTTTGAGGAGTGGTAATTTCTTCCAATCCTTTACAAGGTATGGTCAGATTCATTTCTTGATGCTCGATGTGATCTTTCACTTCTTGAACATTTTTCTTCTTTATATGTCCTTCTATCTTGATAGTTTGAGGAGTGGTAATTTTGAACTATGATTTACAAGATATGGTTGGATTCATTTCTTCTTTCTCGATGTGATCTTTCACTTCTTGCACCTTTTTCTTCTTGATATGTCCTTCTATCTTGAGAGTTTGAGGAGTGGTAATTCTTGCCAATGATTTACAAGATATGGTCTGATTCATTTCTTCTTTCTTTGGGGTGGGGTCCTGGCATATATTTTCTTCTTTTGATGTTTCTTGATCCTTTTCTTCCTCCTCTTCATATTCTATGTAAAATAATTTCTTCTCAGCACACTTATGACCTTTAGTGCATTTTCTATCACAATTGTAACAAAGCCCTTTTTTCTTTTTTCTTTCAATTGTTGTGGTGTAACCCTTGTAGGTTGTGGAAGGCTAGGAGAAACAACACTTCCATCTTTATAGTTGTGAGGGGTACACTTCGTGGTTTCCATAATTTTTCTTTCCACTATGTCACAAAGCGCTTTTACTCTTTCCAATTGTTGTGGTGTTGCTCTAAAGAAGGTGTTGTTCTTTGTATCCTCATAATGTGCTATCATTTCCTCTGTGAAAATTGACGATGTAACAATTTGTTTACGAGAACAAAGCCCTTCGTACCATAAAAATTGATCTGGTTCTAAATATGAAGATGCAATACATACCTTTTGTAACAGTTATACACCATGTATATCAAAATATTGCTCCATCTGAAGTATCCAATTTACCGGATCCTTGCTATCAAACTTCCTCATCTTGCTTTTTCTTGATTTTAGGAGCTCGACCTTGAAATGACTGTAACTCTGTACTTTCAAATCTTTAAGTCCTGAAATTGTTACCTATAGTAGCCCTTTGTGTCCTCTTTCCAATGCCACCAGTCTGATCCAAATTGGATTCTCTAAGAAAGCGTTATGCACAATCTCCCAAGATGACCTGATTATAGACCTTTCCAGAAGAGCGAAATTGTATGAAGTGCCACGTGTCACTGTTTTGACCTTTGGATCTGAAAAATGCATACAAGAAACTAAAGTCCGTCCTCCTTTTGTACCTTACGAAATTTCAATCCGACTCCCAGAGATAATGTTATGACAATTTTCCCCAGGTCGCCTGTTTGGAATGTAATTCAAGAGTCTGCAAAAAGACCGACTTCCTTAGATCATATCTCCGCAAATATAACGCGAAAAGCTCTGAAATTTGGACCCGAGGTTCAGCGTGATTTCTTATCAAATGGGTTTTTTTGCAACTTTTGAAACATCACAGAAAAAAGTTAAAGCGAAAATTCCACGATGACCTGTTTGGAGCAGCGAAACCCTAGAATCCAAAGCTCTGATACCAAATGTTATGAAACCAACTCAAGAAAAGATAGAAAAGATAGATCAACGCCTTAGAATTCAGCCTCTTTGAGGGGGAAACCTCCTTTACATTACATAAATGAACAATTCTTGGATGATACAAATGAAAATACCTCCTTTCGATATATAGGAGTCTAAGGGGTCATAACATAATCAGAGCCGACATAACAATAATAATGTAAGGGCACAATAATAACAATAGTGGGCTTCTATGGGGCACAATAGTAACAATATGGGCACTACATGGGTACATCAACATAATAAGTGGGTTATACTAATAACAATAAGGGGTTACACTAGTAATATAGGGGCCTAACAGATTCTTCGTATGCAACCAATATCAAAAAGGCAGCACTGCCTTTATCCTCCATACAATGAATTTCATCATCTTCTTCAATCTGTTCCTCCTCCATGACTACATTTTGGAAAGGAGATTTAACTCTTTGATCCTCGTTAGTTTCTTTACCCTTCTGAATGATTTGCATTGGCTCATTTTCTCTTCTGAATGGATTTGGATTTCTTGGAGAAAATGTATTTGAAAGCCTTGCCTTCCCAAAGTTCTACTCAAACTCCAGCTTAGATATTTTATCAACTAATGACTTGATCATTCTAGTCATTTTATCAAATTTGGGATCGGAAGATGAGGCAAAGGAAGAAGAAGCCTCACCTCTCTGCCTCCTTTTGTCAGCATGACTTTTGATTTTATCTGCAACCATAATATTAGATTCTACTTCTAGGGCTACATCCTGCATGTCAGCCAGAGTAGCACATCTTCTTTCTCTCAATAGCAAACAAAAATCAGAGTTAAAGGCACTGGCATAGGCAAGTTTGGTGGAGGTGGGGGTAGGCTTTACCTTAGCTAGTATTTTACCATACATATGATTGAATCTTTTATTAAAATCAGGTAGTGATTCCCCATTCTCCCTCTTCAGGTTACCAAAATCAGTATGATAATACAACAAGTCTTTCTTATCTCCCCAGTGCTTCAAAAATGATTCATCTAGGGCATCAATATCAGCAATAGCTCTAGGGGCCAATTCTCTGAACCACTTTCTGGCCTCTCCATCAAGGCTCTGTACAAAAACTCTCATCCACACATCATTTTCACTTATATCTAAGTTATCAGCATAACTATAAAAATCCTCAAGGTGATCTTCAGTTGTTACTCCCTCTGTTCCAGTGAAATTGCGCATATATTTATGATATTCTCCTGCAGGCATAGCATTCAAAGGAATGGGCAAGACCAGAGGTCCATACCTGGCAGCTACAATTCTTTCTATCTTCGTAGGTGCTTGCTGGCCTGCCATGACTGTGGTATGTGGAAGGATACTGGCAGATTGAGTAGTATGAAACAATGAAATGGATGACAGAGACAAGGGGATGTTATGGACTGTATGGGACGCTTTCTTTGGACTAAGATCCAAAGGGGAACTAAATGAGCAAGGAGCTTTATAAATATCTGAAGGAATTTTCTCACTAGCAATACTAGGCTCTATATCTTCAAATTGTGTATCTTCAACTAAAAACTTCTCATGCAGAGACAAATAAGATTTCTTGGGCTTACCTGATCCTGATGCTCCTTTCTGTGATGTTTTCTTCGGGTTAACAATCTTCTCAGCGTTAGGCACTGGAATAGCTAGTAATTTCTGAGGATTTCTTCGAGTGTGTCTCACGAACTGAGCCAAGACTAAAATGTGGAGTCGCCAAAGGTTGGTCCTCCTCCAGTGGAGTCGCCAGATAGATTATTACAACCAGAAATGTGTCCAGACTTTGTCTATCATCAAAGCTAGAACTGTGTCGTCTCCCAGGGAAGCTGAACTTCAATCTCCTCTCTCAGGCAATGGCTCCAATTAATGTTATCACCCCAAGAAACTCTCCTAGGTTGTATCTCGGAGATGCTCAGGAACATTACAAAACTCAACTTAATGTTGGAAATGGATGAATGGAAGGAATGATGCTTGTCCAAGCCAGATAACCACTTCTACTATGCTTAACTCCAGACATGGGTGAACACCCCCAGAATACAAGGTTTTAGACCACCAATTACTCACCGTTTGAGGATTGGGTGAATACGGAGAATACTGACCACAACAGCAAATGCACAGGACCTTGTGATGGCTGGCTGCAACTAGTAAAGAGGTCTGCAAATCTATTTCCTAATGCACAGACAGGATGACAACTCTCTGGCACTAAGTAAATAGAAACCTGCATAACACATTCAATGATACATACTAGAATTCAACACAGAGGTGGGATGACATCCCCTCTAATGCTAAATATCAAGAGCACATGAACAAATGCATAACGGGCATAACCTAGAACATAGTAGAAATGGAAAGTGAGCAATTAACAACAAAAGAAGCTTGTATTATCTGAAAATGAATATCATACGCTGCAAGTATCAAAGTAGTTACAGTCTCCAGAAGTTGAACCTTACATCAAAACTACAACCATCAACCTCCATTACATCTATGTTCTGGGTATATATAGAGTTTCTTTACAAAAATGATCTGCTATTCTATGTGTGGAGGGGTCATAATGGACCACGAACCACTTTAACTTTCTAATATGGGTCTCTGCTGCAATATCACAGTGTCTGCGAATGAATTTGATCTTCTCAGATGCTCTGCTGTCCTTCTCGAGCAGGTGGAGTGTTATATGGAAGGAGTTCCATAAATTATAAATGTGTTCATCTACTCGAGGTTGGTCCTTTCCCTCCTCGGCCATTCTGTTTGTTGAATGCAGTGGTTGAAGATTAACTGCGCAGAGTGCTGAATACTGGCCACCTTCTTCCTTCAAATACATAGGACATGCTATGGACGAGCTCACTGCATGGCGAAACAGAAATCAGCTGTTGGATCAAGTGATTGGACAGCAAAATACACCATTGGGAGCTGAACTCAGGAGCACATATCACACATATCCCACAACCTTATGTATCAATGACAAAATCATATATATGCATGCTTTTACACTATCAGGAGGCGCAAAAGGCAGAAAGACTGAGTATAGGAAAATACACTATCGGAGGTAGAAGGCAGACTTGAAACTTTATACACAGGAGTGGTGAGTCATATCGGGTCTGACACCTAATATCACGTCGGTGGAAGTCAAGGGGGAAGCATTTATACACACACATGGATATGATTGCGATCAGCGATATGGGTGTGGGCCGTTGGATCTGTTGGGACTGATCGGACGGCAGAGGAGCGATCATAATATCGCATCAGTAGAAGTCAAGGGGGGAGCCTTTAGACACACATGGGTGTGGTTGCGATCAACGATTAAAGCCCGGACCCGACAAGCATTGTAACATGACTTAATAATAATATCGCATCCAATAGGGGCAATCGGTAATCGGCTATCAGCAATGTTATAGACATGACTTACAAAGACCTCCTGGAAGCTACGATTGCGATTACAATTGCGGCGGAGAGTCATATGGGCGCAGGTTATATGTGGTTTTAACTTTAGTGCTTGGGCCTCAAGGATGAAGGTTTTCATATGATTTCTAATAGCAAGCCCCGGGAGATGGAGGTGGAAAGAGGATGGAAGTGGTGGAGGGGAAGGTGAAAGTGATCGGTATGAGCTTCCTTTGGGAAAAAACAAGAACCAAGCCCACTTTTATCCTCTGAACATCCGCAACATGTAGCAGAGCTAACACTATCCACAATTAAATGCAGAGTTGTAAGTTCCATACGATAGAAAGAAAATCCACCCGGCATCTCTCACAATGGAGGAATATGGTTTAACAAAAATGGAACTTTTCAGAGCATGTTTTGATAGAGAAATTTTGTTGATGAAGAAAAGTTTGTTCGTCTATATCTTCAAAATAGTTCAGATATTTATCATTGCTGGCATTTTCGTGAGTGTTTTCTTCCTTACCAATATTCATCACAGAATTTTATCTAACGGAAGCAAGCCTCAGAATTACAAGAGCAAGGGTGTGAATAGGGTTAGTTTTGAACAAAATCTAGACTTTGAACTTTCAGAATGAGGTGAGCTGAAATGTAGAAAAATGGAAGCAAAATAATCTACAATATTCATTTCCAGAAATCAAATTCGATTTTTGAGGGACAAAGAGGAGTGTTTCATTCAAACTCAAATTCGAAATTTTTAAGAAGGCCACTATTTTTCATTGCTTTTTCTGAGAAAAATAAAAAGAAATTTGAAAAACGAAAAATGGTTTTTCCTTAGAACGAGCCTAATTAGGCTCCATGCAAGCAGTTTTCCCAAATTCATTGTTATTTGGGATATTTTCTTGGTCCTTTCAACCCTCATATTGTAGATTACGTGGAGTATTTGAGTTCGGAATCAAGGTCAAATATTTGTTTTAAATGGGTTGTCATTGAAAAATCCAAGTCCAAGTTATAGTTACATGGTTTTCAAATCAAAAGACTCCAATTATCTAATTTATAGTGTGGCTCAAGTGCGTTGGTGGAAGAGTAATCCAAGTCTAAATAGATATTTGCTGGCAGCATAAGTTAAAAATTCAAATTAGCAGAGGTGGTTTCATAACATATTTGGGGTAGAATAATCAAAGTCAAAATTAACATATTTTTGGTGGCAACATAGGTTCAAGATCGAAGTTACAAGTCTAAGATTGGCAATAAAAAAAAAATCAAGTACAAGACCCCAGTTTCATTCTTATTTACACAAAATGCCAAAACAAAGCTCGTGCACAATGTTGTCAAGTGGTGTTGGTGAGTGCACAACAATGCAAAAATTATGAATGAAATTTTTGAAAATAAAGTGTTAGTTTCTAGAGAAAATAGAGGTGTTAGAAGACTGTAAATTCGCTTATATCTCTCACAGAAATCAATTTTTCAAATAATTACAACACAAATATTGCTTCTTGTTCTCAAATTCGATTTTTGAAGGAATTATAACACATAAATTGTCTCATGAATATTCAACAATGAAATTTTCTTTGCATTTCAGCCCAGGAATTTGACATCATAAGTTCGGAAATTGCTCTTTATTCTCAGTGACCAAGAATTCACATATTAGTCCAGAGTTTGGTATTTTAATTCAAAAATTTCTCCTCATCTTTGTGGGTAATCAAAAGTCAAATGTTTCTTCTTGTTTTTATAGACCACATTCAAATCAGAAATACATTACCGTGATGGAATATCCACAAGCAGAACAACAAAGAGATCAACATGCAGAGGCATAAGATCAAAGAGGAGATAGAGGCAAGCATGAGGACATGCTTGAGAGTAAGCAAGGGGGAGATATTGGCCCTCGTTTTTTTATCAATTTTTTCTTATTAAAATCCACCTAATTTCCATCATTTTCCACCATATACCATCCATATATACATTATTTTCACATTATTATGCATATTCAAGCAAATAAATTATGTTTTTCAATTTTTAGACATTTTTGCAAAAAATGGGTTTTAAGAGTATTTTTGGACAGAATCAGAAATTCCCGTAATGGTTATGTGGATGACATATTTGCAGGACATTTGGGCTTGGGCTAGATACATGAATGGAAAGCTTGGGAACTAGGACTGAACTAATTCCAATTGGTTTGGTCAAAACAAGCTAAATTAGGTCAGGTCAAGGCTGGTCAAACATGACTAGTCATCCAGAAAATCCCTAGGAAATAAGGCAGTTTTATGATTTCATGGGATTTTCCATATTTTTAGTGATAGATTGGATGGATTCGACTTGGATAGGTGGATATGGATAGATATAATTGTTAGAGATACTTTAGATCAATTTGTTTCATGATCTTCTATTTAAGCCAAAACTTTGAAGGCTTATGTATGTAATTTTTATATAACCTTATGCTATGGCATTTGAATATTGGAGATTAATTAGAAGAACTTGTTCTACTTTCATTTTTTTTTTCATTAGTGTGGATGAGTGCTTGAAGTTTTAGCATTTGATAGCAGTCTCAAGTGTGCAAGGCAAGGGTGGAGGGCCCCCACTCCAAGCTAAGTACACTTCATTGTTAAACTAGCTTAATTTTCATGAAGTAGTTGCTTTAGATTTGTTTACTTGTTTTGTTTCAGATTTGTTTATTTGAATTAATGTGTGATGATTGTTGAATGGATATTGGTTTACTTCTTCTAATCTACATAAGAAGGGACACACAGGAATTTAAGTTAAATTCCCCTTCTATTTGATCTTGAACTAAAACTGAATTTCATTCTCCTTTTCTTATTTGAAGTTATTTATGCATTTCTGGTTTGAAGCAATGGTGATTATGATAGAGTAGAATTGTGAAAAAGGACAATCTGGTCCTCCTTAGTTAGGAGCCTCTTCTTTTACATCTTCTGCATCATAAACAATTGTTAATTAGTGATTTGGATTTATCTTCATGAAAGTAGTATTGTAGGGAAGGAAAACCTGGTTCTCCTAAGTTAGGAGCCTAATCCCTCACATATTACATAAATGAATTAGAAATTGTTACAATAGGTTTATATTTGTAATATGTACTTCCTTAACTCTTCAAATTTTATTTTCTAATCTTGGCTACATCAGATATCCATACACTGTGGACTTGCCTCCAAGTTTTACAAACCCCGATTGATAATTAAACACTTGTGTTAATTTGTGTTAATAAATTAGCTCAACATAGATGTGTTAAAGGATAAGGCGATTGACCAAAGAACTGAATTTAGTGATTTAAATACAAGGATCTCAGAATTCATTGAATGGCAAGAAACATAAGAAGGAATGAGATCTAATATTCCTGAGATTGAGGAGACAATAGGGACATTCTATTCATAGATTGGGATGCATGGATCAAGAAAGCTAAATTAGCAGTGGCAAGAGTAGTAGGGGTGTCAAAGAACATAGTAAAAGTAGTAAACCACACTTTCCATGCCACCAATCTGGCGAGAGAAGGTAACCCAGAATCACTCCCACATTTAAATGACTTGCATAAAAGTAGGAAGGAAAGAGTGGAAACCCAAACGGAGGTGATCGCAAAGTTAGAAAAGACTGGCTGGGAGGCATATTGGTAATACCTTGTCAAGCCACACAGCCAAATCATGACCCTCAACCGCTCACTCCATTCAACTCAATGGATGATTCCACCTCTCATAGATGCTATTTTCACAGGAAAGGTCAGAACATAGTTTGGGGCATGTCCTCAAGTGAAACTGCTGGACAATATATGGAATTTAAAAGCGAAGCTGACAGACATCAAGTCATTGTTATAACGTCTCCTCATCAAGTCACTTTTATTTTTAGAGTTAGTTGACTAGTGAGGAAGAAGGTTGTTTGAAACCTCCTCAAATTTTTGTATAATCTAGTTTTGAATTTTTGTATAATCTAGTTTTGAACATTAGTTAGAATAGTATTTATACCCTTCTCATGCATTTAGAGTAGAGTCTAGAATTTTATCAAAAACATTTGCAAAGAATGCACTTTTGTAAGTTTGTGAATTCCTTGATGAAATTATGGAATATGGTCGTTTCTGTTGAATATCGGCCTACTTTCCTTTGTTGATGCATTATTGTATACTTGGAAGATAATTTGATCTGAAGAAACGAGCTGATATATGTCATTAGTCAAATGAGAAGAACTTCACACATATGGTGCTTCTATCATGTATGATTAGTTCTATTTCTATTTAATTAGTGATAATATTTCATTTTCATGAATTGTGTATGAGATATGTTCTTTCTGTTATGCGTTAATTTCACTATTATATGATGCCTAGCTGAAATTGTTTATTTTCATATATAATCATAAGATATATGTGATATAGTTTATACATTTATTTGACTAACTATTTAGTCAAAGAAATTATCTTTACATGTTATCACCTCTATTTAATGCGTGATTGATCTTTAGTATCACATGTCAAACAGATATCTTTTTGGATCGCATATTACAACAGAATACCTGAGTTTATATTAGATTAAGTTAGCTAGAGATTTGCATGATAGAATAGGCCATTTAGTTATCATTATCCTTACTGAAATCACTTGAAAACCACCCTCTCATTTTAAAACCCACACTAGAAAATTGGTCCCATCATCCCCAGTTGGAGCCACCACTTCAAATGGAAAAGGAGTTGTCTTTAAGGTATGGATCGAGTGGTTATCCCCCATGTTGGAGTAGCCGAAATCTGAGGCTTCAACACAGGGTTAACCAATATCAAGCCCCACATGAATGCCCATATCCTCCCCCACTGGGAAACCAATACTCCTCTAGGAATACAAACACAATGTCCTCTTCCCAAAATCCATATACAAATCAAGGACAAGGAAACCATTATTCTCCTTTGCTTGCACACCACTAGCACAAAATAATCCAAAGGTTAATCTAGTGCAGCCTTCTCTCGCTCAACAACAAAAATTAGAGGACAAGATGAAGCCATATAAGCAACCTAATGTTTCTAAGAAAAAACTAAAGAGAAAACCAAAGGGAGAGCCTAAACAGGGGAGCAATTACCAACAACAACCCTCTTGGGTACCAGCAAGGGGAAACCCTAACCAAAATCAAAACTAGGGGCTGGCCAATAAAAACCAACAAAGGAAAAAAATGAACAAAAGTATATAGAATAATCATTCCAATGCAATTTACGGGGAATATGGTCATTATACCCATCATTGTACTTAACTCCCTAAGTTGAAAAGGATACAAGACAATAGGGGGATGGAGAGAAATACATTGCAATAATGTAGGACCCTTTTCCCCATCAAGGAGAAATTAACACTCAAAAACAAGCATCCCATGCACACCCTTATAGATGGAAACCCCATAATAATTCTAATCATGACATTTTCACTACAGGAGAAGATATTCTCCTGGAAATGAAAAATAGAAGTTATGAAGATCCCCTAGAGCCCAACCCATTCACCTCGACCACGACCACACCTACATTGTCGTTGAACATTCCTTAACTTCCTATACAACCCATTCCAAATATGGTCAAAGGACCTTTATGAGGAGTAGGACATAATTTATAAGCTTCTCATAGCTACAACATAGTTGATGACTTAACACAATCACCATCAGCTATGCTAGCATTAGAGGTCCTACAAACATGCCCAACCCAACGGAAAACCTTACTTTATTCTCTATGCACAATCGATCTGGCTAATTCTTACCTAATGGTATTTGACTTGGATAAATCTAACCCATGACTACCATCATCTGTTTTTTTCCAAATTCGAGTCTCAGTCCAAAACATCACCATCCATTGTTGCATTATCGATGAAGGGGCATCAGCATGTATCATGTCCAAATATGTTTGGTAAAAACTGGGATCTGTCGAACTCAAACCTTCTGACATCGCACTTAGAGTATACGATGGGTGTTATGAGGACTGCTCTGAGCAAGATAGCTTAGATACCACCTCCAAAAAACGTTCTTTCGTTGATCGAACATAGACTATACATTCTTCATCCAGAAGCCCCATTTATTCTCTTTCTTCTGGGCCCATTGCCGCTGTTTAGAAGCAGATGTGCCCATACTTGAGTAGTTTCTTGATCGGAAATAAGCGGAAACAACTAGAGTAGTTCTTAGAGATGCGAGTTTTGTAAAGCCTCAATTTAGATGAAGTTGACATATTGTTCCAACAAACTTACTTTGACTTCCTGCCTCGACCGAACGACTTCAAAGAAACCTAGTAACAAACAACCATGAACTACTACCTTTCTCTACACCATGAATGTCTGAAACAAATATTATGATAGAGTCCACATACCATTTAAATGAAATGATTGATGAAGTCCCCTTCAAATATTTAGACCATTCACTCCTTTATTCTTTAGAGATCCCCCCATTTCTCCCCACAACTTCTCCATAATGCCCTGGAGGAGATCTACATAGACAGAAATAAACACGAGATCAAAGCATCCAATATATAATGTAAGAGATAAATAGACTAATTATCTGAATCATGTATCATAAATTGATCAATATGTTGTCATAATCTGTGTAGGTGATCAAGGAATCCTACAAATTATATCAATAAAGATGCAATTGAGAAAGAACAATTGCCTTTATATTAATAAAATGGAGAATATCCTTACAACCATGTAGTCTTGATGTTGCAAGTCCATTCCCAAATTCTCCAACCATATCCTTGAACAAATATCCTTCCAACCTTATTCCTATAGCATAAGCCTACTTCCAATAGTTCTCCTCAATCCTAATGCATGGGTTAGCTTTATAGGCCAAGAGTTCGAAGTTTGGAATCCATTTTCCAAGGGATGAGATCCAATAATAGTGGGATAGGGATTCCACAAAGAGAGAAAGTTTCTCCACGATGGGAGGAATCAGGGCTTAGTAGGCACATGTGTTAAGTCATATTCGTAGGTCATAGTGTAAAACAATGTGTACTTATGCGCAGTTCCTAATGGACTCCTCTGTGTATGCACATAAATTGACTAGGGAACTATGCAAGAAGCCAAAAAAAGGGTTTTTTACCATATGATCCAGGAATTCTACTTTCTTTGGGATAATTTGGATTCTAACTTTTCAAGGGATTTCTTTTGGGAAAATTTTATTTTTCCTAATAGGAAAAAACGACGTGTAACAGATTGCCCCCTAAAGTGCAAAGTCAAAAGAGATATTTGATGACTGAAGCACTTTATCACACCAAGGTTTGGGTTAGAGACTGTAGTCAAAGACATGAAATAATAAAAAAAACGTTACAATCCAATACATAATATCATGAGGTGGGCATTCCCATACTCAAAGTGTAAATGTCTCAAAGAATAGTACAGAAATACATCTAAAGATCCATGTCAACAAAAGACATAGTATGGATGCAACCATCAATGGATCTAAGTTTACAATCATGAATATTTAATAACTTCACACAACCTCGATGGATAAAACTAGATCCAGGGTCTTGATCTCCATCTCTCAATCCATAGTACAAATCTAGCCATGCTAGTGAATGTCTTGTAGTTGAACATAGTAGAAACCACTTGATTACCGGTCAATTATGTAACACATGTGAGAGAAACCATAAATAATGAAAATGGCTCTCAAGGTACTTCTAGTATAATCTATGAAGTGCGAATGGATATGTTGATGTCAAAAACTCATAGAATCATTCGATTGAAGGTCAATGATGAGAACATGTCGTTGAAGGAAAGAAATCTATCATTAAGGTATCCAGGCCTCAAGGTACTAAAGGTTTCTAGATAAACTTCCTAGATAATGAGTTGAAGTTGATAGGAAGTGATCCCTCGCAAGAGGGCCTACGACACGAAACTTATGTCAAGTTTTGAAAAATAGCAGTTTGTAGTAATCCAGGATTGACTCAGAGATGGTCGATGCATCTGATGGCTAGGACTGAAAAAGTAATTTGACTGAGGTTGAACTTCTCTTGAACATATCAGAGACACATGATGACTTTGCAATATTTGACTAAAAGTTAATACCCAAACCAACTAAAGACTTTCAATGAAGTATGGTCAACTGAGATGAAAATGGATTTCCCAACCTGGTCACAAAAGTGACGGAGTGTCATGTTCAAGAGTGACATACTTCCTTTTATCAAGAAAAAAAAAAGGTTCTTTCTCACTTTTACCCCACCATTACCGGAAAGTACCTCTTTATTTTTTACAAGCTTAAGGAGGATGGCTTATTCTTGTCCTATAAGCTCATTCTTCAGATGATTCATTCGAAGTATTTTTAACTAACCCTAAAAAGGCATGGTTCGGTCTCTTCATGCTTAACGAGTCTTGCACTGTTTAGATTTGATGAGTCCAGTGAAGGGGTAACTCGATGTAATTTTCATATTTAAAGAATTTTAAAAGACACAAATAGAAAAATAATTCAGTTCTTTCAACATAAAGTTTAACGAGACAGGAGAAAGTAAAGTTTAGGGGTTTTTCGGTTTTAGGCAGTTAGGAGAAAAACGTAAGTAAACTCCACAGTGTCCTTTTTCATAAATTGAGTCCCTCAAGCCTGAAAAAGGGTAAAATAATGTGGGAGAGAACTTTATTGACCACTATTAGTCAACGTATACCTTTTTTGTAAACAGTCTGGTTCACTCCGTAAAAGGGGTAAACTTATACTGAATAGATGGTTGTTCATTTACTTTTATGAGTTCGAAAAATCAAGTACTCAATGATCTTTTTGTGCTTAAGGAGTCTGAAAAGGTCGTAAAAAGAACTCCAGGGTTTCGCTTTTTTGTAAGTTTTAACGAGTTCAAAAAAGTGATAAAAATATACTCAATGCCAAAATGATTTGTTTTTCGTAAATAACCTATGACCTGCACACTTAAACTCAAAATAATTATCTCTGCTCAAAAATAAAGTGAAAAACATTATAAATTTGGATTTTAAGGGTTAATAGGAAAAAAATAATATTTAAATAGGCCTAAAAACTTATAAAAACCCAAAAAAGTAAAAAAAATTTTACCATTGTGTTTTTAACCTTTTGAGAGTGATAGAGGTCATTTTCACCAGAAACTTCAGAGGCGGATTCTGGGAAAACTATTGGGCGAAATCATGAGTCGTCTTTTTCAAGTAGATCATCTCTTCGAGATATTTGTTTTCATGTTTATTATTTAGCATTTCACCATATATTTGGATTTTTTGGGGAGGTTTTCAAAATGAAATTCACCCTCGATGTGCACAGGTCACTCTTATCAGGTCTGCGCACATCGACTAATTTTTTTACAGTACAAAACGTGATGTGCGCGGTTTGTAAGGATAATACCACACACATCCGCATTGTTTAGCACAGTTGGTTGTGCACAACGCTGAGGGAACAAAAACTAAAATGAAAAATACCCAAAGTTCTTGCTAATTTTTTCCATGATTGTTTCTAATGATCTTTTATGCTTGTTTGTAGGGTTTTGAGCTCCAAATATGGAGTAGAGAGAGCATGAATGTGAAGAGAAATACATAGCTTCTCTAAATCATCCATGAACCATACAGGAATTGAAAAACTGTGGCCTATACAAGTTTTTCACCATTCCAAGAATGAAAACCAAATTAGACTTGCTAGAATGGATGGTGGGCAAGTGGAACGTTCAAGAAGAATTCTTCATAATTGGAGACCATAGATTTTTCATCGATGTCAATGACATTTACTTCTTGAATAGACTTCCATGCTATGGGGTGGAAATCAATCTGTATGGGCATATGTGAGGTGACGAGACGAATGCCACCTATCTGATACAACATTGTACTGACGGTGCTGCTCTCAAAGGTGGGGGAATTGACATTAAAACCATCTCATGACTTCCTTTGAAAGTTAATGGGTTCATCATTGCACGACTATGTGGTAGTGAAACTTTTCATTTTCTCACAAAGGCTCATATGCAAACTGTCGTAGAGTGTCTGCAACCTATTATATTCAACTGGAGTGAGGTTTTGGTTGCCAATCCGAAAGGGAAACTAACTAGAGTTAGAAAAGGAAGACTCAAAAAATTTGGGTATGGTGCGTTTGTCATTTCATTTACTCTATAGCAGATCCCTCTTCTCGCTCCATAGGTAGCTATAGAGAGAGGATGACCTCGGGACCTTTGCATACTAAAATGGATCACACTTATGGCACACCACAGAGGTGGCAAAGGACCAACGATCAAATATAATTCTCACTTCTTCGAGTGGATAGAAAATAAAATCATCATGATTTAATATTTTCCATACACAGGGATGGATTATACAAGATATATGGACATGCCACTGCCACTTGGGATGCAGTGGAGAAATATAGGTAAAACTTCAAACTTTGATTGATTTTTGAAAACATTCCATTTTTTTTAATTATTTGGCATCCAAAACTAATTGTCTAAAATGATCATGCAGATGTGGTCCCAGTGAGACCAACTGGATTGTGGAGATATGATATGCATGGTGAATAGCCAGTAGCTACCATAGTGTCGAACCTAGATGTGGTGGATACATTGGCAGAGATAGAGCACAACCTTGAGAGGTTGACCTTAGACATCCCAGATGCCTGGATAGATGACTTGCCTCTCCTCTATCAGAGGCAACTACGGGGGTTCCCAGACCTATTAGTCATTTGCTATGATGAGGAGAACGCGCTATTATATGCTACCATGATCATCATCATGCGTAGTCACTAGTCTGAGTGCTAGATTTTTGTTTTCTGATGATGTACTAGCATGTTCAAAAAATAAAGGCCACTATGCCTAATGTCTTTGGATGACATTTTTGTAAAAGCTACACCTTTTACAAACATTTATCTAATGAAATATACTACTTTTATTTTAGTATTTTTTGTACAATATATGGATGAATATTGCATTAATTTCTTTACAGATGTTTTACAAATGACAATTTAACACATAATTAGCCAATGCATCAATTAATGTGTTTAAATTTCTCAGAATATGTTAATAATAAATATAATCAAACTCTCTTTCCAAGAAAAACCCACGAAAACATTCTTAAAATGGAAGCACTTCTAATTGAATAAACACCATTCAAATATAATACTATGAGTTGCGAATCTAACCTAACGGTCAATCGATGAATTCAAAATGAAATGGCATCAAATAATAGCTCAATCACTACAATATACTCTACAATATTGTTCATTGTTCGACCAAGGCATATCCCATGAATAGAAACTAACTCATCTGTGGTCAAATAAATTACCTAGGCCGCAGAATATAAATTATGAGTACTACAACTAGCACCATCAATAAAGCCAATGTAATCTTGAGGGGGTGTTGACATCTGCAAATCGAATGTAATATAGGATAATCAGGAGAAGTAGTGGAAAATCGTAAAATGTTGCTAAACAATTCAAAACATAAACTATACTACAACAATATACAAATTTTCATCGAACAATCTAAGCATATTATCTCTTTAGGTAAAGACCATTTCTAGGCTTTCCCAAAGGACTTCCATCATAATAAACTAATTCATAGGCCCCTCTTTCCAGTGCACATTTTAAAACATAAGGGCCATGCCACATGGGCTTGAATTTCCCAGCACCTAACTTATAATTCTCTTGATCATAGACCAAGACTAAATCACCTTCTTCATATGAACGTGGTCTGAAATTTTGATCATACTATGCTTTAACTCATTTATTTTGGGCCTCACTAGCTAATGCAACATCATGGTGAGTCTCATCGAGACATGCTAAGTATAGGAAATGTTCTTTCTCAGTAGAAGTGGTTGGTAATAATTCAATTTCCAGTTTCAAAGATGGTATCTCACATTCAATCAATAAAAATGCTTCCATGATGTAAGTGAGTTGGAAAGGAGTAAAACCCATCTAATTTTTTTCTATGGTATGGTATACCCATAAGTATAGATTAATCATTAGATGCCAATCTCGTTTTTGAGTCCCAATAATCCATTTAATCATGGCAGTTGAAACCTTTTTAACAAATTCTACTTGGCCATTTTCCTATGGGTAATGTGGAGTAGAACTATCATGACGCAGACCTAACTTCGTGTTAAGATCGGTCATCATAAAGTTTAAAAAATGGCTACCATGGTCCGTGAAAATGGATTTTGGAACTATGAACCGAGAAATCGCATGATTGAACATGAAAATAGATGTTGTTTCACCACCATCCTTATATGTAGGCATTGCCTCAACCCATTTTGTAAAATAATCTACCACAATGATAATGTACCCATACCCCCCCGACCGAGTGAGGGTTACATGTAAGGAAATCGATGACCCATTTAGCGAAAGGACTGAACGAAATGATTGGGTGAAGAGGAGTTGGGTGTCCACACATTTTTCAATCATAGATTTGAAAATTATGGCATTTTCGGACTGCAATTATACGGTCTTTGAACATAGAAGGCCAAAAATACCCCGCGTGTAGGATATTTTGAGCAGTGGAAAACCTTGACGTATGATAGCCACAAGCTCCAGAATGGCAATCATTTATTTCATTTTTGGCTTCCTTGTGAGTTAAACATCGTCTAAAAATCGAATCAACAGCATGATGATAAAGTGTATCACCAACAATATTGTAATGTTGGGATTGGTACTCGATATGATAATGATCAATTCAGCTGAGTTATGGCCAAAATGTTTGGGTCTAAAGATAAATGATTATATCTCCATACTAGGGATCTAAAGTTCTGGTCATAAAGAGATATTCGTCTAGAAGAGAATCCTCTACCACATTTTTTTGTCTTAGTACAGGGAAAAACACATAATAAATTCAGAAAATACTAACGATTTCTTAGGTTCAGATTTGATGAGTTCCAAATTGAATTCCTATAGGATTACTATCCATTTCGAATTCTTTCCCCCTAGCAATTGTCTAGTAAGAATTTAAACCATGGGGCTACAACTGGAAATAATAGTAGTTTTCCACAATAAAATGTAGTGACGAAAATGTTGGATAGCTTGAAGGACTGCCAAGGCCAATTTCTCTACATGTGCATATTTTTCTTCAATTTTGGTTGAATTTCTACTTAAGTAATATATCACATGCTCTTCGTTCGATCCATATTCCTAAACTAAAACCTTGCCAATAGTGATATCAGATGAAGCTAAGTATAAAAATTAGCCTCGATGATAATCGAGAGGATGCAACAATGGTGTATGGGTCAACACATGTTTAAGTACATCAAATTCCTTTTGAGCCACATCATCCCAAGTGAATGAGATGCCCTTTTTCAGTAGTGGAGTAAAACATTTAGTCAAATCGGTGTAGTTATGGATTGATCAACATAGAAAGTTTTATTTCCCTTGTAAGCATTGGAGTTGGCAGAGATTGGAAGGAGGCAAATTCAAAATAGCCTCAAACTTTAGCAGATCAACATGAATTCCTTCCTTTGAAATGAAAAATACTAGAAATCCACCGTATTGCACACAAAAACACACTTGTGTGGATTTAAGTGAGTATTGTAATGACGACATATGATAAAGATTTCTCTCAAATGCAATTGATGGTCTTCACATCTCAGTGAATGAGCTAGAAATTCATCCAAATAAGGTTGCATAATATGTTTGACATCATGAAATGCATAATACATAGCTCATTAAAAATTTGCACCAACATTCTTCAAACCGAATGAGAGTTTTCGATAGGAAAAATTCCCTCATGGGAAGATGAATGCGACTTTGTGTTGATTAGATGGGAGTATGTTGATTTGGTTTTAGATAGAAAATCCATCCATAAATGAAAAAAATTAATTATCGGCACATTTGTCAATGATTTGAACAATGTAGGGATTAGGATAGTTGTCCTTCATACAAGCATTATTGATATCCCTATAATTGATGAATAATCTAGTTGTTCCCTATTTCTTGTTAACAGGTACAATATTGGACACCCAATCAGTCAAGGGAATAGGGTAGATGAACCCTGCTTTGAGCAACTTCTTGACCTCCACTTTAATCGCAATAGCTTTTCACGGATGAAACAAATGTAATCATTGTCTGATAGGTTTTTCATCCGGGTAAGTCTTAATTGCATGTAAAACAATGCGTGGGTCAATTCCTGGCATTTCCTCATAGGACCAGGCAAAAATGTCGTGAAATTCTTGAAATAGGGCCTTATATATTTGAATTGCATCGAATGAGGCACTTATTTGAATATTTTTATTAATTCTTGTTTTGACTGAGATGTCAATGGTAATTGTTGTAAAAATGTCTTCCAAATTCCTTTTGGACTCATCTTGAAAAATTGAAATGGGAGATTCTGAACTATCTAATATCTCAGGCGAAAACATATTTGAAAAACCATTCTCGATTTTACCAGGGTTAGGTAAAAAATATGAACGTTGATGGTAATCATTCCATGGCATTTCCTCTAAAGTTATGACCTCCATAATACCTTCGTCAATATGAAACATATAGTCGAAAGGATTAGGGAGTGAAACTGGTTCTGACCAAGGTAGAGGAGAGAAGAGTAATCATCATTGGCCGCATTCAATCGATCAATTTTAGAAGATGATGGGTGAGAAAATAATTGAAATTCTTGATAAGTCAATTCAAACGGGATCAAAGGCATCTCATTTCCGTAGGAGGCTAATTTAGAATCTAAAGGCACTATCCAGGGATCAGAAGATTCCATAGTGCTTGATGTAATCATGTTAACCTCGATAAGATTAGAGGGAAATTTTGGTGAAGGAAGCACAAAGTTTCCCATCAGTGATGAGTCTTTTATTAAACCAACACCAATATCCTCATAAGGAGTATTCATTTTTTCAACAAAAGGTATGCTACCTGTAGAGTTAGGGTCTGAAGTGTAGTAAGACAACTGGTCTACTTTAACAATTTTCCCTTTGTGAGGAAATTATATCATTTGAAAAAGCGCTGAGACCAATGCTGACATAGCATACTTCCAACTTTGACCAAGCAAAGGTTGTAACCAAGCTGAGCATCAACAACTTCAAATTCGATCGTGACCATTTTACCCTCTAGTTCTATGAGAATCATTTAAATTTCGATAAGGATGAAAACCTCTTCCATCAAAGGATTTTAGATTGGTAAGTGATTGATTGATGGTTGGAGAACCTAAATCTTTCCAACAAGAAATTGACATGATACACATAGAATATCCTTCAACAAAAACTATGTGAAACACTCTTCTAGTTTTAACAAAAACTGGAATTCGGAATGCCAGTTGATGAGGGAGTCTAGGGATATGATTCTCAAGATCAAAGATAATCAGATTAGAATCCTATGGATAAATAGCTCCTATGGCTGACAATAAAATCTTTCCTTGTGCCAAGCATGTTAGTAGTACTTCCAGAGCTAACATTGCGAAAGGAAACATAGCCAAGTCTTCAACAATGTTATAACTTTCTGCAACTCTAACATGTGGGTTGAAAGATGATTTCTGAAGCACGCCTTTGGGAGATGGTCAAATCATCATGTAGGATTCAATTTCTCGATATGTAATGGTTCCTAAGGAGGAGGAGGAATTGTGTATGAGATATGTTCTTTCTGTTATGCGTTAATTTCACTATTATATGATGCCTAGCTGAAATTGTTTATTTTCATATATAATCATAAGATATATGTGATATAGTTTATACATTTCTTTGACTAACTATTTAGTCAAAGAAATTATCTTTACATGTTATCACCTCTATTTAATGCGTGATTGATCTTTAGTATCACATGTCAAACAGATATCTTTTTGGATCGCATATTACAACAGAATACCTGAGTTTATATTAGATTAAGTTAGCTAGAGATTTGCATGATAGAATAGGCCATTTAGTTATCATTATCCTTACTGAAATCACTTGAAAACCACCCTCTCATTTTAAAACCCACACTAGAAAATTGGTCCCATCATCCCCAGTTGGAGCCACCACTTCAAATGGAAAAGGAGTTGTCTTTAAGGTATGGATCGAGTGGTTATCCCCCATGTTGGAGTAGCAGAAATCTGAGGCTTCAACACAGGGTTAACCAATATCAAGCCCCACATGAATGCCCATATCCTCCCCCACTGGGAAACCAATACTCCTCTAGGAATACAAACACAATGTCCTCTTCCCAAAATCCATATACAAATCAAGGACAAGGAAACCATTATTCTCCTTTGCTTGCACACCACTAGCACAAAATAATCCAAAGGTTAATCTAGTGCAGCCTTCTCTCGCTCAACAACAAAAATTAGAGGACAAGATGAAGCCATATAAGCAACCTAATGTTTCTAAGAAAAAACTAAAGAGAAAACCAAAGGGAGAGCCTAAACAGGGGAGCAACGACCAACAACAACCCTCTTGGGTACCAGCAAGGGGAAACCCTAACCAAAATCAAAACTAGGGGCTGGCCAATAAAAACCAACAAAGGAAAAAAATGAACAAAAGTATATAGAATAATCATTCCAATGCAATTTATGGGGAATATGGTCATTATACCCATCATTGTACTTAACTCCCTAAGTTGAAAAGGATACAAGACAATAGGGGGATGGAGAGCAATACATTGCAGTAATGTAGGACCCTTTTCCCCATCAAGGAGAAATTAACACTTAAAAACAAGCATCCCATGCACACCCTTATAGATGGAAACCCCATAATAATTCTAATCATGACATTTTCACTACAGGAGAAGATATTCTCCTGGAAATGAAAAATAGAAGTTATGAAGATCCCCTAGAGCCCAACCCATTCACCTCGACCACGACCACACCTACATTGTCGTTGAACATTCCTTAACTTCCTATACAACCCATTCCAAATATGGTCAAAGGACCTTTATGAGGAGTAGGACATAATTTATAAGCTTCTCATAGCTACAACATAGTTGATGACTTAACACAATCACCATCAGCTATGCTAGCATTAGAGGTCCTACAAACATGCCCAACCCAACGGAAAACCTTACTTTATTCTCTATGCACAATCGATCTGGCTAATTCTTACCTAATGGTATTTGACTTGGATAAATCTAACCCATGACTACCATCATCTGTTTTTTTCCAAATTCGAGTCTTAGTCCAAAACATCACCATCCATTGTTGCATTATCGATGAAGGGGCATTAGCATGTATCATGTCCAAATATGTTTGGTAAAAACTGGGATCTGTCGAACTCAAACCTTCTGACATCGCACTTAGAGTATACGATGGGTGTTATGAGGACTGCTCTGAGCAAGATAGCTTAGGTACCACCTCCAAAAAATGTTCTTTCGTTGATCGAACATAGACTATACATTCTTCATCCAGAAGCCCCATTTATTCTCTTTCTTCTGGGCCCATTGCCGCTGTTTAGAAGCAGATGTGCCCATACTTGAGTAGTTTCTTGATCGGAAATAAGCGGAAACAACTAGAGTAGTTCTTAGAGATGCGAGTTTTGTAAAGCCTCAATTTAGATGAAGTTGACATATTGTTCCAACAAACTTATTTTGACTTCCTGCCTCGACCGAACGACTTCAAAGAAACCTAGTAACAAACAACCATGAACTACTACCTTTCTCTACACCATGAATGTCTGAAACAAATATTATGATAGAGTCCACATACCATTTAAATGAAATGATTGATGAAGTCCCCTTCAAATATTTAGACCATTCACTCCTTTATTCTTTAGAGATCCCCCAATTTCTCCCCACAACTTCTCCATAATGCCCTGGAGGAGATCTACATAGACAGAAATAAACACGAGATCAAAGCATCCAATATATAATGTAAGAGATAAATAGACTAATTATCTGAATCATGTATCATAAATTGATCAATATGTTGTCATAATCTGTGTAGGTGATCAAGGAATCCTACAAATTATATCAATAAAGATGCAATTGAGAAAGAACAATTGCCTTTATATTAATAAAATGGAGAATATCCTTACAACCATGTAGTCTTGATGTTGCAAGTCCATTCCCAAATTCTCCAACCATATCCTTCCAACCTTATTCCTATAGCATAAGCCTACTTCCAACAGTTCTCCTCAATCCTAATGCATGGGTTAGCTTTATAGGCCAAGAGTTCGAAGTTTGGGATCCATTTTCCAAGGGATGAGATCCAATAATAGTGGGATAGGGATTCCACAAAGAGAGAAAGTTTCTCCACGATGGGAGGAATCAGGGCTTAGTAGGCACATGTGTTAAGTCATATTCGTAGGTCATAGTGTAAAACAATGTGTACTTATGCGCAGTTCCTAATGGACTCCTCTGTGTATGCACATAAATTGACTAGGGAACTATGCAAGAAGCCAAAAAAAGGGTTTTTTACCATATGATCCAGGAATTCTACTTTCTTTGGGATAATTTGGATTCTAACTTTTCAAGGGATTTCTTTTGGGAAAATTTTATTTTTCCTAATAGGAAAAAATGACGTGTAACAGATTGCCCCCTAAAGTGCAAAGTCAAAAGAGATATTTGATGACTGAAGCACTTTATCACACCAAGGTTTGGGTTAGAGACTGTAGTCAAAGACATGAAATAATAAAAAAAACGTTACAATCCAATACATAATATCATGAGGTGGGCATTCCCATACTCAAAGTGTAAATGTCTCAAAGAATAGTACGGAAATACATCTAAAGATCCATGTCAACAAAAGACATAGTATGGATGCAACCATCAATGGATCTAAGTTTACAATCATGAATATTTAATAACTTCACACAACCTCGATGGATAAAACTAGATCCAGGGTCTTGATCTCCATCTCTCAATCCATAGTACAAATCTAGCCATGCTAGTGAATGTCTTGTAGTTGAACATAGTAGAAACCACTTGATTACCGGTCAATTATGTAACACATGTGAGAGAAACCATAAATAATGAAAATGGCTCTCAAGGTACTTCTAGTATAATCTATGAAGTGCAAATGGATATGTTGATGTCAAAAACTCATAGAATCATTCGATTGAAGGTCAATGATGAGAACATGTCGTTGAAGGAAAGAAATCTATCATTAAGGTATCCAGGCCTCAAGGTACTAAAGGTTTCTAGATAAACTTCCTAGATAATGAGTTGAAGTTGATAGGAAGTGATCCCTCGCAAGAGGCCCTACGACACGAAACTTATGTCAAGTTTTGAAAAATAGCAGTTTGTAGTAATCCAGGATTGACTCAGAGATGGTCGATGCATCTGATGGCTAGGACTGAAAAAGTAATTTGACTGAGGTTGAACTTCTCTTGAACATATCAGAGAAACATGATGACTTTGCAATATTTGACTAAAAGTTAATACCCAAACCAACTAAAGACTTTCAATGAAGTATGGTCAACTGAGATGAAAATGGATTTCCCAACCTGGTCACAAAAGTGACGGAGTGTCATGTTCAAGAGCGACATACTTCCTTTTATCAAGAAAAAAAAAAGGTTCTTTCTCACTTTTACCCCACCATTACCGAAAAGTACCTCTTTATTTTTTACAAGCTTAAGGAGGATGGCTTATTCTTGTCCTATAAGCTCATTCTTCAGATGATTCATTCGAAGTATTTTTAACTAACCCTAAAAAGGCATGGTTCGGTCTCTTCATGCTTAACGAGTCTTGCACTGTTTAGATTTGATGAGTCCAGTGAAGGGGTAACTCGATGTAATTTTCATATTTAAAGAATTTTAAAAGACACAAATAGAAAAATAATTCAGTTCTTTCAACATAAAGTTTAACGAGACAGGAGAAAGTAAAGTTTAGGGGTTTTTCGGTTTTAGGCAGTTAGGAGAAAAACGTAAGTAAACTCCACAGTGTCCTTTTTCATAAATTGAGTCCCTCAAGCCTGAAAAAGGGTAAAATAATGTGGGAGAGAACTTTATTGACCATTATTAGTCAACGTATACCTTTTTTGTAAACAGTCTGGTTCACTCCGTAAAAGGGGTAAACTTATATTGAATAGATGGTTGTTCATTTACTTTTATGAGTTCGAAAAATCAAGTACTCAATGATCTTTTTGTGCTTAAGGAGTCTGAAAAGGTCGTAAAAAGAACTCCAGGGTTTCGCTTTTTTGTAAGTTTTAACGGGTTCAAAAAAGTGATAAAAATATACTCAATGCCAAAATGATTTGTTTTTCGTAAATAACCTATGACATGCACACTTAAAATCAAAATAATTATCTCTGGTCAAAACTAAAGTGAAAAACATTATAAATTTGGATTTTAAGGGTTAAGAGGAAAAAAATAATATTTACATAGGCCTAAAAACTTATAAAAACCCAAAAGAGTAAAAATAATTTTACCATTGTGTTTTTAACCTTTTGAGAGTGATAGAGGTCATTTCCACCAGAAACTTCAGAGGCGGATTCTGGGAAAACTATTGGGCGAAATCATGAGGCGTCTTTTTCAAGTAGATCATCTCTTCGATATATTTGTTTTCATGTTTATTATTTAGCATTTCACCATATATTTGGATTTTTTGTGGAGGTTTTCAAAATTAAATTCACCCTCGATGTGCACAGGTCGCTCTTATCAGGTCTGCGCACATCGACTAATTTTTTTACAGTACAAAACGTGATGTGCGCGGTTTGTAAGGATAATACCACACACATCCGCATTGTTTAGCACAGTTGGTTGTGCACAACGCTGAGGGAACAAAAACTAAAATGAAAAATACCCAAAGTTCTTGCTAATTTTTTCCATGATTGTTTCTAATGATCTTTTATGCTTGTTTGTAGGGTTTTGAGCTCCAAATATGGAGTAGAGAGAGCATGAATGTGAAGAGAAATACATAGCTTCTCTAAATCATCCATGAACCATACAGGAATTGAAAAACTGTGGCCTATACAAGTTTTTCACCATTCCAAGCATGAAAACCAAATTAGACTTGCTAGAATGGATGGTGGGCAAGTGGAACGTTCAAGAAGAATTCTTCATAATTGGAGACCATAGATTTTTCATCGATGTCAATGACATTTACTTCTTGAATAGAATTCCATGCTATGGGGTGGAAATCAATCTGTATGGGCATATGTGAGGTGACGAGACGAATGCCACCTATCTGATACAACATTGTACTGACGGTGCTGCTCTCAAAGGTGGGGGAATTGACATTAAAACCATCTCATGACTTCCTTTGAAAGTTAATGGGTTCATCATTGCACGACTATGTGGTAGTGAAACTTTTCATTTTCTCACAAAGGCTCAGATGCAAACTGTCGTAGAGTGTCTGCAACCTATTATATTCAACTGGAGTGAGGTTTTGGTTGCCAATCCGAAAGGGAAACTAACTAGAGTTAGAAAAGGAAGACTCAAAAAATTTGGGTATGGTGCGTTTGTCATTTCATTTACTCTATAGCAGATCCCTCTTCTCGCTCCATAGGTAGCTATAGAGAGAGGATGACCTCGGGACCTTTGCATACTAAAATGGATCACACTTATGGCACACCACAGAGGTGGCAAAGGACCAACGATCAAATATACTTCTCACTTCTTCGAGTGGATAGAAAATAAAATCATCATGATTTAATATTTTCCATGCACAGGGATGGATTATACAAGATATATGGACATGCCACTGCCACTTGGGATGCAGTGGAGAAATATAGGTAAAACTTCAAACTTTGATTGATTTTTGAAAACATTCCATTTTTTTTAATTATTTGGCATCCAAAACTAATTGTCTAAAATGATCATGCAGATGTGGTCCCAGTGAGACCAACTGGATTGTGGAGATATGATATGCATGGTGAATAGCCAGTAGCTACCATAGTGTCGAACCTAGATGTGGTGGATACATTGGCAGAGATAGAGCACAACCTTGAGAGGTTGACCTTAGACATCCCAGATGCCTGGATAGATGACTTGCCTCTCCTCTATCAGAGGCAACTACGGGGGTTCCCAGACCTATTAGTCATTTGCTATGATGAGGAGAACGCGCTATTGTATGCTACCATGATCATCATCATGCGTAGTCACTAGTCTGAGTGCTAGATTTTTGTTTTCTGATGATGTACTAGCATGTTCAAAAAATAAAGGCCACTGTGCCTAATGTCTTTGGATGACATTTTTGTAAAAGCTACACCTTTTACAAACATTTATCTAATGAAATATACTACTTTTATTTTAGTATTTTTTGTACAATATATGGATGAATATTGCATTAATTTCTTTACAGATGTTTTACAAATGACAATTTAACACATAATTAGCCAATGCATCAATTAATGTGTTTAAATTTCTCAGAATATGTTAATAATAAATATAATCAAACTCTCTTTCCAAGAAAAACCCACGAAAACATTCTTAAAATGGAAGCACTTCTAATTGAATAAACACCATTCAAATATAATACTATGAGTTGCGAATCTAACCTAACGGTCAATCGATGAATTCAAAATGAAATGGCATCAAATAATAGCTCAATCACTACAATATACTCTACAATATTGTTCATTGTTCGACCAAGGCATATCCCATGAATAGAAACTAACTCATCTGTGGTCAAATAAATTACCTAGGCCGCAGAATATAAATTATGAGTACTACAACTAGCACCATCAATAAAGCCAATGTAATCTTGAGGGGGTGTTGACATCTGCAAATCGAATGTAATATAGGATAATCAGGAGAAGTAGTGGAAAATCGTAAAATGTTGCTAAACAATTCAAAACATAAACTATACTACAACAATATACAAATTTTCATCGAACAATCTAAGCATATTATCTCTTTAGGTAAAGACCATTTCTAGGCTTTCCCAAAGGACTTCCATCATAATAAACTAGTTCATAGGCCCCTCTTTCCAGTGCACATTTTAGAACATAAGGGCCATGCCACACGGGCTTGAATTTCCCAACACCTAACTTATAATTCTCTTGATCATAGACCAAGACTAAATCACCTTCTGCATATGAACGTGGTCTGAAATTTTGATCATACTATGCTTTAACTCATTTATTTTGGGCCTCACTAGCTAATGCAACATCATGGTGAGTCTCATCGAGACATGCTAAGTATAGGAAATGTTCTTTCTCAGTAGAAGTGGTTGGTAATAATTCAATTTCCAGTTTCAAAGACGGTATCTCACATTCAATCAATAAAAATGCTTCCATGATGTAAGCGAGTTGGAAAGGAGTAAAACCCATCTAATTTTTTTCTATGGTATGGTATACCCATAAGTATAGATTAATCATTAGATGCCAATCTCGTTTTTGAGTCCCAATAATCCATTTAATCATGGCAGTTGAAACCTTTTTAACAAATTCTACTTGGCCATTTTCCTGTGGGTAATGTGGAGTAGAACTATCATGACGCAGACCTAACTTCGTGTTAAGATCGGTCATCATAAAGTTTAAAAAATGGCTACCATGGTCCGTGAAAATGGATTTTGGAACTATGAACCGAGAAATCGCATGATTTAACATGAAAATAGATGTTGTTTCACCACCATCCTTATATGTAGGCATTGCCTCAACCCATTTTGTAAAATAATCTACCACAATGATAATGTACCCATACCCCCCCGACCGAGTGAGGGTTACATGTAAGGAAATCGATGACCCATTTAGCGAAAGGACTGAACGAAATGATTGGGTGAAGAGGAGTTGGGTGTCCACACATTTTTCAATCATAGATTTGAAAATTATGGCATTTTCGGACTGCAATTATACGGTCTTTGAACATAGAAGGCCAAAAATACCCCGCGTGTAGGATATTTTGAGTAGTGGAAAACCTTGACGTATGATAGCCACAAGCTCCAGAATGGCAATCATTTATTTCATTTTTGGCTTCCTTGTGAGTTAAACATCGTCTAAAAATCGAATCAACAGCATGATGATAAAGTGTATCACCAACAATATTGTATTATTGGGATTGGTACTCGATATGATAATGATCAATTCAGCTGAGTTATGGCCAAAATGTTTGGGTCTAAAGATAAATGATTATATCTCCATACTAGGGATCTAAAGTTCTGGTCATAAAGAGATATTCGTCTAGAAGAGAATCCTCTACCACATTTTTCTGTCTTAGTACAGGGAAAAACACATAATAAATTCAGAAAATACTAACGATTTCTTAGGTTCAGATTTGATGAGTTCCAAATTGAATTCCTATAGGATTACTATCCATTTCGAATTCTTTCCCCCTAGCAATTGTCTAGTAAGAATTTAAACCATGGGGCTACAACTGGAAATAATAGTAGTTTTCCACAATAAAATGTAGTGACGAAAATGTTGGATAGCTTGAAGGACTGCCAAGGCCAATTTCTCTACATGTGCATATTTTTCTTCAATTTTGGTTGAATTTCTACTTAAGTAATATATCACATGCTCTTCGTTCGATCCATATTCCTAAACTAAAACCTTGCCAATAGTGATATCAGATGAAGCTAAGTATAAAAATTAGCCTCGATGATAATCGAGAGGATGCAACAATGGTGTATGGGTCAACACATGTTTAAGTACATCAAATTCCTTTTGAGCCACATCATCCCAAGTGAATGAGATGCCCTTTTTCAGTAGTGGAGTAAAACATTTAGTCAAATCGGTGTAGTTATGGATTGATCAACATAGAAAGTTTTATTTCCCTTGTAAGCATTGGAGTTGGCGGAGATTGGAAGGAGGCAAATTCAAAATAGCCTCAAACTTTAGCAGATCAACATGAATTCCTTCCTTTGAAATGAAAAATACTAGAAATCCACCGTATTGCACACAAAAACACACTTGTGTGGATTTAAGTGAGTATTGTAATGACGACATATGATAAAGATTTCTCTCAAATGCAATTGATGGTCTTCACATCTCAGTGAATGAGCTAGAAATTCATCCAAATAAGGTTGCATAATATGTTTGACATCATGAAATGCATAATACATAGCTCATTAAAAATTTGCACCAACATTCTTCAAACCGAATGAGAGTTTTCGATAGGAAAAATTCCCTCATGGGAAGATGAATGCGACTTTGTGTTGATTAGATGGGAGTATGTTGATTTGGTTTTAGATAGAAAATCCATCCATAAATGAAAAAAATTAATTATCGACACATTTGTCAATGATTTGAACAATGTAGGGATTAGGATAGTTGTCCTTCATACAAGCATTATTGATATCCCTATAATTGATGAATAATCTAGTTGTTCCCTATTTCTTGTTAACAGGTACAATATTGGACACCCAATCAGTCAAGGGAATAGGGTAGATGAACCCTGCTTTGAGCAACTTCTTGACCTCCACTTTAATCGCAATAGCTTTTCACGGATGAAACAAATGTAATCATTGTCTGATAGGTTTTTCATCCGGGTAAGTCTTAATTGCATGTAAAACAATGCGTGGGTCAATTCCTGGCATTTCCTCATAGGACCAGGCAAAAATGTCGTGAAATTCTTGAAATAGGGCCTTATATATTTGAATTGCATCGAATGAGGCACTTATTTGAATATTTTTATTAATTCTTGTTTTGACTGAGATGTCAATGGTAATTGTTGTAAAAATGTCTTCCAAATTCCTTTTGGACTCATCTTGAAAAATTGAAATGGGAGATTCTGAACTATCTAATATCTCAGGCGAAAACATATTTGAAAAACCATTCTCGATTTTACCAGGGTTAGGTAAAAAATATGAACGTTGATGGTAATCATTCCATGGCATTTCCTCTAAAGTTATGACCTCCATAATACCTTCGTCAATATGAAACATATAGTCGAAAGGATTAGGGAGTGAAACTGGTTCTGACCAAGGTAGAGGAGAGAAGAGTAATCATCATTGGCCGCATTCAATCGATCAATTTTAGAAGATGATGGGTGAGAAAATAATTGAAATTCTTGATAAGTCAATACAAACGGGATCAAAGGCATCTCATTTCCGTAGGAGGCTAATTTAGAATCTAAAGGCACTATCCAGGGATCAGAAGATTCCATAGTGCTTGATGTAATCATGTTAACCTCGATAAGATTAGAGGGAAATTTTGGTGGAGGAAGCACAAAGTTTCCCATCAGTGATGAGTCTTTTATTAAACCAACACCAATATCCTCATAAGGAGTATTCATTTTTTCAACAAAAGGTATGCTACCTGTAGAGTTAGGGTCTGAAGTGTAGTAAGACAACTGGTCTACTTTAACAATTTTCCCTTTGTGAGGAAATTATATCATTTGAAAAAGCGCTGAGACCAATGCTGACATAGCATACTTCCAACTTTGACCAAGCAAAGGTTGTAACCAAGCTGAGCATCAACAACTTCAAATTCGATCGTGACCATTTTACCCTCTAGTTCTATGAGAATCATTTAAATTTCGATAAGGATGAAAACCTCTTCCATCAAAGGATTTTAGAGTGGTAAGTGATTGATTGATGGTTGGAGAACCTAAATCTTTCCAACAAGAAATTGACATAATACACATAGAATCTCCTTCAACAAAAACTATGTGAAACACTCTTCTAGTTTTAACAAAAACTGGAATTTGGAATGCCAGTTGATGAGGGAGTCTAGGGATATGATTCTCAAGATCAAAGATAATCAGATAGAATCCTATGGATAAATAGTTCCTACGGCTGACAATAAAATCTTTCCTTGTGCCAAGCATGTTAGTAGTACTTCCAGAGCTAACATTGCGAAAGGAAACATAGCCAAGTCTTCAACAATGTTATAACTTTCTGCAACTCTAACATGTGGGTTGAAAGATGATTTCTGAAGCACGCCTTTGGGAGATGGTCAAATCATCATGTAGGATTCAATTTCTCGATATGTAAT
This sequence comes from Pinus tabuliformis, assembly GCA_031772625.1. NCBI lineage: Eukaryota > Viridiplantae > Streptophyta > Pinopsida > Pinales > Pinaceae > Pinus > Pinus tabuliformis. Next base: position 1,173,535,415 of record CM062818.1, on the reverse strand, counting down.
GGTTCCTAAGGAGGAGGAGGAATTGAACTTGAAATTTTACCAGATTATCTAGCCTCGTTTCCATTGTTAATATGACCCTTAAATCTGTAATCTTTTGATCTTGTAACTACCATAACTTTCTTCGAAGACATCATCATGATATCTTACGATCTGGAAGAGGAAGATGTGTTATGAAAAACAATTTCTCTATCTTGAGAAGGAAATGGATCCTTCAAAACAACGGGAGTTGGAGAACCTTTAATGAAATTGGAAACCTCTTCCTCATGAGGGCATTCCTTTGTATAATGTTCCGCATTGCAAATAAGGCAAGGATAGAGAGGTTTTTTTTTTTTATCTCCATTAGGTTCAGTTTTAGTGGGTTTCTCTTTCGAAGAAGGATTTTGTTTCGATTTACCTTTCCCCTTATTTTTACCTTTGGTTGATTGGGTCTTGCGGTAGATGATTCTATGACATTAATTTTTGAAATATCTTCCGGAGAAAGGCTTTCATTTGATGAATCTTGTATGGCCAAAGTCTATGTAATTTTAGAATTTTTCTTCTTCCCCTTAGACTATTGGATAACAAAGCCTATTATACCATTAGCAACATTAGATCCTGTATAAGAAGTAACTATTGTATCACTTGTAGGGCATGATAAATTTAGTATTTTCTCATAAAAGGTGTCAGGTGTAGACTAAGTATAAATATTGGGCACGAGAAATTACCTACGCTTTTGTGACAACACCTCCCTTAGAAACATCCTTAATAATAATGGGAAGAGGTGACTTCATAAACTGTTAAGCTAAAATATGATTTGGAATAAAAACTTTGACTAATCAACGTCTACATCTCCATTCATGTATATGGTAAAAAATATGAGTCAATTTTTATTGTTTTAAAGAAGTCAATAGTTCAGTACCAGTATCATATCAAATTGGTGTCTAAAAATGGGTTAAAAACATTGTTGCTAGAGAGTTAAAGTTATGGAATGAGGTGTGAGGTAGCTCAATGTACCATTTGCCTTCCAAACTGGTTAAAGTTTGTTGGAAAAGGTGAATATGGATAGAATCATCGATTAAATAATTTGATGCACACCAAAGATGATATGTCATCACATGATTGGATGGGTCTTCTCCCGATTTTCCTTCAAATTTGGGTATGTCACTCAGTAACTTGGTAGGAATTGTTGGCCAATAAGGATAATAATAAATGGGATCGTTCATTAACCGGGATAAATTAGGTAAATATAGGGTTGCAATAAATGGTAACTATTAGTTCGGGTGTTGCGGTAAGTTTGATAACCTTGCGAGTTAAGATCAACCCCTAGAGGATGATACCCAGGATATCTTGGAATAGCCTGTGTAGTTGGAATTGAATTTCCACCAGGGTAACAAGGGTGAACAATTCCAGGTTGAGGTTGAACAGGGACTTGATAAGTATGACCAGGGTATGGTTGACTTTGGAATGGTTGAGCTTGACTGATTTGACCTAAGTAATATTTCCCCTGTATACGTTCATCTTGTAAAGATTGATCTTGAACAAATTGAATTTGAATAGGTTGACTTTGAATAAATTGACCTTGAAAAGGTGGGTTTTGGAAATTTTGACCTTGGAAAGGTAGAATTTGAAAAAATTATCCTTGAAAAGGTTGAACCTAATAAGCTTGACCTTGAAAATGTGAGCTTTGAAAAGCTTTAACTTGAAAAAGGTGTTTGCACTATTCCTATAGTGGGTTGCCCGAAAGGAATATATGGTATAGACTGGACTGTAGGAATGGTTTGATAAGAAGAAACCTAAGGATTTCTTGAGTAGTTTGAGGAATAGATATTTGAGGGGCAATTTGAATGGTCATTTGTGATACTCCTGGGATAGGTGTCTGAGTAGAACTTGGAACTAGTTTCAAAATAGGTGTTTGAGGTGCACTATGAATACGTTTTTGGACAGGTTGATAGAGTAGCACTTATGGAGCAATAGGACCAAACTTTTGAGTGAAAGAAGGATTCCAAATAGTGTTCATCCTAGGGTAAGGAGTTGATCCAGGTGGATATTGGTAGCCACCTACCAATTCCACTTGGACCCCCACCTTTGTTTCTTTCAGTTTTTCAGTTTCCTTATTTGTAGCGCAATTTACTATTTTTGGTAGTTTTTTCAGGTCCTGAACTTGCCGAGCCGTTTTGAGGCCCTAAACGATGTTTTTTCGGAAAACTGGGAGCAACATGGGTCTAAGAACACATGTTTCTCTTCCTAAAGTTGTATTCCTCAGACATATCTTTATAACAAGGTATTATGTGCATAAAATGGAGTTAGTATTCCAAAGTTACGACCCCAGGAAGTTAATGTACCAATTTACACAAAACAAGGCCCATAGTTTGGCGCTTCATCTCCTAGGGTTAGGGTTTTAGATGTTTAGGGTTTTCCATTGTATCTCAACAATAAACACACCTTCGAGCTTAATTGTAAGGAAGTTTAGAGGCATGTAGCCGCTACATCTCTCCTAATAGATAAGCTACCATCACCCGAGCTAGTTTATTTCCACTTCTGTCTCTAAGCATATTTCAGTATTTTACATTAATGAAATGAAGTATTATTTATGTTGTATCTCTATATTTATGGTTATCTCTATAATTTTTTGTGTTCCTGTTTAAATCTAGATCAGTGGTATTAGAGCGGTCTGCTCATTCTCAGTTTTTATTTGCATGTCCCCAATGAGGTCGGGATATAAGGAGTTAGGGCTTGAACTAGTCGAACCTTTGCAAGGCCAGCCTCGCAAATCCCGGAGACCTCCCATTACAGATGAAAAGAAAGATGAGGGGGCAGGAGATCTTATCAAAATCTTGCTCGAAGAGGCCCTCGAGCAACAAAGGAACGTAATGATGGACAACTTTACCCAGATCCTTCAGCGGCTACCTAGCGGCGACACATCTACTTCCAACAGCTACTCTGGAAGCACCACACCCTTTAAGGTACAAGTTAACTTTTACATTCCCATATTTTAGGGTTATATAGATACAAAGGTTGTAGATACATGGTTAAATCTTCTAAAAGGGTATTTTTCTGTTCATGATTTTTCCGGCCGGAAAAAGATTACTTTCACTCTTCTCAAAGCACCCCCCATGTCAAGGACTGGTTGGAAACCTACTGTGAGAAAAAGGATGAAAGTACAGACTCACTTTTTTCAGCCGCACCCACTTGGAATTCATTCTGGAATGCCATTAAGGAGAAGTACTACCCTATCAAAAGCTATGAGGATAAATACATAAAGTGGACCACGTTGCGACAGGGAAGGGACAAAGACGTGTCGGAGTTTCCCAATTTTTTTCATACCCTTTGCAAAAAGTTCGGTATCAAGGATTTTGAGCTGCATTTGCTACTAAAACAGTGCAGTTTCTTACACAAGTACATCCAAGATGAGATGGAGTTCCTGGACATCTCCTCGCTCGGCATGACGTACTGATACTCTGTCAAGATCGAGCAGAAGTTTAAACAGAAGAAGTGAGACTTTGGATTTTCAAATCTGAAGCAAGGGAAAGGCACCCGCAAACCACCAAACAAAGGACAAAGCCAAGGTGGGGTGGCCCAGGACAACCTGCCAAAGCATCAAGCAAAGAAAAACATTGTGAATCCGAAGAAGGACACGAGAAAGTGGTGTGAGTTCCATAAGAGCTCCACTGACAACACCAGTGAGTGTCGGGCCAAGCAGTCACTGGTGGCCGAGCTAAAGTATTCGGAATTAGATGCATGTTCAGACTCTGAGCTAGAACTTGATAAGGGGAATGACAAAAGGAAGCAGATTATCGATGCAGAGCCCAACGCCACCATTGCCACCATGAATATCCAGAATTAGGAACCCTAAGAGCTAGAGGAGGAGGAGTGCCTCTTCCACTCCCAGATGTGGGTAAAGGGCTCCTCGCTATAGTTCATTGTCGACAGTGGGAGCCAAAAGAACCTGATTTCAGCAGAGGTCATGAAGCAGCTGGGCTTACCGACCACAACACATCCACAACCGTACACCATCGGGTGGCTTCACCAAGGACGTGATCTTCGCATGAGACATCAGTGTCGCCTTCCATACAACATCAAGCCATTCACGGATGAGGTATTGTGTGGCGTTGCTCTGCATGATGTTTGTGATGTATTATTAGGCCAACCATATTTTTGAAAGAGACATGCTATATATGAGTCAAGGCCTCGTGTTGTTATTGTTACTTTGGGAAATAATTTGTACAGGATACCGGAGGTAGCACTGCCTACCGCCATCTCTTTGGTTACCGCAAAACAATGCAGTAAGCTCACTTCCAAAATCGGGAAATTTGTTTTCTTGATGATATGCCCTCAAGGAAAGAAGAAGACGATGGCCACGACCTCAGATAGGGCCCCTCCACATGAAAACTATAGATGGACAAGGTCATGGAGGAGTACAAGGGCATCTTCACCTCCCCTGCAAGGGTCCCTCTCCACTGTCAGGTCAAGCACTCCATTGATTTGACCCCATGCGTTTTGCTGCCCAATGGACCAATCGATGGCACTCCATTCTGGAGAACGATGAAATCAAGCGGTAGATTTAGGAGTTGTTGCAGAAAGGTCACATCTGACCGAGTTCATCACCCTGTGGGAGCTTGATCATATTGGTACAGAAAAAGGATGGGACTTGGAGACTTTGTATTGACTATCGGGTGCTAAACAAGATCACTGTTTGGAATAGGTACCCAATCCCACAGATTGATGACCTTCTGGACCAGCTAAATTGGGAAAAATATTTCAGCAAGATCGATTTGAAGTCAGGATATCACCAAGTAGTAATCGAACCCTCAAATGTGTCGAAGATTGCCTTCAGAGCCAAGGAGGGCCTTTTTGAATGGTTGGTTATGCCTTTCAAGTTGATGAATGCTCATGCCACCTTAATGAGGCTAATGGATGACATCTTACAGCCATTCACCAACTCATTTGTAGTGGTATACTTGGATGACATCCTAATATTCAACTAGAGTTGGGAAGAGCACCTCCACCACATTTGACAGGTTCTCCAAACACTGTGGCAACACAAGTTATGTGCCAATTTGGAGAAATGCACTTTTGGCATGACCCAAGTTCAATCTCTGGGATACATTATTGATGAAAAGTGGGTGCATGTGGATCCAACCAAGATCCAAGTCATTCCAAATTGGCCATCTGCAACCACTCTGAGAGAGCTTTGCAGCTTTCTGGGTCTTTCCAACTTCTACCTTAGGTTCGTGTTGGGATTTTCTCATATCACCTGGCCCTTGAGTCAAGTCACCAAGGGAGGAGTGAAAGAAAAATTCTTTTGGTCTAAATATCAACATAAGAAATTCTTAGAGTTGAAACATCGCCTCTGCTCGGCATTAGTGCTCGCATTACTAGACTTGCAACAACCATTTGAGATCAAGACAGATGCCTCTGACTATGCTATTGGGGCAGTCCTTACTCAACACGGGCATCCAGTGGTATATCACAGTAAGATACTTTCAGACATAGTCCGGAAGTATCCCACTTATGACAAAGAGATGTATTACATTGTGTAGGCCTGCTGACAATGGAAGCATTACATTTTGGGGAAGGAAACGGTCATCGACATAGACCACCAGACCCTACAGTTTAGACAGACGCAAGGGATGTTGCAGAATGATCACCATCAGAAGTGGTCCATATACCTACAACAATTTCATTGGCCACTTCTCTACAAAAGCGACCTAGAATTCAGCCACACATACCAAACACACTTGGAGGGCCAGCATGTTCCAAATTTTCACCTCCATGATGCCTTGTTATGCCACCTAGGTTACCTTTGTGTTCCTTCAAGCGAGCATGCCAAGATGATTTTAGAAGCACACTACAATCGGGCTTCTAGGAATTTCGGGGTTGAGAAAATGATGGGAGTACTACAAAAGTATTTATATTGGCCGAATCTTTGACAGGATGCCGGAAATTACATCAGATCTTGCACTGCTTGCACCATTGCCAAACCGACCATCAAGAAGCAAGGCCTCTATACTCTGCTACCTACCCATAGTCAACATTGGGAATTGATCTCCATGGATTTCATGCCGGGCCTTCCTTCTAATAAGCATGGAAATGACTATTCTTTTGTGGTCGTCGATAGGTTATCAAAGATGGCCATTATGGTGGCCTACAAGAAGAATATCACAGCAAAAGCCACTGCTAAACTCTTCCTTGAACGAGTGTGGGTACACTTTGAGATCCCACAGTTTTTCATCTCAGATCAGCACAACAGGTTCCTTAGTACATTTTGGTCTAGTCTCTAGTCGATGCTAGACACCAAACTCACTAAGTTCGAGCCTTCCATCCCGAAACTGACGGCCAAACAAAGGTTGTCACCAGGATGATCGTACACATTTTGCGCATGTATAACTCAAAGCATCTATGCACATGGGATGAGAGCCTCCACTATGTTCAGCATAGCTATAACTAGGCTCTCCATAGCTCAACTAGCCACATCCCTTTTCAGGTGGGCTTAGGATTCCAGCCACTATGTCCCATTGATGTGGCCATGCCATTTGCAGCTACTCAGGTATATTCGTCTCATGTCTAGTCTGAAATAGATAAGGAAAACAACTTCATTGAGCACATCCAACATATCCACCAGCAGGTCCATGAAATTCTGGAGAAATCAAATGCCAAGTACAAGCAGCGACATGATCAACATCAAGTTCCACACAAGTTTAAGGTGGGCGACAAAGTCTAGTTGCATTTTCAAAAGGAACGCCTTACCGGAGCCTATCGGAAACTTAGACCACTCCAATATGGTCCTTACACCATTACCAAGGTTGTGGGAGATAATGCATTTGAGCTCAGCATTCCCCCATTCCTTGGCCTGCACCCAGTGTTCAATGTGGACCGCCTTCGGCCATACTTTCCACCATTACTAGACATCTGACATTGCAGAACAACTCACACCAACAAAGTTAAATCAAGATTGCATGGAACAAGCTACAACTGATCGGATCATGGACACATAGATCAGGCACACTCGCCAGCAAAAGATCCAACTTCATCGATTTGTCAAAGCAGGCCAACTCCTTCACTAGGGCAAGTGGCTCACCAGGGACCAAGTTCAGCAAAAGTTTCCTCATCTCATGGAGGAACTCAATGCAATGGGGACCATTACTTCCTAAGGCGGGTGGAATGATCCAGGTGGATATTGGTGGCCACCCACTGATTCCACTTGGACCCCCACCATTGTTTCTTTCATTTTTTCAGTTTCCTTATGTGTGGCACAACTTACTATTTTTGGCAGTTTTTCGAGTCCTAAACTTTTGGAGTTGTTTTGAGGCCCTAAATGAAAATTTTTGGGAAAACTAGAAACAAAATAGGTCAATGGACCAATGTTTCTCTTCCCAAAGTTGTATTCCTTGGATATATGTTTCTAATGAGGTATTTCTCATGTCAAATGAAGATCGTATGCCAAAGTTACGACCTCGGGAAGTTGATGTACCAATTTACCCAAAACGGGGCCCATAGATTGGCGCTTCATCTCCTAAGGTTAGGGTTTTGGATGTTTATGGTTTTCCATTATTTCTCAACAATAAAGAGGCCTTCAAGCCTCATTGTAATATAGTTCAAAGGCATGTAGCCGCCACATCTCTCCTCAGAGATAAACTACCATCGCCCGAGTTAGTTTATTTCCAATTCTGTCTATAAGCATATATCAGTATTTTACATTAATGAAATGAAGTATTATTTCTGTTGTATCTCTATATTTATGGTTATCTCTGTAATTTGTTGTGTTCATGTTTAAATCCAGATCAGTTGTATCATAGCAGTCTTCTCTCTCTGTTTTTCTTTGCATGTCCCCAATGTGGTCGAGATATAAGGATTTAGGGCTTGAACTGGTCGAACCTTTGTAAGACCATCCTCGCAAATCCTGGTAACCTCCCATGGTGGATGAAAAGAAAGATGAGGGGGTAGGAGATCTTATCAAAATCTTTCTCGAAGAGTCCCTCAAGTGACAAAGGAATGCGATGACGGAAAACTTGCCCAGATCCTTTAGCTACTACCCAGGGGCAACACGTCTACTTCCAGCAGCTACTCTAGAAGTGCCACACCCTTTAAGGTACAAGTTAACTTTGACATTCCCATATTTGAGGGTCAGATAGATGCAGAAAATGTAGATAAATGGTTAAATCTTCTAGAAGGGTATTTTTATGTTCATGATTTTTCTGACCTAGAAGAGATTAATTTCGCTCTTCCTAAAGCTGCCTCCCAAGTCAAGGACTGGTGGGAAACCTACTGTGAGCAGAAGCATGAAAGTACAACCTCACTTTTTTTAGCCTTACCCACTTGGAATTCATTCCGGAATGCCATCAAGGAGCAGTACTACCCTATCAAAATCTATCAGGATAAATACATAAAGTGGACCATGCTAGAGTAGGGAAGGGACCAAGACATGCCAAAGTTTACCAATATTTTTCATACACTTCGCACAAAGTTGGGTATCAAGTATTCTGAGCTGCGTTTGGTACTCAAATAATGTGGCTACCTAGATAGGTACATCCAAGATGAGATGGAGTTCCTAGACATCTCTTCACTTGGCACTGTGTGCTGATACGTTGTCACAATCAAGCAGAAGTTTAAAAAGAAGAATCGAGACTTTGGATATACAAATCTAAAGCAAGGGAAAGGCACCCCCAAACTATTGAAAAAAGTACAAATCCAAGGCAAGGTGGCCTAGGACAACCTGCCAAAGACGCAAGCAAAGAACAACACCGTGAAGCCGAAGAAGGACACAGGAAAGTGGTTTTTAGTTCCATAAGAGCTCCACTCACAACACAAGTGAGTGTCGGCCATGCTAAAGTATTCAGAATTAGATGCATGCTCAGACTCTAAGTCAGAACTCGATAAGGTGAATGACAAGGGGAAGAAGATTATCAATGCGGAGCCCAACGCCACCACTACCACCATGAATATCCAGAAGGAGGAACCCAAAGATCTAGAGGAGGAGGAGCGCCTCTTCCACTCCTAGATGTGGATAAAGGGCTCCCTACTACAGTTCATTGTCAACAGTGGGAGCCAAAAGAACCTCATTTCGGCAGAGGTCATGAAGCGGCTGGGCTTACCGACCACAACACATCCACAATTGTACACCATTCAATGGCTTCACCAAGGACATGATCTTCACGTGAGCCAGTAGTGTCGCCTTCCATAAAACATCAAGCCCTTCACGGATGAGGTATTGTGTGATGTTGCTCCCCTTTATGTTTGTGATGTATTATTAGGCCAACCATACTTGTGGAAGCGACATGTTGTATATGAGTCAAGGCCTCGTGTTGTTATTGTTACTTTGGGAAATAAGTTGTACAAGATACCGGAGGTAGCATCACCTACGACCATCTCTTTGGTTACTACAAAACAATGCAGTAAGCTCATTTCCAAAGTCGGGAACTTTGTTTTCGTGATGATACGCCCTCAAGGAAAGAAGAAGATGATGGCCACGACCTCTAGATAGGGTCCTTCTGCATGACAACTACATATGGACAAGGTCGTGGAGGAGTATGAGGACATGTTCACCTCCCCCGCAGGGGTTCCTCTCCACTTTCAGGTCAAGCACTCCATCGATCTGACCCTAGGTGCTTCGCTACCTAATGGACCAGTCTATCAGTGCTCCATTCTGGAGAACGATGAAATCAAGAGGTAGATTCAGGAGTTTCTATAGAAAGGTCACATCCAACCAAGTTCATCACCTTGTGAGAGCCCAATCATGTTGGTACAGAAGAAGGATGGGACTTGGAGACTCTGTATTGACTATCGGGCACTAAACAAGATCACTGTCTGGAATAGGTACCCAATCCCATGGATTGATAACCTTCTAAACCAACTGAAGGGGGGAAAATATTTTATCAAGATCAATTTGAAGTCAGGATATCACCAAGTACCAATCGAACCCTCTAATGTGTGGAAGACTTCCTTCAAAGCCAAGGAGGGCCTTTCTGAATGGTTGGCTATGCCTTTCGGGTTGTCGAATGCTCCTGCAACCATAATGAGTCTAATGGATGACATCTTGTGGCCATTCACCAACTCATTTGTAGTGGTATACTTGAATGACATCCTGATCTTCAACCAGTGTTGGGAATAGCACCTCCACTACATTTGACAGGTTCTCCAAACATTGCGGCAACACAAGTTATGTGCCAATTTGGAGAAATGCACTTTTGGCATGACCCAAGTTCAGTCTTTGGGATACATTATTGATGAACAGGGGATGCATGGATCCAACTGTTAGAGTCAGTCTGGTCAGCCCTCCGTCAGAGATCAAAACTCTTTGTGCATTTCAATTTTAGGTGTCCTGCTCCATTCACCCAGTTGCATTTCGCTAGGGACATGCCATGATCTAACAGAGAAAGTCATGCTAGTCATTTTCCCTCATGTCTGGCCCCTGCTGGCTCAGGTCTTTGTCCATAATCACTGAAGCTCATGACAGTCCAGGTCTGGTCCGTTACAAGACAAAGTCATTTTTTATGATTGGGTCTAGGAATTCATCAATTTGGTCTTTGAAAACATGTCTAGAACAAGCCATGCAGGCCAGAGGGAGGCCATACACAGCTATGGTTCAGAAAGCTTGATCATCACTTGGAGAGACATCGACTCTTCTTCAAAACTCTGTTTTGAAGAAAAGTCAAACAAGGTCAATTATGACAAAAAAATTTCAAAAAATCACTAGTTGACTTTTCAGATGCAGTTATGATTTACATGGACCAATGATCTGTCATATAGTCCCTGCAAAGAGGTGCCGAAAATTTCATCATTTGAGCCAAAATGTCAAAGGGAAAGTGAAAATCATTGTGTCTAAAGGTCAATGAAAAAGTGCAAAACTCAACATTAGAAAAGGTGTTTTCAAAGAGACAAAAATCAAACCCATCTCCTCCAAGGCTATAAATACATGTTTTGACCCAAATCAAAAGCATTTTGCTCTTGCAAGACTTGGAGAAAGCATTTCAAAGGTGTGAAGGTGAGATTGGGGAGTTTGAGTGACTGGAGGCAGGTTTTGGGAGCGCTCAGCGCATATAACCAGGGGCGCAGCGCACTCAACGGGCGTGACGGACACGTAGCCAGCTCACCGTTGAAAGAATACATGGGTGTGGTGCATACAAGGCACGTGGCACACTGGGCAGACACAGTCTAGCGGCCACGAAACGGTGCCAAATCACTGTAAACCTTGGGGAAGGCTATAAAATTGAGAGGTAAGCCTTATAACATCGCATGCTCATCAAATTGTGTCAAGGATATGGTGTTTTTGAAGATGATAGAATGTCACCCAAAACACATAATGTCACCCATGAGAAAATCAACAAGAAAACGAAGGCTGAGGTTATAAATTTGTGTTGATATTGCCAAGGTTTTGCTCCACCCACTTATTCCCCTCACCTATCATTTTTTCCCCATCCTTCCTTGTCATTTTTCCTAAACCCCTGCCCTAAGACACTACCATACCCTCCCCCTATTCCTCCACTATTTGGTTAAAGCAAAACCACCATAGGATTAGCTCATTATGCAAGCCAAGCTGTGGAAGAGGGTGCATGGTCAAAGGGTTAAAGAGTCAAAACAATTAAGAAGAAATTAAGGTGTTTTCATACCACGTGGAGCACACACCAAAGAACACAGTGCACTCATGGTGCGTGACGCACATAGGGCCTGCCCACTGTGTAAACATAACACTGGCGCGGCGCATACTCGGTGCGCGGCGCACTGGGAATTACGCACGGCACACAAAAATATAAGGCCCAGAAACTTTCCAATCGTCCTAAAAACTTTTGGTTGCTCACCAATTTTGAAGGGTAGGCCACCTATATCCATCCTTGCACCAAAATTGAAAGTGATAGCATGATTGTAGGGGTAGAAATCAAACGCAAAATTTTTTTGTAAAGCAAACAAAAGGGGAACAAAGAAATCATTGATCCTACGGTTTATGCTACAGTGACAAAGCTGGCAATATGTTCAAAACCTACCCCATCAACCCTATACCCAAACTACTCCCAAATCCATGTTAAATCTCTCCCGTTAAACCCCACAAGAGCAGGGTAAGGGTAAGGAGCCAGTGTAGGAGAAAGGACCATCAGGTGAGCGAGTGACTGAGTTTGTTCTCCTCCAGGATGATGAGGCAGATGCTGAACCAACAAATGACGAGCTCACAGAGATCATCCAGGAGCAGCAGTCAGTGATTGACTCCTTGTCCCTTGACATGGAGAGGGCCAAATGGAACATGAACTACCTAGAGCAGAGAAACAAGTAGCTGGAGGACCAGCAGACGATTATGGAGCTTCAAAACATTCGTGAGCATTTCCAAGCTTCTCAAAGGAGAAGAGTTCAGCCCACATCACTGGAGCAGGCGATCAATGAAGATCAGGAGGCCTATCTCAAGATCAGGAACATGAAATTGGAGAGGTTGCTGGACAAAGCCAACCAGGACCTTTCTCTATTGATACATATGGCTTTCCGTTATAGGGTGCGAAACATGAGTGCACAGGCCCAGATAAGGAGTTTAAAAGCAAAATTAAGGAAAGCAACAAGAAGGGGAAAACGGGCAAAGAGCAAGATAGGCTTAGAATCTTGGCTGAGGCTTCCTTGGCTCAACATGGAACCCCATAGAGAACTTCCAGCCCAAATTTCAAAAACTTTGGGCAAATTTTGGTCATAGGGAAATTTTTTGGGCAAAAAACATGGATTTTCTCCCTGTGCGTCGTGCCACTGGTGTGATGCTAAAATTGTAGGGCTCCAATGGAGAAACGGCTTGCATATTTGGATTCAACATCGAAAATTACAACTACTCGTGTCTGGGTAAGAGATTTGTACAAGGTCTGGGTCTCCTAAAGGTCAAAAAACACCCAAAAATGGCCTCTCTGCCACTTTATTGACACATAGAAAGCAGTCTTGGGAGAATGAATATTTGGAGGGGTAAATGAGCACCAAATTTGAAAATTCTAGTGGGGTTAGAAAGCAGACAGGACAGGATTTCCAAAAAGCCCAATTAGGCACACTTTTGACACCTACAAGTGCCCCAAAACAGGCCCCAAAGTAGCGTGATGCACAAAGAAAATGGCGCGGTGCACAGAGGAAAAATTCCCAATTTTCTTCCGTTTCGCGAAATTTCGGTTCGCGACTTATCCAAGTGGGCCCGGTCATCGACACTTCAGTTTTTTGGCACCAAAGGTGGCACTTAAAGAGTTTTTTCTCTAGATTGGCTTCTATCCAAGTGGCGAAGTAAGGCAAATGGTCACTCAACGCCAAATGTCATGTTTGCAGTGCTGCACCTGTAGCTGATGGTTGGCTCTCCATCTCCATTTTGTAATGATTCGAGTAACTTCCCAACCCCTGGGCATTCTATCTCTTCCTCACACATTCTATATATTGTATGCAAGTTATTTGCAAAGGGTTGATTGGCTTGTAACTTCTAGGAGACTGTGGGAAAGAAACTTTGTTTCTTCAATGTGTATTTTTGACAGAGAATTAATGAAAGGCAGCGGCTCTGTTTCATGAGATTCTTGTGGTTGTGAGTGTAGAAAATGTGTCTCTTATGTTTTCATATGTTTTTCATTATGTTTCATAATTGAATTCATGTTCATTTCCAGTGAAATTTTCTGAGTGAGATTAGGTAGAATTCAATTTTATTGCTCTGCCTGTGGGAAAATTTCATGTTCAGTGTTATTCTTCTGTTGAAAAGGATTCATGTCACTATGCCCTTTTCACTTTCTTCAGCAATCTATTCATGCCACGGTACCTCAAACTAAATTGTTACATTTTCCGCCTACCTTGCCTCACGGAATAATATGTGCCTTTGTATTGAATTCTCTGTTCTTTGTTGAGCGTCGGTCCCATAACATCCCAGAAGCTGGGTCATTCATAAAATTGTTTCCAGAATCCCTATTCACTTACTAGCTTAAGGTAAATATTGCATTGTAAGTCATCTCAGACCATTTTCGATTATCTATTCACTAAGCGTGACTCGGAGAGATCCCTCTCTTGCTCTGGTAGGGCTAGCTACCAGACTGAGCGTGGTTTGTAGTTACCCTAATTTTTTCCTTCGTTCAGCCTGAGGCAAATTTAGGTGCTAACATAGTGGTGACTCTGCTGGGGAACTAAGTGGAAATCAAATCCCCTTGTTTCATAATAATTCTAGGCTTTCAGATGATGAGCTTAGGATTGGAAAGGCTGAGTAAGTTGGTCGTGTCCTGTGATTTTTCTCAATAGCACGCTGGCTTCGAGGCGATATACCAGAGCCAATCCAGACCTGGATCCTCCTCATATTTACGAAAACCCCAATTTAATCCCAAGACTCCTTCGTCAAGAGAGCACCATAACTCCCGTGTTCAAATCCCATTCATGTCCCGACATTTTTTAGTATCTTGAAGAGCTTGAGTTTGACGAACGATTTGAAATATCACTGTTTGAGTCTAAATCCGAAAGGGCTATTGATTATACTGTCCCCAATACACAATTTCTTGTAGAACTCGAAACCAAAAGAGCTAATAGATTAATTGATAATTACATTGCAACACAGCCCCAAACCCCAATTGCAAGCCCCTTGCAAACTGTGCACACTCCTCCAACACCTCCAAGGCCAAATCCACCAAGAATGATGGCTGGCCGTTTTGCTCCTCTTGTTCTTCTCCAAGTTCTAGATGACATCTAATGGATTATCAAAGCAAAATCCCATTTTTTGATGGTACTCCTAACAGCATTACTGCTTAGCAGCATGTAGGCAAAATGGCAGACTTCTACGAACTTCATGAGATCGATGCAGAGAATGTGGCAATGAGGCTCTTTGTACAAACATTTGCAGGTGATGTGAGGAAGTGATTCAGAGGTTTGATGGCTGCAAGTATCACTACCTTGGTTGAGCTACAAAGACAATTTTTGAACCGGTGGGAAGTGAAAAAGAATCCCCTTCAAATTCTAGCCGAATATGAACAAATCAAACGGAATGTCGGTGAGTCGATCCAAGATTATTGTGTTAGATTTAATGCAGTTTACAACGAAATTCCAGACCATCTAAAGCCACCTATGGGACTAGCGATGATGAAGTTTCCAGATGGTTTTGATGCTGACATGGCGTACCAATTAAGAGAGAGAGAACCGGCTACAATGGAAGACATGCAGAAAATTACGGTCAGCGTTGAGGAAAATCTGTTGTCCAAAAGAGCTACAGCAAAAGAAGAGAAGAAAACCACTGTGAAAGAAGAATATTCTTCAATGGATTAGCTGCTCAAAAAGGTAGAGCAGATGCTTGAAAGGGTAAAACTTGACAAGCCAAAGCCACAAGTTAGGAATCCTAACTTTCGTGGTCAGCAACAGCCACAATATAGGATAGGATAGAGAGATCAGCGAACATAAGAGCAGATAGCACAACAGCTGGTACAAACACCTTTGCAGCAGAATTTTGTACATGGACCGGAGTCAGATGAGGACGGGAATGTAATAGGTGAACAAAACCACCTCTTTACTCCAGATGAGCTGCCTACTTACATTACCGAAGAGGAAGAATGTGCAGTGAATTCAGCTACACACCAAGACACTGATTTTATTCTAGCTAGCGACATCGTGTTAGAAGAAGAATCAGAAGAATATCAAAGGGGGTATATGAATGCTCTGTCCACACAACAACAATGATATTCTCTTAGAAATAGAGATGTGCCGGTCAAACCAATTTAGAAAAAGAAGGAGGGTGAAACAACAAAAATGATTCATCAGCTACACAAAGAAAAGGAAAGGTGGCGGTTTTTCAGGAGAGCAACAAATCAAAATCAGCAGAACAATCACAGCAACCAGCCACATCAAAAGAAAAGGAAAGGAAAGAGATCCCAGTCAAAGAGGTAGAAAAAACTCCCAATTTTAGCCTAGAGAACGAGATTTCTAAGTTAAAGTTATCCATCCCCTTGACTGAAATAATGAAGAACAACAGTTATAGAGGACAGATTTCTAAAATGTTGAATTTGGACCCAATGTCCGACATGGTAAATGTAGAAGATGATTAGCCTGAAATGATTTTTGGACCAGCAACGAATGGTGAGTCTCCCGATAGTGATGTGCCACCCTTCTATATCAGTTTGCGATTGCATGATTTTGTGTTAAAAAATGCCATGTTAAATTCCAGAGCTTCTCACAATCTCATGCCCAAGGCTATCATGGATAAGCTTGGTCTGGACATCACTTGGCAATATCATGATCTCTATTCATTCGATTCCAGTAGAGTAAGGTGTATAGGACTCATCAAAGACTTAGTTGTGAGTTTGGATGAGCTTCCTATGAAAAATGTTTTGATGGATGTGGTGGTAGCAGATATTCCTCCGAGGTTTGGCATGCTTCTTTCCAGTGCTTGGGTAGCGAAATTAAAAGGGACACTACAACTGGATTTCTCCTATGCAACAATCCTGGTGTTTGGACAAATGAGTAAGTTATATCGGGAACAAAAAATGAAATATATGATCACAAGCAAGGAGAAACCTATAAATCATCCCATTAATTATGTACACATAGATTTAGAGTCTTTTGTTTTGTTTTCAGATATTTTAAATGAGATAAATAGTCAGATAGTAGACGCAGATGACATACCGAAAATAACAGAAATTTTCAGAGAAATTTTGAAAAAATAAAGACAAGAAAAGCAGGAAAATGTTGGGCAATCAGCTGAAAGTACTGGACAGCAAGCAAAAAAGGCACGGCAAACAGATTTCCAGCACTTACAAGAGGAGGAAGAAGGCTTGTGGACCATGGATTTCGATGGAGCAGTAGGGAATGATGGCGCTGGAATTGGAATTTGGGTACGCAGTCCTTTCTCCGCCCCAAACAAAGTGCCTAGCAGCGTGAGAGTTTGCTCTTACAAGCTGGCCTTTGAATGTTCAAATAATGAAGCTGAGTATGAAGCTCTGATTGCTGGCCTGAAGATTCTTAGAAAGCTGAATGCAAAGAGGATTTCGGTATATGGCGACTCCGAGTTGGTAATAAAATAGGTTAGAGGTGAGTATCAAGCAAAACATCCTAGGATGTGGGCCTATCGTAATGCAGTTTTAGACATCTTGAAGTTATTTTCAGAATACACCTTGACATGTGTGCCTCGTATACAAAATAGTATTACTGATGCTCTTGCCAAGGCAACGAGCAGCTTGAAGAACCCCATGAACTCCAGTGATAAATTTGAAATCCATGTCAAGCATCGTCCAACCATTCCAGACAATCAGCGACATTGGCAAGTGTTTCAAGATGATGAGGAGATTAAGGATTTTCTACTCAACAAAGGCAAGTTCAAAGAAACCTCAATTGATGTAGAAAAGGACGAAGGCAAAGGGAATGGTACAGTTGAAGTGTAGATCAATCAAATGGACGTATTGCAGCTGAAGATTAACATCATTCCTAAAGGCTTGATACCTCTAGAGAAACTTTTTGATCAGGATGATGTAGCCCGCAAGCCAACATTGCAGCCGATAGAGAAGGGTGTAGAAGAAGTCAACATCGGTACAACTGCCAATCTAAAGTTGCTAAAATTGTCCAAAGCATTACCGCCAAATATCAAGGACAAATACATCAGTTTGATGGCTTCATTTGCAGATGTGTTTGCTTGGGATTATTTTGATTTAAAGACCTATGATACAAATATTATTCAGCACACAATACCTATCAAGCCCAATCAAAAACCATTTAGACAAAAGCTGAGGAGGATAAATCCAAAGTTGATGCCCTCTATTGAAAAGGAGGTAAATAGTTTGTATAAGTCAGGTATTATTGTGCCCATCATATTTTCAGATTGGATATCTAACTTAGTGCCTGTACGCAAGAAGATCAGTGAGATCCGCCTATGCATTGATTTCAGAAATCTAAATAAGGTCTCATTGAAGGACAACTATCCACTGCCCAAGATGGACCATATAATTCAGCGAGTAGTGGGGTCATCTCGTATGTCACTGCTTGATGGTTATTCCAGATATAACCAAATTTTTGTCCATGAAGATGATAGAGACAAAACAACATTCACCACTCCATGGGGAACCTTTCACTATGCCAAAATGCCCTTCGATTTAAAGAATGCAGGCACCACATTTCATCGGGCAATGGAATTGGCTTTTGCAAACGAGAAGGATGTGTTTTTGGTGGTGTACTTGGATGATTTGATGGTGTTTTCCAAATCTGATGAAGAGCACATGCATCACCTAAAAATTGTCTTTCAAAAATGCAGGAAATATGGTCTATCGCTGAATCCTAAGAAGAGCATGTTCGCCATGGAGGAAGGAAAATTACTTGGGCACATCATTTCAAAGGATGGCATTCGTATAGACCCAGCACGTGTGCAAGCAATTCAGCAAATCGATATGCCCAGAAACAAAAAGGAAATACAATCATTCAATGGTAAAATGAATTTTCTGCGTCGTTTTGTGCCTAATCTTGCAGAACACTTAAGAGAAATGATCAACATGCTTAAGAAGGACAGCCAGGTGAAGTGGAAAGAGGAGGCTGTAAAATCTTTCAACTTGGTCAAATTGGCCCTTTCTTTAGCTCCAGTTCTAGTCATCTCGGACTACACTCAGGATTTCATATTGTTTTCATTTACTTTTGAGCACACTATGGCAGCGGTATTATTGTAGAAGATAGATGATCATGAAAGACCCATTGCATTCTTTAGCAGGGCTATAAGGGACGCAACTTTAAAGTACAACATCATTGAGAAGTAAGCCCTGGAATTGGTGAAGGCATTGAAGGATTTCCGGGTATATATCCTACATTCTCACATTCTGGCCTATGTTCCTAATACTGTTGTAAAAGATGTTTTAGTGCAGACTGATCCGGAAGGGAGAAGAGGCAAATGGATTGCAGCCTTGCTGGAATATGATGTGGAGATAAAGCCTACAAAGCTGGTCAAAGGACAGGGGTTGGCGAAGCTAATGGCTGAATCAAACTTGCATGCCTTGTCATAAATCTGATCACTGCCATGTCGATGAGAATGAGGAAGGAACGTCAATTCAGGTATCCGAAATGTTTGCTTTGTCCCCATGGTATTCAGATATAATATATGTGCTGAAAAATCTATCACCACCGCCCGGCATGACTAGAAACAAAGCGAGAACACTCAAATTGAAGGCTGCCAAGTTTTGTATTTTGAATTCTGCACTATATTGGAAAGATCCCAGTGGCATTTTGTTAAATTGTCTGGTGGAAGAGGAGGCAAAGAAAGCCATGGAGGATTTCCACGGAGGAGAGTGTGGTGGTCATCTTTTTTGGAAATCAACAGTGAACAAAATTTTGAGAGCAGGGTACTACTGGCCTACTTTGTTTGCTGATGTGCATAAGATGGTCAAGCGCTGTCATAAATGTCAGATTTTCGAAGGAAAACAGAAATTACAGCCTTTGCCACTTAAGCCTATTGAAGTGAGCGCTCCCTTCCAGCAGTGGGGGTTGGATTTCATTGGGGAAATTCATCCCGCCTCTTCTGGACAACATAGATGGATCCTTACAGCGACAGACTATTTCACAAAATGGATTGAGGCAGCCCCTACCAGACAAGCCACAGACATGGTAATAATTTCATTTCTCGAAAATAACATCTTGTCTCACTTTGGTTGTGCAAACAAATTAATCACTAATAATGCAGCAACTTTCAAATCGAAAAGGATGGTAGACTTTTGTCATAAATATCACATAATTTTAGGTCATTCAACTACCTATCTTCCACAAGGCAATGGATTGGCGAAATCTTCGAATAAATCTTTGGTCAACATCATCAAGAAGCTGCTGGAAATAAATAAGAAGAGCTGGAACAAGAGGTTGGTCCATGCACTTTGGGTAGATCGGATCAGTCAGAAAAATTCTATTGGTATGTCACCATTTGAGCTTGTTTATGGAGTTGACACAGTATTCCCCGCCTCTCTTACTGCCCCGGTGGTCAAACTTCTTCACGAGGCCGGCAGTGAAGAAGATCCCATGCAGAGAAGGTTGAATCAAATGATCCACTTGCAGCAAATAAGAGAAGAAGTTTTCAAGAACACATCCAAGTTGTAAGAGAAGATAAAGAAAATCTATGACAAAAAAGCAAAAGCAGATAAATTTCAGTTGGATGATGTGGTGTTGAAGTGGGATGCAAGGAATGAAGAGAAAGGCAAGCACGGAAAGTTCGAAAATCTTTGGAAAGGTCCTTTCAAGATTGCAACATATAGGGGTTAGAATGCCTTTCTTCTGAAGGAAATGAACAGGGAAGATTTTCCTGGAGGGCCGATCAATGGTCGGTTGCTCAAGCGGTATCACTACTAATCTATTAACACTCCTCCACTGTCATTGTAAATACCATTTTTATTTCAGTTTGGTTTCAGTCTGTAAAGTTAGTTTTTAAGTTATTTCAATGTCAAGTAGAGCTAATTTCTTAGTCATTTCAGTTTCATAAATAAGTCAAAGTCCTGTGCTGTTTATCGAAATGATGACTCCATAGCCCAATGGACCAAAGGTACTGTCTAGCTCCTCTAGAGATCTGCTATTCCTGGCACCTCCAAGGAGCTACCATCCCCCATTGGAGCCAATGTTAGAGTCGGTCTGGTCACCCCTCCGTTAGAGATCAAAACTCTTTGTGCATTTCAATTTTAGGTGTCCCGCTCCATTCACCCAGCTGCATTTCACTAGGGACATGCCATGATCTGACGGAGAAAGTCATGCTAGTTATTTTCCCTCATGTCTGGCCCCTGCTAGCTTAGGTCTTTGTCCATAATCACCGAAGCTCATGACAGTCCAGGTCTAGTCCGTTACAGGTTAAAGTCATTTTTTATGATTGGGTCTAGGAATTCATCAATTTGGTCTTTGAAAACATGTCCAAAACAAGCCATGCAGGCCAGAGGGAGGCCTTACACAGCTATGGTTCAGAAAGCTTCATCATCACATAGAGAGACATCGACTCTTCTTCAAAACTCTGTTTTGAAGAAAAGTCAAACAAAGTCAATTATGACGAAAAAATTTCAAAAAATAACCAATTGACTTTTCAGATGCAGTTATGATTTACATGGCCCAATGCTCTGTCGTACAGTCCCTGAAAAGAGGTGCCTAAAATTTCATCATTTGAGCCAAAATGTCAAAGGGAAAGTGAAAATCAGTGTGTCTAAAGGTCAATGAAAAAGTGCAAAACTCAACATTAGAAAAGGGGTTTTCAAAGAGACAAAAATCAAACCCATCTCCTCCAAGGCTATACATGTTTTGACCCAAATCAAAAGCATTGTGCTCTTGCAAGACTTGGAGAAAGCATTTCAAAGGTGTGAAGGTGAGATTGGGGAGTTTGAGTGATTGGAGGCAGGTTTTGGGAGCGCGCGGTGCATATAACCAGGGGCGCGGCGCACTCACCGGGCATGACACACATGTAGCCAGCCCATCATTGAAATAATACACAGGTGTGGTGCATACAAGGCGCGCAATGCACTGGGAATTGCGTGCGGTGCACACAGTCCAGCGGCCAAGAAACGGTGCCAAATCACTGCAAACCTTGGGGAAGGCTATCAAATTGAGAGGTAAGCCTTATAACATCACCTGCTCATCAAATTGTGTCAAGGATATGGTGTTTGTGAAGAGGATAGAATGTCACCCAAAATGCATAATGTCACCCATGAGAAAATCAACAAGAAAATGAAGGCTGAGATTATAAATTTGTGTTGATATTGCCAAGGTTTCGCTCCACCCACTTATTCCCCTCACCTATCATTTTTTCCCCATCCTCCCTTGTCATTTTTCCTAAACCCCTGCCCTAAGACACTACCATACCCTCCCCCTATTCCTCCACTATTTGGTTAATGCAAAATCACCATAGGACCAGCTCATTATGCAAGCCAAGCTGTGGAAGAGGGTGCATGGTCAAAGGGTTAAAGAGTCAAAACAATTAAGAAGAAATTAAGGTGTTTTCATAGCACGCGGCGCACACACCAAAGAGCGCGGCACACTCATGGTGCATGGCGCACATAGGGCCCGGCCACTGTGTAAACATAACACTGGCATGGCGCATACCCGGTGCGCGGCACACTGGGAATTGCGTGCGGCGCACAGAAATATAAGGCCCAGAAACTATCCAATCAGCCTAAAAACTTTTGGATGCTCACCAATTTTGAAGGGTAGGCCACCTATATCCATACTTGGACCAAAATTGAAATGGATAGCATGATTTTAGGGGTAGAAATCAAACGCAAAAAAAAATTGTAAAGCAAACAAAAGGGGAACAAAGAAATCATTGATCCTGGGGTTTATGCTAGTGACAAAGCTGCCAATATGTTAAAAACCTACCCCATCAACCCTATACCCAAACTACTCCCAAATACATGTTAAATCTCTCCCTTTAAACCCCTATCTCTATTTCATCCTTCCCCTCCTAATACTCCCTGTTTTATTGTCTCCTTGGTGGCAGATTTTCAGGGCAACTACCAGCTTCATTGGAATTCAAGGGCAGCATAAAACTCAGGGTACAAACAGCAATAATGGCATCCGAAGTTTCATCAGAGTATGAGAAGGAGACCCATAGTGGCACAGCTTCGAGAGAAAGGGCCCAAAGGAGACATCCCTGGAGTGGCAGACATCTTAGAGATGAGCCAAACACCCTCACCAAGTTGCAGGCATGCCCTCTTGCTATGTCTTGCTTCCAGCACTTAACATGTTTCGAATTTTGTCAGAGGGTGGAAAATGTAAGAGTTCATCATGAGTTGGCCCGACTTTTTTCACTTCACCTACATGGAGGATAGTCTATCTTGGCTGTGGTCACTTTCACATTGACACCTGAGATGATATCAGTGGCGACAGGCATACCCAACATTGGAGAGCAGTGGCACAAAAGGAAAAAGGTGGAGAGGCATCATTATGAGCCTTACATCAAAGACAGTTGTTTGAGCCAACTCATGAGAGATTTTCTGTTCAGATTTCTGAAAGATGAGTATGCCCCGCTCATGAAATTGATCATGAAGTACTTTAGTTGCGAGGGGAGGTTTTCTCGCCTCTATGCCTATCACATCAGGTTGCTCATGCACTTTACAAGGGTGCGGATGATGAACCTCCCATTTTTCATCTGTAGGAACATAGAGAGGATGAGGAACTTCATGCAGCACAAGACCCCTCGACAGCAGCTCAACAGTGTGTATCACTTTGCCCTTATCCGGATATTGGTAGACCATCAATTGGGATTGCAGGGTATTGCTTTGGAGGACTTCATCTCCCGTGAATTTTTCAGCGCTCCAAAGGTAGTTTTAGAGGCAGAGCATGAGGTAGGGGGCCCATCTCATCAATATGAGTGACATGAGACTGCCACTATGCCAGTATACATCACCTATCAGAAAGGCAGTAGACCCTTATTTGTAGCAGCAAAGCGAGTTTTATCTCCACCCGAGGTGAAAGGGGCCTCGCTTCCAACATCAGCACCACAGGAGTAGGGTAAGGGTAAGGAGCCAGTGCAGGAGGAAGGACCATCAAGTGAGCGAGAGACCGAGTTTTTTCTCCTCCAAGATGACAAGGCAGATGCTAAACCAACAAATGCGGAGCTCACGGAGATCATCCAGGAGCGGCAGTCAGTGATTGACTCCTTGTCCCTTCACTTGGAGAGGACCAAATGGAACATGAACTACCTGGAGTAGAGAAACAAACAGCTGGAGGACCAGCATATGATTATGGAGCTTCAAAACATTCGTGAGCATCGCCAAGCTGCTCAAAGGAGAAGAGTTCAACCCACATCACTGGAGCAGGCGATCAATGAAGATCGGGAGGCCTATCTCAAGATCAGGAACATGCAATTGGAGAGGCTACTGGACAAAGCCAACCAGGACCTTGCTCTATTGAGACATATGGCTTTCCATTATAGGGTTCGAAACATGAGTGCACAGGCCCTGATAAGGAGTTTAAAAGCAAAATTAAGGAAAGCAACAAGAAGGGAAAAATGGGCAAAAGAACAAGATAGTCTTAGAATCTTGGCTGAGGCTTCCTTGGCTCAGCATGGCACCCCATAGAGAACTTCCAGCCCAAATTTCAAAAAATTTGGGCAAATTTTGGTCACAGGGAAATTTTTTGGGCAAAAAACAGGGATTTTCTCCCTGTGCGCCGCGCCACTGGCGCGACACTAAAATTGTAGGGCTCCAATGGAGAAATGGCTTGCATATTTGGATTCAGCATCGAAAATTACGACTACTGGTGTCTGGGCAAGATACTTGGACAAGGCCTGGGTCTCCTAAATGTCAAAAAACACCCAAAAATGGCCTCTCTGCCACTTTTTTGACAAACAAAGCAGTCTTGGGAGAATGAAGATTTGGAGGGGAAAATGAGCACCAAATTTGAAAATTCTAGTCAGGTTAGAAAGTAGATAGGATAGGATTTCCAACAAGCCCACTTGGGCACACTTTTGACACCTTTAAGTGCCCCAAAACAGGCCCCAAAGTAGCACAATGCACAGAGAAAATGGCGCGGTGCACAGAGGAAAAATTGCCAATTTTCTTTTGTTTCGCGAAATTTCGGTTCGCGACTTCTCCAAGTGGGGCTGGTCATCTACACTTCCATTTTTTGGCACCAAAGGTGGAATTTAAAGATTTTTTTCTCCAAATTGGCTTCTATCCAAATGGCGAAGGAAGGCAAACGGTTACTCAACGCCAAATGTCATGTTTGCAGTGCTGCACCTGTAGCTGATGGTTGGCTCTCCATCTCCATTTTGTAATGATTCGAATAACTTCCCAACCCCTGGGCATTCTATCTCTTCCTCAAACATTCTATATATTGTATGCAAGTTATTTGCAAAGGGTTGGTTGGCTTGTAACTTCTAGGAGACTGTGGGAAAGAAACTTTGTTTCTTCACTGTGTATTTTTGACAAAGAATTAATGAAAGGCAGCGGCTCTGTTTCATGAGATTCTTGTGGTTGTGAGTGTAGCAAATGTGTCTCTTATGTTTTCATATGTTTTTCGTTATGTTTCATAATTCAATTCATGTTCATTTCCAGTGAAATTTTCTGAGTGAGATTAGGTAGAATTCAATTTTATTGCTCTGCCTGTGGGAAAATTTCATGTTCAGTGTTATTCTTCTGTTGAAAAGGATTCATGTCACTATGCCCTTTTCACTTTCTTCAGCAATCTATTCATGTCGTGGTACCTCAAACTAAATTGTTACATTTTCCGCCTACCTTGCCTCACAGAATAATCTGTGCCTTTGTATTAAATTCTTTGTTCTTTACTGAGCGCCGATCCCATAACATCCCAGAAGCTCGGTCATTCATAAAATTGTTTCCAGAATCCCTATTCACTTACTAGCCTAAGGTAAATATTGCATTGTAATTCATCTCAGACCATTTTCTATTATCTATTCACTGAGTGTGACTCAGAGAGAGCCCTCTCCTGCTCTGGTAGGGATAGCTACCAGACTGAGCATGGTTTGTGGTTACCCTAATTTTTTCCTTCCTTCAGCCTGAGGCAAATTTAGGTGCTAACACCAACCATGATCCAAGTCATTCAAAATTGGCCATCTTCAACCACTCTGACAGAGCTTTGTAGCTTTTTGGGTCTTTCCAACTTCTACCGCAGGTTCTTGTTGGGATTTTCTCATATCACTTGGCCCTTAAGTCAAGTCACCAAGGGAGGAGCAAAAGAAAAATTCTTTTGGTCTAAATCTCGACATAAGGCATTCATAGAGTTGAAACATCACCTCTGCTCGACACTAGTGCTCGCATGACTAGACTTGAAACAACAATTTGAGATCAATACAAATGCCTCTGACTATGCTATTGGGGCAGTCCTTACTCAACATGGACATCCAATGGCATATCACAGTAAGATACTTTCATACACAGCCTGGAAGTATCCAACTTATGACATAGAGATGTATTCCATTATGTAGGCCTACCGACAATTGAAGCATTACATTTTGGGGAAGGAAACGGTCATCCACACAGACCACCGGCCCCTGTAGTTCATGCAGACACAAGGGAAGTTGCAGAATGATCGCCATCAGAAGTGGTCCACATACCTACAATAGTTCCATTTGAATATCAAGTATAAGAAGGGTAGCACCAATAATGTTGCAAATTGACTCAGTCGACCACTAATCATGGTGTTAACCACCATGCTCAACTCTTGTGGGCACGAGACTTCTGATTGGCCACTTCTCTATAAAAGCGACCCAGAATTCGGTGACACATACCAGACACTCTTGGAGGGTCAACATGTTCTAGATTTTCACCTCCAGGATGCCCTGTTATGCCACCTAGGTCACCTTTGTGTTCCTTCAAGCGAGCGTGCCAAGATGATTTGGGAAGCACACTACAGTCAGGCTGTTGGGCATTTCGGGGTTGAGAAAATGGTGGCAGTGCTGCAGAAGTATTTATATTGGCCTAATCTTTGACAGGATGTCAAAAATTACATCAGATCTTGCACTGCCCACGCCATTGCGAAACCAAACATCAAGAAGCAAGGCCTCTATACTCCATTGCCTACCCCCAGTTGACCATGGGAATCCATCTCCATGGATTACATGTCGAACCTTCCTTCTACTAAGCATGGAAATGACTATGTTTTTGTGGTCGTCGATAAGCTATCAAAGATGGCCATTATGGTGGCCTGTAAGAAGAATATCATAGCAGAAGCCATGCTAAATGCTTCCTTGAACGAGTGTGGGTACACTTTGGGATCCCAGAGTCTATCATCTCATATCAGGACAGAAAGTTCCTCAGTACATTTTGGTCTAGTATCTGGTCAATGCTGGACACCAAACTCACTAAGTCCAAGCCTTCCATCCCCAAACTGATGGCCAGTCAAAGGTTGTCAACAGGATGATCGTACACATTTTTCATATGTACAACTCAAATAATCCACACACATTCGATGAGAGCCTCCCCTATGTTCAACACAGCTATAACCCGGCTCTCCACAGCTTGACTAGCCACATCCCTTTTTAGGTGGGCTTCGGATTCCAACCACTATGTCCCACTAATGTGGCCATGTTATTTGCAGCTACTCAGGTAGATTTGGCTCATGTCCAGTCTAAAACAGATAAAGCAAACAACTTCATTGAGCACATCCAACATATCCGCTAGCAGTTCCATGACATTCTGGAGAAATCAAATGCCAAGTACAAGCAGCGACAGGATCTTACCCTAGGTGGGTAATAAAAACTAGTTGGGGTTGCTTGAGGATTACTTGAGTTATCAAATACCATGTGAATTTGTTTGTCTGATGTCATAGGCACTTCAAGCATGGATTTCATGCTCTAAACAATAGATGTAGATAAACCAGATGACCAAGTAGAAGGTTGAGGAGAATAAGAATCTTGTGAAAAAGTCCTAGTAAGTTACTCGTATCCAGGAGGAATTGATTGACCACCATACAATAATGATTCTAGGGAGCTGGTAAACATAGATGAATCAATGGGTTGGCTCCCAATAGGATTTCTAACATAGTTCTTTCTGTTGAATAAAAAGGAATGCACAATGGTGACAAGTTATGACCTAAAATGGCTAAAGTGGTAAAATACCAATGGTCATGTTGGAAAGGAGAGAAAGGAATTCTTGGGTCAAAAGATTCACTACTAGTAAATGGAGAATTAGGTGTTTTTTCATCTTCTTCTTTGGTAATATATTCAATGCTAATTAACCCAGGAGGTAATTGAGTCATAATTATCAATTCCTTCATGGTGAAGGTGGCTCAGGAGTAGAAGCTGTAACAGCCAAAGATGATTTATGTTGAGAAAATTCAGACTCAGGTTGTTCTATTTCCAATTTTGTTAGTTCAGTGTCTAAAACCTCAACAATATCAGATTTAGTTTGAAATACTTCGGTAATATATGGGCCAGAATGAACTAAGCCTGATTCTACTTCTTGCATTAGATTCACTTCAATTTATACTGTCTTATATTGTAAAATTGTTGTTGACTTTTACCTTTCAGTTTTTATCTTTTCCAATTGACTAGGTGTGTATTCATGGGGCTTACCTTACATTCTACGTGGCTGTCTTGGTGACTTAGCTAGGATGAAAATTTAACACATTTCAAATAATATTCACAATCCAATCCTAAGTTCTCTAAAAAGTAAAAACAAACAATTAACACATGCTAAAAAATCTAAGGATTCAAACCATGGAAACAAGCTTTTCATAATGAGATCACTAGTTGGTGATGAAATCCAATGTTGCAGAAATCAAAGTGAAAAGTGGCTATAGATAGAGCGAGTGGAACCAGTTACACTGACAACCTACTTAATGTACAAGATCTAGTGTGTTAGCACCTAAATCTGCCTTAGGCTGAAGGAAGGCAAAAACTAGGGTAACAACAAACCACGCTCAGTCTGGTAGCTAGCCCTGCCAGAACAGGAGAGGGCTCTCTTCGAGTCACGCTCAGTGAATAGATAATCAAAAATGGTCTGAGATGACTTACAGTGAAATATTTGATCTTAGGCTAGTAAGTGAATAGGGATACAAGAAACCATTTTCATGAATGACCGAGCTTCTGGGATGGTATGGAACCAACAGTCAGCAAAGAACACAGAATTTAATACAAAGGCACAGATTATTCCGTGAGGCAAGGCAAGCGGAAAATGTAGCAATTTAGTTTGAGGTAACGCGAATGAATAGATTTCTGAAGAAAGTGAAAATGGCATAGTTACATGAATCCTTTTTGACAGAAGAAAAACACTGAACATGAAATTTTCCCACAGTCAGAGCAATAAAATTGAATTCTACCTAATCTCACTCAGAAAATTTCACTGGAAATGAACATGAATTGAATTATGAAACATAACGAAATACATATGAAAACATAAGAGACACATTTGCTACACTCACAGCCACAAGAATCTCATGAAACAGAGCCGCTGCCTTTCATTAATTCTCTGTTAAAATTACACAGTGAAGAAACAGAGTTTCTTTCCCACAGTCTCCCAGAAGTTACAAGCCAACCAACCCTTTGCAAATAGCTTTCATACAATATATAGAATGTGTAAGGAAGAGATAGAATGCCCAAGGGTTGGGGAGTTACTCGAATCATTGCAAAATGGAGATGGAGAACCAACCATCAGCTACAAGTGCAGTGCTACAAACATGACATTTGTCTTGGGTGACCGTTTGCCTTCCTTCGCCACTTGGATAGAAGCCAATCTGGAGAAAAAATACTTTAAATTCCACCTTTGGTGCCAAAAAACTGAAGTGTAGATGAGCGGGCCCAATTGGAGAAATCGCAAACCGAAATTTCACGAAACGGAAGCAAATTGGGCAATTTTTCCTCTGTGCGCCGTGCCATTTTCTCTGTGTGTCGTGCTACTTTGGGGCCTATTTTTAGGCACTTGTAGGTGTCCAAAATGTGCCCAAGTGCGGTTGTTGGAAAAATCATCCTATCTACTTTCTAACCCCACTGGAATTTTTGAATTTGGTGCTCATTCGTTCCTCCAAATCTTCATTCTCCCAAGACTGCTTCCTGTGTGTCAAAAAAGGGGTAGAGAGGCCATTTTTGGGTGTTTTTTGACCTTTTGGAGACTCACATCTTGCCAAAATTTCTTTTCCGAGCACCAGTAGTCATGATTTTCCATTCTGAATCCAAAAATCCAAACCATTCCTCATTTGGAGCTCTAGAATTTTAGTGTCGCGCCACTGGAGAAAAACCCTGTGTTTTGCCCAAAAATTTGTCATGTGACCAAAAATTCCCCAAATTTCTTAAAATTTGGGCTAGAGGTTCCCTATGGGGTGTTATGATGGGCCAAGGAAGCCTCAGCCAAGATTCAAAGCCAATCTTGCTCTTTTTCTTCTTTTTCCTTTCTTGTTGCTTTCCTCAATTTCGCCTTCAAACTCCTTATCCGGGCCCTTGCACTCATATTTCATGTCCTGTAACGATAAGCAATGTGTCTCAGCAAGGAAAGGTCCTGATCGGCCTTGTCCAACAGCCTCTCCAAGTGCATGTTCACGCTCTCAAGATGGACCTCCCGATCCTCATTGATCTCTTGCTCCAACGATGTGAGCTCAACTCTTCTCCTTTGAGCAGCTTGGCGATGCTCACGAATATTTTGCAGCTCCATAATCGCCTGCTGATCCTCAAGCTACTTCTTTCTCTACTCCAAGTACTTCATGTTCCACTTGGCCCTTTCCAAGTCAAGGGATAAGGACTCAATCACTGATTGTTGCTCCTGGATGATCTCTGTAAGTTCTGCATTTGTTGGTTTTGTATCTATCTCATCATCATGGAGGAGAACGAATTCAGTCTCTCATTCACCTGATGGCCCTTCCTCCTACACTGGCTCCTTACCTCTGCACTGCTCATGTGATTCCGATGTCGGAAGCGAGGCCCCTTCCACCCCGGGTGGAGATAACACTCACTTTGCTGCTGCAAATAAGGGTCTACTGCCTCTCTAATAGGTGATTTATACTGGCATAGTAGCAGCCTTATGTCACTCATACTGATGAGATGGGCCACCTATCTCATGCTCTGCCTCTGATAGTACCTGTGGAGCACTGAAGCAGTCACGGGAGATGAAGTCCTCCCAAGAAATACCCTGCAATCCCAACTGATGATCTACCAAAATCCGGAAAAGAGAAAAGTGATAAACATTGTTAAGCTGCTGTCGAGGGGTCTTGTGCTGCATGAAATTTTTCATCCTCTCTATGTTTCCGCAGATGAAAAATGGGAGGTTCATCATTCGCACCCTGGTAAAGTGCATGAGAAAATTGATGTGATAGGCATAAAGGTGAGAAAACCTCCCCTCACAACTGAAGTATTTCATGATCAATTTCATGAGCGGAGCATACTCATCTCTCAAAAATCTGAACGGGAAAACTCTCATGAGCTGACTCAAACAAATGGCCTTAATGTAAGGCTCATAATCATGCCTCTCCACCTTCCTCTTCTTATGCCACTGTTCTCCAACATTTGGTATGCCTGTTGCCACTAATATGGCTTCGGGTGTCAATGTGAAAGTGACCCCAGCCAAGATAGACTGACCTCCATGTAGGTGAAGTGCAAAAAGATGGGCCAACTCATGATGAACTCTGACATTTGCCACCCTTTGACAAAATTCAAAACATGCTAAGTGCTGGAAACATGACATAGCAAGAGGGCATGCCTTCAACTTGGTGAGGGTGTTTGGCTCATCTCTAACATGTTTGCCACTTCGGTGATGTCTCCTGGGGGCCTTTTCTCCTGAAGTTGTATCACTGTGGGTCCCCTCCTCATATTCTGATGAAACCTCGGATGCCATGACTACTATTTTATAAACTGAATTTAGGCTGCCCTTTGATTATAGTGAAGCTGGAGGTTGCTTTGACAATTTGCCACCAAGGGGATAATTAAAAAGGGAGTATTAGGAGGGGGATAATATAATGGGAATAGGGGTTTATAGGAGAATTCTTTTTAGGGATATACAGGGGGTTTTGGGGTATTTTGATAGGGTAGGTTTTGTGTTTTTAGCAAGGTAAGGCTTTAGGGTTTGTAAGGTAGGGTTTGGGATTTATTTAGCAATAGGAAGAGGGGGAAGGGAGTATGATTTTGGTAGTGTTAGGGTAGTGATTATGGGGACAATGGCATAGGGGAATAAGGAACAGGGGTAGGGTAGGAAGAATAACCTTGGAAACAATATCACTGTAGCACAAACCCTAGCATAATGGTTTTCTTTGGTGTCTTCTTTGTGTTTGCTTTATGAAACTTTTTTGCATTCTATTACAGGCATAAAATCATCATATTACCCATAAAAATTGGTGCACAATTGAATTTAGGTAGCCTACCTTGCAAATAGAAGAGCTCCACAAAAAATTTGAGTGGATTTGGTAGGTTCTGGGTGCTTTATCCCTGTGCACCGCGCACAAAGCCCAGTGCGCCACGTGCTCTGAGTGCATCGTGCCAGTGGTAATTTTGAACTGTGGGTGGGCTCTGTGTGCACCACGCCCGGTGAGTACGCCGTGCCCCTGTCTATGTGCACCGCGCGCCTTCAAACTGCCTCCGACTCCCTCAAACACTCACGATGCACACTCACACCCTTTGCAACGTTTCTCCAAGGCTTGGATTAGCACAATGCCTTTGATTTTGATGAAAACTTGTATATATAGCCTTGGAGGTCATGTTTTAAATTTACTTTTTAGGAAAACCCACTTTTCTAATGTCATGTTCAACTCTTTTTCACTGATTTTAATATAACCCTGATTTTCACTTTTCCTCTAAAATTTTGGCTCAAACGATGAAATTTTCGACACTTTTTGCAGGGATTACATGATAGAGCATCTACTCACAGGAACCATGATTGCACCTGAAGGAATCAACTGTCGACTCTTTTTGAAAATTTTGTCACAAATGACACTGTTTGACTTTTCTTCAAAACAAAGTTTTGAAGAATAGTCGAAGTCTATCAATATGATGATGAAACTTTGCGGATCATTACTTTGCAAGAACATCACTCTGGCCTACATGGCTTTACTGGACATATTTAAAGACCAAATTGATCAATCCCTAGACCTGATGACCAAAAATGACTTTTGTCCACTAAAGGACCAGACCTTGACTGTTGTGGACTTTTTTATTGTTTGACACAAAGACATAAGGCAGCAGGAGCCAGACATGAGGGGAAATGACTAGCATGACATTCTCCATCAAATTATGGCATGCCCCTAGTGGAATGCAGCTGAGTGAATGGAGTGGGACACCTAAACATGAAATGCATAAAGAGTTTTGATCTCTGACGGAGGACTGACCAGACCGACTCTAACATAGTGCAAGTAAACTTCCTTTATGCCATCTCGAATGAAGAATAACCTCCAAAAATTTCCAAGTGATTCTATAAGACATATGTTATAGGTATAAGAGAGACTTCCCCTCTATTGTCACCTTAGGTAAAATCCCTAAGAATATGGTCACTAAGGTTACTACATAAAATAATTCAATTTGGGTGGACAGTCGCAGATCAAACGTACATGCAAGGGAAGAGTAAAAAATCTCAATCCCCTTGAAAGTTCCTCAACATGTTTAATATGTGGTTATTTCTAAGTGACTCCCAAGTACCTTTCGACACCATTTTTAGTACGTGTAAATCACTCTACCATAGCCAATGAAGTGGCATCGATCACTTCACTGGGTTTGATATGATCTCATGCTTGACGCCTTTGTAAGGGGAACTTCCCAGAGAAAAAATGTAGTAAATGGATTTTCCTCCCTATCACAAGATGTTAATGTTTGTTTGCAACTTTGGAAAGTTACCTCACTTCCCTGTTCCAAAACCCTACAACCTGATCTATTATAGGTGGAAAAAATCCCTAAAACTAAAACTTTCTAGATTGATTTTATTAGCGTTGATTTTAAGAGTTGTTATTTACTCAAAGGTAATGGATGTGAAATTGATGAAATTATGACTTGACACAAATCCTAATGCAGTCAAAAATGAAAATGTAATATTTTTGTTTCAATGAAAATCTATTTGAAGGAAATATTCTTTCACTTTTTCAACTAAAATGTAAACAAAAGCTCTATATCCCACTATATTCCTTTTCCTAAAATGCAGATATCCAATTTCAAATCACCCAAATATTGAAAATAACTTCAAATTTTCACTTTTCCCAATAACACAGAAGATCAAGAAATCTCCCTTTTCATACAATCACTCAGAAATTTGCAAAATGCAACAAGAAACTAATAATCACTAAAAATGAATTTTCCCTAATTGAATGATATGAATTCACTTGTAGAAAAAATTACAATTCATGAACACTTAAACAATAGAAGGAAAAATGAATTTTCATTTCAAAACAAGCATAAGAAGTATTTTTCACAAATAATACTGAATCTTGTAAATCATTGATTTTGACACACAAAACAAACTTTCGCAAAAGAAAAAACTGGACTTGAAACCTTATGTAATCGAAAGAACAAAGATAGCTAGTCAACACGAAAATACCAACAAATATCTCTTTCGATATATCGACCATTCACCAGATGAGACTTTACCCTAATTTTCAAAAACAAGAAAACTGCAAGAAAATATTTTCATAACACTCAGTCAGACTCACAAACACTTAAAGAATGTACAAGAAAGTGTAACTTAACAGAAAAAACCAAAAACATTTGGATTTAATGAGGATATAAATGATATTTTCAAAAATTCTATGCATGTGCATAGGTCCTGGGGCAAACCAGTGTGAATACAATTTGTTGTTGAAATAAAAGTGTGCATAAGTGAACACTATGCCTAAAGCCTAAGTGCACACAGTGGGGAAATTTGGAAAAAAAATAAGAAAAACTTGTCAAGTCAAATCAAATCCAAAATCTAAATTTTAAATGTTTTCAGACACTCAAGGAAGGCTTGCACAGAAGGTTCAAAAGTTCAAACAAGGAAAAAAATGGAGAGTGAGATGAATCCCTAGCAGAGTTGCCAATTTTGTATGAGGACTTATCCCTTGCAGGCAAGAGCAATCTCCCTAGACTTCAAAGAAACCTAGTAACAAACAACCAACAACTGCTAACTTTCTCTAAACCATGATTGACTGAAACAAATACTATGATAGAGGCCACTTACCATTTAAACCGTTCAACCATTGACTCCTTGTTACTTTAGAGATCCTCCCTTTGCTCCCCACAACTTCTCCATAATGTCCTAAAAGAGATCTGCATAGACAAAAAAAAAACATGAGATCAAAGAATCTGGTATAACATAAGAGATAAATGGAATAATTAACTCAACCATGTATCATAAACTGATCAATATGAAATCACAATCTATGTAGGTGTTCAAGGAATCCTACAAATTATATCAAAAAAGATGTAATTGAGAAATAACAATTGCCTTTATATTAATAAAATGGAGAATAACCTTACAACCATGTAGTCTTGATGTTGCAAGCCCCTTCCCAAAATCTCCAACCCTCTCCTTGAATGAATATCCTTCCAACCTTATTCCTGCAGCATAAGCCTACTTCCAACAGCTTTCCTCAATCTTAATACTTGAGTTAGCTTTATAGGCCAAGAGTGGGAAGTTTCATATCCATTTTCCAAGGGACGAGATCCACTAATGGTGGGATAAGGATTCCACAAAGACAGGGATTTGATCCATCATGGGAGGGGTTGGGATTGAATAGGCATCCATTCGAAGCTTGTTGGTTGGGATAGATGCTACCAACAATGCTTCTAGACTTTACCTTTTATTTTTACATGCGTTAAGTCATGTTCACAGGTCAAAAAGTAAGAGAGTGCATAGTTATTCACAGTTCCTAATGGAATCCTCCACGTATGTGCAGAAAATGACTAGGGAACTGTGCAGGAAGACAAAAATAGGGTTTTCACCATGGGGTCTAGGAATTCCACTTTCTTTGGGATAATTTGGATTCTAAATTTGTAGGGGAATGTTTTTGGGACACATTTGTGGATAGCAAATGATCCAATCCGATCTTCATTTTCCTAATGCGACAAAATGATGTGTAACAATGGGCTCCCTTCAGCCCTCGTAGGCCTATACCATGGCATACTAGTACAACCAACAGAGAAAACCATGCTAATAGATATCAAAGTATTACACGCTCAGTTGGATTACAATATCCTGCTAGGCTAAAGTTACATGTACAATATGTTAGTAGTTGCCTCATCTGTGTTTAGGGTAATGATGTTCCCCCACGATGCAAAAATCATTACAATAGATCAGCACACATATTATGGGAAGAAGGCATTACCTACACTTGATCATGTGCTACCTTTCGTATCATATTCTCATGAAAGGATCACCACTTACACTGAACTCATCCCAGGCCAATTTAAGCCATCAACACTCCTAGGGAAATTCCCAGGAGATCCTCCTATGATAGAGGATATTTCTCCAACTACAAGAGCACTGTGTGCATGATGAATTCATCAAACACCCACTATGCTCAAGAACTAGTTTCAGATACCAACAAAATGTTGTTATTGATCATACTTTCTTACCATATTCCATCACTCAAACACCCTTCTTATTCCCCCCACTTGTGTTTGTCTCTCACCAAGTCATCACAACACTCTCATTTCCCCACATGGCTCTAGCATTATCGATATGGTATCTAGCCCCTCAAGTCATATCAACAAGCTTAGGTAACACTGCAATAGGCAGGAGTCCTATTCCTCTTCAGGATAGCATACCACAATAAGAAACGCCTACATCAACACCAGTCAGTTCCAGAACAAGGAATAAGAAAAAAGGTAAAAAGGTGGAAGCTTCAAACACTTCCTCCTCTAGGGATCCCTCAACCCTGTGTTTTTTGTGAAATAGTTGAGAACCCCACCAATAGGTTCCATAAATTAGGTGAGCTCAAAGCTCTTCTGGATTCCCTAAAAGCACCAAAGAACCCTCCTCCCTCTACTGAATAAAAGAACACACCTGAACGCCATAAGGAATTTTGCACCAACCATGCATGTGCCATATGCACAGAATACAAGAATTACACTCATTGTTGCCCTGAAATGTTTCAATATCGAGATGCATTAGGTGCACTCACCCAAACCAATACCCCATTACTCCCAATAGAGGATGGATCCAAAAACATTTTTTACATTGTGAGGGAAGAATATTCTTGCTCATATCCCTCTTCTAGTCCATCAACCTCCTGCCATGATCAAAGGAAACCTAGACCAATGACACCCCTACCAACACCCACGTGTGCTTTATGTGATGAACTATATCATTTTATTAGCCAATACCCCACATTAAGGGCATTTATCCAATTGTATCTATTCACCCATGTTGCTCAAAGCACCAGACCTAGGCACAAACAAAAAACTTGCCATATTTGTGTAGGAAATCATCATGTGTGACATTGTCCCCATCTTTATTGATTCTATTCTATGATAGGATTCATGTGGTGATTTATCGCTAAGAATTATAATTTAGTTAGGCCATATACTTAACCATCAGATCACACCACACCACCAGGAAATGAAGAATATAGGTCCATTTTATGTGTTTTTCAGGAGAAACGACAATGAGTAATTCAACAAGGCCCCCATCATTACAGATCCTCCCACCATCATCAACCTAGATCAGGAAAAAATATATTGAAGGCCATCTAGAAAAAAAATCAGCCTTCACATTTGCCCTATGTGATAAACCCAACCACTTGGTAAACCAATGTTGCAAATTGAGTATGTTTAATGACATATTTGGCTTAGGGGTCCAAATTCCACAAATATATCTCTCCAATCAAGAGAAAATCACACGTTTTTATTGTCGCATCTGCTCTGAATCACATAATACAAGGAATTTTTAGTACCTTCCACAATTTCGCGCAGTGAGAGCAACATTGAGGCAAACCCACACTAGGAAGTCATATCATGCCAATACTAAGATCCAGAGATGGCTACCACCCCAAGATGTCCCATCTCATGACGTCAACCAGGCATCATCATCTCATACTATGAGCAATACCATCACCCACACTATCTATTCGGTTAGTACTAGTCCAGTGTGCAATATTTTTACCAATACCTCTCATAACACCGAGACATGTCATATGTTACAAACATTTTGACAACTTAATATTCAATGTCAAAATCCTATTAAGGAAGATACTTTTTACCCTTATAAACCAACAAGACTGCAAGAACTTCCTCCCACTCATTATCAACCCACCATAACTGAAATTCTACCACCACCTAATGCTGACGACATGCAACACCATATATGATTCATTTCCTCATATGTAGGAACCATGATTCGTGTTGTCTTCTCATTCGTTTTTGGTGTCTAGACCACAAAATCCACCCCACTAGTGGTAACACCACTGAATGTGCAGACCCATCCCATCTACAAATTTTCAGCCTCGCTTGGTTCTACGAAATCAATCAACGAATCATATTCTTGCTTGTCGACTAGCACAACCAGGTACGAACCCCAACCTCAAGACCTAGCACAACCCAATTCAATGTTAGATAATATTTTTCACTTAGATGAACATATTCTTTAGATAATGGAAAAACTTGAATGTCCATGGGACACCATGCAAAATATTTCATTTTTTCTACCCAAAAAGTGTTTGTACCCACTAGCGCACCAACCCACGATATCTATACCATAGAATTAAAATGTTTCCTACTACCAGGAAAGGTCAATTGGTTCAAAAATCCCATCCCAGCACCTGATGTGTTTGAGGAAGGGAACATGTCAAATATTTCACCTACCATCAAGGTAAATTTTTCAAACAAACCTGGAAAAGTCGAAGAGATCACCACGAGGGTAGCATGCTCTCTAGAGGAAATAATCGCATACACATAATTGTTCCAAGAAACAAGGATATTTTGACATGGGATTATTATGAGATGTAACACATCAATCCCACCATTGTGTAACATCATATTGACACGTGGCCTAATTCCCATCCCATCAGGTAGAAACAACGTCAGTTACATCCTTCTAAGGTAGAAGAAATCAAACAGGGAATTGATAAACTCCAAAAGGTTGGGTTCATCTATCCTATCACTTACACATCTTGGCTTTCTAACCTTGTACCCATCATGAAAAAATAGGGCACCATCTATGCTTGTACTGATTTCCGAGATCTGAACAAAGTGTATCCCAATGAAAATTACCCTACACCATTCATTGACCAAGTCATCAATGCTTGTGCCAATCACAAAGACCTATCCTTCATGGATGTGTTCTATGGGTATAACTATATCAATATTTTCCATACAGATCAGTACAAAACCAGATTCACAATCCCTTGGGGTACATTTTCATACCACATTATCCCTTTCAGTCTTAAAGACGTTGGCACTGCCTTCCAACAGGCCATGAATTACATCTTCCACGACTTGGCTCATCTTATCCCCACCTATCTAGACAACCTTATAGTATAATACAAAACATGTGTTAACCATTTGGAGGATCTCTGAATGGTACTTTAGAGATGTTGACAATATAATCTATGCTTCAACCCTCTCAAGTGTGTATTTTGTGTCAATACTAGAAGATTACTGGGCTTTATAGTTTCCCAACAAGGTATTAGATTTGACCCTCTCAAAGTACAAAACATAAGGAAGACCACCTCCAAAAACATTGAAACGGTTACAAATATTGCAGGTAAAGGCCAATTGATACGACGCTTTGTCCTCAATTATGTTACTTTCACACAAGGCTTTCTGTGCCTCCTTCATTAGGATGTTCCCTTCCATTGGGATGATCTGGCTAAAAAATGATTTGAAGATTTAAAAGATGCATTATCTCAAGATCCTTTGATCATCCCACCTAACCACAATAAACATTATACCCTATATCTATCAGCATCATATGTATCCTTAGTTGGGGTATTAGTCTAAGACAGACCTAATAATAAGGAACACATAATTTATTACATCAGGAAGAACTTATCCCGTATAGTTTAAGGTTTTTGACCCTAAAAAAGGTCATACACAACACCCCTGTATGAACTACCTAACCTATTCTACAAAATTGACAAAGTCAACGTTCAGTGTTCTAACCTGACTATCCCCACATGCTACCCTGGTACATCAGTGGACCACAATGGTAAGAAACAACTCTTGGATCTGCTCTAGACTCCCAAAATAGAAAGTGAAAATGAGGTGGAATTGGGCCCACTTTGCCCTATATATCTCCCTTTTCAACATCTTCTCAGGCTTAGTATAGGAGATCAGGATCTCTGTTTTCAAAACCATCAAAGACATAAGGATTAGAACCATATCATCCCCATCATGGTACCCTCCATTTCATTTCAACCCCCAACTAATTTTTGGACCCACCACACACTCAAAATACCACTTCAAGTGCACCTTATATTATTTTTAAATTCATCTATAATAGTCGCTTTCATATTATTTATATGATCAAAAAAGGCATTCTCACTCGGGGTATTGACTTTTGAATTGTAGGCACATCAACAAACTTCTTGCTAGGTTCAACACCCTAGTGCTCAGTAATAGAGTAGGTATCATTCATCACTCATCATGATAGGCTTCCTACAAATATTTGCATATCCTGACATCATTTCTCTTAAATACACCATAGGGTCCATCATCTCGACCATGTTTACCATCACCTCCCCTTGCATATGGTAAGTGTCCATGTCGGTCGATAGAGTCTCCCTACTCATGGATCACCTCATGATATATACCCCCACATACTATGGGGATCCATGACCATATATCAAGGCCCAAGAACCACTTAATATTGTATGCCTTGAAGATTAACCTCATTCTTCTTCACTGATTGGTTACCAACCCCATTCTAGGGCCACCTCTTACATGTTGCGATGGATCAAGATGGATGCACCACCGCGTCCTATATTTGGCATATCATTCACCCATATTACAATAGACTATTTCATCACTTCATCCACCTCACCAACCCAACATGAAGACCAACCAATGGGGCCCCCAGCTTTAGCAAAAAAAAAAAACTCCATACAAATGATCATTCTCAAGGGGCACCCGTCTCCATGTTTGTACATCCAAACAACCTTCATATTATCTTGGCAAGTGTACAAAGGTCTTTTAGGAAAAATCTTCCCACCCATATTTTCATGTCATTTTACTCGGTGACAATTTCTAGTCACCCTTGGTTAGAGATATCACATCACCCACATTCATTTACCCTTTTCGTACCAGTCAGAACATACTAACACCCACCTTAGAAATCCTACAGACTCCTATATATCTCCCTTTTCAACATCTTCTCGAGCTTAATATAGGAGATCAGGATCTCTATTTTCAAAACCATTAGGGACATAAGGATCATAACCAAATCATCTTCATCATGGTACCCTCCATTTCATTTCAACCCCCAACTCATTTTTGGACCCACCACATGCTCAGAATACCAGTTGAGGTGTGCCTTCTCTTAATTTTAAATTCATCTAGATCGGTCGCTTTCATATTATTTATATGATCAAAAAAGACATTTTCACTTAGGGTATTGGCTTTTAAATTGCAGGCACATCTACAAACTTCCCGCTAGGTTCAACACCCTGGTGTGTAGTAAAAGAGAAGGTATCATTCACCACTCATCATGATAGGCTTTCCACAAAGATTTTCATATCTTGACATCATTTCTCTTAAATACACCATAGGGTCCATCATCTTGACGACGTGTACCATCACCTACCCTTGCATATGGTAAATGTCCATGCCAGTCGATAGAGCCTCCCCACTCATGTATCACCTCATGATATAGACCCCCACATACTATGGGGATCCATGACCATATATGAAGGCTCGAAAAACACTTCATATTGCATGCCTTGAAGATCAACCTCATTCTTCTTCACTCATTGGTTACCAACCCAATTTCAGGGCCACCTCTTACATGTTGCAACGGATCAAGATGGATGCGCCACCGTGTCCTA
The DNA here is from genome assembly GCA_031772625.1 of Pinus tabuliformis. NCBI lineage: Eukaryota > Viridiplantae > Streptophyta > Pinopsida > Pinales > Pinaceae > Pinus > Pinus tabuliformis. The sequence continues at coordinate 1,173,494,171 of CM062818.1, read as the reverse complement.
CATTTGTCCTATCATTCACCCATATTATAGTAGACCATCTGTGTCACTTCATCTACCTCACCAACCCAACATGGAGACCAACCAATAGGGCCCCCACAAAACACACACACTCCATACAAGTCACCATTCTCATGGAGCACCTATGTCCGTGTCTGTACATCCAAATCGCCTTCATATTCTCTTGGCAAGTGTACAAAGTTTTTTAGGAAAAATGTTCCCACCCATATTTTCGTGTCTTTTTACTCAGCGGCAGTTTCTAGTCACCCCTAGTCAGAGCTCTCACACCACCCACATTCATTTACCCTTTTCACGCCAGTCAAAACATACTTACAGCCACCCTAGAAATCCTACCGACTCCATGGCCATCCCTATCAACAAAAGTGTTTTTACTTCCGCCATTTGCATAATAGCTTCGACCTCATGCCATTTGTCCATATTCATTCATATATTCATCTCTCATTGTCATGCCTTGTCTAACCCACACTATTACAGTCTATTTGGACCTTATATTGATTCCCCAACTCAGTATGATGGGAGGTCGACGCTTCTTTCCTGTCGACTTCAATGCTCAGATTTCAGGATTGAGGCAGTACCTTGGATAATCCCCCTTGAAGTTATATCCTCGGGTGGCACAATGGGAATCACTATTACCCTCTAATGTCATTTGTCCTCTTGACATTCAACACCAACACAAGTTTTCATGTCAAGGCGGTATCATACTTAACGACTGTTGCAGTTATTTCATTTAGTCGAAGACTCACACATCAGTAAGCACCTCATTCAACATTGTTTACATCTTGATACAGGGGAGGTACCCAAATTCAAAGACCCATGCATACCTTAGCACCTCATTCAATATTTCTTCACCTTTATTATGTATGGGGGAACTAGATTTAGTCTATTTGTAAAAAAAATACCCTTGAGGGCGTCAAAAGCTATCATCATTAGCCATCAACATGTCAATGACCACAATGTTGACTGGAAAGAACCACTTCCTGCCCTATTGTAATAATTTGTCACTTGTCATCATAATGAGTGTGGTACATTCCTGCATCATATAGGCACTTTTTTACTCTTTAGGTTTTCTTCAGAGCATGGTTATCCTTTATACTCAGTCAAGGGGTTTCCCTACTCATCTTCGCAACAAGTTATCCTCTCTCTCAAAAAGTTTATCAGATCCTCTATCAGAATAGAAAACGTGATGTATTTCAATTATGCATTTCCTCCTAACCTCATACATCAGGGGGAAACTATTAACACTAGAAAATTGTACACATGTTTGTACAATCTAGAAGATGCTAAAAGATGTCCAACAAAATGCACAAGTGAAGATTTTCCAGCTCAAGAAATTATGAAGTTCAAAAAATTTAATTTCTCCTAAGGTCCAAAGTTTATGGAGTTTAAAAATTGAAGACTCTATGGTTGTTTCTTTGATAGTTACACACTGCACATAATTTTCTTCGAAAGTCACGTGATCAAGAAAATGGCTGACTCAGCAAATTCAGGACCACTTCACACACATGGAGGCTACTCCATGATAGGATCTCAGTACATGACAGTCGAATTTGAGTCGTCCTAAAGATATGCAACTCTCAATGGAATCATCTTTTCCTACTCATGAGTCATTTTCATTCATGAACCAAGAGAGGGAAGATGGATTCAAAAATTCTATATAAATAGGCCATTGGAGAACCAAAACATGAGACAATGTTATGCTCGCCAAATTCCTATTAGAGAAAACCAAGATTTCATTGTTGAAGCCAAAGAAAGTAAGAGCACTAGCATGTTGGCCATAATTCTTCTAATAAATCCATCATCTTAGTGAGAGGAGAATATTCCACCATTGAGAGTGTCTTCATACTTATTTGAGAGAGAGGAGAAGCTTACAAAGGGATTGGGGAAGAGAACCTCCTTGCTAAGGTGTTTTGAGCACCATAGCTCAAATAGTTATCTTCAAGTGTTTAGTATTCATCTATTATATTCAACTTCTACTACGAGTAGTCAACAAAGGGATATTTTTCCATTATTTTGTTGACCTATTTGCTCCATTGAGAATTTATTTTCTGTATTTGTCTCTTTGTTTTAGTTCATGTTTATGTATGCACTGTTTTCACTATTTGCAATGATTTTTTTATCTAAGTTTGTTCACTAAAAACACCAACTCTGTTTGTGTTCCTTTGGAGGGAATAACCATCTATTAAGGAGGTTTATTTTGGTACACCATTGCCACAAAAACACTACCACAATGGGGTCGAACCTAAGGTATAAATATGGAACATACAGTCAAAATGCAATGTAGATTGTGATGTGTGACCTACCCCTATATGTTAGGTTCAGAGAAACACACCTAAGGTCTAATGGATGTCGCAATAAAAACACCACCCTATCCTGTAAAAACCATATATAAAGAGTATACCCATGGTTAAATAACATAATGAAATAAATAAAAATGGATATGGTAAAACCAAGATTACGTATTTTTGGTTTTTTGAATTTTTGATTTTTTTTTGGATTTTTGGCATAAATGAGGCATGAAAAAAAATTGTATCACACACGTTACTAGAAAAAAGATCAATAATAACACTGCTATGTACAAAATGTACAAGCACAACACAATCCAAAAGGTCACACTAAAGTGTTCCCAAAGTTGAGCACGGGCCAGAGATTTCCATACATGAACTTGTGGAGGGTAAGGGGACCATATGACCACCAATGTGGGGCCATGCCAAATGAAATCAAACTTCCCAATTCAGAAAGGTTGACCATGGAAGGGAGATCCTAACATAGTGTTGGATTATTTTGGGCTTGACCTAGGTTCAGGTTTTACTATGCACCAACAAAACCCTGAATCATTGGCCCTCTCGGCAACAACCTACAAGTAGATCGTAGTCTCACCCAAAGTGATTATGGGAGGATGTAGAACCGGGCTTCTGTAGCCTTGAGGGATGATGCAACGTGGTATTTTTATGTCCTTTTATCCTTAACATACATAGATTACTTTGCAAGGTTGGATTATCCACTTAACCATGACATTAACAAACATAAAAAATATTGTGCGAAAGTAAAATATAACCAAAATACTAAATAGAAAGAAAAATATACATAATAATCATACACAAGTTATGTCCATCAAAATTGTCCTTATATTAATTCTTTGAAACAACATACAAATCCTTTCCCTGCGCACCTAGTTGTAGGTGTCTGTGCACTCAGTTGTAGACTTTAGGTCTCCGCACACTCAGCTATGAAGCCTTTCCTTCAAGATTGAAAACATATTACATACCCTGGTTCTCCTAAAAATAATCAACTATTTCCCAAACTCGTTACAAGAAGAGGGAACTATGACCCACCCTGAAGCCCCTAAAACATCGAGCAGTACATAGTACCACAATACTACACACTCCATTTCCTAAAATGAAATTTTTTTACCAAAACTTTGGCCAAGTTGGGTTGTGCCCAATAGGCCCCCAACACTCACATGTGACTTGTCCCGAGTCACTCACTACTTTGCCTCGAATATTTGTTGCGATGTTGTTGTAGGTGACGTTGTACTGCTATAGTATCTTTGTTGCATGCTTCTCTTCCCTATTCACTTCTTCCAGTAATCCCTCTATTGCTAGTCCTTTAGTCTTCTTCAACATTGGTTCTTCCTTTTGTCAAAGCTCCTGGAGCTTCCCATCCACTTCTTGTGATAGTTGGAGAGCCTCATCCAGCCATGGTTGAGTTCTCTCCATCAAAATTTCTCTTCCCTTCTGAGTTCTTCTATTTGTTTCTGAAGTGCCTTGCCTTCATTGATTCTGGCGAGCTTATGAAGATTGGAAAGGTCTTCACACTTGCCTTGATCTCTTCTAGCTACTTCTCCTTCTACTGGATGTTGTATTATATCTTTTGTACATTCGAATCTTCCTGCAACGAAGTCCAAATCTGCATGGCCTCATCGAAAAATTTTCCACACTCCACCACTATATTAGAGATGCCCGTCACTACAATCTTTAGGTTGATATGTCTCTATTCGCACACTTCTTATGGCGTGGTTGGTTGTAGCTTCATTTGTAGCTCACTAATCTTTATTTAATATTCGAACTGTACATCTGCGATCTTCTTCTTTGATTCCTTGACTGCAAGGTCAAGCTTCATGACCTTACCTTCTAATGATTCATCCTTGTAGACATCCATGTCTAGAGCTTCCCTGCAAGTGGCTTCAACCACCTCTTTCAATCTCTGTTGTTGTAGCTCTGCCTAATCCTTATCTTGGATGGCCTAGTCGAGTTGTTTCTTCAGTGTAGCACGCTCTTGTTCTACATGAATATTTAACTGTGAGGTGTGTTGTTCTCACTCCTTTATCTCATTCATGATGCCTTGGTGTAGGTCATGTAATACCAAAATGGGTAGCACTTCCATGTTCATATTGACATGATCCCAACCTTTTGCCTACTACTTGACTTCGTCGAAGTAAAACTGTAGAGCTCCAATAGGTATTTGCATTGTCCTCATCCTAAATTTCGTCTCTATCAGTCTTTCTGGATGGAGTCTTTTGCCTATATGCGTTGGTTATATGGATATTTTCACAAATATTTTCAATTCTACAATACTCTACTCAACACCTGTCAGGAGCGCACCATAGCAATCCTCTATTTTTCTCCATGACTTCATTGTGACTTCTTGAATTTTCTTCCCATTTTAATCTAGGTACCCATCAGTAGGGACTAGTGGAATTGCACCCTTGGATTTATTTGTGTTCTTCTTCTTTCTACTCCTCGGTGAAGTTCCACTCTATATCTTCCTCTTTCCTTTTTCTGCCTCTATTTCCTCCCTAGTCTACTCTTCATCGTGATCTTATTCCTGTCCTTGCTCATGTTCATCCTTAACTTGATCCTTTCCACTTGGTTCCCCATGCTGTGAAGTTTCTTTCTCTATTTCACTATCTCTTGCATCTTTCTCCATTGCAGTCATCGATTATGTGGGCCACTATTATATTCATGTCACAATATCATCTTCGGTGACTAAGTATGGCAGAGGATACCATGTCTTAATTGTATCCTTTTGAGCCTGTATATAGATCCTATGAAATTATGCTTTGAACTTCACAACATACTTATATTGCTAGTACAATATTGGTGAAAACCTAGGGTGTTGATTTACCACCATGTGTAAATCCATGTGATACAAGACAAATAATATTATGTTCTCCTATGCTCATGATGTATCCTTGGTATACCAGAGTGAGGCATACCGATTCGATTCACACACGTTTGCTTCTACTGGAGGAAACTATGAGTCCTCTGTCTCCTTCCATGCCAATAATGCTATGATTAAAATCATCCATGCGTAATGGAAGGTATGACCTTCCCCCTGACCTTCCTAGCAATCTTCTGGGAATTCTCTACATAGATATCCAACCTAGTTGTACTGTACCCGGTTGTCTCACTGTGTGGCTAAGGAAACAACTCCTCTAGGGACTTCATTGGCTCAACATTTTTGCATAATATTTCCCGCTAAGATATGTGTGGCAAAGCATACTCAGTGGTCACTAAATGAATTTATGTCATAACCTTGCATTTTCTTGACCAAGCCAAACTTCTCCTTCATGTTTTGTTGTATTTCTCTATCTTGATCCTTACCCATGAACTCTTCGACGGGGTCCCTTCCTTGATATGGAAACCTGGTAATCTTCCATATAAGAATCTCATCAATGGGGATCTTCTTTCCCATCCAGAGGCATTTGTCGTGCACTAGCACGAGCAATTGTCTTATGCAGGCTTTGTTAGGTGTATGTTTACCGAAGTGCGGCACGTTCAGCATGTTTAATAACCATGATCGTTCTAACCCTTGCACCCATTGATGTGGTTCAAATATTGTTACTCTGCACTCTGGGTAATGGACCTACTTCAGGTACCTTCTTGGTGAAAACTGCAGGTATTTGTTATGGTTGTTGAAGTTGTTATCCTCGAACTTCAACTATAGGATTGTTCTGAGCAATTCTCCTTCAAATGGTATTTTATCTAGTAGTGTAAATGTGGCATACTTGGCATCCTTGGAGTCTTTGACTAGTTTAGAATTGGGTTTCCTAGGTGGTAAATATGGCGGCAGTGGGGACAGAATCGTTGTGCTCTCTGTCTCCATATTCTATTGTTCTTCTTCTTCTTCATTATATCTTACAGGTTAGGCTTCTGGATATGGTTCAAGAGGCTTCCTAGGCTTCTTATCTCGCTTCTTCTTTGTTCTCTGCTCCATAGTTAGTTTCTTCCTTGGCGATCTTCACTGCAAGTGAGGCGATGTTGTGGGTGTACTAGATGGTGTTGTAGATTGCATAATTCCCTCTATATCTCTCTTAGAATATGCGTATGATCTCTTCAGTGTTCATGAAATAGTGTGACTTCTGCAATTTCTTAATACTTAGCAATTTTTTAGCTCTCAGATAGAAAACTGCCAAAATCTTGGCGGTACACGGACTTTTATAGTGCTCCTAATCTTCTAACCCCATCATTATCTTAGATCTTGCTCATATTTTGTTTATTAAATGCATATCTATCCCTAGATACTTACCAACCTGTCTTCATAAATGAAATTTTTTTCTCCTCCAATGGCCAATATCCTTTTAAACATCATATTTTTGGTGAACTTCGACACACCTTTTGTCATAGTGAACAATCCTTCTTGTGTCATGGTTCTTACAAACTTCGACATACTCCTAACTGTCGTGAAGTAACCTTCCTATGTCGAAGCTCTTTTTTGCAGTGTAGTTTATAGTCTAGTGCCCACTTTCAACTACATGTGGCACTAAGACTTTCCTCCTTTATTTTTAGAGCGAAGCTACCATGGAAGGGTTATCCTTATACAATTTCAAGCTACTACCATTCACCCTCCCTGCTATCAATTGTCCATTCAACTTCACCAACTGAACTACGCCTCAATTTGTGATATGCTTAATTATATAGGGGCACAACCAATGTATCTCAAACTTTCCTGGGAACTTTACGAATTTACTATCATACAGAAAGAAAATATCTCCTTCCTGGAACATCTTCTGCTTTATATGTTAGTCATGCCAATATTTTTCTCTTGCTTTCTGCACCTACTAATGAAATCCTGCTACAAATATGTCTTCCTCTAATGTGAGCAAATGCGCCATTCTTTCTTCCATTATGCCAGGGTCGGCCATGTTTATAAAGGTTACAATCCTTAAGCTCGACACAATATATTCCATGGGCATCACAACTTCTTTCCCATAAACCAACTTGAAAGGTGTCTTGCCTGTCCGGTTATTGCATGTGGTTCGATAAGTCCATAGCAGCACTGAAATTATCAGATCCCAATCATCTTTGTTCACATTTCACACTTTGGTCAGTTTATTTTCCAAAATCTTGCTAAAATCTTCAACCATGACATTTGCATGAGGGCGATATGGGGTGCTCTTCTGATGATAAACCTCGAATTCTTCAATTAATGCCTCACTGGTTTTATTAAGGAAATGTCATCCTTGATCACTCATGAAGACCTATGAACACCCAAATTTGGACAAAATATACTCAAAAATGAACTTCACAGTTGTTTTTGTGGTGCAATCCCTTACTACTTGTGCCTCATCCCACCTTTTTAAATAATCAGTTGTTGTGATTATATAACTCACACCAGTTTTCTTCCCAAGTGGGTTGATAGGTCCAATGAAATCAATAACCCATTTGTCAAAGGCCTGCAATGTCACCTATCGCACCAATGGCATTTCATCTCTTCTTGATGGCTCCCCAATTCTCTGACATACATCACGTTCTTGAAAATACTCCTTCACATCCTTGTGTAGTGTGGGCCACCATAATCCTGCTCTTAAAACGTTCTGCACAATAGCCTTCCTTGCATAATGTCCACTAGTTATGCCTCCATGAGCTTCTGCCAAAATAGTTTGTCTTTCATGTTCAGGGAAATACATGTGCAGTATTTCATCTGGTCCCATCTTATACAAATGTCTTGCTATCAACACAAGATCAGTTGCCTTCACCACCAACTCCTTCTTTTGCCGCGTAGTGTATTCTGCAGGGACCATTCCTATAGCCAAAACTGAATAATGTCCACAAAGTGATCATATGCAATCCTGATTGTAAAAAACTATGCGTCAGGAAGATTATCTTCAATGTTCATTGGTTCTTCCCCTGTTTCCAACCTTGATAGATGATCAGGCCCATGATTCAACCTTCCTAGTTTAACAACAACTTCAAAATCATACTCTTGAAATAAAAACAACCATCTACAAATATTCCCTCGTAGGACAGGCTTATTCACTAGATATTTCAATACATAATCATCTACGAACATCTTAAAATGTGATCCCAACAAATAATGTCTCAATTTCTTCAATGCATATACCATAGCCAAGCCTTATCCTTTTTTGGTAGCATAGTTCTTCTCTTCTTTAGACAACTTCCTTCTTGAAAAAGCTATAGGGTGATCGATTTCTCCTGCACCAAGTTGTGACAATACTACTCCCAAAGCTATGCAAGATGCATCTACATGAACATGAAACTCCTTATTCTAGTCTGAGAAAACCAAGATAGGCGTAGTTACCATCTTTTCTTTCAATATATCGACACTTTTATAGAATTTTTCATCTCATTGAAAAGTCACATCTTTCTTCAATAGTTTCTCCATTGGTGCGGTTATCTGCACATACCCCTTAATGAATTTTTTGTAATATCCAGTGTGTCCCAATGTAGTGCGTAGTTGTCTCACTATTTTTGGTGGAGGTAAGTTCACAATGACAAATATCTTCATGGGATCCACAATCAAACCTTGCTTGCACACAACATGCCCCAATAGTATGCCAAAAGGCACACAAAATATACATTTCTTTAAGTTCAATGAGATTTGGTACTACCTACATATGTCCAACATAAGACTTAAGCTCACAACATGCTTTTTCAACAATACAAAGACTATCCAATCATCAGTGTATACCTCCAGGGATCTGTGTACGTACTCCTTGAATGTTGCGACCACAACCCCTGAAAATATAGCAGGGGCATTCTTCAAGCCAAAAGGCATCAATGTATATTGATATGAACCCCACTCTATTTCTAATGTGGTCCTATGCCTATCCTTGGGTGTAATCTTGATCTTATGATAGCCATAAAATTCATCTGTGAATGAGTAGGCCTCCTATCCTTCTACATTATCCAACACTTCATCTATAAAGGGTGTAGGGAAGGGATCATGCATGCATGCATCATTTAATTTCCTTAGATCCACATAAATATTGATTTCTCCTTTAGTATTCTTTTCCTAAACCACCATAAGACTTACCCACTCTGATTCCTCCACATGTTCAATGATCCCTGCTGTTATCATTTTATCTAACTCCTCTTTCACCTTTTCCTTATATTTTGGCTTCAATCTATAGGGTCTTTGCTTAACAAGTTTCACATTAGGTTTAAGGGGAATCGTCATGACTCCTAGATCCCCTAATATTCCCTTCATTTATGAAAATTTTGTGGGGAATAGCACTTGGTATTCATGTAGCAACTCTGTAACTTTACTAAGTGTATCTTCATCCCAGTAGTCTCCAATCGTTGCAAACTTTGGTTCCTCTTATGATCCTATATTCACCTTATTTGTCTTTACTGGCTTCACTATATTTTCTATTTTTGGTTCAGGTCTATCGACTTCGCTGTGTCCTTATGATTTTTCTATGTTGATATTGTGTGGATATTCATATTCTTCTACAATAATGTTATAGAATTCTAGTGTATATTCTAGTTGCACAGTCCAATTCGGTTGTTTACATGTCAGCGAGGTCACATTACTAATGATACTTTCTATGAATATCTAAAGAGTTGAGTCTATGCATGAGAAATCATCTTCAATATTGAATTTTAATATAAACCCTTGAACCAAATCTTCCCAATTTACAATATGATGGTGCAGTTATGTTTCTAGGTACCAATTCATAGGAATTGTCTCTAATGTGTGGATAAACCTATGTACCCATTCTTGTTGTTGGATCTCCACCCATACTATAGTGCATCGGTGAATACGCTCCCTAGGGTCAGTTTTACGATCATATTTCACCTCTATCTTTATATCTATTGGCCCAAACTTGATCCACATTAATCTTCGAAACTCCTGCCAATCTACTATATTTCTTTTATGTGCACCCCACCATCTAGCAAGGGCAGGTCTCAGGGCCACATCCAAATCTAACAACCTTTTCTCTTTTGGTATTTGTTGTTCATAATCATCAAGGAAAGTGCTTAAAATACCTAAACCATCATAGTAAAGAAAGTTACAAACCTCAGAAGTTATATAGCAAAGTGATTTAGTGGTCCTTGCACATCACCTTGTAGACACTTCATGTAGCCTATTCTACTAATTTTCCAATTCTTCTTTTGAATATGAGGTATAAGAACAATCCTACTCCCAACTCAATTTTCCATCTGCAGTGGGGTTAATCCATTCCTCTTATTTGGTTGTTATCTGATAAATGTTGTCTATATCTGCTGCACAATACTCATCTCTGATAGGCTCTGTATATCTCACCCATTTTGATGGGTCCAATGGAACAATTACTCTCATTTTGTCCTTTTAAAATACCATTTTTCTCTTCTTTAAGTTGATTATAGATATATTATCAAATGCCCAATTCATTCCAAGAAATGCTAGATAAGGTTTGTTTTCATCCACAATTTCTATCACTTTAAAGTTTGCAATAGTACGTACTCCTTGAATGTCTACTATAACACTTGATAACCTCCCCATAGGGAACATTTTCTATTGTTTAACCATCCTCAATTGAATTGGTGACCATTGTAACTTTGGCTTACCCATAAATTCCCAGGTCTTCTTTGGTAAAACATTGGCATCAGATCCTAAATCCAGAATAACCTGATCCATGTCGTATTCTTCGATCTATGTAGTGAGACTCATTTCTTTTCCAACCCTCCTCTTATGTCGATGTAAATTGTTAAATGCGTGCATGTCACTTTGTGGTACTTCTTTAGAAGCATATGAATATATCAATTCCTATAGGCCTTCTACATCTTTTTGGTTTCTTAACAACTTCATGCAAGTTTGTAGGGAAAGACTTTAAAATACCTAGATCCACATCTTGTGTCATAGTTATTCTTCTCCATTGGTTTTGGCTGCGCACTAGAGGTCGAAGCCCCAACATCAATAAATCTTCACCTCACTTCCATAAACACTTCTTTTTCCTTCTGAAAATTGAAAGCAAGAACTTTCTCCATAATATTTCTTACCCATGTAGCTTCAACTTCCTTCCTTCCATCTACTTTATCATTTCTAGTTGCAACTCCACTCCTTAGGTTTGTCTCCTTTAAAATAGTTCTTTCTCTCGGTCAACCTTGATATCCATTCATATAGCTCAACATGAAACAAACTAAAAATAAAATTGTATTGGTCTTCAAGAATATACTTCTGTAACCACCTTTTAGATGACAACTGAGGTTTTCTATTCTCTCACTCTACAAATTATCGCTCCTTTTGTTCTACCTAATCCTGAATTTCTTTCTTTGTCAGATACCACATAAACATATCCCTCAAACAGATCGTGGTATCAGAAATGGAACCATTTTCTAGCTTAGTTTGGGCTTGACCTAGGTTCAAATTTTACTACGCACCAACAAAACTCTCAATCACTGAACTTCTTGGCAACGACCCGCAAGCATATCGCAGTCTCACCCGAAGTGATTATGGGAGGATGAAGAACCAGGTTTCTACAACCTTGAGGGATGATGTGATGTGGTATTTTTATGTCCTCTTATCCTTGAAATACATAGATTACTTCGCAGGATTGGATTACCTACTTAACCATGCCATTAACAACCATAAACAATATTGCACGGAAGTAAAATATAACCAAAGCACTGAACAAAAAGAAAAAGATACATAATAACCATACACAAGTTATGTGCATCAAAATTGTCCTTATTATATTAATTCTTTGAAATACAAATCCTTGACCTGCGCACCCAGCTATAAGTGTATGTGCACTCAGCTGTAGACTTTAGGTCTCCATGCACTCATTTACGGAGCCTTTCCTTCAAGACCCAAAACAAATTACAAAGATATTTCCTTATGCTCCTATCATATCATTCCTCTAAATTCATTACTTCGACTTACATATTTTTTCCTATATATACTAATGACATCAATGAGTACATCAAAATACCATGGTTCTCCTAAAAATAATCAACTATTGCCCAAACCCATTACAAAAAGACGAACTTTGACCCACCTCGAAGCCCATAAAACATCACACGGTACATAGCTCTACGGTACCATGCACTCCACTCCCTAAAATGCAGAGTTTTGACCAACACGTGGGCCAAGTTGGGCTGTGCCCTACACATAGGTATGCTCTTGAAATTAACCTGAGGGAATAAGAGAGGATCAAGACATAAAGGAGGTATAAGAAGCTCATCAATAGGTGGTAAGGAGTTGGACAATTCATTGGGAAGTTCAGTAGTAGAAGCCCAAGACTTGATGCGATCCAAGGGTTTCATTTCCAAGGAGGACCAAGGGGATGCCTCCTAGGTTGATTTAAGGTTTATTTTTCCAACGTCTACTTGTTCCACAATGGGGAGACTAGAGGCAGGAAGAAGCATAATATCCCTAGGATGACCAATGGGTAAATCCATGGCTTTCAAGTTAACTAGGAAATGGGGTTTGTCGTCGAGAGATTTATGTGGAACAGGTGGAGGGATGACCCGTGTAGGAAAAGGAACCTGGTCATATTCCATATTGGAATGGATTTTCTGACCAACATCAGGAGGTACTGATGGAATTTCCAAAGAGGTAATGTTTTCCACAACAGGTGGTGGAGGATGCTCACTAGCTTGTTTAACATCCATAAGATTAGGCGACACCACCCATGGATCATGTGGTTTATGGGGTCCACAAGTGTCATAAGAGATCTTATGCATATGATATTTAGAAGAGGAAGGAGATTCAAGAAGTGGTAATTGAAGAAAAACACCCATAAGGGTAGAACTTTTAAAGAGTCTCACTCCAACACTCTAAGACTAACTAGGGTTATTTCCCATGAGTGTTATTGAATTCCTTGTAGTGGAAATTTGCGATGATGGCATTCAATATTCAAGTTGGTCGATAGTGATAATATTTCCTTCATGAGGAAAGCAAAGGACATAGAATAAAGACAATACAATCATGTCATGGCATAGAACCAACTACGGCTAAGAAGCAGGTTATAATATAAAGTGGCGTTGATGACTTCAACATCAATATAAATGTTTTCACATCTTAGCTCAATGGAAAACTTGGGAAGAACCCCAGGGAAATTTTTTTTGGACCCTATATTAGGTGGGCGGACCTACCTATGGTTTTGTGCATGTATTTCGCACATGGTTTTGGGCACAATGGCTTTTGGTCCATGGTATTTTGTAGATTCGGTCAAGCGAACTATAGCTATGTTCTAATCCAGGGTTAATGGATCGGGGGTTTATGGATGCTTCAACATGTATATATATGTATTGTAACATTGAAAGGAACATAATCAAAAATCAATCTGGTAGTCCCAGTTTTGGGATCTAGGGGAAAATCTTTGTTTATATTTCTTTTATGTGTTATGCTCTTGCCATTGTTTATTTTCTGTTTTTAGAATTCGTATGCAGGTAATTTCTGTACGGGGTTAAAATCTACAAGGAAGGAGATTCGGGAAGTCGTAATTGAAGAAAAACACCCATAAGGGCAGAACTTTTTAAGAGTTTCACTCCAACACTATAAAACTGACTAGGGTTATCTCCCATGAGTGGCATTGAATTCCTCGTAGTGGAAATTTGGGCCAATGGCATGGAATATTCAAGTTGGTTGATAGTGACAATATTTCCTTCATGAGGAAAGAAAAGGAAATAGAATAAAGATGAGACAATAACGTCATGGCATAGAACCAAATACGACTAAGAAGCAGGTTATAATATAAAGTGTCATCGATGACTTCAACATCAATATAAATGGTTTTACCTCCTATCTAAATGGAAAACTTGGGGAGAACCCCCTTAGGAACAAAATTATGTCCATCAAAGGCTTGAAGAGTAGTATTGGACATGGAAAATGTTGGAGAGAAAATATCCTTCCAGTAGGATGTCGACATGACACAAGTGGAAGAGCCTTCATCCACCAAAGTGTGATGAATATTCTTATGGAAGACACACATCTTGATCTAAAAATCGATTTGGTGGAAAAATTTAATAGAAGCCTTCTCAACATCAAATGAAATGAGGCTTGAGTAAGATAAATCTACTCCACCAATTTCATACAACAAGGCCTTGCATTGTTGCGGACAACTTTGAAAAACCTCCAAGGCAAATATAGCACAAGGAGCCTGGGCAATATCTTCAACAATACTATAGTGCTGAGAATCCTAGGCAAAATGGTTGTGCATTGTCTTACAAATGAATCCCTTAGGTGGGCGATGTACAGGTTCCACAAGATTATCTAATATGAGAGGTCCAATGGAAGTAAGTGGAGTGAATGAGTCCTTAGGATAAGAAATCGACTCAGGAAAATCATAGGACTTAGCTCATGTGGTCACATTTTGTTTGTGAGTAGCCCAACTTGGCCTAGATTTTGGTGAAGACTCTGCATTTTGTGGAGAAAAGTGAGAAGTAAAGAATGCATCGGAGCATGAATTGGACCGCATAGTGGAGTAGCAGAGTGCCATGTGGACTACAAAGTAGCTATAACGCGCAATGTGGGGGCTTCGAGGTGGGTCGAAGCCCCTCCTTTTTGTAAAAAGCAAGTAATATTGTAAAGATGAATGGTTTTCAAACCATAGTAGCTTGTGTTACGGGAGTCCATGGTATATGGACCATGGTATTTCGATGATATACCCCTTGATGTAATAGTATATATAGGGATCAATAATAAAGGAGAGAAACAAAATTAGAATCACGCCATGAATTGAATGGTTGTATTCTTGTGATCTATGGTTTGGAAGTGAAGGCGAGGCTCTACAGCTGAGTGCACAAACAATGGAGTCTGCAGTTAAGTGCACGGATAGCCTACAGCTGAGTGTGTATGCTAAGAACTATTTGTTGCAAAAATTTATTATTATAAGCAACAGTTATTATGGATGTAGTCCCACATTGGGATGAACCACAGTAAAATCTATCTCTTCATGTGTGTATTTGTTTTCATCTATTGTAGCATAATAGTTTATTACTGTTGCATTTTATTACAGTGGAGTGATGATTTATGGGTTTATATGAAATTTTTATATGATTAAATTAATGTGGTGAAGTAATCTATGTATGTTAAAGATAAAAGAACACAAAAATACCACATCGCATCATCCCTCATGGCTAAAAAAACTAGGTTCTTCATCCTCCCATAGTCACTTTGGGTGAGACTATGATCTGCTTATAAGTCCTTGCCGAAAGGGCCAGTTATAAAGGGTTTTTTTGGTGCACAGTATAGATCGAACCTAGGTCAACCCAACCTAAGCCAAAAAATGGTTCTGTTTTCAAGACCAGGATCTGTTTGAGGGATATGTTTATGTGGCATCTATCGAAGAAGGAGATTCAATATTAGCTAGAATCAAAGGAGCGAGAATTTGCAGATCAAGAGAATAGAAACCCTCGTCTAGAGTCTAAATCTTGGTTACAGAGATATATTTTGATAGATCAATACGAAATTTTCTTCACATCATTTCTTGTTGAACTGTATGAGTGGATATCAAGGTTGACTGAAGGAAAAAACTTTTTTAAAGGTGGAGAACCCACGACATGGACTCCTTAATTGATACAGCGACTCAAGAGAACGGACAACGGGATTTAAAGGGTTGTCGATTTCTAGATTGATAGCATCTTGGGAGGATTCATTACTGAGTTCGCAGTAGACCAAACTATGTCCTACAATGAATAAGAACAACGATTCTTCAAAGGACTCTGAGGTAAGTATTTGAAATATTTGAAACTATGTTTGGAAGAAAAAAAATTAAATCTAAGCAAGAGATTAGGAAAATGCGATGTTGAAAAAGATATAGAATAGATACCAGAAAGAGAGCTTGTGAAAAAGACCTAAAAACCTTTGCATAGATTGAATATAGTCCTTTGTTGAGTGAATCTAAAAGTGAAAGGGAAGATAGGAACCATGATAATCCCCAAGTGGCTTTGTAGTACTCACCACCTGAGAGTTCACAAAAGACAGAATCCGGCAAGAGCCAGGCTATTTTGACTCTCCCCCTCCCCCTCCCCATCCAAGAAGAACTATGGTTGATGATATTAATCTGCCTATTTTGAAAGGAACTGGATCGGAAGATCCATAGCAGTATTGGTTTTTATGTGAAGCTGTATGGACCACAAAGCAGATCAATGATGAAAATATAAAGAAAGCATAGCTCATTACGATGTTGTGAGATAGAGATTTGACATGGTATATGAATTATTCCAATAATTAGATCAGAACATTTGTAAATGCTAAAGTAGCATTAATCAGAGAATTTAAGAAGTTGAATTCTGAGTCGCAAGGCATCACCGAGTTAAAAGAAATTAAACAGAAACCTACTGAGTCTGTTTAGGAATTTGATTAGATATTTAAGGAATTGTTGGATGAAGTGAGCTTTGAAATAGCTCCGCAACAACATAAAGAATGGTTTATAGTTGCGTTGTTACTGCACATAAAATTGTCATTGATGCAACAAAGATAACAATTCAAGCCAAATCTCTACAGACTGCAATGAAGTTCGAAGCTTCACCTATAGGAGATACTAATGTAGGCATGCAACAGATTCAAAGTCAACTACTGAACCTAACCCTACAAATAGAAGATATCAAGAAAAGAAAAGAAATCAGAGAATAAGTATGGTGTACAAAGTGTAGATCAAAGGGCCATTCTAAATAATAATGTCCTATATTTAGGGATCACATGGCTTGTGGGGCAGCAAATACCTTAAATATAGGATCTAGCTTGTGGTGAAAGATATGCAAGAACGGAGGCCAAAATCACTAAGAATATTGTTACCTATTACAAAAATATGTATTGACTCCAAGGAACTTATATTACAAATTTTGTAAATTAGTAGGATATTATGAGAATATTTGAAGAGGTTATGAACTAATGATGGAGCGCAATGCTGACACTTATAGAATGTAAGAAGAAGAACATGGACAGGAAGGTAGTGGAAAAAGTGGTGGTCGAGGTGCTAGAGCTGGTTGAGGATGTGGACAGATTATTTGCTATAATTGTGACCAGACAAGTCATTTTGTGAGAGATTGTCAGAACCTTACTACGACATGTAAGTATTGTAAATATTTTGACCATGTAATTTAAGAATGTCATACTTATGGAAAAAATGTAAGAAAAAATGAATCAGCAGCCGACACAGAATATTCAAATGATGACCTTTGAAAGAAGGAATGATGAACCGCGAATTAGTATTGTTACTAGAAGTGGAGCTACGACCTGTAGTGATAAAGTGGATGGAAAGAAAGAATATGAAATTGCATGGGTTAGAAAAATTGTTGAGAAAGCTCCTTTTTTTATATTCATAAGGAAAAATAAGTGTATATGGAAGAAAAGTGAAGCTTTATGGATGATGGAGCTTTGACCTCCAGTGCACAGCTAAAGGCCGATCAAAAAAGAAACTATAACATATCATTAGCTTTGACATAAAATCAAGTTTCAATGTAGAATCGAGCTCAGACACAGGATCAAGCAACGACACAGGACTAGGAGTCAGCAAATCAAGGAGGTAGTTTAAATTCTTTTCTGCAAAATTGTATGAAATTATTAAGATATAAAAAGGTTGTATAAGGGCTTCAGCAGTTGATAGATTCTTGTGCATCAAAATAAACATCACGAGGTGATATGCATGCAGTGAATAATTTGCATCGACAGAAGAGAACTGGAAGAGAAATGAGGATTAGTGTGTCGATAGGAGAATGTGAGATGGATGAAGTTATTCTAGATCTAGGATCTGATGCTAATGTTTTGACAAATAAGACATGGGAATTAATTGGTAAGCCAAACCTATAGTGGTCACCTATTTAGTTAAGGATGGAAAATAAACAAAAGATATTCCCCTTAGGAAGACTACCAAGTGTAACAATGAATATTGAAGGAGCTCGCACTACTATTGACTTTGAATTAATAGAGATCATTAATGTTAGTAACCCTTATCGTGCATTGCTTGGACTTGACAAGGAATTCGATAATATTGCCATAATTAATCTGAAGAAGAGACAGATGATATTTGAAGGAAGCAATATGAGAGTAATTGTTCCCTTGGATCCATCAGAAGGAGTAAGATATATAGAACCAGTCAAAGAAGAGTATTGCACAGCTGATATATATAATATCTATCAAATGACAGTATAGGAACAAGTCAAATGACAGTATAGGAACAAGATTTTGTTAACCCTACTACAGAAGGCAAGTTGAGTTGGGAGCATGATAGTTATTGTACCTCAGAGTTAGAAGAAGAATTGGAGAACTCGCAAAATAGGCTACATGAAGTATCTACAAGGCATTATGCAAGAATCATCAATTCATTGTATGACATCTGAGATATGTACCCTTCCTTCTTATGATGGGTTGGGTGATATAAATACTTCTCTTGATAATTATGAAGAATAGGTTCCAGAGAATCAAAGGTTGTTAGCCTTGGATATAACCCAAAATATACCCCTGCTAGAAGGTGGGGTGCACACAAGAAGAATATAGGAGATTGGCAGGAATGTCGAAGGTTGATGTGGATAAGTTTTGGACAAATATATATAGAGATAAAGATAAAATATGATGGTGAAACTAATCCTACGAAGCATATCCAATTATGTACTACAACAAGAAAGGATATTTCACAACAAGCATGGGTACATGGATTCATTCATACATTAGAGACAATCCCTAAGAAATGGTACCTAGAAACAGAGCTTCAACATGGTACAGTAAACTAGGAAGACATGGTTGATGGCTTCATATTAACATTCAGCTTTGAATATGATTTTCCATACATATATTTGGCCCTTTGAACAGTCAAGAAGATGCTCTTTGAGAATGTAACTCCACTGACATGGAAACAACCTGATTGGGCTACGCAGATAGAAATGAACTACAATGTTATAACCTTATTGCAGAAGAAGAATACGATCCTTTCAATATCGACATAGGAGAATCAAAATGTTCCCGCGAAGTAAATGGGCATGATTTAGAGATACCATATATAAATAATCCACTAAATACCAAGAAGGTGAACATAGGATCAGAGAAGGAGCCAAAGTTCGAAACAATACGAGATTATTGGGATGAAGACACAGATAGTAGAGTTACAAAATTACTTCATGAATATGAAGAACTGTTTCCCACAAAGTTTTCAAAAATGAAAGGTATAGTAGGATATTTAAGAGTTATGAAGATTCCCATTAAGCATGATGTGAAGCCAGTCAAGCAAAGACCTTATAGATTGAATCTCAAGTATAAGGAGAAAGTGAATGTAGAGCTGGATAATATGATAGCTTTGGGAATTATTGAACCAATAGAAGAATCAGAATGGGTGAGTCCTATGGTGGTGCAAGAAAATAAAACTCAAGGAGAAATCAGGATTTGTGTTGATTTGAGAAAGTTGAATGATGCATGCTTACATGATCCCTTCCCTACCCATTTCACATATGAAGTGTTAGAAAATGTAGGAGGTCAAGAAGCTTACTCATTTACAGATGGATTTTGAGGATATCATCAAATTAGGATTGCACCTGAAGGTCAACATAAGAGCACATTCGCTATAGAATGGGACTCATATCAGTACAAAATGATGCCTTTTGGATTCAAAAATGCCCCTGCTATATTTTCTAGGGTGGCGGTTGCAACTTTTGAAGAATATATCCACAAGTTCTTGGAGCTATACTTCAATGATTGGACAATATTTGGTTATTAAGCAAACATATTAGAAGTTTAAGACTTATGCTTGACACATGTAGACAATATCAGATCTCTCTCAATTTAAAGAAGTGCATATTTTGTGTACCTTTTGGTATATTGTTGGGACATATTGTTTGCAAACAAGGGTTAATGGTGGACCCTGATAAGATTTTTATTATTCGAACTTTCCTCCACCTAAGACAATAAGACAACTTCACATTACATTGGGACATAGAGGGTATTAAAGAAAGTTTATCAAGGGGTATGCTCAGATTACTGCGCCTATGGAGAAATTATTGAAGAAGGATGTAACTTTCCAGTGGAATGAAGATTGTCAGAAAAGCCTCGACATACGAAAGAAATAATGTTAGTTACACTTATACTAGTGTTCCGTGATTGGAATAATGAATTCCATGTCCATGTGGATGCCTCTTGTATAGATTTGGGAGTAGTATTGGCACAACCTAGTGCAAGAGAAATAGATCACCCTATAGCTTTTGCAAGTAGAAAGTTATCTAAAGCAGAAAATAATTATACCACTACAAAAAGGGAAGGACTAGCCATGGTGTATGGTTTGCAGAAATTTATACATTATTTGCTGGGATCACACTTTAAGATGTTTAAAGATCATTCTGCCCTGAAGTATTTGGTTAATAAACATGTTTTAGGAGGAAATATTTGTAGATAGTTACTATTATTTCAAGAATATGACTTTGAAATCATTGTTAAACTAGGAATATTGAATGCAAGAAATGACCATATATCAAGATTGGAAATAGGGGAAGAACCAACTTGTATAGAGGATAATCTCCCTGATGCAAATTTATTTGTAATCAGAGTTATAGATGACCATTTTGCAGATATTATTCAGTTTTTGAACATAGGAATGGCTCATTTAGAGTATACTACGCAACAAAAGAAGGAATTAGTGGCTAAGGAAACTGAATTTTCATTAATAGTAGGACAATTATATAAGATGGGACCTGATGAGATACTGCGCAGATATGTTCCTGAACATGAAAGACAGATGATTCTAGCAGATGCTTATGGTGGCGCAGCTGGTGGAAACTATGTAGGAAAATATATTGCACATAATATTTTGAGAGAAGGATTTTGGTGGCCTACACTACATAAATATGCAAAGGAATATTGCAGAATATGTGATGTGTGCCAAAGAACAAGAAAACCTTAAAGAAGATACGATATGTCATTGGTATCATAAGTTACATTTTAGGCCTTTGATAAGTGGGCTATTGATTTGGTTGGACCCATCAACCCACCTGGGAAGAGGACTAGTGTGAGGTACATAATTACAACAAATCGTTACTTGACAAGATGGGCCTAAGCACAACCTGTAAGGGACTGCAACATAGAGACTGTTGCAAAGTTTATTTTTGAGTATATATTGTCTAGATTTGGATGTCCAAAGATTTTGATGAGTGACCAAGGTTCACACTTCCCGAATAAAACTATTGAAGCATTGACTAAGGAGTTTCAAGTTTAAAATCAAAAGAGTACCCCTTATCTTCCTCAGGCCAATGGAACAGTGGATAAATTTAACAATATTTTGGAGAATGCACTTACTAAGGTATGAAATTTAAATAGAGATGATTGGTATCTCATAATTCCAACATTTTTATGGGCTTACACGACCACATGTAAGAACCCTTCAAATTAATTTATGGGAAAGAAGTTGTAATGCCCATGGTATACATCATGCCCAGCTTGAAGATTGAAACTTTTACAAATATGGTAGACCTGAAATAATGGAGGAAAGAATGTCATAGTTGATTTCCTTAGAGGAAGATAGATTTATAGCAGGTTTCCATAAGCAAGTACAAAAAGCAAGAGAAAAGGCTTTGCATGATATACATATTAAGCAGAAGAAGTTTCAAGTACGAGACCTTATTCTCCTCTATAACAGTAAGTTTTTGAAATTTCCAGGGAAATTCAAGATGCATTAGTTAGGCCCCTACATTATCAAGCATGTTACTGATGGAGGTGCAATTCAATTAGAGAAGTTAAATGGTGAATTGATTTGGGGAAGATTAAATGGAAGTAGGTTGAAGCTATACAGGGACAACCCTACCCATACAGCTTCACTTTAAGGAAGAAAGGAGAAAAGTATTAGTGCCACATGCTATTGAAAGTGGGCACTCGACTATAAAAAACATTGCAGAGAGCTTTGATGTAAGGCATTACTTCTCAATAGTTTGGATTATGTCGAAGTACATAAGAGTTGTGACACTATGGGATGTTGCACTTGGAAATTATAGAAGAGTTGAGGCTACGTGAACAACACACCTCGCAGCTAAATATTCAAGTAGAATAAGAGTGAGTTGTGCTTTGGTAGAAGCTCGAGCAGGTGATCCAAGAAAGGGATCAAGGAGCACAACAACACTAGAAGATCAAGGAGGTAGTGGAAGCAATGTGCAAATAAATTATGGACCTTGATGTCTGAGAGGAAGAGCCAGTAGAAGATAAGGTCACGAAGCTTGACCTTGCATTGAAGGGGTACAAGGAGAAAAATTTCCATAGTGAAATTCAAGTATGAAATGCAAATCAATGAGATACAAATGAAGTTGTAGCCAACTATGCCATAGGAAGTACATGATCGGAGGGAGACTGACTTAAAGAATGTAACAGACAACATCTCTACAACAGTGACAGACTATGGAAAAATCTTAGATGAAAGTCTAAAAATTTGGACTTCGCTGCAGGAAGATCCAAACGTATAGAAACTGTAGGAGGAAACATAGCAAAAGCAACAGTAGTTAGAAAAATTTGGGCATCCGAGAAGACCTTACCAATCTTGTAGTAGCTCACAAAGATCAATGAGTCGAAGGCCCTCCAAAAGAAAATTAAGAAACTAAATAATGAAGAGCATGTTTTGTTGGAGAGAACTCAACCATGGTAGGATGAGGCTCTTCAGCTATCCCAAAAATTATATGAGAAGCTTCAAGAGCTTCAACAAAGGGAGACAACATTGGTGCAGAAAGTTATAGAACATGTGACAGAGGCACTACTGGAGGAAGTGCAAAATGAGGAAAAGCATGTAATAGAGACTCTGTAGTAGTTCAACTAGGCCTATAATAGCATCACAACAAAAATCATAGGAAAATTAGTTGAGTGGCTCGAGACGAGTCAGATGTGATTTTTGGGGGTTTTTTGGGCATAGACCAACTTGGCCTAGATTTTGGTGAAGGCTCCACATTTTTTGGAGTGAAGTGCAAAGTAAAGAATGTAGCAGGGCATGAAGTGGACCGCACAGTAGATATACTGCGTAGTGTGGGGGCTTTGAGGTGGGTTGAAGCCCCTAATTTTTGTAAAAAGTACATAATATTTTAAGAGATGAATGGTTTTTGGACCATAGTGACTTGTATTAAGGGAGTCCATGGTATATGGACCATGGTATTTTGATGATATACCCCTCGATGTAATAGTATATATAGGGATCAATAATAAAGGAGAGAAAAAAACTTAGAATCCAATCATGAGTTGAATGGTTGTATTCTTTTGATTTGTGGTTTGGAAGAGAAGGCGAAGCTTTAGAGCTAAGTGCGCAGAGGACTATGTCTGTAGGTGAGTGTATGGATAGCCTACAACTAAGTTCACAGGGTAATAACTATTTCTTGTACAAATTTATTATTATAAGAAACAATTCTTATGGATGTAGTCCCACATTGGATGGACCATGGTAAAATTTGTGTCTTCATATGTATATTTTCTTTTTATCTGTTGTAGTGTAGCAGTTTATTACAGTTGCATTTTATTACAACACAGTGATGATTGTTGTGGAGGTAAATCCCCTCTGCAGACAGAGGCGATCCCTACTAGCCCAAATGGGGTCTAGCAACAATCAAACAATGCTAACACGTAAGTTCCTAATTGCAAATCAAAGACCGATGATGAGGGCCTACCTAGATTCCAACACTAATATTTGTAGAAGAGTCGTCGCTCCTGTTCCTTTGCTCCGGCTGGTCACAATCCCCATGATCCTCGTGAACGGACACCTACACATGCAAAGAACGACACAAATACAAGCATAAAATCCAATAGATGCAACTATATATCAGTCAAAAAGGATATAAATCAACATCATCACAAATAATAACAAGAGTGGAACCATAATGATAGTCGTCTATT
This sequence comes from Pinus tabuliformis, assembly GCA_031772625.1. Classification (NCBI taxonomy): domain Eukaryota; kingdom Viridiplantae; phylum Streptophyta; class Pinopsida; order Pinales; family Pinaceae; genus Pinus; species Pinus tabuliformis. Next base: position 1,173,470,144 of record CM062818.1, on the reverse strand, counting down.
ATTGATAAACAAAGAAGAATACAAAGATAGTTCTGACGTCAAATCCTCGTTTGGCTAGGTGATCAATAGCACATGCCTTGCAAAGCTTGTTGGGAATGGGGAACAAGCCTCTCTCTCCTTGGTTACTTGGATAAGAATCTCCTCACTTAAGATTTAGCCTCATGGGAATGAATAAGGCTCCTTGTAGCATGGACTTGGCAATTCTCAGACTTTGAGACTTAGAATTTGGAACTTGGAGACTAACTTGTCAAAGGCAAAAGGACAAGCTTTTATAGATAGAGGAGAAGGAGTTAGGGTCATCCACAAGATTCATGGGATTAGCTTTATCACTAAGAAGCTTCCATGAGAGGTGGAGAACTAATTCCCTTCTATGGAGATTCGAAGCCCAACTGAACTAACTGAAGATGGAAGCAGTTCATGAATAGGTTAGGAAGAACCTTCGTAATTTTGTTTGTTAAAAACTTTACCCAACTAGACTGGCGCGAGTGCAACTCTGAGACAGAGCGCCAGCTGGCGCACCCTCTTTGGAGGATTTCCCCCATTGGCACGAGTAATACACAGTGGAACCGCGCCAATGGAAAGAGGGCTATTTTTATGGGTATTTTGCAGAAGGTGTCTTCGGGGCATATGAAGTACATACTCAAGGGGATATAATGCAAGATTTTTTAGGTCATGTCAATTCTCACAAGTCCTGGAATAAGTCCTCCAAGGTGCGGGAGAAGGGGTAACAGGGACGGTGACAAATTACTGTGTAACAGATGCCCCCTAAAGCATGAGGCTCGAGAGAGAGAGAGGGGTGAAATGCTTTACAAGAACATGGCCAACTGAAAACACTGCCGCTGGAGAACCTGCATGAAGAAGTACAATTGATATCTCAAGTACATGATGTATGTGGTATGGGCGCAACCATCCATAGTAGAGTACATAAAAATCAAGATCCAAGGTATGGGCGCAGCCATCCAATAAAGATCAATAAGTAGACTCAGGCATGGTCGCAGCCATCCAGTGAATGAGTCATGTAATGATCATAATAATCCACAAAATCACTGCCTGGATCTCAACAGACAAAATCCAGGGTCTTGCGCTCCATCTCGACCCGAACAAAGTACAAGTTCAAGCATGTGAATATGGGAGTCGAAGTCGAACATGCAAGAACAACGTCTGATTACCAGTCAATGATGAAAACTGTTAACAGATGCGAGAGGTACCACCAATAATGACAATGGTCCTCAAGGTACTATAGGTACAATCTACGGTGTGCGAATCAGTGAGACGGTGTCAAACACTTGTAGGATCATTCGATCGGAGGCCAATGATGAAAACTTCACGTCGAACACGAAGAACCTGCCATTGAGGCATGCAGGCTTCAAGGCACCTGAAGGCAGTCTCTAGGTCAACTTCCTAGATAATGAGTCGAAGTCGACAGGAAGTGACCTTGATCGAAGGTGGGCCATAATGTTTCCCACATCATCGACACGAGACAGAGAAGGATAAGATGTTTTGTGTGAGGTATCAGAGGGAGGTTGAGTATTCTGCAGAGGTCAACTTCTCTTGAACATATTGGCGGCACGACAGTGGACTTGGCAGTATTTGACATCAAATGATCAGGGGTCATGGTGACAAGGCAATGAGCAGATGAGAGGTCAAACAGGATAACCCAAACCCACGGAGGCAAGTGTAAAAACAAGATGAGATGTCCCCACCCAGACACGAATGCAAACAAGTGCCATGTTCAAGAGCGACATACTGCCGACACGACAATAATTGTGGTTCCATTTTCTCCACCATTATTGGCGAGTACCCCGGTTATTTTTTGATGACAAGCTTGACGGGGATAGCATATGCTTAAAAGGCATCATTTCGACGGAATCCGATGTCATTAAATTTTAACAAGTCTGACAAAGGAAAACTCGACGTCTTTTCATGTTTAGAGAGTTTGAAAAGACAACAGAAAAGGAAACTCCAGGGGTATCCTTTTTCGTAAAGTTGTGTCTCTCGAGCCCGAAAAGGTATAAAATAATGCTCGAAAGAACCGCCCGATCATTATGATCGAGGAGTACTTTTCATAAGTAGTGATTTCGATCTAAAAAAGTAAAAAAGTGATTGAAACCACGTCGCTTCGTAACCGTTAACAAACCTGAAACGACAAGGGTCCGACAATCTTTTCGTTTTTTACATGGTCGGAAAGGGGTTTAAAGATGACCACCTCTCATTTAAATTTAATGAGTCAAGAGGACCAACTTGGCATTATTTTCACGTTTAGAGAGTCAGAAAAGAGCAAAAAAGGTGACTCCAAAGTGACTTTTACGTGTATTTACTGAGTCCGAAAAAGTATAAAATATAATTCATTTCATCGCCTAAGCGGCACAAACACCTGTTGTTGCACAAAAGCCCAATGTAAAATCCATTTTCGACACAAATATACATTAAAATATTCATAAAATGACTTTTAAAACCTATTGAGGGTCAAAAAAGCTATAAAATAGGTGAAAATGGTAAAAACAAGAAATTAATTTTCACTTTTACCTCTTGAGAGTGACATTAGGGATTTTGGTGTGCGATCCTCAGATGACGATTGCGAAAAATCCAGGTGACCATTCGGAGCGCTGTTAGTGACAGGTAAGAGGCCTCTTCCCCCACTCCATTTTTGTCCATTTTGTATTTGTTTTAGGTTGTTTTTCATCCTCTGTGGAGGGGATTTCAAAAATGAGGGTTGTGCCCATTGGCGCGGGTTTCGGGCACGGACCCGCGCCAATGGGGCAATTTTCCATAAAGGCTCGCGCCCATGGGCGCGACTGTTTTAGAAACAGTCGCGCCAACGGCCGCGCGGACTTTTCCTTCAAAATTTAACAATTCTAAAGGCATTTTACTGCATTTTTAAATTTCCCAAGGGTCTAATTCAATGCTTTGACCTTGTGATTGCAGGAAAACACGCAAAAATGGTAGTCGTATGGAAAGAAAGAGAACATGACCAAGTAGAAACATTTTCCCTAGCAGATGAAAACTGCATGGAAGCGCTTAGAGCTTGCGGGCTCAAGAAATACTTCCTCCTGTCTTATCTATGAGCTTAGCTAGAGCTCTTGCAATATTTGATCAACTTATCGGATGAACAGGATCAAGTTTTCTGCATACGGGACCAAGTACTGGAATTATACGTGTCTGACGTCTATTTCATCACTGGATTGTCACGTAGAGGGTCGGTGCCCCGATTGACTGGTAGTAGGCCATCTGGGGAGAAGATGGAAGAGGTGAAGGCTCGAGTTTGCCCAGGGGCAAGATATGGGTCGGGCAGCTCGAAAGTGGATATCCCCATTGTTCAAGACCTAACACTCAGAGCTCTGTTATTCACCATCACACGAGCTGCGAGGGCACAGGCGCCCCATGTTATAGACATTTTTGTGCCTTACAGCTCTAAGCATGAAATGTCCATAAACCAAGGGATCCTAAGTCCCTAAAAGTGTTGTTCTAGCCCCTAAAGGAACAAGGTCAACAAATTACAGCTTCTCCTAGAAGTTCTCCACCAGAAACTGCTCAAAATCAGTCAAATCAGGATCATTTCAGCTACTCCACTAGCTAGCTGCGTTGCATAGCACCCAAGTACACTAGCTAGGTGCGTTGCAACGCACCTAAATGCACTACCAGGGTGCGTTGAGCAGGAAATGACAAATGGCAGTGTCATTCCGCGAGGTGGACAGACAATGGAAGCTTCCAGAATCTTCCCCAATGACACTTGCCTCACTGAGTTCGACCAAGGATGAGTAAGAGGCTCTCAGTCTCCAAGTGGAAACAAGAACTGACAGAGAGAGGCCACTAGTCAAATCATAAGCTGACTCATCCTCTTTGCATACATCTATATATGGATCCCTCATCCTAGAGATCGAAAGGCTGGAATTTTGTACATTGCAGAGAATTGATGTTGGTTTTGAGATAGATATCAGAGTATTGGGTGATTTATGCTTTGTTGGAGGTGAAGAGGGGACTTCTATGCTGGGAGGTTGATGTTGGATCAGGAATCATCGGTTGTAACTCCTCCTGGACCTTCTTGTTATATCAATAAAACTATTTTAGTTTCTCCTACATGCTTGTGTATCATTGATGATTGTTACATTTGTATGTTTAATTTAAATCTGATCCTAAGCTATTTATGAATATAAATCCATGTCTTTGTGTAGTTTTCTTCTTCTGTGATCTTACAGGAACTTGGTGAAGCTGGGAAAGTAAGGGAGCAGGTAGCTGGAAGCTGTCAAAGAGAAGAGAGATTGGATCAAAAGGACTAGCGCAAGACATAGGTTGGTTCATCCTATTCCTCTTCGTTTATAGTTCATAAAGAAGAATACGAAAGTAGTTTTCCCTGTTTGTTTCTAAGGTCACTGTCACACCTTAGTGGGATAGGGTCGTTCTGAGTAGACACTTTTCCCATTAACAAAATAGAGACTCCACTCGGGATCATGTCTAGTTAGTTTGTTTGTGTTTCTCTTGTTGTTTGTTTCATAAACTGAGAAGTAGCAATCGAACTGCATTTTCCATTAACAAATGCAAAGTAGACATCTGCTACTTCAATCCATTCACTAGATCTGTTTATGATTTGAACAGCTGATTCACAAATGATCTGATTGCCCTTTGTGATAGCTCTTAGACCTCTTTTAAATCTACCCTCTGATTGTGCATTACTGATTGCTTTTACTCGGCCAAAAACCATAGATTAATCTGTAAACCGTGACCCAAAACCCGAATAGAATTCTCGTTTCTGCCCCAGTGCAGGCTCTATGAAGAGATTATGCATTTCAACGCAGTTCTCGAGAGGGCTACCTGCACTGCAATCCAGTTTCTCTGTGTAACAGGTGCGCTGATCAGCCTAGCCTTGTGCAGCTGAGGTTCTTTGCTTCATTTTTTCAGTTTTGTCTCTGATTTTTGCAGCCTGTGATCAGTGTGTGTGTCTGTTTAAAAACCCCTTTTCTTTGCCTTAATTCCGCCTCCTTTGTACAAAAAGACTGTATATGTTTTTGTGTGTTTGTTACATCATTTACAGTTTCCCATTGCAAAAGTAGAATAGTCATACTGTCGTCCTTTGTTTTAGATCTGTCGTAAGTGTCGATTTTGATCTTAGGAGAAAGTTTATTTGCTGTTGATAGTCGATTATGCTTTTACTTTTGCCTTTGGTTTGAATTTATGAATTTCTAGTTTCGAAACGAGTATTTATTTCAAAATCATAAAGTGTCGTAATCATCTCTACCTTTTGATTTCGAAAAGAAGCTTGTTTGTGTTTGTCACTTGAAAGCAAATTCAGATTTGTACATCAACTTTCTTTTTAGGCATCAATATTGAGAAAGTGAAAAAAAAATACATGCACATGTGCATTTGCATATTGACAGTCTGTTTGGCTTGATTTAGGAAAAGTGCATTTACAGTGTGCTCTTTGCTCTTTGAGAAAAGATTGTGTCTTTCTTTTCCCCTTGTAGCTAGGATTTTCATTGCTGAAAAGAGATAAAAGTTTGCTTATCATCTTTAGATTGCATTTTAGGAATTACATCTACATCTCGTGGTGAACCCAAAAGGAAAACTTCATAAGAAAGATCAACTTAAAATAAATTGAATGAATATAACAATGCTTTGGAACTTAACGCACAACATTTAGAGGTCTAGGCTAGAGACGTATTCCGGCGTTGTAAAGCCTGGTAACTGTTGTCCTCACTGATGCTTGGGTGATTCCTCCACTTTGAGACGATAAGTGCCAGTATGGACTTGTGCTCCCATGTACCGTCGAGTATATATTGGGAGACCCCTATAGGCTTAAAACCTTTTATCCATAGGAAGCCGTGTTGGCCGCCCTACTGATCGCAATGCACCGAACACAGCATTCGGGAATATTGACTGCCGTACCGTAAAAAGTATTCTGCAGTTTTGCGATTGGTTTGGTACTCCCTCTACCTAGATCTCCAAAGCAATCCCTTTCGTTCCTTTTCAGACTCCTTAACGGAAAAGGTCCATCTGAGCACTTGTCACTTCAGGCTCATTAAAAATCGAAGGAGACTATAGTCATCTTTTGTTTTTTCTCGACTCTTAAAAATTGAAAAAACAAGTTGTGTCAAAGCATCTAAAAATTTATTTTAAATGGAATATTCATCCCCTTTTCCTACGTTGATCTTAGGTTGAGAAAATGGAGTCTACCAACCAAGGAATTCCCCTTGGTGGAAATCCTAGTCCCTTCTCCTCTTGGGGAGATGTTGGTGCACCCCATATGGCCACATTGTCGCTTCCAGGATTGACAATTGGCTTGCCAGTATGGCTCTTCTCAACCAATGTCGTTCAGAACACCACCATTCCTGAACAATCGAATCAGCAATTAAACGAGTCCAGAGTTTCCCACCAACCTTCTACTTCCTCTAATTCTTCCTCTCCTCCTTCCTCTTCGCTTGATGGGGCTGGCAAAGCCAAAAGTTGAGTTCCTAAGGAGAAGAAGGAGCCAAAGGCGAATGGGGGAAAACGAGTGTTGTCTAACGAAAATCCACACACTGCACCGACCAGACCTAAATCACCATGTGTCATTTGCAAAGGAGACCACTTTCACAGAGATTGTCCTTGCATCCCTCGGATACTAAGGGACTGGTCTCCTCGTTTTCACAATTTGGTGTCATCAACCTCTGATGATCATGTTGAAAGCACACTGTCAACTAGCGAAAGTGAAGCCCCAGGACAAAAAGGGAAAGCTAGATTTCCTTGTAAACTGTGCGAATGCAATCATGCCGTCCACCGTTGTCCCTTCTTAGACGAAGCGAAAAGAGTTTTGGATGATCGTCCGGTTTCACAGTTACGACTTCCTCCTGGATATAAAAAATTCTTGCCGAGTCCGTCGCTAGTTGAGAATCCAGCTGGCCCGCTCAAGTGGTCGGCTGAAGCGCCTATCATTGAAGATAAACCAACTCAATCCATACCAGACGAAAGTCAAAAGGTCGAGGTGGCAGTTGACCCGGTCTTGCCTTCAGAGGTTTTATCTTTGAATGATAAAGTAACTGAAGAGAACAAGGATGACACCGTCCAAATTCTCTTCATCAACACAGACTCTGACGAACATGGGGGCAATCTACCCATTCCCTTACCGCAGGAAGGAAGTTCGTCAAAGCCATACCCGGCCATCTACTCGGTCCCACCTCCAAGCAACCTAGTTGTCTCCTTCGATTGGAATCAACTAAGCAGACCCCGTTTACCAGCAAGTATACCATTCCGAATTATCGTTCAAATATATAGAATGGTCATAGCTGGTACCATCATAGATGAGGGGGCTTCTGTGAGTATCCTTTCCTCTATTTCTTGGAAAGTGCTTGGTTCGCCATCGCTGTTGCCTGAGATGAGAAATCTGACAGGCTTTGATAAAGGAACCAGTCGACCTTTAGGGATCCTTCCCGATGTGCCCATAACATTGAGAAGGAAGACAGTTCAAATGAACGTAATGGTTGTTCAAGGACCCTTGGATTATAACCTACTCCTTGGACGAGACTATATTTATTGCATGGGAGCCATCGTCTCCTCACTCTTTAGAGTAATGTGTTTTCCGCACGAAGGAAGAGTGGTCAAGCTCGTGGACCAGCTTTCATTTCCCGGATCACGCATAGCAAATAGTCATATACCATCCCTAAATGGTCTCTTCACGCAAGAAATGTCTCAATCCCCAGTCCGTCCTCCCGATGAGCGCGAGTAATTCGGAGGGATACGACTGAAACCCAGGGGGCATGCGTCCTAGTCTGCTTCGGCAGGAAAACTTCGGGTATAGGGTAGGTTTCCGCAGGAGAATATGACTAGTTTGTACCCCGTCCGTCGGTGGAAGAGGGGTTATTCTAGAATAAGATTCTCTTGTCAAAGTTATGTGAGTTAGCGGACGTCGTCACTCACCTTTGTTTATATCGGTAGACACCGCCGAAGAAGTGTTTTGTTTGCACCGCGAATAGAACAATCTTTGGGTAACCTATAAGAGGTAGGCCTTTCCCGATAAAACAAATGCTTTGTCTGCAAATTGAGGGGTAACCTTGAAACCATATTTTATACCTGGGGGAATGCAAACCTTTTAGAGTGCAAGCAAGGGGTGGCTATTTATTTTTTAAATTTTTAGGACCTCTAACCCTTTAAACTCGTAGGATTAGTCGTCACCGAACTTTCATAAAGAAAGGATGTGGGGCAAAACTCTGAAAATTGCCAATTTTATATGAGACATTCTTATCATATGACTAGATTAATCGAGAAGTTTTAGTGCATAGTTCAAGCTCATTAAAAAATAAACATAAGACATGAGCAAATGTTTCCACCCGCGTTTAAACACGTTAAAAAATGAACTATTCCCTGGTAAATAACCATCGTGAATGAAGTATTTCAGCCATAAAAGCCTTGGTCGTGTTTGCACCGTCACCTCCACTTTTCCATTGGCCGATCATTCACCTCCATTTGATTGTTTACCCATTTTGAGGAACAGCTGCGAAGAGTGATTTCACTAGCCATCCTTGTGACACTGCCGTGATTGGAAAATTCCAAGCCTTACCTGGAATCAGCTGCTACCCATTTTATCACTCGTTCCTCAAAAGACGAGTCTTCTTTAAGCTCTTTTCAACTGACTCGTAAAATATGAAAAGATTGCCGAGTTTTGGCCTTCCAGCTCATTAAAGCGACCGGAAGTGCTATCCCTCCTCTAGATTTTAATCTTTTTGGACCTGAGGGATTATTGCACAAAACGATCGAGCGCTTGTTTTGTTTGGCTCGTTAAAACTATCGAAAATTCATCCCTTCTGTATTGTTTTATACTTTTTCGGACTTAAGGGATTAGATGACGAGAAAGGAATTTTGGAGTTACCTTTACGTACCTTTTCAGACTCTCTAAAAATGAAAAGGACCGAGTTGTCTTTGTCGTTAAACTCGTTAAAAAGATTAATAGCGACAAACTTGTCTTTAGACGAGAACGAGTTTCACTATCGCTAGGCTCGTTAAAACATAGCGATGGGTTTGCCCGAAGGGAAAATTATAGAACAAGCATATGTTATCCTCCTCAAGCTTGAAAAAAATAAAGAGGTACTGGTCAGCAATGACTGGGGAAAAAATTGAGAAGAAAACTCAAAGAATCTTTATTGGTAGCGAGTCGCTCTTGAACATGACACTTCCACTCCGTGCCTAAGTTGGGTTGGGTTGTTTCATTCACCATGGTCACGCCATACCATCCACATTTGGGGTAAATGCTACCAATCCATCACATAAGTGTCGCCGACATGTTCAAGAGAAGTCATCCAGAGAAGTCACCCGTGTCCCATCCACTACCATACATTATACTTCATTCTCTCATGACCGCCATCCTGAACCATATATCATCAGATTGTTTTCACCTCCATCAAAATCATTTGCTCCGTTCCGTGTCATTGATGTGGGATTCATTAAGGCCCTCCTTTGACAGGTCACTTCTTGTCGACATCATCTCATTATCCAAGAAGTTGATATAGGAACACCCCCTTCAGTACTTTGAAGCTTGCATGCCTCAATGGCAAGTTTCTCACTTCCGGCGACAGGTATACATCAATGAACTTCAACCGAAAGATTTTGCGTGGTGTTCGACGCCAAGTCCTTTATTCACACCACGTGAATTGTACTGCAGTACCTTGAGCGTCATCATCATTATCGGTGATTCCTCTCACGCTTGTTAACAGTTTACATCATTGACTGGTAATCAAGCAATGTCTTTCCATGTTTGACTTCAAAACATTTCTCACATGGATCGACTTGTACTTCGAGTGAAGATCGGACGAGATTGAAGACCCCAGATCTAGTTTCATCCATCCGGGCTGCGATATATATTTAGGAAAATAAAAACATTGAAATGTACAGCATTGCAGCACATATAATCATCCTACCAAAAGGATGATGGCTCTATCAGAATCATCAGTCTACCATTAGCTGATTGTCTGTCCTATGTACATGAAAATGAATTTATAAAGCTGAGCATGGGAATGCCCGCCTCAGCTAGATCATGAAAACAGTATGAAGATAATACATTTTATTGTATCTTATTACAGGTCTCCTCCCAACATTGAAAGAACTTCGGATCCTCCTAATAAAGCATTTCGCCCGATAAACGGCCACATACTTTAGGGGGCAACTGTTATAGACATTTTTGTGCCTTACAGCTCTAAGCATGAAATTTCCATAAACCAAGGGATCCTAAGTCCCTAAAAGTGTTGTTCCAGCCCCTAAAGGAACAAGGTCAACAAATTACAGCTTCTCCCAGAAGTTCTCCACCAGAAACTGCTCAGAATCAGTCGAATCAGGATCATTTAAGCTGCTCCACTAGCTAGCTGCATTGCATAGCACCCAAGTACACTAGCTAGGTGCATTGCAACGCACCTAAATGCACTACCAGGGTGCGTTGAGCGGGAAATGACAAATGGCAGTGTCATTCCGCGAGGTGGACAGACAATGGAAGCTTCCAGAATCTTCCCCAATGACACTTGCCTCACTGAGTTCGACCAAGGATGAGTAAGAGGCTCTCAGTCTCCAAGTGGAAACAAGAATTGACAGAGAGAGGCCACTAGTCAAATCATAAGCTGACTCATCCTCTTTACATACATCTATATATGGATCCCTCATCCCAGAGATCGAAAGGCTGGAATTTTGTACATTGCAGAGAATTGCTGTTGGTTTTGAGATAGATATCAGAGTATTGGGTGATTTATGCTTTGTTGGAGGTGAAGAGGGGACTTCTATGCTGGGAGGTTGATGCTGGATCAGGAATCATCGGTTGTAACTCCTCCAGGACCTTCTTTTTATATCAATAAAACTATTTGAGTTTCTCCTACATGCTTGTGTATCATTGATGATTGTTACATTTGTATGTTTAGTTTAAATCTGATCCTAAGCTATTTATGAATATAAATCCATGTCTTTGTGTAGCTTTCTTCTTCTATGATCTTACAGGAACTTGGTGAAGCTGGGCAAGTAAGGGAGCAGGTAGCTGGAAGCTGTCAAAGAGAAGAGAGATTGGATCAAAAGGACTAGCACAAGACACAGGTTGGTTCATCTTATTCCTCTTCGTTTATAGTTCATAAAGAAGAATACGAAAGTAGTTTTCCCTGTTTGTTTCTAAGGTCACTGTCACACCTTAGTGGGATAGGGTCGTTCTGAGTAGACACTTTTCCCGTTAACACCCCATGAGGCTACGAAGAATCACCTGATACTAGCGACAGAGTGTCTTAACCCAACAGTCTTCAATTGGGCGTTAGCAGTGACGACCAATATGAAGAGGCAGCTAACAAAGGCCAAGCGCAGCAAGATGCAACAGTTCGGGTATGGCTCCATCTTGGTGACATTCTTCTTGGAACGTGTGCCACTCTTCCAGGGCCAAGGGGCCTTTGTTCCTGACCCGGCACCTCAAGAGCCGAGGATGGCTCATTGGGCGGTACTGATGCCGAGAAGGGGGGGGGCGGTTAGCAGATGTCATTCAGACCTGAGTTTTTTGGTTGGCTTCACCGCCAACTGATCGTGGTGGAGGACTGGCCATATGTGGGGACAGACTTCACCGGCGACCCTGATCTCCCATTGCCAGAGGGAGAGGATTGGGATGAGGAGATAGGTATGACCTCATTTTGATTTTGTGTTTTATGATTTTTTTTTTGTTAATACATGTTCATTCTAACAATGGTTATATGCAGATGTTGGCCCAGAACGCCCAGCTGGCATGTCTCCTATTGCGAGGAGACACCAGGCTGCAGCAGATCCTTAGGAGGAGGGTGGTGATAGAGGGGAACTCATCCAGAACCTTGAGGGTATCACTCGAGGGATCCCGGATTATGCTCGGCTAGTGGATGTCCCATTAGCGTATCAGAGGTACACGGTGGGGGTGCCCAATCGCATCCACCGACTCCTGAGACGTTTAGTGCGAGCAGTGACGTGCTACCATGAGCACCATAGGGATTAGATATCTAGGCTTTATTTCCATGCATATTTTTTGAGAGACATGTCGTCTCCGGATGTATTAAGACGAACATGTATTATTTTTTGATCTATGTGATGCACGCTGTGCAAACATTTCGACACACACACACACACACATATATATATATATATATACATATGCCTATTGTCTATTATTGTGTTTTATGCCTCTTATGCTATCTTAAATTACATGTTATGCAAATGTCTGTCCAATACATAATTAGCTAATGCATCGGTTAACGTATTAAATCATCTTGGAATATGTTGATAAGTAATGAAATCAAAATCCCTTTCTAACAACTTAACACGTAAATACAACCTTAAAATCCGATGGTCTCTGACGGAATAACGCCCATTGAGCTGGTGGACGACAAGCTGAGAGTCCAAGTTCACAACCAATGCTCGAATACCGAGGTTAATCGCCTCGGCTAGTAACTCAATCACAGCACTATACTCAGCAACATTGTTCGTGGTACAACCTAGACAAACCCCTTGAAGGTCTACTAACTCACCATGAGGATCGTAGATCACCCATGCCGCAGAGGACAAGTTGCGTGTACTGCGGGAGGCACCATCAGCGAAACCAACGTAAGGCGAACCAGACATCTGTCCAAGAAGCAAAAAGGACACAATAAGCGGCAATCACGCCAACACACCAAGACAAAACATGAAAACATGCACACACAACACACTTGCTGAAAGCACACGTATGTACAAAAAATAGAGTGCACGCATGATACTTGTTCAAGTCAAGCCCATTTCGGGACTTACCCTATTGCACCGTTGTGTGACCAGCCTAGATAGTGTAGGCGTCGTCTCAGCCTATTTTGTAAAATTATCAACAACACCGATGATCTGCCCATGCCCCTCGGCCGAGCGAGGGTTACAAGCTAGATAATCAATGCCCCCCTTCGCAAAGGGGCCGAGGGTAGCGACAGTGTGCAATGGGGAATCAGAATGAGCAGAAATCAAACCGATCGAAGCAAGATTCGGAGGTGGGAGTGAGAAGACACCCATGAGGGCAGGGTCTTTAAAGAGCCCGGCTCCCACACTCTCGAATGGAATAGAGGTATGCTCCACAAAAGGCACATTGCCTTCGGAAGAAGAAGCAAAGAAGGAGAGCTGGTCTACCGTGATAATTTTCCCCTGATGAGGGAAACGAATGACATGAAAGAGGGATGAAGCCACGGCACGCATGGCATATGTCCAGCTCCGACCCAAAAGGAGGTTGTAAGTAAGATTAGCATCGACAACTTCAACTTCCACTTCAACGGTCTTCCCTTCCAAAGTAATCGGCAATCGTTGGAGGATACCGTAAGGGTGAGATTCTCTCCTGTCAAAGGCTTCCAGTGTCGTTGGAGACTGACTCAAAGTCGGAGACCCAATAGCCTTCCAACAAGCAACAGACATAATGCAAGTTGGCGTTCCTTCATCAATAACTGTACAATGAATCATTTTCGAATTGATAATGACCTGAATGAGGAAGGCAATCTAGTGAGGCAATCTCAGTATATGGCTCTCAAGATCAAACGTGATCAAATCCAAGTCGGCCGGGTCGATGCCAGAAATGGCTGATATCAAGGACTTCCTCTAGGGGGTTAGCTCTGGAGAACTTCTAAAGAGGACATAGTTGATGGAGCTTGAGCTAAGTTCTCAACGATGTTGTAGTGCTGGGCAGCACGAGCATTAGGGTTGTGAGATGATCTCCGGAGTACACCTTTAGGAGGGGGTCGAATAGGCGTCTCAGTGCTAGGTCTCTCGATATGGAGTGGACCAGAACTAGACGGAGGAGTGCTTGAGGGGACCTCAAGCTCCTTCCTAGCGGATGACAGATATTCCTTTGCTCAAGTCGTAATATGAATGGGAATCGTTCTAGCCATGAACACTTGGGAACCAAAGGGAGAAGAAGACGAGGATGGGTCAGCCACCATTTGCATTTGTTGTGAGGGGAAAGGTTCTTTCAAAACCGCAGGAATCCCAGGAGCACCTTTCAATAAACGACTAACTCTGGACCGCCTTGGGCTGTCTTTGGTATAGTGATCCTCGTCACAAATAAGACAAGGATACTTTGGTTTACGTTTGGCTCCTTCCTCGGGTGGAGGTTTAGGGGAGTCTTGTCTGGGTTGCTCAGATTTATTCTTCGCTTTCCCCTTCTTCTTTCCTTTCGAGGCTTTATCTGCCGTGGTGGACTGGATGGCATTGACCTCGGAAGTATTTCCAGAATTAGATACACCCTGAGAAGTGTTTTCATTTGAAGCATTTGATTTTTGCTTCCTAGGGTTCGCGGATGATTTCTTCGAAGACAGATTTACAGAGCCAATAATACCGTCAACAGATGGCTTCGGCGGAGCTTTGGAAGTTTTGGGCCTCGGGGCATCAGGAAAATAATCATATAGGGTACCGGACTGGGAATAAACCAAGTCAAGGTACTGAGCACGCGCAATAGCCTGCTCTTCAGTTACACATTCACCCATAGCGATGTCTCGTGCGATTGCAGGGACAAAGGAGGTTGTAAACCAATCGGTCAGGAGCTGATCAGGAATCCAAAACTTAATCAAACAATGACGTCGTCTCCATTCATGTATATGATCGGAGATGTGCGTGGCCATGTCTTGTTTAAGAGACGTGAGTAGATGCGTTCCTGTCTCATACCGGATGGGCAACTGAAAGTGAGTTAGAAAAGTCATTGCCAACGAGTTGAAATCTTGAAAGGATCTGCAAGTTAACTCAATGTACCACTTAGCAGCCAAGCCGGTGAGAGTCCTTTGGAAAAGGCAGAGCTGGATGGAATCATCAAGCCATGAATTTGATGAACACCAAAGGTGATAAGTCATAACGTGGGCTTGGGGGTCTTCGCCAACTTTGCCATCGAATTTGGGATAATCACCAAGAATCTTGGTTGGAACTGGTGGCCAGAATGGATTATGAAGGATAGGATCATTAGTCAATTTGGACACATTTGGCAGCTCCAATGTTGCTAAGAAAGGTAACTGAGGATTGAAAGACATATGTGGCCGCAGGTAAGGAATAGCACCAGGGTTCCAACCAGTTGTTGGTTGCCCCCATTGATTTTGTCCGGACGGACCTGGCCCATAAGGGTTCTGTCCGTAGGGATTCTATCCATAGGGGTTGTAGCCATAACCGGAAGGTTGACTCTGGATTTGCCCCCCAACACCCCATTGATTACCAACTTGGCCTGCAGGAGCAACATACTGTTGCTAGTAATTCTGATAAGGAGCGACCTGCGTTTGTTGATAATTTTGGTACGGGGCCAACTGAGCTTGCCCCTGCGGTTGCTAGTAACCATATGGTTGTTGGTCTCCATACTGAGTCTGGGGCTGCACTTGGTAAGAAGGTTGGGATTGTAACCCACCTTGCAACTGAAGACTAGTTTGGGTCTGGGGCCCAGCCTAGGGCTGAAAACCGGGTTGAGCTTGAGAAGCAACCACCATTTGCATGCGCGGTTGAATAGGCCCAGAAAGATGTCCTTGAAAGGATGGAGATTGGGCCACCTGGCTGGAAAGTTGCCCTGGTTGATTTTGGGATGGACCCACTTGCCCAGAAGGTTGAGCTTGTTGGGTGTTAGGTTCTCCTTATACAACCGAGGGTTGTCCTTGTGGAACAGATGGCTGAGCGGACTAGATGGTTGGTTGACCCTGAAGTTGACCAACTTGTCCAGATGGTTGACTAGGCTAGGCAGTGGGTTGGACTTGCTGCACGTAAGGCTGACCAGCTTGCCCAAATGCTTGACCATACTAGGCAGTGGGTTGGCCTTGCTGAACGTAAGGTTGACCAACTTGCCCTGATGGATAACCTTGCTCGACACCAAGTTGACCTTGTTGCATGTAAGGTTGTCCTGGATTACCAAAAGGTTGAGCAAAATAGGTAAAATACGGACCACCAGAGGCCGAAGGTTGTCCCTGAAAGGGTTGTCCTTGTGGGCCCCCAGGTTGCCCTGGATAAGACTGCCCATAATACTGCTGCCCTTGAGAGGTTTTCACGTAAGATGGTTGGCCTTGATTAGGCGGTCCTTGAAGCTGTGTAGGCGATACTTGGCCACCATGATAAGTGGTGGTGCCCCAAGCAACGGATAATGGAACCGAGACCTCAACAGCAGGCTGAGATGGCAAGGGTCTGGAAAGATAAAGGTAATGTCCTGCGGGATCGTAGTAATAGAACGGACCTTGCGAGCTCGGATCCTGGACAGCTTGCAAATACTGATCGTATGCCCCCCCTGCTGGAGTGGAACCAGAAGAAGGTGGGGCACTAAGTGCAGGATGAACAACTCTAGGTGTATGTGCCGGCTGACCACTATTTACTGGGCCGTGAGACAGACCAGCAACAGTAGTTATAGTCTAAGATGTCGTAATGGCACTAATAACCGATGTTGAATATGCTACACAAACAGTCAGAATAGTTGGGACTGAAGTGACGACTGTATTGTGAACTTGTGGAATAAAAGATCCCGTAGTGGGAGTGATGTGGTGATCCCACATGGTACCTGAAGAGGAGTTCCTAGAACCCATATCATCCCTCAAAGCCTTATAGCGTAAGGGTACTGGGGATGTGGCCGGGATAGGAATTTCGATACTTGACAAAACAGGTGTCTCACTGGCTATAGGAGATGTGTCATCCATGTCAGAGGAAGACATTGGGACCGAAACACCAGTAGGAGTAAAAGGAATATCCTCTTCGTAAGGTTCCCAAACAGGGTTCCAGTGAATTTTGTGAGACTCATCATCTGGAGCACGAGAGTTAATCGATTGGATACTCGGAATAACAGGGAGAGTATCACTCACAACCGGTACCTCAGGAGCAATAGAAGAAGGAGACCCTTGGTCACTGGTAACGAGAGACGGGATCGGTGATTCCTCTAGGATGACGACTTCAAAAGATCCTAGGAAAACTAACTAGAAAGGACCCTACTCAATATAACGCAAACAAGATCTAACCGAGTAAATGTGAATCGTGGCTGAATAAATTTTAAGACATAGGAACAAAACTTGACCTTTTCATTTTTAAAGAGTCGAGAAAAGGAAAAAAGATGACTCTAGTCACCTTCGAATGTTTAATGAGCCTAAAGTGACAAGTGCTCAGATTGACCTTTTCTTTTAGGGAGTCCGAAAAGGAACGAAAGTGACTACTCTGGAGAGCTAGGCAAAAGGGTTTACCAAACAAATCCATAAAACTGCATATACACCTTGGCAGTCCTATGAAAACCAAGGATTTTCCGTACGGCAGTCAATCTTCCTGAATGTTGTGTTCAGTGCGTAACGGCTTGTAAGGCAGAAGACACGACTTCCTATGGATAAAGGATGATAACCTAGTGGGGTCTCCCCATATACTCGATGGTACGTGGGAGCTCAAATCCGTACTAGACCACTATTGCATCACGGAAGGAGGAATCACCCAACCTTGAGTGAAACAAAAGTGACTAGGTTTAACGACGTTGGAGCACGTCTCTATCCTAGACCTCTAAATGTGTGTGTTATGTTCCAATGCGTTGTTAGATTCATTCAGTTCATTTTAAAGTTGATCTTGTATTAGGTTTTAGTTTTCAGGCCTTACCGTATGTAATCTCTCAAAATTCCCTAAATGCAAACTATATGCCAAAATATGTCATTTCATTCGATGAATGCTAGTTATGAGAGGGTTTGAGAGCTTTCACACAAACGAAATGATCACAAAACAACAAAGAACTTCCCTAATGCAGCTAATGGAAATTAACAAACTTTTCTTTAAGATCACTAATCACTAATCAAAATGAAAAGTTCTAATTCTCATTAACTAATACAAAGCAAAAGAGATTTTTTCTTTTGTTGATGGAAAAACGCACTAAACAACTTTGAGAAATGATAACAAAAGAGTAAAAACACAAATTTCACTCAATGCAAACACATTCAGTTCCCTAAATCACAAATCAAAACTCCAAAGAACAAGAAAGATCCCAAAGACACCAATGAGCTGTGTAATCTAGGCTCAAAGTGAGACGAAGCAGAATTCAAGTGAAGACAAAGCAAGTCACCCAAATAACGCAACAAAATGATTTACAACCACCAAACAAGTGCAAGGGAGTAATCAAAGAATCGACTGGACCACTAGAAGATCAAAACACCTGAGGAAGGCTCGACACACAAAGCCACTAGATGCCCTAGGGCTAGAAATGTGAAATCGATAGAAAAAAGCAAACACCCAAAGGGTAAAGATCAAAGCTAGTCAAATCACACTCCAACACACTCAAGTAGTCTAAAAAAGGTACCCAGAACAAAAACTAAGCTCAGAGGGCTCACAGCCAAGCAAACTTCAAAAGTTCCCAGGCCTGGCGCGACTGTCAGGCTGAAACTAGCGCCTTTCAGGGATTGGCGCGGGTTGTCAATGTGCAACTAGCGCCAACTAGTGCGACTGTAACGCTATAAAAAAGTGCCAGCTGAGCTTGCTATGGAAAAATAAAAAACAAACGAGCCGAAGCTAATTCAACAGTACCCAGGTACACCAAAGAGCAAGAAGAAACACAGGGATTCAACCCAGAAGGCTAACCAAGTAGGAGAAACCAAGAAACAAGGCAAGTTCCAAGCCGTTCATTTTGTAAACCAAACCGGAGATGGACTGAAGTGGAATTGATCTACTTTGATAATGTGGAGCAATAGCATTTCGAAGGCTATCTAGCCATACTTCAAGCTCCGTCTAAAGTTTACAAATCAAACAACAAGACAAAACAAACAACAACGCAAAAAGCCAACTCCCCAGCGGAGTCGCCAAATTGTTGTGGAGGTAAATCCCCTCTGCGGACAGAGGCGATCCCTACTAGCCCAAATGGGGTCTAGCAACAATCAAACAACGTTAACACATAGGTTCAGCAAATCAAAGACCGATGATGAGGGCCTACCTGGATTCCAACGCTAATATTTGTAGAAGAGTCGTCGCTCCCATTCCTTTGCTCCGGTTGGTCACAATCCCCATGATCCTCGTGAACGGACACCTACACATGCAAAGAACAACACAAATAAAAGCATAAAATCCAATATATGCAACTATATATCAGTCAAAAAGGATATAACTCAACATCATCACAAATAATAACAAGAGTGGAACCATAATTATAGTCGTCTATTATTGATAAACAAAGAAGAATACAACCATAGTTCTGAAGTCAAATCCTCCTTTGGTTGGGTGATCAACAACACATGCCTTGCAAAGCTTGTTGGGAATGGGGAACAAGCCTCTCTCTCCTTGGTTACTTCGATAAGAATCTCCTCACTTAAGATTTAGCCTCATGGGAATGAATAAGGCTCCTTGTAGCATGAACTTGGCAATTCTTAGACTTTGAGACTTAGAATTTGGAACTTGGAGACTAACTTGTCAAAGGCAAAAGGAAAAGCTTTTATAGATAGAGGAGAATGAGTTAGGGTCATCCACAAGATTCATGGGATTGGCTTTATCACTAAGAAGCTTCGATGAGAGGTGGAGAACTACTTCCCTTCCATGGAAATCCGAAGCCCAACTGAACTAACTCAAGATGGAATCAGTACATGAATAGGTTAGGAAGAAACTTCGTAAGTTTGTTTGTTAAAAACTTTACCCAACTGGGCTGGTGAGAGTGCGACTCTGAGATAGAGCGCCAACTAGCGCGCCCTCTTTGGAGGATTTCCCCCATTGGCGCGAGTGATACACAGTGGAACTGCGCCAATGGAAAAAGGGCTATTTTTATGGGTATTTTGCAGAAGGTGTCTTCAGGGTATATGAAGTACATACTCAAGGGGATACAATGCAAGTGTTTTCAGGTCATGTCACTTCTCACAAGTCCCGGAATAAGTCCTCCAAGGTGCGGGAGAAGGGGTAACAGGGACGGTGACAAATTACTGTGTAACAATGATTGATGGGTTTATATAACATGTTTATATGATTAAATAAATTTGACTAAGTAATATATGTATGTTAAATATAAAAGAACATAAAAGTACCACATCCCATCATCCCTCAAGGCTACAGAAACTTGGTTCAGTATCCTCCCATAGTTACTTCGGGTGAGATTGTGATCTACTTACAGGTTGTTGTTGAAAGGGCCAGTTATTAAGGGTTTTGTTTGTGCACAATATAGATCGAACCTAGGTCATCCCAACCTAATCCAACACATTCACATATTATTTTCACATAAATAAGGACTAACTATGGGTAGGATAGGAAAATGGCCCCTCTTTTCCCCCTTGCAGAGGTGGAGGGGGTTGGGCAACCATTTTTTGTTGAGCTTGTGTAGGAAATGGATGAGTTAAAACAAAAGGATGTTGGTTACACTATGGTGGTGCAAGGAGCCTATGAAATTCATCCATTTGAGGGCATTTGTGAGTAATATGTTCACCTTGACAAATTTTACAATGGAATTTTATCTTTCAATGACACTCACTAGTGACCCCTCCCTGATTTTATGGATTTGGTTGAGATTATGGAGCATTTTATTCTTTTGTTTATTCTTTTTGTTATTCCTTTTTCTACTAGGTTATTGGTTGTTCTTAGGTGTTATGGACTTCACTGTCAAAACATCAGTGGACTTCTCAGAAGAGGGTGCTTTAGTAGAGCTAGAAGCACTTGTTGGGGATTGAGATGTAACGATCGAGTGCCCAAGCTTGGTAGAAATTTGGCTCACAGAATTAGAAAAAAACCCAATCACACCATTAGCGTGTGGGGCTGGAGTAGGTTTTGGTAAAAATAAGACTCATACTAGGTAGATGAACCTTTAAGTACTTTAACAAATGTGAAGGAGACGAGTTCACTCGACAATATTTTCTAAATTAAGGAGTCTGAAAAGAGCTTAAAGAAAACTCCTCCTAGATGAATAAGTGGTATAGAGGATACTAACTGGTTCCAGTGATCATGGAACTACTAATGATATAATGAGGGAAAGAGGTTAGCTAATAGGACCACTCATTGTAACAATTCCTCCATGAAAGGGAAAAACACCAAGTGAAAATGAATGGTATGCCAAGCAAATGATGATGATGGAATGAAGAAACCAAGGCTCATCATGTAGAATTAGGGTAATAAAATTGGTGATCACAAGGGATAAAGTGTGGAATCCTTCTAGGTATAGCCAGAAATATGATGAAGAAGAGGACATGAGGCTCAAATTCTAGGTTATGGTGGGTTAGAATGAGGGATTCCAAAAGAGAATAAAAATGACTGCATGGACACCAATATGGAAAAGAAGTGCTATCTAGGGTATCCATGATCAGGTGAGCTCTACTGTTAAGTCACCAAATGAATAAATAAGGATGGCTAAAGTTGAAACTTGAACGGAGTCAGACCTAAGGCATTAATATAGCACTGATGGTCAATAATGCATTAGTGATGGTGATATATGACCTACCCTTGTATGCCATTTAAAGGAAACATACCTCAGGTCCATTACTTAGTAGATGCAAGGTTGGTTAGGGGATTCTCCTACCTATGATCCATTTAGCCAACTTCGCAATCTGTTTTTATCTTCTCTTGATCTATCATATTTCGCTAAGTTTGCTAACCACCCCATCAAACATGATCCCTGGTGGCCACCTATGCCCGCCAAGTTTCCTTCTAATATTCCCAAATTCGAAGGAAATCCTAGAGAGAATCCATCCACTCATATCACTACATATAATTTTTGGTGTTCATCCAACTCTCTCATGGACAATTCAATTAAGCTTCGCATGTTCCAATTTATGTTAATTGTGGATGCCAAAAATTGCTACATTGAATTGGATACCACATCCTATGGTGACTTTTCTTCTTTAGCTTAAACATTCTTGACATACTTTCAGCTACCCATGCATTATGATATCAATTTTGAACTCTTGTAAAACTTTAAATAAGACGATGCCACACAAAATTTTCACCATATCCACGAGTGGCATCCTCGCAAGAGGTTGGTTAGGACCAAGCTTCCTGATGAGATTTTATACAAATGGTTTATTTGATCTCTAAGACCTCAAATTGGAAAGGATGTGTTAATGTTCAGAGTTGTTCCTGAGGAGAAAGCTATCTTAGCTGCCCATAAACTTGATTTAATTTATTCATAGTCAAGCATGCTATATAAATTTATTCCTAATGCTCCTAGGACTTCCGTTGACCCACCAAAACCTATTATGGGCCCACACGTTGATGGTGTGACTGGATCTATTTCCAATTATGTGATACAACTTGATACTCAACTTGGGCACTTTATTGTGACATCACAAGCCCCCGTAAGTGTGTCTGGCTCTACTAAAGAACCTTATTCTACGCAACTCACCAATGTTTTGATGGTGAAGTCCACAAAACCTAAGAACATCCAACAACCTGGTGGTAAAAATAATAACAAGAAGAGTGAACAAAAGAATAAAAATGCTCAAGAATCTCAACCAAATCCCAAAATTTAGGGAGGGGGTAGCAGTGAGCATGGTCAAAAGATAAAATTCCCATGTAAAATTTGTTAAGGTGAATATATTACTCACGAATTCCCTTGAATGTATGAAGTTAATAGGATCCTTGCACCACCCCAGTCTACCCAACAACTTGTTGTTTAACTCATCCATTTCTTGTACAACCTCAGCAACAAATGGTTTCCCAACCTTCTCCATCCCCGAAAGGGGGAAATGAGGGGCCATTTTCCTATCCTACCCACAATTCATCCATATTTATGTGAAAATAAGATGTGAATGTAACCATTCGAGCTAAGTCCTATGATATTCCTGAGTTGAGTTCTTCTTCTAAGGATTCACCCACTCCACTTACTTCCACTAGACTTCTCTTGTTAGATAAGCCTTTCTATCTTATGTATCACCCCCCCAAGGGTGTTATTCGTAAGGAAACACATAATACCTCTACCTAGTCCACTCAACATTATAGTATTGATGATGATCTTGCCCAGAGTCCTTGTACAACGTTTGCTCTAGAGGTTTTGCAAAGTTGTCCTCAACAAAGCAAGGCCTTGTTTTCAGAATTTGGTGGAGTCAATCTATATGAATCAAGTCTCATTTCATTTAATGTTGACAAGGTTATTCCTCTCCCTTCCCATTAAATCACTTTTCAGATTATTGTGCATGTTTCCCATAGGAATATTAATCACACCTTAGTGGATGAAGTCTCTTCCACTTTTGTCATGTCGGCATCCTGCTTGAATGCTCTTGGATCTCCAACACTCGTCACATCCAACACTAGTTTTCAAGCCTTTGATGGACATAGTTTTTTACCTAAGGGGGTCCTTCCCAAGTTTTCCATCAAGTTAGGTGGGAAATTGTCTATGTCTATGTTGAATTCATCTATGCTCCTTTGGACTATAACCTACTCCTTGGTCATAGTTGGTTCTATGCCATGACCGCAGTTGTCTCATCTATATTCCATGTACGCCAATTTCCTCATGAAGGCAAGATTGTTACCATTGACCAACTAGACTATTGCATGCCATCAGCCCAAATTACCACTACGAGGACTCTGATCCCACTTGTTGGAAATCACCCTGGTCATTATGAGAGTGTTGGTGTGGGCTTGTTTAAATGCTCATCTCTTATTGGGGATTTTTCTCAAATACCACGACTCGACATTCCTTCATATTATTCTAAAGCTCATATGCATATGATCTCTTTTGAAACCTCTGGACCCCATAAACCTCCTAATCCTTGGGTGGTGTCACCTGATCCTATGGAAGTTGATCAAGTTAGTGAGCCTCCTCTGCAACCTATTGTGGAAGAGACTTTCTCTTTGGAAGTCCCATTAGTACTTCCTGACGCCAATAAAAAAATGCATCCCAATATGGAATATGACTAGGTTCCTTTGCCCACACAAGCCATGCCTCCACCTATTCCATGTGTCTCTCGTGATGACAAACCTCCCCGACTAGTCAACTTGGTGGTTGTGGATCTATGTATTGATAATATTAGGGAGGTTACGTCTCTTCTTGCCTATAATCTCCCAGATTTGGAACATTTAAAGCTTGGCAACATAAATCTTGGAACAATTTAGGGGGCACCTCCTCAACCCTCCTTGGAAGTTCCACCCCTAGACTAAGTCAAGTCTTGGGCTTATAGTATTGAACTTGCCAAAAAAAATTCCAACTCCTTACCACATGTTGATAATAATCTTGTACCTCCTTTATGTCTTGATCCACCTTTACATCCTCTGGTTAGTTTTGAAAATGAGACTATGTTAGACTGTCCTTAGCATGGTCAATCTTTCAACATTAGATAGTTTGACCTCCTTTGATATGGCCCCACATTGGTGATCCATATGGTCCCCTCACTCTCCATGAGTTCGTATATAGAAACCCTTGGCATGTGCCCAGATGTGGGCACACATTAGCATGACCTACTAGACTGAGTTGCTCTTGTACATATTGAGTGTGTTGATTCTACCATTTTTTGATTTGGTATGTGATGTGAGTATTTTTCATGCCTTATTTATGCCAAAACTACAAAACTAAAATAAAAAAATTCAAAAAACCAAAAATACATGGTCCTATTTTTACCTCATCGATGTTTATTTATTTCATTATGTTATTTAACCATGGGTCCATTCTTTCTAGATGGTATTCACATAATATGGTGGTGTTTTTATTGCAACATCCATGGGCCTGAGGTCCATTTTATTTCCTGGCATATAGAGGTAGGTCATTGTTTCCACCATTATTGCATTTTAACCATTAGTGCCACTTTTAATGCATTAGGTCTGAACCCGTCAAGTTGTGACTTTAGCCATTCTTCTTTATGCACGTCGTCACTTAGCGATAGAGCTTACTAGATTATGGATACCCTTGCTTGCACCTCTTTGTCATCTTGGTTTCCATGCAGTCATTTTTTATTACCTTTCAGAATCCCTTCTTCTGACCCTCCATGACCTAGAATTGGAGCTTGGTGTCCTCTTCTTCATCATAGTTACGTCTTTACCCTAGGAGGAGTCCACCATTTTATCCCTTGTGTTTGCCACTTTTTATCAACCTATTTTTGTAGATTGAGCCTTGGATTCTCTCTTCCATCGTCATCTCTTGCTTGGCTTATCATTTTCTTTCACTTGGTGTTTTACCCTTTCTTGGAGGAACTACTGTGATGAGTGATCCTATTAGCCTGCCTCTTGTCCTTTTTATGTCATGAGTAGTTCCATCATCATCAGAACTAGTTTCTATCCCTTGTACTACTCATTCCTCTAAGAGGAGTTTCCTTTAAGATCTTTTCAGAATCCTTAATTTAGAAAATATTGTTGAGTGAACTTGTCTCCTGTAAAAGTACCAGAATGGTCCACTACCGAGTATAAGTTCAACCCTTTTCCCTGGGATAGAATAGTTACAAAAAATGAATACCTTAGTCTGTTATGGCTAGGAGGTTTTCCCTTGTATACTTTTATCTCTTTTTTTAGGCTTGTGTTACAACTTTATGAAAAAGGAACTTATAAAAATATAAAGGAGGGAGCATTTATTTCCATTAGTCATAAAATGGAAGCATGCATTTTGTTGCCCTTGGAAAAGTTACATATCTGTTTCATTATATCATAGTTGGATTTTCTCTTTCTTAGGAGTTGTACCATACATATAAGTTTGTAAACTCCTATAGTTGATTACTCTACTACTCATATGGAGCATGCCCCAATGCCTCCTGCATCATTCCATGATATCACATGGTTCTCATTAGTCATGCTGCCAAGTCACTCTTGTGTCATGCTGTTATGTGTTCAAGGGAAGTCTCAACCTGGGTCAGCCATTCACACCTTTTTGTAGAAAATTTGTGATAGGTTCTCCCGATAATGCAATATAAATCAAAGAAAAATACTATAACCTACTTCTACTATCAATTTGCAGAAGCTTAAATATTGAGCCGAACAATATAACTAGAAGAAGAAGAATCAATGGAACAATACACATGAAAATACTTTGGGGAAAGTCTCAGATAAAACCCCACACTATTGTATTATCATACATGGTGGAAAAACATAGGAATTATACAAAGCCTTAGCTCTCACAGCTAGCCAACTCTCAGTATAATCCTCACAGGAAATATTGGCTTCTCTCCAACCTTCCTCTCTACCCTCCAAGCTCCTATTTCCTTGCATTGTTCCTTGTGGATGATTGGCCTATTACCGAGTGGAAAAAAAAAACCTTCAAAACCACACAATCCTCAAGGATTAATCCTTGACTGCATTCATGGTTTTTATCCATGAGAAAACACATGCAATTAATAGTACACTATCCTTGAAAACTAATCTCAACTAGGTTTTTCTCATAATAGACATGCATGAGTTTCTGATGAGGGAATCTTCAGTTAACTGGAGTAGCACTAGTTGAGTGCATTAATGCATCAAATGACTATTAACTCACTATTAGTTCCTCAAATAGTTTGGAACTAATTTAACTGGACTTAACTCAGTAAACTGAGTTAACTAATTACAACTAAAATATAATTCAATTATCTCCTTAATTTAAGGGATAACTCTTGCATGACTTCAGAAAGACTTCTAACTTGAATTTCTCCAACTAATTAATTATTTTCAAGTAGTTGTTAAGACTAAATTTGATTTTAATTCACAATTTAATTCAAGGACAAATTAAATTGGAATATTCTTGTTGCCATATTTCAACACTCCCTATCAACAAGAAATGGATTATCTGCCACGACGATCTTGTCTCTATGGAACTCGAATTTACACTTTGACAATGCCCTTATCAAAATGTTAGCATCTTGCTCCTCTATCGAAATATACTGCAGAAACACGATCCTCCTCGTTGCACAGTCTCTAAGATCATGAACCATATGTCTATGTGCTTGGACCTATCATGAAATACTGGATTCTCAGAGAGTTTGATACAACTCTGATTATCACAATAGATCATAGTTGGATCCATCCTCTAATCAAACAAACCAACTAGGATTTTCCACATCCAAATGGCCTCACATGCCGCCTGACTTGCAGCCATGTATTCTACCTCTACCAAGCTGAGTGCAACCGACCTTTGTTTCCTGCTATACCAAGAAACTGCCGTTGACCCAAGGTTGAAAATCCCTCCTGATGTGCTCTTCCGATCTGATGGACTCCCTGCCCAATCTACATCAGTGAAGCCCTATAGCTTCACTCCCTCTGTCCATCTGTACCATAATACATATTGAGATGTGCCTTTGAGGTATCTCAATACATGCTTTGCCGCCTTCCAAAACATCTTGGTAGGCTGAACCATCACTTTACTCTGTTCACCACATAGCACAAATGTGGTCGTGTGTTCATTAAGTACATCAATGAACCCACAAGCTTCTTATACACAGTAGCCTCTAACACTTCTCTTGAAGTAGCAACCTCCTTCCTCCAATTACCTACTAGAGGATTCTGCATGGGCTTGCACTTCTCCATGTGGAATCTCCTGAGTATCTCATTGGCATACTTGTCCTGAGACACAAACAACTCCCCATCCTTCTGCAACACTTCCATGCCAAGGAAGTAATGCATTAGACCCATGTCTTTCATCTCGAATTCTCTTGCAAGGTCCTTCTTGCAAGACACAATCAACTGATCATCACCAGTCAATATGAGATCATCAACATAAAGTATGATGATCAACAACTTACCTTTCACCAAGATGTGGTACACGTTCACATTCGCTTCACTCTTTGTGAAGCCCAACCCAGTGAAGCAGTTGTCTATCCTAGTGTACCAAGCACGATGTGATTGCATCAGCTCATATAATGCTCTCTTGAGTTGGCACACATGCAACTAACGATCGAAGGTCTCAGAACCTTCCAACTGCTATATGTGATGAGCCCCAATTTTTGGTATAATTTGGGCTCATTTGGCCTACTTGCTTTGCTCAAACCATTCACTTTTTACTGCTTATGAATGCATTTCTTAGATTATTCGTGTTGTTTGTAGGAAGAAGGGTAGACATTTTATCTACGTGACTAATGCATGATGCTTTCAGGTTTTTGGCATTAAAAGGGAGAAAAAGACAACGAAAAAGGAGACAAGGAGACAATGAGGTGGCACTGCTAGTTTTTAGGAGAGGATGTCCACGGTCTTGGGGACCTTCCTCGTGATTCCCACCAATAACTCCGAGCTCCAATCCATCTCCCCACCGAGCTTAGAAGCAGCCAGCTGTTCTACAGGAACAGCAGTTATAACTGTTCTACAGGAACAGTAGTTATGACTGTCCTACAGGATCAGCAGTTAAACTTTAGTTGGACAGCCGAGCTCCTAAAATCAAGGACATCTGTTGGATGATCGTTTTTACATAAATACTGAGGCCGTAGCCTTGCAGAGAAGCTTTTTGAACCTTGGCATTACTCTTGTAATTGGAAAGTACGAGCTAGAGCTCAGTCTTTGTTCCTTTTTGTAAGCCAATTTGGCATGACATCAGATTATGAATAAAGAAGGCAGATTTTGATCTAGTTCTGAGTTTTTTCAAGGAGCTATAGCTCTCAGGTTAGGGCCCAACCTGAGAGCAATAGATCTCCTCAGTGTTGTAATGTGTTTGCATTTCGTTCCAGCACTTTGAGTTTGTTTATTTTCACATGCAATTCGAATTCACAGTTTAGTAATTTAGTCGTTTTCATGAGCATAGATAGGACTAGTTTATGGTGATTTGCTTTCAATTACTTAAGTTTGATAGGAGGATAGATATAATCTCTTGGAGCTCCAAGGAAAAAAAGGTTGAGGAAGTCTCCACTGCCATCTCTGTTTGGAGATTGGAGTGCAGCCTATACCAACCACAAAAATACGCAGTTCTTCACTTTATACATGCTGCAACATAGTCTCGTTTATGATAGATCTTTCCATGCACTTCACTCTTGCACCATACACCTTCATCACCGCTTCATGCACATTCCTCTACACGCTTTATATTGCTGTTCATTGAGTTCATAGCACAGGTAGCATAGGTTAATGAATTTTCATCTTGGTGACAGTCATAAGCCATTTGTTTTATTTACACTGCTCTTCATCGTTCTATTACCTTCGTCTTCGTCTTGATCACGCATACAACCACATCCTTAACCTCTGCTCCGCTCTGTTATCTCCCAAACTCCTCCACTCCTCACGTAACTTCATTCTTTAGACATTTCGTTGTTATAACCTTCCATCCATCAACCCACTTCATACACTCGTTCTCCATCCTACTTCTCCACTCCTGAGCCATCACCAACTTTATTTCTACCTTGCACATCTCCCCCTACCATTCCATCACTCCACCATCACTTCAAACACCCAGGTAGGTCATCCTGTAGCAATTTGTAGACTTCCTGTAGAAACCCCTGCGTTTCCTGTAGAATCCCCTGCAGACATCCTGTAGGAGGCCACTCACTCGGTTGCTGAACCTTTGAATGTGAGGAACCTCTGTGGACTGATGCTAAGGATCTCTGGGGACCTCTCCTAGCCTCCCCAACCTTTCCCAAGCTTTCCTTCCTTCCACATCACATCTGCACAACCAAACCCTAATAAGCACAAAATCACAATCACTCTATCCACTTAAAGAAAAAAATACAAAAACATGTCTTTTAAGATGCAAGTAGATTAGATTCATGCATTTTCACTTATTAGAAGTAATGGCATCATTGGTAGAAGTTTCCTTCACATTCTTTGCATCATAGAGGTTAGACTAGTTAAATTAGGGTTTCCTAGGGTTTCCATGTTTTGATTTGCTTTCAGTTCATTTTTGCCAAGTAGATTAGTCTTCTTTGAGCTAGCTTTCGTCCATCATTTAACAAGCTTCTTCTGAGAGCCTATAGAAGTTGGCTTGAGCCCTAGCGGACTTGTGCCAGCTGACCAAGTGACAGCTGCGACAAGAGCTAGTACTTGTGCATACAGCACCGTCGCTTCCAAGTTTGTACGAACTACCAGGTTGATAAAATTAAGAGACAGGAAGCCCCAGGAGTTGTAGCATTATTGCTACAATACTGGAGCTCACCATCTTTTTGGCGCCGTTGCCGGGGAAGCGTCAGAGTATTAGCAATTGTTGCTTTTCTTCTACTTTCTTACTCTTACCTTCTGCTAAGTAGTTTACTTCATTTCCATTCTGCAAAAGTAGCATAGCATTTCCTGCTTTCATAGATTAGCATTTCCTGCTTTCATAGATTAGCATTTCCTTTCTGCAAGCGTAGACTAGCATTTCCATTCCTGCAATTTCATTTGAGCAAAGTAGATTAGTCCTTTCCTGCTTTCAGTTAATTTTGCATCTTTCATAGATAGTTGTAGATCAATCTGTCTCAGTTTTGCAGGTACCAAAAGAAAAGCAAAGCAAAAGCAATCAAAGAGAAAAAAGAAAGTCTTTTCCATTTCATGCCTCGTAGGAACCGAGATAGATCAGGCAAATTCCTACCAAACACCCCCACCACATCACTGAGTCACCCTTCTCTCCTCTTTGGTGACAGTGACCCAGAAGAACCTATAGGTGAACATCCTGAGATATCTAAAGATCCTATAGTAGAAGAAGAGTTAGAGACTACTCCATTTGAAGCTATGGTTGATAATAGAAGAGAAGATGAGAGAATAGAAGGTGCCTTCCCCATCCGAGAGACCAATGGAGAGAGGAAAATGAAAAACATTAGCCCCTCCGCCTTACCTCACTTCCATGGGTTGACCACTGAAGATCCAGATACCTTCCTGTTTGAGTTTGTTGTCCTTTGTAGAACCTATGACTATACTGAAGATGAGCAAAAGTTGAAACTTTTCCCTTCCACTCTCAAGGATGCAGCACTACGCTGGTTCATGGGTTTACCTGGGAATAGTATCACTACTTGGGCTCAGATGCAGCAAGCTTTCAACACCAAGTACCAGGATTACTGTAGGTCCAAGGAAACAAAGGGGGAAATCTTTCGGATGTCCATGGGAAATGATGAGTCCTTAGAGGATTATGAGGAGAGGTTCCAACTAAGCTATAAGCAGGCTAGGTGCACACTTGACCCTGAATCCCTCAAGTTGGTCCTACTCCGAGGAGTCCCTGAAGACCTCTTAGATACCCTTCACATGTTAGCTGGGGGGGACATTTACCAACTTCCTTATGAGGACATCAAGACTGTGTTTAGAAACCACTCCAGGGCAGCTCGGAAACGAGGTAGAGGAAACCACCTCTCAACTAGTGTCCCTTTCTCCAAACATGAGCTTGCAAACCAATTAGAAGATCTTAAGAGTGAGGTGAGACAAACCATTGCCATGCAGCTTGATACATTCAGGATTCAGCAAAAGAAAGAAGAGGCTGAGAGAGCCTTGGCTGTCTTCTGTCCTAGGTGCACAAGGAGGCACCCTAAGAACGAATGTCCATTGCATTCGGTTGAAGTGTGTTTCGTTTGTGAGGAGGACCATCCCACAAATCAGTGTCCAACCTTACCTGGGTTTAAAGCCATGTACCAAGGGACCGAAGCTCCCACAGAGCCTCTCTATTACCTCAACCAAAGGAGGCCACAAGGATCTAGACCTTATCAGCAGGGGATGCAAGGGGCATCTCAAGCTTATTACAACCCCAACCAGTCAACTCCTATGCCTTCCTGGGGTCCCCCTGCTCATCCTTCATGGTCCATGCCTCCTCCATGGTCTTATCCACCTCAGTACCCCACTCAACCTACTTCTCATCCATATCACTCACATACCCAGCCACAGCCTCAATGGAATGCACCTCAGTCGGGGTGGAGGCCCCAATACAACACTCCTCCTGCCATTTTGCCTCCACCACCAGTTCAACCTCAACCATTACCTCCTGCTCCTCCAAGGCAACCTCAAATGCATGCTCAACCGAACCCGAACCCCAACAATAGACAGGCCCAGCAGGTATACACTGGGGAAACCTCATGCCCTACCTATGCTGTGGAGATCCAGGAGATCAACCTTCGATCTGGAAAGACTCTACCAGATCGCCAACCTCCTCCCCCAGAGGATGAGGAAGATAAACAGGAAAGTGAACCAAAGGCTATTCCACCCTTTCCTGAGAGACTAACAGCCACCACACAACCTAACCCAGAAGAAGATGAGCTTTTGGGTGAGCTCAAGCAGTTGTGTGTAAAAATCCCACTTCTCCAAGCCATCAAGGATGTGCCAATATATAACAAGCTGGTTAAGGAGAAGTGTTTCAAACACCCAGGCAGACGGAAGAAAGATGCCTCAACTATCAATGTCATAGGACAACTGTCTGACCTTATGCTAGGACAAGTCATCTACCCAAAGTACCTAGATCCTGGAAGTCCTGTAGTAGATGTTCACATCAATGGCACCATTATCCCCCACACCTTGATTGATCTGGGGGCGGCCATCAATGTGATGACCAGGGATACCATGCTTAAACTCAATCTTCAGGGTTCCTTGAGGAAGACCTCGACAGTACTGCAATTAGCAGATCGCTCCACCGTGACTCCCGAAGGGATTGTGGAGGATGTCATGGTCTCCATTGATTCTTGGGAATACCCTGCAGACTTCCTGGTTCTGCAACCAAAGGCCAAGCTTACTGGATATCCTCTCATTTTGGGAAGGCCTTGGTTAGCTACTGCAGATGCTTACATAAGTTGTCGGGCAGGAAACATGACCATCAAAAATGGTCCCATGTCCAAGCAGCTAGTCCTATACCCTCCTGCCCAACCTTCTTTAGAACATGATTAACCACTCTGGTTGGAAGAAGGAGAAGAAGACGAGGTGTACTCAGCACCTCTATGCACCTTAAATACCACTAGAAAAGACCCCCCAACCGAGGATGACTTGATCGAGACCTTGATCCAGAATCCACCTTCCAGTGCACTACCCTTAGAGGAATTGGTGGAGGATGCCCAAGCTAGCACCTTAGTGGATCTCTGTACAACCAATCCTGTTACTCCCAGAGTCAAGAATGTGGAGTTTGGCCCTGAGAAAGCATTGAAGATCAGCTCCTCCCTATCTCCTTCCCAGGAAAAGGAGCTGTGTAGTCTGTTGGCCAACCACCTAGATGCTTTTGCTTGGAGCTACAAGGAAATGAAAGGAGTCCATCCTTCGGTCTGTACCCATCATATATACATCAAAGAGGATTGTAAACCGGTTAGGCAACCTCAGAGGAGAATGAATCCAGCCCTTAAAGACATTGTCAAGGAAGAATTGCAGAAACTGTTGGATGCCGGATTCATCTACCCCATCTCAGATAGTGAATGGGTGTCCCCTCTAGTTTTGGTTCCCAAGAAAAATGGGAAATGGAGAATTTGTGTGGACTACCGAGAACTGAACAAAGCTACCAAGAAGGACCATTTCCCTCTACCTTTCATAGATCAAGTGTTGGATGGACTGGCAGGAAAGAAGTTCTTCTCTTTCCTGGATGGGTTTAGCGGGTACAATCAAATCCAAATCAGCCCGGAAGACCAAGATAAGACCACCTTCACTTGTCCTTGGGGTACCTTTGCCTATCGAGTCCTTCCCTTTGGGCTATGCAATGCTCCTGCTACTTTTCAGAGAGCTGTCTTGCGCATCTTCTCGGAGCTAGTCCATGATGCAGTGGAAATATACATGGATGACTTTACTCCTTATGGGGCCAACTTCCAGGAAGCATTGTCCAACCTGGGGAAAGTCCTAACCAAATGCACCGAGATGAACTTGTCCCTTAGTCCTGAAAAATGTGAATTCCTAATGACTGAGGGGACCGTGCTAGGCCATACCATTTCTTCCCAAGGATTGCAGGTGGATCCTAACAAAATTTCTCTCATCAAGAGGGTTCCACCTCCTTAAAAGGTAAGGGATGTCCGGAATTTCTTGGGATTAGCAGGATACTACCGGAGATTCATTAAAGATTTCAGCAAGCTAGCCTCGCCATTGTTTGGTCTGTTGGCAAAAGATGTGGAGTTTAAATGGACTGACGATTGTCAGAGGGCTTTAAATGAATTGAAGGACAAGTTGGTGTCAGCCCCAATCCTGAGAGGTCCAAACTGGGCCCTACATTTCCACATCCACACTGATGCCTCGAACAAAGCCATAGGTGCAGCTTTAGGACAAGTTGAGCAGAAACTTCCATATGCCATTTACTTTGTTAGCAAAAACTTGTCCAAAGCTGAGCTGAATTACACTGTAACCGAGAAAGAATTCTTGGCTGTGGTCCATGCATTGAACAAGTTCCGACATTATATTACTGGTTACCAGA
The DNA here is from genome assembly GCA_031772625.1 of Pinus tabuliformis. NCBI lineage: Eukaryota > Viridiplantae > Streptophyta > Pinopsida > Pinales > Pinaceae > Pinus > Pinus tabuliformis. The sequence continues at coordinate 1,173,436,132 of CM062818.1, read as the reverse complement.
CCTTTGTACATACTGACCATGCTGCTATTAGATATTTGATGAATAAACCATATGTGAATGCTCGTATTATTAGATGGTTACTTTTATTGCAGCAGTTTGATCTAACCATTGTTGATAAACCAGGTAGAGAAAATGTTGTTGCTGACTTTTTATCTAGATTGGATTTGTCTGCAGATGAGGATGGAACAGTGGACGATCAGATGCCTGATGAACATCTGTTTGCTATTTCAGTACTCTCTCCATGGTTTGCTGATATAGCAAACTATCTTGTTTCAGCACAGTTCCCTCCACACCTATCTTCCAGAGAGAAGAGCAGAATCATCAGAAAAAGTGCCTCATTCACTTGGATCGGGGGCAATCTGTTCAAGCTTGGCCCCGATCAGATCTTAAGGCGTTGTGTAAGGGAGGAGGAAGTCTTTGATATCCTCCTCACTTGTCATGATGGGCCTTGTGGAGGGCATTTTGCAGCAAAGAGAACTGCCTTCAAGATCCTGCAGGCAGGCTACTATTGGCCCACACTTCATCAAGATGTCAGAAGATATGTCAGTCAGTGTGACCAATGCCAAAGAATGGGGAAACCGACCCAAAGGGATGAGATGCCTCTCCAACCTCAAGTGACTCTTGAGCCATTTGAGAAGTGGGGCATGGACTTTGTGGGCCCAATCAACCCCTCTTCGAGGCAAAGGACTTACATCATTGTGTGTACTGACTATTTGACAAAGTGGGCAGAGACCAAAGCAATCAAAGCAGCAACAGAAGAAAATGTGGCCGAGTTCCTAAGAGAGAACATCTTCTATAAGTTTGGCTATCCAAGAGAGCTGGTCACCGATCAAGGGAGCCAGTTCACCTCCAACCTGGTTGAAGATCTCCTAGCTCATCACAAGATCAAGCACAGGACTTCCACCCCTTATCACCCTCAAGCAAATGGGTAGGTGGAAGTCACCAATAGAGCATTAGAAGGGATCTTGACTAAAGTGGTGAGCAGCAGCAGAAAGGACTGGGCAGATCGCCTGGTAGAAGCCACATGGGCCTACAACACCACTTGGAAGACCACCACCAGTTTCACACCATATGAGCTGGTCTATGGGAAGAAAGCTTTGCTGTCCATTGAGTTTGAATACAACACCTTGAGGATGGCAGCTCAGCTGGACCTAGATCTCAGCCATGCACAACAAGAGAGGCTGCTGCAGCTGAATGGCCTGGACGAGCACCGCATGCAGGCCCTCCTTCACTCAGAAGTGGTTCAACTTCAGAGGAAGGTGTGGCATGACCAACATCTCCATGACAAGCAACTTCAGCCGGGAGATTGGGCTTTGTTGTATGATTCCAGATACAAAGATTTCAAGGGGAAGCTGAGAACCAGATGGCTAGGACCATATACAGTGGAGAAATGCCATGACAATGGATCTATCCTCATTCGAACCATTGATGAGGAAGCCATTCCCATGCTTGTCAATGGGCATCGATTGAAGATCTACAGGAGACCTCTCTCAAGACAAGAGTTTATCAAAACTATGGATAAATCTGTATTGGTCATAGAGAAGGGTTCTGCCTCTGCCTCTGGCACACCCTGAAAGAATATCTGGAAAAAAAAAATAAAAATAAATAAAGATCCTTGGGTGAAAACCTCTCTGAGGCGCCCAAGGCAGGTAGTAGGGGTGAAAACCTCATTGAGGCGCTCCTATTGCTTTTCAAAAAAAAAAAAAAAAAAAAAAAGAAAAAAAAGAGAAAAGGTTGAAAAAGATCCTTGAGTGAAAACCTCTCTGAGGTGCTCAGGGCAGATGGCACGGGTGAAAACCTCCTTGAGGCGCCCCTGTTATCTTTCAAAAGAAAACAAAAAAAACAAAAAAAAAAAAAAAGAGAAAAAAAAGAAAACACAATAAGAAAAATATGGTGAAAATTGCAGGTTGCAGATGCTCTATGGAGAAGAGGAAGCCCTTCAACTCACAGCCAAGGGTCCTTATTATGCTGTCAAGGAACCTCATCAGTACCTCCTCCAAGAGCACCCATGTTTTTCAAGGTATGTGCAATTTTATCATGGTTTGAATCTTCTACAGGAAGCTGCTGTCTTTCTACAGGAAGGCACAGTCTTTCTACAGGAAGGCGCGGATTTTCTACAGGAAAGTGCAGACTTTCTACAGGAAGGCCGAACTTTCTACAGGAAGCTCTGTGTCTACAGGAAACTTCCTGTAGGAGTTTTGGATGGCCAGAATTCATCTTAAAAAGAGATTTCGCTACCATGGATTGGTTTGGATGCATGCAAGCCTCTGTTGGCATCCTTGCACGTTGCTGTCACCATGCCCCACCACCCGTGTCGACATGCGGCCAAGTCCCTGCACAAACAAAGAAAATCGATGAGTTCTCGCAGGAAAGCCATTTCCAAAGTTAACAAATGATGGAATCTCATACCACATGCATCAAGAGCTCCGGGATTGTGATCGAGAAGCCAGAACCGCCATCGTGCAGCATGCACCCAAGGAGAAAGGACTGTTACGAGACCCCTCGCGGGGATCCTGTAACAGTTCAACCTGCTCGAGTGGATACCATTCACAGCACCGCCATCCGAAATGAAACGCGGGCGCATGCAAGCAAAACCACCCACTCCAGCGTTGGCAGCCTGTAACCACGAGCTTCCGGGTCTGTGTAATTCGCACGCAGTAGGTAGATCCGCTCACCATCGTCCGAGAACTGGAAAAATCATGTGCAGCCGCGCAGGTAAGTGTCTCCACCCTTCCTTCCATCAAATCGCATGAATCTAACTCTGAAATTGTTTGAAAAGCGTAAAATTGAATGGTTGAGCGGCCGTATGGCCAGTCGACTGGCCATGTCGGCTAGTTAAAGTGTAATTGGATGTTTGGGTGGCGGCCACGACAAAGAGAATGAACGGCATGCACGTGGGAACACTCTCGTCAGAAGCATAAGTTTAACAGGAAAGGCGGCGGCAAATCTGTGGGAACGAATGCAGCAGCAAGTGAATACGCAGGCGGAGGATGGATGACGTCGCCCAACGGTCCGGCGGGGACAGCTCATCCCCTGCGCCACGGATTGCGCCGATTCAAAATCCAATCGGCTAAATCATGCGCATGCATTTATCATCCAACACTTCAACTCGGATAGCTATTCTGATCTCCTCTGCACTTTGATACGCCGAGTTGTTGGCTACCAGAACGTTGGTGAAGCACACCGCGAGCGCGGCCAACTACAGTCCTCCCCGAGAATTGCGCGCGGCTTCTACAGGAACGCAGTTCTATAGGAACGCAGTTCTACAGGAGCGCAATTCTACAGGAACGCAGTCTAGAGGAACGTAGTCATCTACAGGAAAGCGGGTGCCTCGTGAAAAAGGTGGCCAATTAAGGAGGTAACCCTGAACTCTTAATGTAACTGGTTATTAGAAGTGGCAAGACCATCGTCCACGGTCGGGTTATAAAGATATTGGTGGAATTGTTGTTTGTTGTGACATTGCTACCGTTCTACAGGATGTTGGTATAAGTAGTCTGTGTTGAAATTTTGTATGTGCATGCTCTGTCTTCATAGACCAAATCTCTTTTGCATCTGCCACCTTTAGTTAAAACGACCGTGTTCATCATGCCGAGTGGGTTTATAAGACGAGAGCCCACTGATTCAACTAACTTAAGGAGAAACCCGGCAGTGGTAGAGCTCTTCACCAGAGCACAATGGATGCCTTTTTGTGATAAGCTGCAGGGCTACGATGATGAAGTAGCCGAGGAATTCTTGCAGGCTTTGAAGCCTAAATCCCAGACACTGGCCACAGTAAACTTCAGAGGTCTAAGCCTCAAACTCACCCCAGAACATATCAGTCGGATCACAGAACTTCCTATGGGTCTGCCGTGGGATAAATAAGAGAGAAAGCTGAGTCAGCAGGCAAAGAAGGAATTCTTTCCACCTGAGGAAGAATTCTCGGAGGATAAAAACGGGGTGAGAAGAACGAGTCTATCACCACCTTGGAATGAAGTCAGCTTGCAAATCATGAAATATATTACTTGTGAAGGCCAGTTCAGCATGGTGTATGCATATCACTTTCGGCTACTCACTGAGTTGAGGCACCGAATTGACCTTCCTGTAGAGCAAAAACTGAGCACCCCTTATTATCTCCTGCAGTCCCTAATGGAGTGTGCTACAAAGCTAAGAGAGGGCATACCTGATCAGATAGCCCACCATGGGTTAATAAAGCTGCTTGTGGAAGATGCATTGCACTCATATAAGGTCCCCCTCTCATGGGAATCCTTCCGCAATTTGACCAAAGATGGGGATATTAAAATGTTGATCGAAGAAACGGGTTCCTCTAGCAGTGAGGAACACGAAGCAGTGGCCGAAGAACAAAGGAAGAAGCATGAGGAAAAGAAGGACCAAGAAAAAGGTGGCACACCTATCCTGTCAGCAAGGGAAAAGAGGATGAAGAGCAGAATGGACAAAGCAGAGGTGGCCCACGTCAGCCCAAGTACCTCAACAGCACCTGCACCCAAAGCAAAAAGAAAAACTCAAGCAGGCAAGCAAGCGGAAGTGGAGACACCTGTGTCTACAGGAAAGCAAAAACAGGCTTCTACAGGAAGCCCGAAAACACAAACTCAGGCTTATACAGGAAGCCTAAAAATCATTGAAAAACAGGCTTCTACAGGAAGCCCGAAAACAAAGACAAAGGCTTCTACAGGAAGCCCGAAGATCAGTGAGAAACAGGCTTCTACAGGAAGCCCAAAGGCAAAGACCAAGGCTTCTACAGGAAGCCCGAAAGTGCAAACACAGGCTTCTACAGGAAGCCCGAAGACAGAGACAAGGGCTTCTATAGGAAGCCCGAAATTGGAAAAAGGGGCTTCTACAAGAGGCCCGAAAGTCATTGAGGAACAGCCTCCTACAAAGAGTCTGAAGGCAGAGAGAGGGCCTTCTTCAGGAAGCCCAATGGCGGGAAAGAAAGAATCTTCTACCGGAGGCCCAGAAGTGGGCAAAGCAGGGTCTTCCACAGGAAGCCCGAAATCTGAAAAGGAGGGGCCCTCTACAAGGAGCTCTGAGAGAGAAAAACGCAAGAAAGAGAAGGCTGGCATTCTCGAAAAGGAGGCAGCAGCAGCACTGGCTGCCCTCAGTACACCTCCAAAACCGAAGGAGAAAAGGGAGAGGGAGACCCCTCTACCATCTGAAGACAGGAGAAGCAAGAGGATGACCACGGGCAAGCCATAGCCTCCACCCAGTAGCCAAACCACTTCAGGGGACGTCCCTACTTCACCCAGTGCAAGAACCCCCTCTAAAACATCAGCCACCCCCGAAAAGGGGAGCCCAAAAATAACTTCCTGGACACGAAAAATAGGCCAGTCGCCTTCCGAAGCCCAGCTCAAGGAAATAGGAAAGGGGAAGGAAGCATCACCTTCGTCACCACCAGGGGCAACAAAGGCAGGGCCGCCAAAAACGGGAAAGGAAGAAGCGCCACCCTCGGCAGAAAAGGCAGAACCACCAAAATCAGGGGAGGAAAAGCGTGCTCCGGGCTCTAGTTCTCGGCCAAAGACGAGGAGCCAGGGCAAAGTTTCTCAAGGATGAGCAAATAGTTTAGCTGGGGGGTGATGATGAGCCCCAATTTTTGGTATAATTTGGGCTCATTTGGCCTACTTGCTTTGCTCAAACCATTCACTTTTTACTGCTTATGCATGCATTTCTTAGTTTATTCGTGTTGTTTGTAGGAAGAAGGGTAGACCTTTTATCTACGTGACTAATGCATGATGCTTTCAGGTTTTTGGCATTAAAAGGGAGAAAAAGACAATGAAAAAGGAGACAATGAGGTGGCACTGCTGGTTTTTAGGAGAGGATGTCCACGGTCTTGGGGACCTTCGTCATGATTCCCACCAAGAACTCCGAGCTCCAATCCATCTCCCCACCGAGCTTAGAAGCAGCCAGCTGTTCTACAGGAACAGCAGTTATAATTGTTCTACAGGAACAGTAGTTATGACTGTCCTACAGGATCAGCAGTTAAACTTTAGTTGGACAGCCGAGCTCCTAAAATCAAGGACATCTGTTGGATGATCGTTTTTGCATAAATACTGAGGCCGTAGCCTTGCAGAGAAGCTTTTTGAACCTTGGCATTACTCTTGTAATTGGAAAGTACGAGCTAGAGCTCAGTCTTTGTTCCTTTTTGTAAGCCAATTTGGCATGACATCAAATTCTGAATAAAGAAGGCAGATTTTGATCTAGTTCTAAGTTTTTTCAAGGAGCTATAGCTCTCAGGTTAGGGCCCAACCTGAGAGCAATAGATCTCCTCAGTGTTGTAATGTGTTTGCATTTCCTTCCAGCACTTTGAGTTTGTTTATTTTCACATGCAATTCGAATTCACAGTTTGGTAATTTAGTCGTTTTCATGAGCATAGATAGGACTAGTTTATGGTGATTTGCTTTCAGTTGCTTAAGTTTGATAGGAGGATAGATATAATCTCTTGGAGCTCCAAGGAAAAAAAGGTTGAGGAAGTCTCCACTGCCATCTCTGTTTGGAGATTGGAGTGCAGCCTATACCAACCACAAAAATACCCAGTTCTTCACTTTATACATGCTGCAACATAGTCTCGTTTATGATAGATCTTTCCATGCACTTCACTCTTGCACCATACACCTTCATCACCGCTTCATGCACATTCCTCTACACGCTTTATATTGCTGTTCATTGAGTTCATAGCACAGGTAGCATAGGTTAATGAATTTTCATCTTGGTGACAGTCATAAGCCATTTGTTTTATTTACACTGCTCTTCATCGTTCTATTACCTTCTTCTTCGTCTTGATCACGCATACAACCACATCCTTGACCTCTGCTCCGCTCTGTTATCTCCCAAACTCCTCCACTCCTCACGTAACTTCATTCTTTAGACATTTCGTTGTTATAACCTTCCATCCATCAACCCACTTCATACACTCATTCTCCATCCTACTTCTCCACTCCTGAGCCATCACCAGCTTTATTCCTACCTTGCACATCTCCCCCTACCATTCCATCACTCCACCATCACTTCAAACACCCACGGTAGGTCATCCTGTAGCAATTTGTAGACTTCCTGTAGAAACCCCTGTGTTTCCTGTAGAATCCCCTGCAGACATCCTGTAGGAGGCCACTCACTCGGTTGCTGAGCCTCTAAACGTGAGGAACCTCTGTGGACTGATGCTAAGGATCTCTGGGGACCTCTCCTAGCCTCCCCAACCTTTCCCAAGCTTTCCTTCCTTCCGCATCACATCTGCACAACCAAACCCTAATAAGCACAAAATCACAATCACTCCATCCACTTAAAGAAAAAAATACAAAAACATGTCTTTTAAGATGCAAGTAGATTAGATTCATGCATTTTCACTTATTAGAAGTAATGGCATCATTGGTAGAAGTTTCCTTCACATTCTTTGCATCATAGAGGTTAGACTAGTTAAATTAGGGTTTCCTAGGGTTTCCATGTTTTGATTTGCTTTCAGTTCATTTTTGCCAAGTAGATTAGTCTTCTTTGAGCTAGCTTTCGTCCATCATTTAACAAGATTCTTCTGAGAGCCTATAGAAGTTGGCTTGAGCCCTAGCGGACTTGTGCCAGCTGACCAAGTGACAGCTGCGACAAGAGCTAGTACTTGTGCATACAGCACCGTCGCTTCCAAGTTTGTACGAACTACCGGGTTGATAAAATTAAGAGACAGGAAGCCCCAGGAGTTGTAGCATTATTGCTACAATACTGGAGCTCACCAATATGTACACCTCTTCCTCAATCTGGCCATTGAGGAATGTATTCTTCACATCCATCTGATGGATCTTCCAACCCATCTATGCTGATAGTGCCAACATAGATCTGATAAATGAGTACCTTGCAATAGGAGAAAAGGTATCATCATAGTCAATCCCCTCGACCTGTAACAAGCCACAAGAAACAAATCTTGCCTTATGCTTCTCCACACTACCATCAGTAGCTTGCTTTACCTTGTAAAGCCAATGGGAACTCACAACTGACTTGTTCTCCGATCTCGGAACCATGTCCCAAACACTATTACGAACTATGGAGTCATACTCCTCCACCATAGCGTCAACCCAAATCGACTACTGCACTACTTCCTCAAAAGAATATGGCTCGGTCTCAACACATTCCCCAATAAGGGCCATGCATCCAGTGTACCTCTCAGGTGACCTCCTTTGTTTGCACTGAGAATATGGTGCTCCCACATTCTCTCTTGCATTCTCCAACAATCTGTCACCTTCTCTTATGCGCTTTCGTCCATCTTTGGAAGACTCTGCTTGAGTGGATGTATCCCCTCCTGGAACCTCTACATGTGGCTGCTTTGCATCAGTCTGAGGCTCCTCCTCCTTAGGAACCAACAGTTCCTCCACAGCCTATAGTTGGAGCTCCCTCTCAAGGGAAACTCGCACGACCTTCTGCTCATCAAACTTGAGATCTCTGCGAACCACTATCCTCCAACTGGTAGGTAAGTACACCAGATAGTTGTGAGGTGTACAATGTACCCCACAAATATCCCCAACTCATCTCTCAGCTCAATCTTCTTCCATGCATCCTTTGTCACATGGAAATATACCGATGAGTCAAAGATCCTTAAGTGACCCACATTTGGTCTCTTACCGAAGAAAGCTTCCTTTGGTGTCTTCATCCCAAGTATGCGATGCAGGCTTATATTCTGCAAATAGATGACTGTGTTGCATGCCTCAGCCCATAAGTGAAGTGGTAGGCCTTGGTCATGCAGCATTGCCCGTGCTTCCCCTACAATAGTTATGTTCTTCCTCTCTACCACCCCATTCTATTATGGGTTATGAGGTGCCGTCTACTCTCATTTAATTCCTTCCACTACACAGAAGTCCTTAAACTCTTGAGAGACATATTCTCCACTATTGTCACTTCTCAAGGCCTTGATCTTCTTCCCTGACTCTTTCTCGACCAAAGCTTTGAACTCATAAAACATTGTGAAAGTTTGGTCCTTCTTCTGCATGAAATAAATCTAGAATTTATGAGAATAGTCATCAATGAAAATCACATAATACCTTTGCTTCATTGTGGATGCCGTCAAGAATGGTCCACACAAATTAGTATGAACTCACTCTAAGATAGCCTCTACTTGACTGTCTTGATCATGAAAGGAATACTTGGTGTACTTCCCTAAGGTACAACCTTTGCATGTGTCAACTTGCTTAAGTTTACCTTTGGGAAGTCCTATAGATATCTGTTGCATTATCTTCAAAGCCCCATGATGCAAATGGCCCAACCACATGTGCTACAACTAACCAATGTCTTGGTTTTGCACCAATTCTGCTTTTGTACTCAATGTTGCACAATCATCTACCTCTAGTTTATAGAGATTCTTCACCCGAATCCATATCCTCTTGGTCTGACCCGTGTCTATGTGTCTTAATAATGCCTTTCATTTATTGAAGACAACATCGTAGCCTTTGTCCTCCAACATCGCGACTTAGTCTAGGCACATACATCACATATGTCAAGGTGAGAGGAGCTCCATGCTCCCTCTGAAAAGAAACCATGCCCACTCCTGAAACACTATACCTTCCATCGTCACCCATCTCTATGTGCATCTTGAGGTCTTTCTCCTCCAAGGCACTGAATAATTTTTTATCACCGGTCATGTGGAATGAGGCTCCACTATCAAGATACCAGACACAACCCATCATCGATGACACCATGCATGCGATGAGGGTAAAGTCCATTTCGAACTGAGAGGCTAATGCCTCACCTTCCGATCCTTCTGAGGATCCCTTCTTGGACTTCTTCGATGGGCAATTAGTCGCATAATGTCCCATCTTGTGACAATTAAATCATTTTACTTTAGACATGTCACCCTTCTTCCCTCCATGAGAAGAATTCAATTTGAAATGGGAAACCTTCCTCTTCCCTTTCCTTTCCTTACTTGCTACGGCTAGATTTTCTTCATCATCATTCTTGGATGAAGAACCATCTCGTGTGCTCCTCCTGATCTCCTCTTGCATAAGATCCGACCACAGTTGTTCCCAATCCGACAGTTTCTCCCTTCTGTTCATAGAGTCCTGGTAGCTATTACAACTCTTTGGAAGGCTAAGGAGAGCGAGGCTCACCATATCATCATCAGCAGTAGTTATTCCCACACTGCCAAGATCATCTCTGCAGGTGGTGAGCTTGTTCAGATATGTGGAAATAGTATCGCACTTCTCCATCTTGATTCTTCGAAGCTTATCCTTGAGCACCAATTTCCTTAGGTCGCTACTATTTTGGTAGAGGTCCTTCAATGTCTTCCACATTGAAAATGGAGTATCCTTCCCATGGATACTCAAGACAATATGGTCTCGAACTCCCTCAAGGATGATCTATCTCACCTTTGTCACACACTTCTTCCACTCAGCCAACTCTTGTGCATTAGTTGAAGCTGGCTTTGGGCTTTCTTGATCAATGAATTCCTTGAAGCAATTGTCTTCTAATACAACCTCCATTCTATCTTTCCATGCTATGTAATTTGAGCTACCTTCCAAGGCATACTTGAGTCTCAAGCCATAGAATTCCATTAGACAACCTTGAAGTATGATATGAATTCGATTTGCACCTGCAACCCCGAACTTAAAACTTCGAATTCTCTTCTTAGTATATTGTTCATAGCTCTGATACCATGTAGAAAGTTTGTAATAGGTTAACCTAATAATGCAATATAAATCAAAGCAAAATACTATAACCTACTTCTACTATCAATTTGCGGAAGCTTAAATATTGATCTAAACAATATAACCAGAAGAAGAAGAATCAATGGCACAATAGACATGAAAATACTTTGGGGAAAGTATCAGATAAAACCCCACACTATTGTATTATCATACATGGTGGAAATACATAGGAATTATATAAAGCCTTAGCTCTCACAACTAGCTAGCTCTCAGTACAATCCTAACAGATGCTCATAGGCAATCTTGGCTTCTCTCCAGCCTTCCTCTCTACCCTCCAAGCTCCTATTTCCTTGCGTTGTTCCTTGTGGTTGATTAGCCTATTACCAAGTAGAAAAACAAACCTTCAAAACTGCACAATCCTCAAGGATGAACACTTGACTGCATGCATGAGTTTCCTCCATGAGAAAACACATGCAAATGATAATACATTGTCCTTGAACATAATCTCAACTGGGTCTTTCTCATAATAGACATGCATGAGTTTCTAATGACGCAATCTTCAGTTTACTGGAGTAGCACTAGTTGAGTGCATTAATGCATCAACTGTTTGTTAACTCACTATTAGTTCCTCAAATAGTTTGGAACTAATTTAATTGGACTTAACTCAGTAAAATGAGTTAACTAATTACAACTCAAATATAACTCAATCTTATCTCCTCAATTTAAGGGATAACTCTTGCAAGACTTCAGAAAGACTTCTAACTTGAATTTCTCCAACTAATTAATTTAAAATTAATTAATTAATTATTTTCAAGTAGTTGTTAAGACCAAATTTGATTTTAATTCACAATTTAATTCAAGGACAAATTAAATTGGAATATTCTTGTTGCCATAGTTCAACACTTTTTGAGTCGGCTATCCTTGTATTATTTGTACTTCATCACTTCATGACTTCATCCATACATCACATCATATTTGTTTGTTTCGTGTTGATTGATGGGGGATACATCATGGCCCTCCTTCAGTGGATATTCTCCTATCAACTCCAAATCATTATCCAGGAGATTTATCTAGGAACTAGTAAGTACCTTGGAGCTTCTAGACCTCAGTGGTAGGCTTGCTTGGGATCATTAATGGCTCTACATCATTGGCTCTTGATTGGTTGAATTCACTGGTGTTTGACGTCAACTCATCTATTCACACTTAGTGGACTGTACTAGGTACCTTGGGGTCCAATTTCCTCATTAGTGGATTCCCTCACATATATTAGTGGTTTACCTCATTGATTGGTAATCAAATAATTTCTACCATTATCGACATCAACTTACTTATTCGCATGATGTATATTCTTACCATCAAGGTTATGTCAAAGATCTTAGGTTAGGGTTATCTCACACTTATGTGGAATCCTTCCCAAACTGCATTTGAGTTATGTATCATTTATGTGCTTTGAGGGCTATTCTGGGGCACCTTATGTCTATTATGTGTCCATAGTCTTACTGATGTATATTGTGACATAGATCCACATTGTATTTGTTGGTGGCAATGCTCTATCTATTTAGCCACATGGATCCATTATGTATGTCTTCGTGGCCATGTTCTAGCATTTCAAGTCATGAATCCACAGTGTATTTAATGGAAACCATGTTTGGTATCTTCTTATGACTGAGCATGGATATGCCCACCTCGGGAATTTTATCAGCAGAGTTGAGACTTTAGCACTTGAGTTCCTCTGAATCCAACTTCATAGTATTGGCTCCTTCCTCCCATTTTTAGCTTTGAGTATTATTGTAATGCATTTCGGCCATCATTTTCTCTTATGAATGCATGCATTAGGGGGCATATGTTATAACCATATTTTTCACTCCATTATAGTGAGAGAAATCCAATTTAACTTACCTCAGTTGTTTGGATAAATTTCATCCCCTTTTCACCTTTTCTTTTACTTATGTGAGATTTATCCTAGAATAAAAGGGTCGAATTACATGATTGCATTATTTCTCATAATTAATTTTCCAAAATATTATAATTATGAGATAATAATTATTTTATAATTGAGATAATTAAGAAAAAGCTCATAATTGTGAAAACGATTTCTAGATTTGCAATTCCTAAGGAGATCAACTTGACCCACTTTTGTATGAGTTTTATAGGGGTCCATTATTATAAAAGTTTCCTAACTTCTTAAGACCCTATGTGTTTAGATACATTCTTCCAAAGGATAGGATCAAGATAGATGTTGGGATGGGGCCCCCACAGGTAGAATGGAATTAATTAGCCATTTTTTGTATACAATTTTGTAAAAGATGTAAAGTCTCCATGATTTATGGAATAGGAACGCATAGATGAATAAGAATCAAAGGGGCTGAGCCCCTTGTTTTAAATAAAGTTTTGAGTCAGCTTTGATATTTACCCATGGTCCATGGACCATGGCATTGTATGGAAAAGTCTATAAATAGTCGAATCTTAGCAAGTCTAAGGGTAAGTTTTGACATATAGTTTTTGGATAGAAAATTGGGTTGAAGAGTCTTGGGCAGGAGCTAAGGTAGGAAGGCTCTACTTCCTACCTAAATGCACAGAGGCCTGGGCAGAGTCTGCAGCTGAGTATGCGGACACCTATATCTGAGTGTGTAGGGTAGTTTGAGTTTGTCATCGGTAAATTGAAGATCAATAAAGAGAGTTTTCTAAAGAATTTTTGAGTATTTCTATTTATATATGTTAATGTTATATGCTACTGAAGAACGACATGTTTTATGAAATATTGATTGAATGCTATGTGATTATCTTGAATCTATATTAATAATGTATGCAATGAATGCTCAGGAACTTTCGCGAAGTTTCTGGTGAATTCTCTTATGTTTTCTGATAAATTAAGTAGATCTGCACGACTTCCAATTTAGAATCCCTTTCTGATGCACGTAAGTAGGTAAATTGATTGTTAAAGGTTCACAAGGACTAATCGTGGGCCTTCACGAAGGTCTGAAGGTAGCTTTAACTAAGTTGCAGTAACGTGCCCTAGAAGTTTATTGGTCTACGTGGAGGCAGATCCAAGGCACTGAAAGACATCACACTAGTCTCTCGATGTAGAAACTTGGTTCTTGCATCCCCCCATACTGCTTCGGGTGAGATTGCAACCTACACTACGTGGATTTTTTCCGATAGGGCTAGTAGTGTAGGGTTTTGTTGGTTGGTGCAACTAACTCTGAACCTGGGCCAGGACCCTGTAAGCCAAAAAATGGGTCCGTTGTTGGGACCGGGATCTGCTTGAAAGAGATGTGTGATGTCGCATCATTAGAACCCGACTAAGAAAGAAATTAAAAAGTGGTTGGATCGGAAGATTCACAAGTTCACAATGCAAGAAAATAGGAATCTACGCCTATTAAAGGAAGAGTGGTTGAAGAGATATCTGTATACAAAGATACACGAGATCTTCCAATGCACCTTCCCAATTGCACTATATGAGTGGTTAGCTAAGTTGACAGATAGTCAAGGGAGGTGGAAGCTCGATTGTCCTATAGTGTGGTCTCTAGAATTAGTGCGATGAATAGAAGCCTCTGAAAACAAGATCGTCTGAGCTCTCAATCATTGACTCGATCGAATTCTAGGAGGATTTTTTATAGAATTTGCAGTTGATACCTCAGACAGCTATAGCAAAGATTCTTCAAGGGACCGTGAGGTAAGTATTTAAGATTGTTGAATACTTGTATTAAAATGCTATTATGTGAAAAATAGGTAATGCCATTACCTTAATTTTCAGAGCTACACAAAGTGAAATATTCTTTAGAAATCATGAAGGATCAGGACCAGTGTATAGTCCATTGATTGGACCTCCTTCAAATGACGACAAATTGGCAGGGTGGAATACACCATGAAGAGCTGTTCAACTAATCACTCAAGGAATTCCTAGGACAAATCATCCATCCACTCCACCCCCGCCTCCACTGCCATCACATACACCTTTTCCCACACCTCCACCTCCATCACCACCTTTCAACATGGAAAATGCTATGAAGATGTTGATCTTCAAGGGCATAGGAAGTGAAGATCCAAAGAAGTTCTAGTTTGTTGTGAATGTTCTGTGGACAACACAACGGATCACCGATGATAACATAAAGAAGGCACAATTGGTTACCGCTTTACAGGATCACAAGCTAACTTGGTACATTAAGTATTATGCTAATAATCCTCTTGCAACTCTAGCATAAACTATGACGGCTTTGAACAAAGATTTTAGCAAGCCTAATTCTCACTCACAGTCAGTTATTGAATTTAAATATATCATAATGAAGGTCAGAAAGATGCCTTGGGACTTTGATCAGAGGTTGAAGTGCCAGATCTAGATCTGATCCTCTCTATAGGGACTCTGTCACTGACAAGTCTGCTCTTAGGTATACAATAAGCTCGAACCATCTCTAAAGTGGATCAGGGATCAGGCTTACCACTGGTCAAGTTTTCCCGTGCTCCTCTACATGACAAACCTGTCAAGAAATATATATCATCTCGATCAATAGCCAGCTCATGGTCCCCGATCCTAAACACCTATTCATTTTTATCCCGGTGCTGAATAATCTAGCTCAAAAGGTCCTCCTAAACTTTCATCAAGTCCAACTGTGCATACTTCATCAAACCACATCAATGCAATGCAAGTATGCAAGTTGGATTATTTCGCATAAGCAATTCTTGTCAATCATGGGCCCATTCTCTCCATAGACTAGTCATAATGGCTCAAAACCTACACAAATCAACCCAAAAATCAGTGCAAATGGGGAAAAAATGCTCAAGAAGTCACTTCCTGGGGTTTTGGGGTGCTCCCTCATGCACTAATGCCCCTAGTGTAAAATAGGGAGGATTAACACCCTTTGCCAGGTCGTAAAGGGTGTTTAACGCTCCCTACATGCCTGGAAGGGAGCGTTAGGTGCAATAAATGATGTAGGGTTGCCCAGCTCTCTAAAAATACACCCAAAAAGTAGCTAAAAAAGGTTGAATAATGCAAGCTAAGGGTATTGGAATCTACTTGGGACTGGCGGCACGTCAAATGGTCGCCCGGATCTCCCGCAATCGTCCATGGAAAATATGCTCCTCTTTAGCTCCAAAACACTCTCACATCTCTCAAATGATGCAAATGGTGAAAGTGGAGGCTCAAGAACTCCCTTATAGTAACTTTGGAGGCATGACTGATCTTAATTGAAGTCATTAAAGTAGAAGTAGTCCATTTCCTATGATATTTATCATGCGCCATGACCCCATATTGGTAGAAATTGCTCATGTTTTGATGAAAGAGCTTTTAGGGTTGAACGACATAAATGACCATGATTTTGCATGTCTAGACTCATTAAACTAATTAGATAGGGCATAGATTTGCTATTTTTATGATCCTTTTCAAACTCTTAAAACATGAAAAGATTGATGAGTTTACCGATCTAGACTCACTAAACCGATAATATGGGGAAGGTGGACAATACAATTGCTTTGTGTTCAGTATTGTGAAAAGAGTTTTTTGGCAGCAGGCACTCCCTTGAACATGGAATGCCCTCAGATAAACCTTCCTTGTGACAGCCTCTCAATATGAACCTTACCATCCTATGAGTTTATCCTATATAGCCCAATGTTCTTGCATCTTTGTATTGTAACACTCTTTGGTGTTCATGAGTCTATTTCTGCATGAACAATGTAAACTTTGAAATGAGAACTAATACTATTACCCGTTTCGTAGAGATGCAAAAAAATGACCTGATTTTGAAAAGGGGTGATGCAGAATACACATGTTTTTTTTAGAGCATAGTTTTTGGCACTTTAATTTTTTTCATGTGCATTACGTTTTAGAATGGTAGTGATTTTCATGCTGATTTTAAAAAGTGTGTATTCTGCATCACACCCTTTTTTTAAAAGACCTATTTTTTGACTTTAAATTTTCTAGTGTATGAAATGTAAATAATTATTTTCTAAATTTGATAGTTTTTGAAGTGGTCATTTTATTCATATTTTCTTGTTTTCTATCTTAATTTTAATTTTTTTTTTAGTGGGGTTTTTATTGTTTTTCATTTTTAAATTAGAAAGTCGATAGTTTGAATTTTAGATAATCTACATATTTATACATCTTTAGTCAATTTTTCAATCCACATGAAATAATGGTTTCTAAAAAGCAATATTTTTTAACAATGGACATAAAAATAACCATTTTTAACATAAATATAACAAAAAAACTAAACGTTTGGATAATTTTTTGCTAGAATTAACATGTCAAAATCACAATTTTTATACAAAAATATTAACTAAAAATGGTCAAATAATAGTTTTTTTTATGAATTTCATGTCAAAAAAATAATAATAATCACTTTTTTCTCAAAAAATAATAATTAACTTAAAAATCAATGCAAAAATCACAAATTACAAATATTGAACACATAACAACTTTAATTGATTGATTATTCTTTTCATAAAATTTTAGAGTCAAAACATTGCAAAGCTTGATATCCAGGAATAACTTAAATTTAATCAACAATGTCACGTAATCCAAACTCTTCGTCCTCTAGAGTTTCATCATTGTCTTCTTCCACAATATTTTCTGCTTCCTTTTGCGCATTTTCCTCTTCTAATGGGTCTTTGATGTCTGCGAATCTCCCAATATATGTCTTTCCAAACATTCCATGTAATGGTGGTTGGGGTTCCTTTGCCTTTTTTGCCACACGTGATTCACTAAAGTCCCCTTTTTTCAACCCAATTTCTTGCATTGCATCTGGAAGAAATTGAAGAGCATTAATTCTTTGCTGAATGAAATTGCATTGTAATGGATCTTTCTCAATTGCAATGCAATTTCTTCCTTTTTGAAGGCAGCATGCTAGTGTTGTACCTAATTATCAAGCACAAAAAAAATAATGAACTAAATTAGTACAGTGACATATTAATTCAAAAAAGAACATATTGAAATTCAATTCCATGTGGCAAAACCTACCTGAGCCAGAAAATAAATCCAGAACCCAATCTCCTTCATTTGAACATATGTCTATAAGATAGTTAATCAATAATTGTGGTTTTTGATAAATGTTAACTATCTCTCCTTTCGTTTCTTTGTCTTCATATGTTAGTTTTCTCACAACAGCATCATAAGTCAGTATTTGGCTATGACTCTTTCTATCCACCCGATTAAAAATCATAGACATATGGCTATCATCTTTTGCCCAACCACCAATATGAATGGACTCACAGTCATTTATAAATTGTTGATCTTCATTGTTAAGAAGATTTGACCTTTGCCTGTAACATGAAATAGTAAAAGTTTAGTTAACTTGTACATAAATGAATTTTTCAACATTAATCAAATATACTTTTTAAACGTCTTAACATGTAAGTTGCATCCTTGAATTTGTTTTCCCCTTGAAGCTTGATAATATCATTGCCAATTGTGTGTTTGAATGAAATGTCACAAATCTCCATAATGGTGATGACGTCACTTCTACAAATCCCGCAACCACTTTATTAAAAGCTTGATAAGTATAAGGGTCACTATCATAGTAAATGTTTGGAATATTGAAACCATGGGGAATATCCGCAATAACTAGGGAATAATCCCTTTTTGTATGAGTTTAGCAATGTCTTCATAGTCGCCTTGTATTACTTGATATTGAATAGTGTCTAGCCCATTCCAAATGAAATTATTAAGAGTTTGATCAATTTCAACATTCTTAATTCGTTGCTTCCTCAGCCTTTCAATCTTTATTTTTTCAATAAAAGTCTTGAAACTGTCTGGTGCTCCATTATCTTCTTTCCTCATCTTTTATCAAATAAACAAAAATATGTGTAAGTTTTAAATTAAAAATAGTACACAGATGAATAAAAATGAATGTATAAATCAAGATACCTTTTTAAATGCAAGATAAAAAGCTTTTAATGTTGATGTAGAACTTGAATCTGGATAGTTGCATACAACATCATCCCAACTATCTTCATTCAACAATCTAACCATTTATTCCTGAATTTTCACGTAAACTTTGTGACTGCGTAGATAAAGCAAGAAAAAGTTAATATAATGATATGTATAACAAATACTACCAAGAACAACATGTTTTATTTAAAAGATAACTATAATCCTAGAAATAAGTAAAAATAATTCAGCAAACTTACTTTTGAAACTCTTCAGACATTTCTTCCAATGATAATTCCCCTGACCTCACACGAGATAATATTGTTTTGACAATTTTTTCATCTTTCACTCCTTGCATCGCCCTCCAAGGTGTGATGGTCATATCGTCTGGAAGTTGCTTCAGTTCAGGAGCTGATTTATTGTTGCTACATATCAATGGCTTAGACTTTTTGACCCTCTGGTTTTTAATGCCAATGTCTTCCCACATGCTAAAAATCTCATCAGTCAACTTCCAAATATCTCCAATTCTAAATGCCAATTGGAAAATGTTATCAAAACCTCTAAATAAATTGCTATCTCTGTTGTCTTTTCCACCTTTTGAATTGGTTTTCTCTTCAATTTGATAGCCTATTTCCATACAACATTCCTTTCGGAAATCTGCAGTAATATTCATCCTATCCCCACCACATTTTTCTAGGAATTCACTATGAATAAATCTAACCCTTTGGATGAAAGTCATAGACATCCTATATTCATTATCTGATTTATGATCCCATGCCACTAAATTTGCTTCTGTTTCATTTAAACCAGCATAAATGATACATTTCATTGTTTCAAAACGTGGGTTATTAGGATATTCCTCCATCAATTGTCTTTGAGCTTCAACAGAATGGTTCCCTCCAAGCACATAATAATTGTATTCAAAACATTTTGACTTATCAAATGCTTCTTTGTTGAGAACTTGAAGTGGATCAACAAGAAGCACATAACTAACCACATGAGCATATGGATTATACCTCATCAATGTCTTCAAGTTGTGAACATGTAGATGATGTGGCTTTCTGACTTGATATTGGCATTGTCCTTCACTTGCCTTGTATGTTTGTCTGACATTTAACTGAAATGTACGACCACCATCAATTAAGTTTCTCTTTGTCAAATTCTGTCGAATGGAATTTTGTTTTGTTTTGATAATGCCATCATCTAAATCAACTCCTGGTGTAATGATTTCTCTGCTTTCTTTTGAAGTTTCACTAGGTTCTTGATTGCTGGTAATGACTACTTCAAGATCTTCAACTCTACTTTTCTTCGTCATAACATTCTCAATAGATTTATTCTTGGGCATTGTTACTTTTGGTCTTTTATGACTTTTCTCAGTTCCAATGTCATCTTCAGTAATGGCAACAGATGCTTCACTGTCAATTTCAACTTAATCGTCCTCAAAAGTAACTTGTTTACCCTTGCTAGATTTATCCATCAGAGGCCTTTTCTTCTGATTCTTTGGATGTAGTTTTGTAGCATCATCAATTACTACATTTTCCATGTTTTCCATATCTTCTTCTGACACTGAGTAAAAATGGTTGACAACTTTCATGATATCATGCTCTATGAAATGAATGCCTCCCAACCTAATTAAACAACTTTCAACAAAATTCTGCCAAACAAAATATCATATGTCAATAAAAACAAAGTTAAAAAAATATAGCGAGACACTTTCAAGAACGCAAAATAAAAATACAAATAACAATACTTACGATGTTTTGTGTCATCTCATTTACGATTTGTTTACACAATTTTGTAGATACCTCTTTCGTGTCATATAATGAATATGATAGTCGGTATTTAATCCTTTCATGTGACTTGGGAGCTTTTGTAAGTACGTAAACAACTTCAGTGTTTGGTACCGAACACATATCTATGACTCTTCCCATCACCTCCAAATTTTCATTATTATGGGGTATATCAATATATAGATATATATTCACATTTGTGCTCTCTCTTTCTTTCACATACCAGACTCTTGATGGAAATTTCACCTCTTTTGAATTTTTCCAGTCTGAAATTATCTTCTTATCACTTAAGGCACTTGAAATATTTGTAGCCATGAGCTCAGGTGGAGTTCGTTCACCAATGTTTTTTGAAGATGCACCTTTAAGAGTCTTTGGTCCAGAAAGATTCACAAAAATTTTCCTTGATGCCATTTTCCTAAAAAATAAAAACACATAAATTAGTAAATAAAAAAACATATTAACTTAAATTAACAACCAAAATATACCATAAATTTTTTATTTGTATAATCAGAATCGCCCAGCCACCTCTAACGGGCAAGCGGGTCGATGGGCGGGCGGGAGGTCGGGTGAGGGATGATGGGGCTAAGTGGACATCTAGGCAAGTATGGGCGAGCCCCCCTACCCACGCGCCCCCCACAACCACCAAGCAACCTGTCCCCAACCCATGCCCTCCCCTCTACCCCCCATACATATGCCCCCCTCTACCCAACTGACCCCCCAAGCCCCTTACACATGCCCCCTCCCCTCAACCCCCTTACCCATGCGCCCCAACTCTCCACCCCTCCCGACTCTCCACCTCCCCAAAAACCCCTACCCACGCCCACACCCCTACCCTCACCCTCACTCCCCTCACCTCTTGCACCCCCAACCACCACTACCCCCCTACCCCAGCCGCTCCCCTCTCCTCCCTTCGCCCACACCCACTCACACCCCCCCCCCTCGGCCACACCTCTACCCTCACCCTCACCCTCTCCCCCCTCACCTCTCGCCCCCCCTCCCCCCCCCCCCCCCGCGAGCCCCGCAGCCAGCCTCCCCTCCCTCCCCCCCCCCGCTCCCACCACCCTCCCCTCCCCTCCCCTCAGCCCCACCTCCTCCCGGGACACGCCCCCCACCCTCCCCTCCCCTCCCCTTGGCCCCACCTCCTCCCGGGTCGTGCCCCCCTCTCGGTCCCACCCCCCACCCTCCCCTCCCCTCCCCTCGGCCCCACACCCCACCTCCTCCCGGGTCGTGCCCCCCTCTCAGGCCCCGTGCAGGCCCTCCGCCCAGTGTCGCGCCCCCGCGAGCCTCCCGGGGGCGGAGGAGGCCGACGGAGCGGAGCGAGGGGGAGGAGAGTGGAGGGGTGGTGCGGGGAGGTGGGGAGGGGAGGGGGAAAGGGGGGGGCAGCCGAGCGGGTGGGGAGGGGAGAGGAGGGGGAAAGGGGGGGGCGGCCAAGGGTGTGGGGAGGGGAGAGGAGGGGGAAAGGGGGGGCGGCCGAGGGGGAGGGGGAGGGGAGGGGAGGGGGCATGGGGGAGGGAAAGGGGGGGGCGGCCGAGGGAGGGAGGGGAGAGGGGGGGGGTGGGGGAGGGAAAGGGGGGGGAGGGCTCGGGGGGGGAAGGGGGGAGGTGGGGAAGGGAAAGGGGGTGGCGGGCCCGGGGGGGTGTGGTGGGGTGGGAAGGGCGGTCGGGGGGAGGTGGAGCCGGGCAGGGGGGTGTTAAGGAAAGACGAAGGGGTGGGGCACGGGGGGTAGGCGGGGGAGGGGGGGCGCATGGGTTGAGGGAGAGTGGGAAGGGACATGGGTGGCATGACGACGACCCACCCACGGTTATTGGGCGATTAAGTTTGATCGGGCCCACCATGTTCACGATTGACATAATTGTTATTTTGGCTTGGAAAAATTATTAATTTAAAAAATATATATATTCTTCATTAAATTAATTTAATATGAAAAATTTGAAGAAAAAAAATGAACTTACCTTTCACTTGCGATAATTGTTCGTTGAATATGTTGTTATATAGCTGCTCCACAAATTCACGAGTCTTTCAACGAACTTCAGAAAACCTGGATGTGACGTGAGTAATAGTGATAATGAAATTTAATATATAAGTGAAATTAAGAAGATGTTTTTCCGTACGATTTATGTGGGATAATTTGTTTTAAAATATTATAAAGTGAATATTGTAGAATTGTTTTACAATGGATTGAATGTGGGATTAATTTGTTTTAGAATATATTATAAAAATTAAAAAAAAAATTCAGTTGTTTAGTAAATATTATATGCTTTAACTATTAGAATAATTAATGTACAAGTTGTAGTTTACAATTTTAATTTTAGTGATTTATTTCATAAAAAAATTTAGTTTACGTTTTTCAATCAATTGTAGAGTAAAATAATAAAGGTAAATAAATCTAACAAACTTTTGGAGGGAAATATTTTCGCGAAAATTTTTGGAGGGAAATATTTTTGCGAAAATTTTTGGAGGGAAATATTTTCGCGAAACTTTTTGGAGGGAATATTTCATTCTTTAGGCTATATAATATTCTTAGGAGACTCCATTTGTATCATTCAACATCTCCTATTTGAAAGGGATGGATTGTTCTGATAGTGAAGTTTCGATTTATACACCATCAACATCTTCATCGCGTAACAACTCTATTCATATTGATGAATATAGCGGGAATTCTTCCACTATGAATAGAAAGTTAATTCTTCCACTTAGTCCTGATTCTAAATACTATGAGAGCAGCATTGATGAAAGAGGGGATGGAGAATTTCCAATTGATAAAGAGTCACAGATTCCACTTAGTCCTAATTCTAAGGACTATGAAAGCAGCGGTGATGAAGAGCATGATGGTGAAGTTCAAAAGAATGGAGTGTCATGATGTCCACTTAGTCCTAATTCAGAGGACTATGAGAGTAGAAGTTTTGAAGAGCATGATGGTGAAGTTCAAAAGAATGGAGTGTCACAGCGTCCACTTAGTCCTAATTCTGAGGACTATGAGAGCAGCAGTTTTGACGTGCATGATGGCAAATTTCAAAAGAATGGAGTGTCACAGTGTCCACTTAGTCCTAATTCTAAGGACTATGAGAGCAGCAGTGATGAAGAGTGTGATAATGAATTTCAAAAGAATGGAGTGTCAAAGTGTCCACTTAGTCCTAATTCTAAGGACTATGAGAGCAGCAGTGATGAAGAGTGCGATAAAGAATTTCAAAAGAATGGAGTGTAAAAGTGTCCACTTAGTCCTAATTCTAAGGACTGTGAGAGCAGCAATGATGAAGAGTGTGATAATGAATTTAAAAAGAATGGAGTGTCAAAGTGTCCACTTAGTCCTAATTCTAAGGACTATGAGAGCAGCGGTGATGAAGAGTGTGATAATGAATTTCAAAAGAATGGAGTGTCAAAGTGTCCACTTAGTCCTAATTCTAAGGACTATGAGAGCAGCAGTGATGAAGAGCATGATGATGAATTTCAAAAGTATGGAGTGTCACAGTGTCCAGTTAGTCCTAATTCTAAGGACTATGAAAGCAGCAGTGATGAAGTGCGGGATGATGATTTTAAAAATATTGGAGTATCACAGTATCCTCTTAGTCTTGATTCTAAGGACTATGAGAGCAGCACTGATGAAGGACACGATGATGCAGTTAGTCCTAATTCTAATGAGTATAAAGGTAGCAGTGACAAAGCACAGGATGTAGCATCTTCAATAAGTAAATAGCCACATTTTCAACGTAGTCCTAATTCTATGGACTATGAGAGTAGCACTGACAATACACATGAAGAAGAATATCCATTAAACATCGACTCAGGTTTTCCATTTAGTCCGAGTTCTAAGGACTATGACAGTAGCACTGAAGAAGGGGAAGATGAAGAGTATCCTCTAAGTCAATATTTGAAAATCAGAGCTGATCATAGTGTGGATAAAATTCCTCTTAATGATGATGAAAATTCTTATAAATATGATGATCCAATGATGGAGATGCTGCCAAGAAATATTGTATCGAGGAGTAGGAGCAGGCCTTTTCGTATCAATGCAAGCTATTCTAGTTATACAAGGGGTAGAGCAGAATATCTGACGAGAATAAGTTCTATCAGCGCTCTCATTTCAAGTGAATGTTGCCAAAAGAATTGCTTGAAACATATGGATTTCACATTTGCATTAGAAAGCAGGAAGAGATATTTGTCAATGAATAAAACCATGCAAAACTCATATTTAGTTGGTTGCATGAAATCTACATTGTCAGGTTATGATTATCATATTAGGAATTTATTATTGTGTAGAAAAGCTTTCAAAATGTTTCATTCAATTGGGAATTTTCGTCTCTCGAGAATTCAAGAAAATTTGGAAAAGGATCCCACATTTTATTCAGAAGTACGTCATAAAAGACAGTTTGGGCCATTATCAAATACTGCAATGTCATGGATGAAAGATTTCTTTTCAAAGCATGGAGAGTGTATGCCAAATAGAGAGACAATATATATTCCAGATATTTTTTCAAGACGAGAAATCTACAACTTATACAAAGAATATGCAGAAAGTGTTGAGGGACATGGCCAATTTATTACATATCAATATTTTGTGAATATATGGAAGAAAGAATTCAATAATGTCTGTATTCCTAAGAAGAGAAGGATGGGGATTTGTAGTACATGTGCTTCTCTTAAATAAAAAAGGGACAAATGTGTAGGCTCAGAAAGAGGTAAGCGTTCATAACTTTTACTTTTAAAATTGTATAGTCATCAACTATGAAAACATATTTCTTAATGAATTTCTTTTATGTTGTGCAGATTTAATTGTCAAAGAACTTCAGGAGCATCACGAACAACAAACAAAGGAAAGGAAGAATTTGTACAAGCATCGAAAGAAGTGTTATGATAATCCGAATAAATATTTGGGTTTGATAATTGATGGTATGGACCAGAAGAAAACACTTTTACCACATTTTGTTTGCACACCCAAAAATTTACAAGAGGAAAATTTTATTCAGTTTCACTTGGTCGGTTGTATGGTCTTCAATGGGAAAATGTTGCCAAGGGTGTACTTCATAGCTCCAAATATTCATAATGATGCAAATCTGACCATAACCATAATTCATGATGTGATTTCTCATTGGTCTGGTAATCTTCCTGAAGTTTTGTATCTACAATTGGACAACACTTGCCGTGAAAACAAAAATCAAGTTGTTTTTGGATATCTGAAAATGCTTGTTGAATTGAGAAATTTTCAAAAGGTAAGGGTTGGTTTCCTTCTTGTTGGGCACACTCATGACCATATTGATCAGATGTTCAGTCATTTTTCAGTCACATTGAGGAGGAAGGAAGTTGGGAGCTTGCCATCACTAATTGAATGTATTAAGAAATCATATATGCCAGAGCCTACTTTTGATGTGTTGGAAGAAACTGTTGACATGCGAAGGTTTATTCTAGGATCATATGGTGAGGGGAAATGCATTGAACAACTTAATGATATTAGCTTCCAACATCAATTTCGTATCAAAAAAATTGATGGGAAAACACTAATATGGGGCAAGAAGTTTTCAACTACTACAGAATGGGCATCATCATCAGGTTTGCAATTTTTGAAGTTCATTCCAGATCGTCCAATATTTGCATCAAAAATATTGTTATTACAATCAGTTGGTGAAGTTCATAATGCATGCAGAGAGAATAGACATATAAATTATTTTGATTGCTTAGAAGAAATTAAAAAATGTATTAGATATACATATGAGTACTTTAACATTGCTGATTCAGTTTGGTGGGAGTCATTTTTCAATAATCAAATTGATATCATTTCAACAACAACAAATGAAGATATACCTTTGAAAAATCCATTTATTTGGCCGCAAAATGTGTCGAATGAACATGAGGAAGTAAACATTGTTGAACAGCAACAAAGTCAAGGTATTATTAATTCTTCACAGGCAATGGAAAGAGAGATGTATATTGGTTCCAGAAGATCTCGTGCACAACGTGAAGCCATGGGAGACCTTTATAGGGGTTCAGTACATGATATTAAGGAGGGTTGCATGATTGCAGTGCTAGCAGATGGAGATCCCAATGGCTATCCATTTTGGGTTGCTAAAGTTATAAAGGTCTTTACAGAAAATGAGGATGTTACAGGTGTTGAAGTACATTGGTATGCCACAAATACACACGCATTCAATGGTGTGTATAAGCCAGAGATGGTAGTTGACAAAAAAGATGGCGGAAAAAGAAAAAGAAAGGGTACAAATATAAATTGTCGCCGCACAGACATATTAAAATTGGAGGATGTTGACATACTTGTTTATGACTTCAATTTAACAAAGAGAGGAACTCTTCGCTTCAAGACGATAGAGATTCTGAAAAGGTTGTTACCAGAAGGAAAAATGTTGACATGGGAGTGTGCTGAAACCAGTCGTAGATCTAGAAGACTTTTGAAACCTGGAATTTTGGGCATGCATGTGGACTCAGATGGGGCACTAGTTGATGAAAGAGAAGAATATGGAACATCTTCGTCAGCATCCGGTCACTCATCTGAAGATGTGAATTCTGATGGTGCGCAAGAAAATATGAGTGATTTTGAATAATTGTTTAAGACAGTTTATATAACTGATGTATGCATCGTATATTCAAATAAAATTAATGTTTTCCATATGTTGTTAAATGAGAAGTTATGAAGCATTTTTATGTTGTTGGATTATATGTCTTAAGTATGATAAATTTTATTGTTTAAATATCTACAATGCAATATCAAATTAGAGATATAATGTCTGTTTTATTCAGTATAGAAATAAAGACTTTGGAATTCATTTAGTGATATAATTTGTTCATAATGTCATGGTTTTTTAATTTTACAGTTGAAAAAATTTCAATTTCTTTTGTATCTAGCATGTTGTGGTTGAAAACACGTTAAATTTATACTTAGGAAAGAAAAATGATATTCTACCAAAAACATTAATGTGTTTTTTCCTCAAAAATAACTTTGTTTGAGACATAAAAAAATTGGTTTTATTAGTACTTTTAAAATTTTTTGAAAATTGACCCTAAAAAAAAAGATCATTCTTCCAGTATCATTACTTTAATTTTGAAGCTATATTTTGCACAAAAATTTCATAGTAAATTTCGTATTCACTGCCATTTTTAAAACATGTTCAAAATTTACACCTAAAAAATAAAAACATCATTCCAGTATGCACACTTTTCGTTTTTAGCACTGTTTTTGATGTTTTTTTGGGGTTTTTTTGGCCAGAGTTCCTGTTTTGAGTTTATAGTTCCCGTTTCAAAGTTTACATTGTTCATGGTTAAAACCATTTTCATGCATTCTATTGTTAAAGGGAAAACCTTTATCTTATGTTTCCTCCATCAAACCATCAAGCATATCCTATCATCATGCCCTCTGTTGCTTTGACCCAATGCTCAAAATATTCCTCAAAAAACAATCATTCTAGTTTGTTTCGTGTCGACTAATGTAGGACACCTTATTGCCTACCTTTCAACAGGCCCCTTCCTATCGACTTCAACACTCTATCTAGGAAGGAGACCCAGAAACACTTCAGTGCCTTGGTACTTGCAGACATTAGTGGCAGGTGACCTTATGTTTGGTCAAGGGTTTTCATTATTGGCTTCTGGTTAAACGATTCTATGAGTGTCTGTGATAAAAACATTATTCACACTTGCTAGATTGTACTATGTATCTTGGAGACCATCACCATTATTGGTGGCCATCCTTGCATCTATTAACAGTCTCCATTATTGACTGATAATAAGATGATTTCGTGCATGTTCAAACTCAATGCCTATATTCACATGTATCGATCTATGTTCCCACGGTGAAGCGGAAATCAAGACCTTTGGTAGAGGCTTACATCACTCAACCTTGTTTCCTCTCCCAAGTTTCATTTATTGTTTTTTGGAGACAACTCATTAGAATGATCATATTATGCCACAATTTCCACATTGTGCTTATCAACAGCCAACATCATCATATCTTTTTATGGAGAAAATCAGTCTAACATAGCTATTGAGTGTGGGAATGCCTGACTCAAGACATGATTTTAGTTGTTTTATATATGTGTGTTGTACCAGGTTTCTCATACCGCCCGAAGCTCCGATCCTCTCTCTTTTTTTTCCAAAGAAAAGGAGAGTTATATATAAAGTATTTCGGCCATCGTCATAGCCTCTAATCTCACACTTTAGGGGGCATCTATTATACAGGAAAATGACCTCCTCACTAGCTCAGAGGAGAAAGACATGATGATTGAAGGACTGACCAAGTTCACAAGCCTAATTGTCAGTCTAACATTGTCTAGACACTAGTAACCTGCTTTATAAAGCTTCCTAGCAAGGTTAAGGGTGTGTTAGTACCTAAGGTAACTATGTCTGTTACCTTGGGAAGAGTGTTAGTGAACCTTAATGAGTTTCTATGGTTCAAGGGAACAAGTTGATTGAGAAATATCTCGAGATTCTCTCTTATGTCAGCTCACAAAAGCAGGGAAACATCAAAACTCGGCCTATTTGGAGGAATTACTAATTCCTAATGGAGTATACAAACAGGAAAGAGCACAAAGGCATGGAAACATCACTGCTTTTGCCTAATGGAATTCATTAAGGACTTGGAAACCCTATCCTCACATGTTATATATGCAAGGCTAGGGCCATTACAGTGAAAGAGGTCAAACCATTTGAAAGGATTGCCCATTTGACTGTCGAGCATAGTGTCAGACTAAGGCATCAGAAGAGGTTAAGAAAGGAGAGAGAGAGAGAGGAGCTGGAGGGGTAAAGGAAGGTTGATACAACCGATGGTTGTAATCACTCTTTTCTACATCAATATAGAACTGCAATTGCGTTGTCCACTCCGCGGTGTTGGTAGTATAACTTGTTTATATGTTTATGCAATATTGTTATTATGAGTGGCTTAGATATATGCAACTAGATATCTTTATATGTTCATTCATTTTTTATCAAGGTTTTATGTTGTGATATTACGCTTGTCTTTTCTATGTGCAGGATTTGATATGGAGCTGGTTCAACGGTCTTTTGCCTAGCTACATTATGCTCTCCAGCAACACCACACTAAAACTTGAGCTAATAAGTCCTTCTTTCTTTGATATTCCTTTGCTAAGCATAGATATGCATGCATATTTGTGACAATTGCATCTAATCTTATAGTCTTCCAAGGATCCCGGGAAGATCCTTGAGGGGTTCTACATCACCAAACACCTGTGCATTAATCCCTATAGCACCCTTAGACTTCTCTTAGAAGGTTTTAAAGTTAAGAAAGAAGATGGTAGCCTTATCTATTACATTCTTACTAAGTTAGGACCAGCCTACTCTGTGTTTGTTTCCACCTTCCATTCTACTAGAGAAGCCTTTATTTCTCAAGGACAAGACTACGAGTGCCCCTCTTTTGATGTCTTTTGTGATTCTTTAATAAGAGAGCAAGAAAAACCCTTACATCTCGGTCTTCTTAATACTAGAAACTCTTCTAAGAAAGCCTTAGAAGCCTAGTAGAAACCAAGTTCAAAGAATCCTAATAAGCAACATCCTAAAAAGAATGGTCCTAAACCAAACAAGGGTCCTAAGCCATTTCAGTCTCAAAATGAAAAATCAACTCAACAAAATGATAAGGCAACTAAAAACAAAGCGAAGTGTTATAGACATTTTTGGGCACTGCAACCCCAATCTTATATGATGATAAACCAAGGGCTCTTTAACCCCTAAAAGTGTTGTTTCATACCCTAAAGGATCATGGTCAACTGATTACATCATTGCCCAAAAGTTCCACCTATAAAACCACTCAGAACTGGCCAAAACTGCACCATATTGACTCCTCCACTGTCAAGGTGTGATGCATACTGGCTGCTACACTAGCCAGGTGCGATGCATACTGAAGAGGCCTTCTGTAGGGTGTTATGAGTGAGAATGGAAAAAATGTCCGAGATAGTTTGCTAGGTGGATGCTCATGGAATCTTCTAGAAACTTCTCCTATGACACTTGCCTCTCTGAATTCGGCTAGGGATGAGTAAGAGATCCAAGAAATCTCCAAGTGGAACCAAGAACTATGAGTGGAATAACACTAATCAAAAACCCAGAGATGATTCACACCATTACAGACATCTATAAATGGATCCCTCGTCTGAGAGATCTAGAGGCTGGAATTTGGTAATTTGTAAGGAAGTGTTGATAGTTATCTTTGAGAAAGAGCATTGTATTGTTGGGTGATCTTGCTTTTCATGAGGTGAAGAGGGCTTTGATGCTGGGAGGATGATGCTGGATCAAATAGCTGGGTTGTAATTCTCCCTTCTATTTTAATAAAGTTCTTTGAGTTTTCCTCCATACAATCATGTATTTGTGAATCTTGTTATTTGTGAATGTAATTGTATGTTCAATGTATTTCTGATTCTGCATTGTTTATGATATAATAGATCGATATTCTTTGATGGTGTTTTATTACTTTGTTTCTACAGATATTCTCTAAGTGGGACAAGTAGGAGAGGATTTGCAAGCTCTATCAAGGGGGAGAGAAATCAAGCAAGGAGTCAAGCAGAAGATCCAGGTTGTTCCCTTTGCTTCTCTCTTATCTATCATACATAGAGGAAATCACAAATTGCTTTGATTGTTTGTTTATAGGATAGCTACCAATCCTAGTGGGACTAGCAGATCAAAAAGACACTAGTTTTCCCAAAAACAAAATGGTGACTTCACTGGGGATCGAATAGTTTGTTTGTTTGTCATTGATTATTTGCTTTATAAGCTATAGACAGAGCCTAGATTTAGCTAGAGAGCCTTCAAACTTCTCTTGCTCTGCAACTGCAAAGTAGATGAATGCTACTTCAATGAATATATGGTTTAGTTTATGATTTGAACATCTGACTTAAAAGCATTCTAGATGCCCTTTTGGTAGCTCAGTAACTTCCCAAGATTGTACCCCTGTACTTTTCTCTTTACTGTCCATCATAGCTCAGCTTAACTCACTGAAATCAGCTACAAATTTGAGACAAAACTCATCTCAATTTTGCTCCCTAACCCATTGCATTGTCTGCCACTGGAAGCCAATATGCATCACACTTCCCAATTGTAGCAGGTGAGATGCATCCCTGTTTCT
The DNA here is from genome assembly GCA_031772625.1 of Pinus tabuliformis. NCBI lineage: Eukaryota > Viridiplantae > Streptophyta > Pinopsida > Pinales > Pinaceae > Pinus > Pinus tabuliformis. The sequence continues at coordinate 1,173,404,812 of CM062818.1, read as the reverse complement.
GTGAAGCACAGGCGCAATGACTAAGTAATCCTATTTCTCTCCTTGAAATTTGGGTTTTTGTCCTTGTTTTCAACTCTGTTTAGTTGTTTTGCTGCTTGTGAACAGTATCTCATTGTTGAAGCCTCCTTGCATTACATAGTTCAGCCTCCATTTATTAGGATTATTAAATGTTTTTATGTATTTTTCCATCATTTACAATCCTTTTTTGAAAATTTGCTTGAATCAATTTGTCATTTTGGTACAAAAGTGTCGTAACTGTCGTTTTGTGTCAAAATGAGAAGTGTCATTGAGTCTTCCTTCTCTAGATAGTCGATTAAACTTTATGTCATGTATTTGATTTGATTTGTTGTTATTTGAAGAGTCAAAATATTTTTCTATTCGAAATTGAAAAGTGTTGTTAAGTCTTCCTTTCATTTTGAAAAATAAATTGTCGAAATGTCGCTTTGAAGAAAATATTTCAGATCTATACTTAGTTTTCCTTTTTGGCATTCTTCACATTAAGGGGAATGAAAAACAAATACATGCATTTGCATTTTCATTTGCATTTAGACTGTGTGTGGAAAATGATTTAGGGAAAGTGCATTTAGTGTGTGCTCTTTGCTCTTTCTTTGAAAGAATTGTAATCTTCTTTCCTTAGTAGCTAGGATTTTCATTGCTAAAAATAAACAACGATTGTTTATCATTTTAGATTGCATATTTAGGAATTTTACATCTACATCATGCGGTGAACCTTTGAAAGGAAAACTTCTAAACAAGATCAACTCTAAAATAAATTTCAATGAACTTAACAACGTGTTGGAACCTAATGCAATACATCTAGAGGTCTAAGATAGAGACGTGTTCTGGCATCGTAAAATCTAGTAACTATCATTTTCATCGAAGGTTGGGTGATTCCTCCTCTTTGATAAAACAAGTGCTAGCACAAACTTGTGCTCCCCGTACCATCGAGTATATATTGGGAGACCACAATAGGCTTATATCCTTTAGCCATAGGAAGCCATGTCTGCCACCCTATCGATCGTAATGCACTGAGCACAACATTCGGGAAGATTGACTATCATATATAAGTCCTTGGTAATTTCTCTTTAATTTATCACCAAGGTGTATATTGCAGTTTTGCGATTGGTTTGGTAATCCCTCTATCTAGATTTTCAGAGTAGTCACTTTCGTTCCTTTTCGATTCCTTAAAAGAAAAGGTCCATCTAAGCACTTGTCGCTTCAGGCTCATTAAAAATCGAAGGGGACTAGAGTCATCTTTAGCTTTTTCTCGACTCTTAAAAACTGAAAAATCAAAGTTGTGTCGAAGCTTCATTAAAATTTATTTAATTTGGAATAACATCCTTGTTCCTTCGTTGATCTTAGGTTGAGATAATGGAGCCCACCAATCATGGAATCCCTCTTGAGGGGAATCCTAGCCCATTTTCTTCGTGGGGAAATATTGGTGCTCCATGTATGGCCACATTGTCCCTTCCAGGAATCATAATTAGTCTGCTAGTATGGCTATTCTCAACCTCTGTCGTTCAAAATACTGTAATTCCTCAACAATCGAATCAGCAACCAGTTGATACTAAAGTTGACCCTTTGCCTTCTACTTCGTTTGTTTCTCCCTCCCCTTCTTCCTCTTTGCTTGGTGAAAATAGCAATGCTAGTAACTGAGTGACTGAGAAGAAGAAGAAAGGGAAGGAGAAGAAGAAGAAGTCAGTTAAGCAAGGGGAAACCGTGAATCATCTAGTGAAAATCCACCCACTAAATCTCCCAGATATCCTTGCATAATTTGTAGAGGAGACCATTTTCATCGAGATTGTCCAGCCATTCCTCGGATCTTGAGAGAATGGTCCCCCCATTCACACCATCTGGTGTCATCAACCTCTGGTGATCATGTTGATAGCACACCATCAACGAGTGAAAAAGAAATTCATGGACAAAAAGGAAAGGTCAAAATTCCATGTGGATTATGTGAAGGGGACCATCACCTTCCCCGTTGTGCTTTTTTGGATGAAGCCAAAAGAGTCTTGCGTAACCATCCTGCTTCACCACAGCGACTACCATCTGGATACAAGAAACTCACCTCAAGTCCTTTACTAGTTGAAAATCTGACTGACATAACTCAACTGTTGGTCGAAACACCTATCGTTGAAAATGAATCTTCTGAGTCCATACCAGACCATCAACAGGTCGAGATGGAAGTCGACCCAGTTTTTCCTTCAAAAGGTCCACCTTCAGATGATACCATTCCCAAAGAGAGTGAGAACAATACTGTTCAAATTCTTTTTGTTACTTCAGAGTCTGATGAACCTGGGACAATCTGCCCGTTCCTTCACAACACGAAGAGAATCCCCCAGTTGCCGCTACTCAAGGGTTTTTTTCAACTATTTATTCGGTACCCCTCCAAGTAGTCTAGTCACTTCCTTTGATTGGAATCGACTAGCAAGATCCCACCTTCTTTCAAATGTACCATTCCGGATCATAGTACAAGTTTACAAAATAATTGTGTCTGGAACTATCATAGATGAAGGGGCATCAGTGAGTATCCTTTCCTCAACTGCTTGGAAAGTGCTTGGTTCGCCATCTCTTCTGCCTGTTACTCAGAATTTTTCAGGCTTTAACAAAGGAGCTAGTCAACCTTTAGGGATCCTTCCTAAGTTACCCATTACTTTGAGAAGGAAAATCGTTCACTTGAACGTGATGGTAGTCCAAGGAACGTTAGATTACAATCTACTCCTTGGATGCGACTATGTTTACAACATGGAAGCTATTGTCTCAACGCTCTTTTGAGTGATGTGTTTCCTGCATGAAGGAAAAATTGTCATTGTCAACCAGATTTCATTTCCCGGTTCAAACACAGCTTCAAGTCAAACATCATCCCTAAATGGTCATTTTGTGTCAAGAGTGTCTCTTCAACCTTCATTCCATCCACCTAATTAATGGAGTAGTCCGGTGAATGTAACGAAGCTTAGGGGGAATGCACCCTTGTCCATGTGGCGGACGAACCTAGCTGAAAAGACAAGTTTCCCTATAGGTTATGTGATTAGAAGTGTTACCTCACACCATTCACCTTTGTCTAATTGGTGGACAAAGCCAAGGAAGTGTTTTTTCTAACTGCTGACAAAAACAATCCTGCTTAACCACAACAATTTCCATATGGCTACTGGAAACTCCCCTTTTCTCGATGCCTGGGGGCATGAAAACCTTCTTATGCAAGAAAAAAATGACCAATTTCATTTTTTAGCTTTTTAGTTTTCCAACTTCTTAGGTTAGGTGATTGGTTTGATCCACCATTCACCTTTGTCTATGCTACAGATGAAGCAAAGGAAGTGTTTGAACCATTCCGTGGACGAAACCATCCTACCTAACCTTAGTAGTTCCTTAGATTTATAGTTTTTCTAGTCTTTTAGTTTGGTCGTTCCTAGCTTACATAAAAAGGAAAAATGAGCAATGTTTCGCATGGTGCAAGCTCGTTAAAAAAGGAACCTACCTCATGAGCAATGTTTCGCATGGTGCAAGCTTGTTAAAAATGAACCTACCTCACGACAATGTTTCGCATCATGCAAGCTCGTTAAAAAATGAACCTACCTCATGAGAAATGTTTCGCATGGTGCAAGATCGTTAAAAAATGAACCTATCTCATGAGCAATGTTTTGCATGGTGCAAGCTCATTAAAAAATGAACCTGCCAGATGGGCAATGTTTCCGCAAGGTTCAAGATCGTTAAAAAATAAACCCGCCTATGAGAAATGTTTCCGCAAGGTTCAAGCTCGTTAAAAAATGAACCTACCATCTGAGCATATGTTCCCTCAGAGTTCAAGATCATTAAAAAATGAACCCACCTTTGGTAAATTACCTTTGTGATAGCCATAATATCAGCCTTTTGAGCCTTGGTTGTATTCCTGCCATCACCTCCATTCTTTTGGCCGATCATGCACTTCCACTTGATTGTTTACCATTTTGAGGAACAGTTGCGATGAGTAGTCTTGTTAGCCACCCTCTTCACATCATCATGTTTTGAGAAGTTCCAAGATTACCCGGAACCAGTTGCTACCCTAAACGCCACTTGTTCCTAAAAAATGAGTCTCCTTTAAACTCTTTTCAGACTCGCTAAATATGAAAAGATTGTCGAGCTATTAGCCTTTCCAGCTTTCTAAAGCGATTGGAAGTGCCATCCCTCCTGTATATTTTAATCTTTTTCAGACCTAAGGAAACATCTCATGAAAAAGTTCGAGCGCTTGTCTTTTCGGCTCGCTAAAGTTATCAAAAACTCATCCCTTTTGTATTATTTTATCCTTTTTCATATTTAAGGGATTATGCTATGGAAAAGAACAGTTGGAGTTTCCTTTTCATCCCTTTTCAAACTCTCTAAACATGAAAAGGACCGAGTTATCCTTATCGTTAAACTCGCTAAAACAAGAGCAACAAACTTGTCCACCTAGACAAGAATGAGTTTCACTGTCGCTGGGCTCGCTAAAACATAGTGACAGGTTTTCCCATAGGGAAAATTATAGAAATAGCATATGTTATCCTCCTCAAGCTTGACAAAAATAAAGAGGTACTGGTCAAAAATGACTGGGGAGAAAGGGAAGAAAACTTGAGGAATTTTATTGGTAGCAGGTTGCTCTTAAACATGACAGTTTTACTCCATCACCATGATTGAGTTAGGTTGGGTTATTCCATTCGTCGGTCATATCACCATTGGTCCTCCATACCATCCATTTTTGGGGTTAATGCTACCAATCCATCTCAGTGTCACCGATATGTTCAAGAGAAGTCATTTAGAGGATTCACCATCCAGTTACTGCCTCATCCACTACAACACCTTCACCCTCCATTTTTCATGACTGCCATTCCTAAACCTTGTATCATCAGTTCGTTTTCACCTCCAGAAAACCATTTGCTTCGTTTCATGTCATAGATGTGGGATACATTAAGGCTCTCCTACAATGGGTCACTTCTTGTCAACATCAGCTCATTATCCAAGAAGTTGACTTAGAAACAACCCTTTCAATACTTTGAAGCTTGCATGCCTCAATGGCAAGTTTCTCACTTCCGACGATAGGTATACATCAATGGCCTTCGACCAAAAGATTTTGCGTGATGTTCGACATCGGATCACATATTCACACCACGTGAATTGTACTACAGTACCTTGAGGGTCATTATCATTATCGGTGATTCCTCTCGTGCCTATTAATAGCTTACACTATTGGCTAGTAATCAGGTGATGTCTTTCCATGTTCGACTTCAAGACATCTTTTCACATGGATCGACTTGTACATCGGGCGAATATTGAATGAGTTTGAAGACCCCGGATCTAGTTTCATCCATTCAAGCTGTGATATATTCAGGAATATAAAGACATCAAATGTACACAGAAGCTGCACAGATGATCATCCAAGCTAGGGATGATGACTCTACATATAAATAATCACCAATCTGCAACCGCAGACAATTATCTGTTCTATGTACATGAAAATGAATTTATAAAGCTAAGCATGGGAATTCCCACCTCAACTAGATCATGAAAATAATATTGGGATGATGTGTTTTATTGTATCCTATACATGTCACCTTCCAGTTCGAATACCTCGGATCCTCATGATAAAGCATTTCACCTGACATCAAAAGATTTACGACTTCATGATTTAGGGGGCAACCGTTATAGACATATTTGGGCACTACAACCCCAATCTTATATGATGATAAACCAAGGGCTCTTTAACCCCTAAAAGTGTTGTTTCATACCCTAAAGGATCATGGTCAACTGATTACATCATTCCCAAAAAGTTCCACCTAAAAAACCACTCAGAACTGACCAAAACTGGACCATACTGACTGCTCCACTGTCAAGGTGCGATGCATACTGAATGCTACACTAGCCAGGTGTGATGCATACTAAAGAGGCCTTCTGTAGGGTGCGATGATCGAGAATGGACAAATGTCCAAGACAATTTTCTAGGTGGATGCTCATGGAACCTTCTAGAAACTTCTCCTATGACACTTGCCTCTCTGAATTCGCCTAGGGATGAGTAAGACATCCAATAAATCTCCAAGTGGAACCAAGAACTATGAGTGCAATGACACTAATCAAAAACCCAAAGATGACTCACACCCTTGCACACATCTATAAATGGATCCCTCATCTGAGAAATCTAGAGGCTGGAATTTGGTAATTTGTAAGGAAGTGTTGATAGTTTATCTTTGAGAAAGAGCATTGTATTGTTGGGTGATCTTGCTTTTCATGAGGTGAAGAGGGCTTTGATGCTGGGAGGATGATGCTGGATCAGACAACTGGGTTTTAATTATCCCTTCTATTTTAAAAAAGTTCTTTCAATTTTTCTCCATACAGTCATGTATTTGTGAATCTTTTTATTTGTGAATGTAATTGTATGTTCAATGTATTTTTGATTATGCATTGTTTATGATATAATAGATCGAGATGATTTGATGGTGTTTTGTTACTTTGTTTCTACAAATATTCTCTAAGCGGGACAAGTAGGAGAGGAGTTGCAAGCTCTATCAAGGGGGAGAGAAATCAAGCAAAGAGTCAAGCGGAAGAGCCAGGTTGGTCCCTTTGCTTCTCTCTTATCTATCATACATAGAGGAAATTGCAAATTGCTTTGGTTATTTGTTTCTAGGATAGCTGCCAATCCTAGTGGGACTAGTAGATCGAAAAGACACTAGTTTTCCCAGAAACAGGAAGAAGATTGATAGACATTGCAGTTACTTTTGTAATCATGATGGTCACTTAGAATCCAAATGCTTTAAGAAAACAGAAGCCTTGGAAGCAGCACTGAAGAAGCATAACATCCATTTCGAGCACTCTTCAACTTCAACTTCATCTTCAGGAATAGCACTTTCTTCATGTGGTTTTCAAGCATCTCAGTCTGGTTATGCATTAAATGTATCTTATTCTTCACATTGTCATGAGTGGCGCATTGATTCTGGAGCTTCTTATCACATGGACAAAAACAAAAACCATGTTTTCTTCTTTAAATGATTGTAACACCAAAAATATATATGTTGGTCATGATAGATATCTTAGTGTTGTAGGGACTAGAACTATTCATATAGACAATGGTCAATTTAATGATGTATTATGCGTTCCTACCTTATCATGCAACCTTCTATATGTATATTAGATAACTCATTCAAGTGATGGTAAAACCATTGAATTTTCACCTCATGATGTTGTAATTAAGGACCTAAGAGATCCTAGATAGATTTTAGCTACTAGCATTGCTGATGATTCTACAAGGTTGTATAAGTTTAACAACTTTGGGTCATCAACTCTTCCCTTGATATTTGTTTCTCATAATGATAAAGTGAGAAAACTTTGGCATGAGCGATTTGGTCACTTAAACTATCGCTCCCTTAAAAATCTATGTAAAGAAAATATGGTGACAGGTCTTCCTATGGTATCTTGTAAAGATGGCGTTTGTTCCGGATGTCTACTCGAAAAACATCATCAGGGTAGTTTTTAAAAATGTTCCTCTTGGCACGCCTCAACCCATTTACAACTTGTGCATAGTGATTTATGTGGTCCACTTCTAGTTGTTTCATTCTCTGACTACAAGTATTTCTTAACTTTCATTGATGATTTATCTAGATGCACTTGGGTATACTTCTTAAAACTCAAGAATGAAGTCTTTAACATGTTCTTGGCCTTTAAGTCCTTTGTTGAGAAACAATATGGACATCAAATTCTTAGACTAAGATCTGATAATGGAAGAGAATATGTTAACAACAAATTCATCAACTTTTTCACTGAGCATGGAATTAAATTGTAACATATTGTTCCATATACTCCACAACAAAATGGTGTAACTGAAAGGAAGAATCACACCTTAAAGGAAATGTGTAATTGTTGCTTCAATCTAAAGGACTTAGTCTTAATTTTTGGGTAGAAGCAATTAACTATGAAAATTACATAGTAAATCGCACTCCTACTAAGGCTTTAAACAATATCACTTCAGAAAAAGCATGGAGCTCAATTAAACCAGATTTAAGTCACTTTCGTGTTTTTGGATGTGAAGGATGGTCCCATATTCTAGATGAGAAACATAAAGCTTTAGAACCTAAGAGTGAAAAATGTATTTTTTTTGGGATATTTTGAAGATGTCAAAGGATATAGACTTCTTCAACCTAAATAAAAAGATGTTATCATTATAAAATATCTAAAGTTTGCTGAAAATATATCGGCCTATGAGCCTAGTTCGGTGAATGTGCCACCTCTCTCTAACCCTTCTACTTTTGAAAATATTTCTTCTTCAAATGATGAGAGCAAGGATGACATCCTCCCCCGTCTTCTTGGGGTCCTCCTTCATCTCCTCAACTTCCAAAATGGGTCTGGGCTACTCGGGATGTAGCAGGTTCTCTTGCAAGTGATCCTACAGATCAACATTGTACATGTTCTCAGTTCGATAGAGCCTCTTCTTTATTGGCTCATGCTTCAACAAATTATGATCCTGAAACCTTTGCAGAAGATTTAGACCATCTAGATTGGGATGCAACTATGAATGAAGAATATCATTCATTATTGGTAAATGATACATGGTACATTGTTCATCTTCCAAAGAGATGAAAAATTGTTAGATGCAAGTGGGTTTACAGAACTAAGTTTGGACCAGATGGAAAAGTTGATAAACATAAATCTCGTCTTGTTGCTAAGGGGTTTTCACAAGTTGAAGGCATTTACTATACTGAAACCTTCTCCCCTCTTGCCAAAATGAACTCTATCTACCTTGTTCTTTCCCTTGCTACCTCTTTCAAAAGGGAAGTCCATCAGATGGATGTTAAATTTGCCTTCTTGCATGGGGACTTTCATGAATAAATGTACATGGAACAACCTCCTGGGTTTATACAAATAGACTCCAACCTTGTATGTCGGCTTAAGAAATCCATTTATGGACTCAAGCAAGCCCCTTGAGCTTGGTATGCCAAAATGGATAACTTTCTTTTAGATACTGGATTTTCTAGGTGTCATTATGACAATACTATCTACACCAAGAAACTGGATAACTCTCTCATCATTCTTGTTCTTTATTTTGATGATATTGTCCTTACTATTAGTGATCCAAACCTTATAAACCATGTGAAGTCCAACATTAAAAGGTAGTTTGAAATTAAAGACTTAGGACACTTGCATTATTTTCTTGGTCTTCAAGTCTTACTATCCAAAGAAGGTATTTCCCCTTCCTAGTCCAAGTATGCATGTGAACTTCTATGCCACTTTCACATGGAAGACTGTAAGCCATCCCCTTCTCCCTTTTAGTCTGGAGCCAAAATTTCAGTCACTTTTACTTCCCCTGAAGTTGATGCTACCTTATACCATCAACTTGTTGGAAACATTTTGTATCGACCCATACCCATCCTAACCTTTCCTCTGTTGTCGGCCTTTTTTTTCGGTTTATGCAAAACCCACATGAAAGTCATTGGAAAGTAGCTAAAAGAATACTTTGTTATGTTTGAGGTGCCATTCAGTTTAGGATTCATTACAGTGTAGAAGCATCTCCTCCATTGGCTAGTTTCACTAATTCGAATTAAGCTGGTGACCCTGATGATTGGAAGTCTATTGCAGGTTATGTCTTAACTCTTGGTTCTGGACCTATTACATGGGCTTGCAAGAAACAAAGTACCATTTTTCTTTCTTCAAAAGAAGCATAGTATCATGGTGCTGTTGAAGCTAGTAAGGAAGCCACGTGGCTTCATCAAATCCTGCCAGAGTTTGGTTTTTAGCAGCAACATCCAACTACACTTTGGTGTGATAATCAAAGTGCCATTCAACTATGCAAAGATCCAATCCAACATTAGTGCAACAAACACATTGAAATACACATGCACTTCATCAAAAAGCTCCTTCATGACCATGTTCTTGAAGTGCACTATTTTTCAACCAATGATCAAGTTGCAGGCATCTTTACAAAGGCTCTCAAAGAAGCGAAGTTTACTAAACTTCGATTTATGGTTGTAATTCAGGAAGTTGTCACTAAGGGGAGTGTTGACGGTGCTGGACCCACCAACATTCAGGGGATCACCAAGGTATGAAGTCCCAACTAGACCTCACACCATTTTGTGTGGGAGTCCCATCCGGTATGATGGCTCAGTTGCCATTGTCTTAAGGATTTTCCTCAACTCTTTCCTGTCAGCAGAGAAGAGTGGTTCGCTTTGTCTTCAAGAAGTGAGGTTCACATGCCTAGTGAGTGTAAGTGTACTTGTGTCAATGGTTCTTTCACTGTGAAGGGAATAAGGTGAAGGTGAGTTCTAGGTTGAAAGGGATCAGTCCTAACTCTACTAGGAACACACAACACAAAAGGACATACACAGCTTCCAGCAGAGCAGTCCACCCAAATGCGGAAGTCACAACAGACAAGGTAAGATAACATGTACAATACTCATGGAACAATTTGAAAAGTACAACAGTTGTTACAACAAGTTTCAGGTGAAATGTTTGTATGATGTCCAGCAGAGCAGTCAGCTTGGACGGGACAACATTAACAACATATACAACACATTTCCATTAATAGATTATGCATTACAACAAATGAAAGAGTTCGGATGTAGAACACAAGTTAAAACAACATGCATTACAAGTGTTAAAGATCAGTCTTACAACAGATACAATACATGTGTGAAAATGTGATGGCCTATTAATAGGCTTCTGAATTAAGCGAAAGTTCCAAGACACATCATTACACCATACATCACTAACCCCGTCAGCGGGACATTGGAGCCACTACTTACTCCTCAAATAAAATATTACAGACTCTTTTGGCTATGTGGGAGGAGCTGAGGTGAAAAGTCCTTTACATGTACAAATGAAGGGGTATTTATAGAAAAGGGTGAAACTAACCCTTATGGCTGTTTGACTACCCTCATGACCATTTGGCTTCCATGACTCTTCAACTTACATGACTCTTTATTCAACAAGTGGGTCTCTTGGACTTCCACATTACATCACATTGATTGACAACAAGCCCATAGTGAGGATGTGGGTGACATGACTCATGACGTGAATCGACATAACTTGACATGACAATGTTGGTACATTCGTATTGCTGCTAGAGTGCATGTCAAGCTAAAGTTCTATTGGGTGATGGATGTATTCATGGTGTATCATAGCTTCACCTCCACATGGCAAAGTGTGCAGAGTCTTCGATGGTCCTTAGTTTGCTTGATGAAGCTTTAGCATGTTGTTCCTTGCTTGCATGTTGGAAGGCTTGATAGGCTCATCTGTTCGCGAAGGTGCATTTTCATCGCATTCATCCACTTCGCATGCTTCTTCCGTTCATCCATTGGTGAACTTTTCATTCTACATGTGCTCCCTTTGTTCATCCCATTCGTTGTCTTGCCATGTTCATTGGTGTACCTGTACCTGCAGTCACTCATGACGAGATGACATAAGATCCAAAACCTCGTAGTCTACCATGACACATGATCACTTGAATGTAGGCAACTGGGAGAGGAAGCAAGGCTGTGATGCGGGATGATGGCTCTGAGCAACTGCTGATGAAAATTGTGCAAGAGTCACTGAGATATGGAGACAGACAATCTGAGTTGACAGTGACTATCTACAAGGTCTGGCTCAGCTGGGAGGCAAAATTTCACAAATTTTGGGAGTAGTTTGGGCTGCTGGAGGTCAAGGCAGACATGATCTACGCATTTTCCATGATGAATGGGAAGAAGCCAGACTGCATGAAAGGTAAGTAGCCAGGGATTGCATAGTTGGGGAAATGTTGGCTATGTGGGGCCTGACCAAGGTTCAACATTAGTTAGCCAAACAAATCCCTACACTACTGGCCCTTTCGGCATAAGCCTGCGAAGCATGGATCGAAGTCTCACCCGAAGTAGTATGGGGGGATTTTGGAACCAAGTTTCCCACCCTGAGATGGTCGTGATGTCGGTTTTTACCCTCTGTTCCTGCTTTCACGTAGGTCACTAAGTTATAGGCTATGTCAGTCTAGCCCTTTATTTCACTCTTTAGTACCTCCGTGAAGGAGTACAGTTGGCCTTCGCGTAGCCGTATCCTGCAGTTCAGGTACATTCGTGCTACTATGACAACGTATTGTACGAGTTCCCATTTATCTTTAACTATTTTATTTATCTTACTAAACAATCACAGTTAGCACCACGTAAACAAATATCCTTACTTGCATTCAATTAACCAACATAATTACATACATTCGCGCATCACATAAGCATTGTAAATGAAATCCATACATAATATGACAAAATGCATTAACAGAAAATAAAGACATCGAATTTGTAGAATGCTTCTTTTTATTGATACCTTCAAACTATTACAAACTCTATCTGCCCTACGCACACAGCTGCAGGGGTCCATGCACTCAACTGTGGACTTCCACCGTAGGCCTCTTTGCACTTAGCTGCAGAGCCTCTACCTATGCTAAGACCCGAAACATAGACTTCTCTAAATACTTCCTCCTTATCGCTCAAGACTTCTTACTTCCAAAGCTACTTAGAGCTTACTTACTTAACTCTTTTTATACAATCCCATGGTCCGCGCAACATGGGTGGATATTTACAGCCAACTTTATACTTTATAAAATAAGGGAAGACAACCCTTTATAACTCATGACACCTTTGCACTCCGCAACCACAAAATACAGAGGCTTTACAACTTTATTAGAAAATTTGACCCAAAACATGGGCTTTTAGCCCCAAAACTATCCTTGGGGGATTTCGTTCCCAACAGGCCCCCAACACAAACATCGTGACTCACCCTCGAGTCACTCTACAAGTGCGGAGATCTTAGCACAAAGACCTCCCAGCTCAACCTGTATGACTGCAACCTCGACAGTGCATTGTGCGGCTGCCTTCTTTGCTTCTTCAACCATTTGCTCAGTCATTGCTCCTAAAATGTTGACCTAAAGCTTTTGCTGAGTTCCTTGTAGAGTTGCAAGCTTTCCTTCAATATAATTCATAGCCGAATAAGCCTCATCTATCTAAGGCTTCAGTCGCACCTTCCATACTGCTTCCTTCTGCTACGCTACATCCACCTGTTCTTTCTGCTACTTGGTCTCCTGTAGCTTTGCTAGTCTCTGTGTGAGTGCGACAGTTCACACTATGCCTTTGACCTCACCATAGCACTTTTGTAGTTCTCGTGCCTCTGTCTCCATTCATTGTACATTAGAGTCCTCCTGCAAGCTCATCAGGACCTAGAACGACTGCTCAAAACGTTGTGTGTAGTCTGCTACTGCATTGTCAACCGCCGCTATTGCCTCTGTGACAATAGTTGCATGCTTCTCCTTTACTTCTGGTGGGGTTGAAGGCTAGGCCTTCAACTCTAATTTAGTAATCTAAAGGTTCAACTCCAAATGTACCCTGCAGCTCAGTCTGCAGCTCCTACAAACCTGTCTGGATAGCCCCTAATATTAGTTGTTGTTGCTACTCAAACTATTGTAGGGCCTCTGCAGTGACATCCCGCACCCTATCGCCGATTTCATGCAAGTTGCCCTCTGTGAGGGTGATTGGGTCCAATGACGTCTTAGTGGCCTTAGAATTCTTCCTCGACCCTCGTTTCTATTTTTCCCTTAGACGATTGATGAGGGTAGATATCGCCTGTGGGTCTGCGCCATGCTGCTATATTTTCTTGTCTATCTCTTCCTCTGTCTCCGGTGAAGTGTTACACTAAAAAATGTCACCATGACTACTTACAGTTAGTATGGCTCAAATCAACAGTCATGCTACCCTCTTAGGCAAGTCTCATGCCTCTGTTATCCATCTCAAACTCAAAGAAGAGAGAAAGTCTTGTAAAAACTATGTTTATCTCTGGGGTCGCAGGTTCTCTCTAGCCTTACCTGCGGGGACGCTGACCATGTTCACAAAATCTGCGTCCATGGACGCTCTGTATGTTAAGGGACAGGTGCGTCCCTCTGTAAAAGGCAAAATGCGCGAGTTTTATCTTGAAAAAGTTACTTGTGGTTACTTCTAGAACATTCTAGAGGTCGGTTTGATGAAATGGATGCGCCTCCAGTTGGTTCATGTATCTCTATTAAGGGGGAACTTATCCCATCAATAAGGGAGCTATCCCACCCATAGAGGGGGATGATCCCATTGATAGTGGACCTGAATAACCTCTTTACAGCACTATAAATAAAGGCATTGAGCCAGAAGGAGAAGAGGTTGGAGCTATACATTTTCTTTGGGTAAATGCTGCAGGATTTAGGTCTTCCATTAGAGCCTTTGTGAGGAGAGATTGTCTTCACTTGATTCTACTTGGGAGAGGGTGAGCTTTGTCAAAGTAGAGGAAAACCCTTGATGGACCCTGGGAGGAACTTGCACAACACCAAGGCCAGGTTGTAAGAGTTTCTTTGTTTCGTTATTAATACAAACTGGTTTATTTTTCTCAATAGCTTGTGTTAATGAGTTATTTCATGTGTTCCTTGGTCTGCATGTTGAATATATGTTTTATTATATGAAATGCAAGTGCTTGGTAATTGTTTGATTGTTTGTGGTTGCAGGAATTGACTTGAAGGAGGAGCTCATCCGGATCGTCAAGAACGGACTTCAACAACAGCGTTTTGGAATAAGGTAAGCCTAAACACTTGTAGTTTTCATGTTGTAAAAGGTGTATTTAGAGAAAGATCACTCCATTTTGTCTTGTTTGTCATTAGAATGTCTTAGACTTCTAGGAAGGTCAGTCGTGTCCGCACCCTTGACAGATTCCGTGTGACAAATTGGCGACTCCGCTGGGGAATCCATTAATGAGAGAGTCTTTTCCTTTATATGAACTTTGCTTTGAGAAAATCATTTTTATTTTCTGGTTTTTGACTGTGAGAATTAGTATTTGGGTGGCTTAGCTTTAGATTTAGTTAGATTTGGTTTTTCTTCATTTTTCCAGAAGGACGCAGTCTCTGAGTACTGCACAGTGCGTCTTTGGACGCGCTGTTGCCGTCTGCACAGAGCGGGGCCGCACCTGTGACAACGGGTTGCCTGCGTCTTCCTGTAAAACTTAAGAAAATTCCATTTTTGCTTTAAATTACTTTTAGATTTTGTTTTTCCTTAGTGTTTTCTGCCCAGATCCTTTAGTACCCTGTCAAGAATTTTCACCTGAACTTGTTTTGTGAGCTTTGAGTGTTTTAGTGGTTTTCAACGAAGTTTAGACCTAGGGTTTGATTTTTGGAAAGGCTTTGTAGTGACTTTGATAGTAGAAAGTTGTCCAGCCTTAGATCTCTCTGGTTAGTCAACCTTCTTAGAAGTCGGGCCTGTCGTAAAGTCTCCTTTTGTGAGCAACTTGCCATTTGAGTTGTTTTGGGTCAAATTTCGAATTACTTGTTTATAAAGTATTGATTTCCATTTTACAAAAAGAACAAAAAGATTAGAGTTTTGTTTTGGCTAGTTTTTGATTCTGCAATAAGCTAGTCCTTGATTTGATTGTGATCAAGTAAAACACCTTAGAAATAATCATTGTTAGTTTTGGCCTCGTTAAGATTGCTTAGAGTAAATTTGCCTTTAGTTTGCTTATGAGTGCATTTTCATAGATTTTAAGAGTTGTTAAGATTGATTTTTGGTTATATTAGATTTATTTGCTTTATTAAAAGAAAAATACAAAAACATCTTCTTAAAAAGTCTTGTTTCAAGTAGCTTTTTGTTTTCAAAAGAAGAAAAGAGTTTTTTCGTGCATGTAAAGAGAAGTTATGTTTTTATGCTTGGAAAAGAAAAACGAATTGTTTCTTTGATTGTCTTCAATTAAGAAGTTGCTTTTATAAAGATTGCATTCTCTCAACTTTTTAGTTAAGCAATTCATCGAAAAAGTAAAGTAGTGGATAAATCATTTTAGGTGCATTTTGTAGTGGTTTCGAGTCGAGTCAACACACCACTAGTTTCACTTCCATCACCTTTTGACTTAAGAAACAACCTTAAAAGTAACGCTTAAATTAAAATCAATCTAGTAATCTTTATTTTTCTAGGGCTCTGAAGCACCAACATAGCTTAGGCTAGGGTCTTGGAGTAGGTGAGTACTTAACTCTCCAAGACTACAAAACCAAACAGATAGTCTATCTTGAGTAGAACAAATCCAATTGTTTCAGTTACATTCTGGGAAAGCTCCTCTTAAAGGAGAAGCACGAGCTCGTGTCCGAACCAGTGAGGGGATCATTCCTCCCTCGTTGGGAACGACGCCAGGCAGTACGTATTACAAACGGTAAACCTCGGATTAACCATTGTCGAGGAGCCAGGGGTCACTTATCGGTAAACCTTGGATTGTTGTCAAGGAGCCGGTAAGGGGATTGGAGCTTGCTACTCTGCCCTTGCGTGCTGTCGGAGTTTAGACTGTTCCCCCAGGTGTAATTGTTGTGATTGGTAACCTTAGTGGCCATAATATCTAGGATTCTACCCAAGGTGACGGTGGAGGGAAGGTCCCACTGTACCTGGAGCAGACGTCGGTTATACTCACTTGGATTTTCTGGGGGGTTCGCTTCACTTCGAGACGGTTAAAGTGGAGGAACTTGGTCCAGTCTATTCATTAAGCAGGTTGCCGGGGTAACTGTTCCACCCACTATTTCTGTACTGAATCCTGCGAGGTTGGGCCTAATCACCAACTAGCGCTTTTGGTCCGGAAGACTACTGTTTGTGTGTGGTTTGACGCTCTAGATTATTTAGGCGTGTGCTTCAAATTTGATTGGTTCTTTAGAAGACTTTAGGTGGTTTGATTTGAAATTTTTTACTTTGTTTTCGTGTGTTGTAGTTAAAATCTTTAATTGTGGCGGAATTACCGAGAAGGTCCCGTCGAATTGCGGGCCAGTCTCCTGAAGTTGTTTCTGTGGCCGAATTGTTGAGAAGATCCCGTAGACTTAGGGGATCCCCTCCTCGAGACGACCCAGGTAATTTAGAAGGGTTAAAGGTCCTTGTAACTCCTCCTAGTGGCAGTAGAGTAGGATCACCTGAAGAAGGAGAATTTTCCTTGGTAGTCCATCCAGATTACCAAAGTTTAGAAACAGGTTACAATCCCGAAGCTGTTACAGTTTCCGAGCTTGCTGGTAGTTTTTCATCTGCCAGTGAAACAGGCGAAGAACCTGAAATTTCAGAACCTGTTACTCCAACTCCTAGTGTTCCTGATTCACCAAGAATAGAAAGAATTATCACCGAAAATCTTCCTGTTGGATTAATTGCTATAGAAGAACTTGTTCCAGAGGAAGAAATAGGCGTTTCTGATTCTGAAGATCTAATTACCCTTGATCTAAGGGAGCGTGAATCCATCTTTTACAGTCCTCCTAGAAGTGAATCTTGGTACCTTGCATTAACCAATTTTTTAGACAACTCAGTAGGTTTTTCTACACCTCGTACTCCGGTTCCACCTAGAGGAATTCATTCTCCTGTAAATATGTCTGGTCAGTCATCTGTGTTTTCACAAAGTCCTGAATCATTTTTACATGGCGGTCCTTCTGTTCCTACTGGGTATCAATCACTTTCTGGTACCTTTGCGGGAGCATCTCCTCAACCTGTTGATCATGGGTTATTAGTTGGAAACAGTGGTAATGTACCATTGAGTATAGGTGAAGTTTATATGATGTCAGGTTCAACTCCCATTAACCAACCTCAAGGTGGCCAATTACCGCCTGGGGGGCAACCTTCGTTAATGCCTGGGGGGCAACCTCAAGGTACTTCATTCGTGACTGGGGGGCAACCTCAAGGGTATCAACCCCAGCCTCAATATGTACCCCAAAGTCAACCTCAGTATCAGTATCAACCTCAAGGATGGCAACCTCAAGGATGGCAACCCCAAGGGTATCAACCTCAAGGATACCAACCTCAAGGTCAAGGTCAACCCCAGTATTCGTATTTACCTCAAGGTTATCAACCTACGGGTCAATACCCTGGTCAAGGTTATCAACCACCTCAAGGGCAATCATATGGGACTGCACCTTACAGTTATCAACCCTATCCTCAATACGGCTATGGATCTCAGTATCCTCAACCTGTTACGAGTCAATACCCTGGAATGTTAACATGGGATCCGTCACAGGGTCAACAGATGTCGCAACCAAGTATACAGTCGGTACCTCAAGCAGGACAACCTGCAGTTCCTGGTCCACCCCAGCAACCGCAACCTGTCCAGTCAAGTGTTCAGACCCCTGTAACTTCTGTAGTTACTCAGCCGCCAATTGCACCTGGTACTCCACCTCACACGGCTGCAGCAACTACCGCTTCATCTACCATGCTTACTTCTGGAGTATCGGCAGCTCCGGTTTCTACTGTCCCTGTAACCACTCCTCAGACATCTGTACCGTTGTCTGGACCCACGGTTCAAACCACAGTCCAGATGCCTGCAGGCCAACCTGGTACAAGTACGGTTGTTACTACTCAACCTCAATTTGTTCAACCTCCGTACCAGGGACAGTATCAACCTGGGCAAGCTGCCCAACAACCGGTTTACCAGTATCAACCGTATCCTGGGTACACTTATCAACCACCTCAGCAACCCCAGTACGGTCCGGTTAATCCTGGTTTTCCAGGAGGATATAATATCCCAAATGCGACTCCTGTTCCTAGTTATCCTGGATATCCTCCTCCTGGGGCTGGTATTGTGACTCAGAGTTTTAGAGATCCTAACCGGCAGTTACCGTTTATTGCGACTTTAGATTTACCCGACTTGACGCGCCTAACGAACGATCCAATTCAATATCTTCCGTTCTGGCCGCCAATGCCAAATAAGTTGCCCAGCGATATACCCAAGTTCGAAGGTAAGTCTGGAGAGGATCCGTCTAATCACGTGATGACTTACCACCTCTGGTGTGCATCAAATTCCATCTCAGATGATTCCATCCGCTTACGTCTTTTCCAGCGTACACTCATTGGTCTCGCAGCCAAGTGGTACATTGAGTTACCACGGGCCTCTTTTTACAACTTTAGCCAGTTAGCTACCTCGTTCTTAACTCATTTTCAGTTACCAGTCAGATACGATAATGGTACAGAATTATTAACTTCGCTAAAACAATCGACATCCACGTACATTTCTGATCACATCCATGAGTGGAGACGTCGAAGGAGATTAGTGAAAGTTTTTATCCCGGACCAAATCTTAGCTGAATGGTTTGTCAAATCATTATTACCAAGAATTACTGAAGATGTAGCTAAGGCCGGAGTAGTTACTGAGGAGCAAGTCATTGCTCAGGCACAATACCTTGACTTAGTTTACACTCAGTCGGGTACGTTACACGAGAAAATTCCGGATCTTCCAAAGTCAAACCAAATCGCTGCTGCTCCTTCGGGATCTCATGCCGCTGATGGTATGATCGGTATCGTGACTACGAAGAGTAAGAAGAAGTCTTCCAAGGCCTCCAATACTCCAATTATCACTTTGCCTGATTCTCCGACAGGAGAGTCTTCTCCTCCTGAACTTACCGCCGACATTCACGCTGTAGAGTCATCTACGGCCAAATCAAAAAACGGTGGAAAGAAGAAAGGAAAGAAGAAGGCTAAAGCAGACAAGGCTCCAAAGGAGAAAACGGAAAAGTCGGAAACCAATGACGAAAAGCGCAAACCTCGATATCCTTGTCTTATTTGTGAAGAAGATCATTTTACGAGAGACTGCCCTCATCGGGCCGAGGTAGTGAAAATAGTCAAAGGTTCTCCCACTCCTGCTGTGTTAAAAAATCCATTTCCAGAGCAGGAGAATAAGATGATAGGTTCTTCTTCGAATGCCAGTGAAGAACCCATTTTGATGATGTCTCATGTCAGGATTGCGACTCGATCGCAAGATTATGGTAGTAAGGCTCCTGTTGATGGTAAGGAAGCAGAATCTTCTCACTCTAACCCATCAACCTCAGCTCCTGGTTCCGATCCACTACAGATCGAAAAACCTAACCCAGACTTAGTGATTAAGCCGCCCGCCAAGGGTGTACTTCGAAGGTCTGCTTTCAATCCACATGCGAGAGCAGCCCAGAATTACAACATTGTTGAAGACTTAGCTGTTTCACCTTCAGCAATGTCGGCACTCGAAGTGCTGCAATCATGTCCAGCGCAACGAAAATTGCTTTTGTCGGCTATTGGAGCTGTCGATGTTCAGGACCCGAACCTAATGATCTTTGATCTAGAAAGTAGTACACCGCGTCTCCCCCATCAAATGGCTTTCCAAATTCCAGTGATAGTCAAAAACAGGCCTATTCATCGGACTGTGATTGATGAGGGAGCTTCTACGTGTATTATGTCGATTCAATGTTGGAGATCGCTTGGTTCTCCTTCGTTGAACCAATCCCCCACCATCCTTAAGGCCTTTGATGGCCGTGGGTTCCGTCCGTTTGGTATTCTACAAGAATTGCCTATAGGGGTCGAAGGTAAAACCGTTAGTCTGGATGTGGAAGTGGTTGATGCCCCTCTAGACTACAACCTTCTTTTGGGTCGAAGTTGGTCATATGCTATGACAGCGGTCGTTTCATCGGTCTTCAGAGTCATTAAGTTTCCACATAACGGTAAGATCGTGACTATTGATCAGCTGACATACTTTTCATCCGACCCAACCTCTTCAGAAACTATCCAGCATGTTGGTAAAACGACAATCCCTTATAGGGACATTGGTGTAGGTTTAGTTAAGGATTCCGGTTTACTGGGAACTTTTCCTCTCCCTCCACTCAATGCAGACCCTTCGTTTGCAACAATTCATATGATCACGTCAGAAAACATTATTTATGATGATCCTTGGTATGTTCCCTCTGACTCTGAGCTAGACTCACTCGGTGATGTTATGCCGTTGAGTCCGTATGAGATTGCTTATGAAGCTCTTATGTCTTTTACCGACTTTCATTCAACCGACCAAATGAATGTGGTCAGTGAAGAGTCACTTTTCACCTCACCCTTAGAACGGATAACGTTTCCCGAAGAAGTGTCATCTGACGAACAACTTCGCGAAATCCTAAGTGTAGATGATCTACCATGGGAAGATCTCCATCACAGATCTTCGTTTTTACCTAAGGATGATGCATTTGAAAATGATTTTTCATCTATCTTTACCGCTGAATATGTCAAAGACGCTCAGGATCCAACGAAACATTCTGATTCAGAGCTGAATTTAGGGAATATTTCTCGTACTATTCCCATTGATATTTCAGTGAAGCCCGGAATCGAGGAGAACATTCATATAGGTGCCGCATGTACTGAAGAAGAAATCCAAACTTACAAGGCCCTATTCCAAGAATTCCGCGACGTGTTTGCCTGGTCTTACGAGGAAATGCCGGGAATTGATCCTGCCATTGTTGTTCATGAAATCAAAACCTACCCGGATGCTAAACCCATTCGGCAACGGTTGCGTCAGATTCACCCTCGAAAAGCGGCTGCGATTAAAGCAGAAGTCGAAAAGCTGTTGAAAGCAGGTTTCATTTATCCGATCCCGTTAACGGATTGGGTATCGAATATTGTTCCCGTCAATAAAAAACAAGGAACAATAAGAATCTGTATCGACTATAGGGATATCAATCGAGCTTGTCCAAAAGACAACTATCCTACGCCTTATATCGATCAAATTATTGATGATTGTGCCGGAAGTGAGATGTTTTCCTTCATGGATGGTTTCTCAGGCTATAATCAAATCAATATTCTACCTGCCGATCAACCAAAAACGGCATTCATTTGTCCATGGGGGACATTTGCTTATTGCAAATTACCTTTTGGACTTAAGAATGCCGGGGCCACTTTTCAACGGGCGATGTCTTATGCATTTCATGACATCAAGCACATTGTGCAACCCTATCTCGATGATTTGCCTGCTCATTCTTTACAACGAGCTGATCACCTTGTCCACCTACGAGCAATCTTTATGAGGTGTAGGCATTATCGAATTCGGTTGAATCCCCACAAGTGTGTTTTCTGTATAGAAACAGGTCGATTGCTGGGATTTGTTGTTTCAAAAGCCGGCATTCGCGTCGATCCCTCGAAAGTCGAGGCTATCATCAAATTGCCTCCTCCTTCGAGTTTGCGCCAACTCCAAAGTTTGCAAGGGAAAGCGAACTTTTTACGCCGATTCATCCCAAACTACGCCGAGGTCACTAAAGGTTTTACACGGTTGTTGAAACAGAACGCACAATTCTTTTGGGACGAGATTGCCCAACAATCTTTTGATGCACTAAAACACGCGTTGACCCATGCACCGTTATTGCATCCTCCCAACTACAACCAGGACTACTTCTTATACCTCGCAGCTTCGCATTCCACCATTGGAATGGTGTTAGTTCAAGAAGATGAATTCAAAGCAGAGCATGTGATATATTATCTTAGTAGAACCTTAAATCCCACTGAGTTAAAATATTCGCATGTGGAGAAATTGGCCCTGGCAGCCGTTCAAGCTGTCCAGCGTTTTCGTCACTACATTCTTCTCCGCAAGACTACAGTTATTTCGGATTGCAACCCTATGATTTATATTTTGACAAAACAACTGCTAGGGGGCAAGTACTCTAAATGGATTGTTATCCTGCAAGAGTTCGACTTGGAGTTCGAGAAGTCCAAGTCTAAGAAATCTTTAGTTTTTGCGGAATTGATGTGTGATTTCCCGAGTGCTGACACAGAGACTGTGGCAGAGGAGTCCATTGCGGACGAATCTTTGTTTCTTATTAGCACTTTAGATCCGTGGTATGGGGATATAATCATCTATCTCCAAACCCAAACCTTTCGGCCTGAAGCTTCCAAGGAAGACCGTCGAAAAATTCGGTTTCGATCCCAGCAATACAGAATTATTGGAGATACACTTTATCGCCGGGGGGCAGACTTAGTTTTTCGACGTTGTTTAACTCACGAAGAGGCTGAGAGAGTTTTGAATGATTGTCACTCTGGAGCATGTGGCGGTCATATGTCTGGGTATGCCACAGCTCAGAAGGTGTTGCGCGCTGGCTATTTCTGGCCGTCTATGTTTAAAGATTGTATCCTTGCTGTCAGAACATGCCACAACTGTCAAGTGTTTGATCGAAAGATGCGCGCTCCACCTGCTCCTCTCCACCCTATAATTGCCGCTGGTCCATTCGCCAAATGGGGCATTGACTTTATTACTTGTAACCCTCACTCGGCCGGGGGGCATGCGTATATCATCCTCGCGGTTGATTATTTTACAAAATGGGCCGAGGCGATGCCTACATTCGACGCAAGCGGCAAGACAGCTGCAGTTTTCGTATTCAATCATATCATAACTAGGTTTGGTGTCCCACAAGCAATCATTACTGACCATGGGAGCCATTTTCGAAACGTCATGATGACTGAGCTTACAAGCCAGCTTGGTTTGCGCCACGATAGCTCTACTCCTTATTATCCGCAAGCCAACGGTTTGGTTGAGTCAATCAACAAAGTTCTAGTCATCATGATTCGACGGATCATTGGTATCCATCGAACGAATTGGCATAACATGTTATTTTCGGCGCTATGGGCATATCGAACTTCAGTGAAAAATTCAACAGGTTTCACCCCTTTCCAGCTAGTTTATGGCTTAGAAGCTGTGTTACCTATTGAATGCGAAATCCCATCACTTCAAATGGCTGTCGAATTACTTCCAGCTACTTCCGAAGAGGAGAAACGGTTATTATACTTGGCTAAATTAGATGAGACTCGACGTGACGCTACTTTAGCTATCGAGACTCACGCGAAACGAATGAAAGCTCAGTACGATAAAAATGTAACCCCTCGAAGTTTTTCGGAAGGAGACCTAGTACTATTATATGATCAAGCTAACGATAAGCTAGGTGCCGGAAAATTCGTTCCCATGTGGCATGGGCCCTACATTGTAAAGCGAAAGCTAGCAAAAGGGGCTTATGAGTTAGTTGATTTTGATGGGGACTCTTTGGGTAAACCCAGAAATGGACTTTACCTAAAGAGGTATTATGCTTAAAATGATGGGTATGGAGAAATTTTTAGATAGGTTAGATTTTCTTTCTAGCTAGCAAGTGTGTTAGTTTAGTCAGTGTGCTTAGCTTAGCAAGTGTGGTTTTTCGTCATTATTCTGGCTTATCTTGGTTTTACTCTTGATATTGTAGATGTCGACGCCTCTCCAAACATACATTGGATTTGCTGATGGTGCTTGTCGTAATACACGGAATATCTCTTCCGCAGCTTGGGTTATCTATTCGCCCTCTGACGAGTTAGTTTCTATGCATGGGGTAAGCCTCGGTCAAACAACGAATAACATTGCAGAATACAGTGCAGTGGTTGAATTATTATCCGAATCTATTTCATTTGGAATTCGACGTTTGATAGTGAGGTTAGATTCTGAACTTGTTGTATTACAGCTTAATAGAGTTTATGCCATTAGAAATCCTGTGTTATTAAGGTTGTTTTTGAGAGTGCGTCTCTTGGAACGTGAATTTGATTACATTGAATATCAACATATTCCAAGGTCTTTGAATACATTAGCAGATGCAATTGCTTCTCGAATGTTGGACAGACATTTACAATAATCATGCAAGTAAATTTAAAAACATTTCATCACATATGTTAAACAAGATAAGCCGGTAATAGTGATATATATAGATAGAAGTGTGTCAAAAAATATATACATCGTCTTCGATCATAGGTTTAAAACACCTTATGATCGGCAAAATGATAGTACAAAAAGTCAAAAATGTCACATGTGACTACAAAAGTGACTAGTCAATCACTGGTGGTGCTCTCTGTACGACACCACTGCGCGGGCTACCTTACGCAAAAATCTCCTAAACGGTCCAGGGACCGCGACTACGAAGCGCTGAAGCCTGATAGGAATGTCGTCCATAGTAGTCTCAGGTATATCTGCCGTGAGACGCTCTAGATCATGCTCCAACTCAGCTAGTACTTCTGCTGTCGCATCCTGTGGGGCCGGTACCGGTGCAGCTGGATGTAGTCTATCATAAGGCCGGAGGTTGGCTGGACGCTGTGGACCAACATCTGCATTTTGAAAGATTTACTATTAGTTTTGAGACGATATATATAAAAAATACAAAAAATACATAATTAGAAAACTTGTGAAAATAAAAAGTACCTCTGTCGTCCCATTGTTCTCCCTGTGGAAGAACCATGTCCGGATCACCTCTGAAATCCATTCCGGCATACGGAAAGTCCTGTATCACAAAAAGCTGGCCCTCTAACCAGTCAAAATAACTATCTGAGAATCGAACTACTGTCGCGCCCTCGTCAGGATGCCGGGCCATCACCGCAACCCATCGTATCAGCTTTGGCTGCTGAGGACCCAAGATATCAACAGTGAGTTGCTGAGGGATCAGCATTGGAATTCTCTCCAAGGCAAAGCTCACGACTATAGGCCCATATCCAAAAGTCTTTAGTCGTCCGTTCTTTGCCTTGGTCAGTTGGCTCTTCATATGAGCCGACACAGCTTCACACCAGTTGAAAATGGTGCCTTGGTAACAGTCAATTGCCATCCGCATTTGGGATCCGGAAGCAATGTGTAAAGCGGCCGCGCCGCAAATTCTGGTAACCGTGAACGCTATGACTTTGAGTTCCGGTAGAGTGATGTGTTTTATCTCTATGCCTTTTGAATGGTGAGCCCCAGGTGTGCACCAATTCTCGCGGAGACTATCAAGGGATTGGCCACCCGGCCTAGTCCCCGCAAGACTGAGTTGCTCACCTCTGTTTGGCAAGCCAGTGAGAAAGTATACATCCGAGGGCTCTATCTCGAGCTGGTGCCCTCCTATGTAAAAGCATTGTTCTTGTACGTTCCATCGCTCAACCAGCCATTCCAAGAATCTTACCTGGCCCCTCATGCCCGGTATGGTCCAATATTTGTATAATCCGCATGCTCTTAGGGCATCCAGGGAAGGTTGATGATTTATTGCAGCTTCATCTTCCTCTACATGCTCTCTTTCTCTCCAGTCTAACATGATTAATGCCCTGCATATCAAAAATAGCAATTAGAAATTAATTTGGGAATTTTTGGTGGTTTTTTGAGAGAGTTGGGGTTTTGAAATGCGCGTTTCTCGGAGGACGCACCCCGGCTTTGTAGCACAGGGCGCCCGGACGCAGCTGGCCTGAAGGCGGACTGCGTCTTCCGACCGTTTTCCCGTATGAGAAAAAGTCGGGGGACGCAGGTCACCCGAAGGGCACCTGCGTCCGCCGAGAGGCGCATTCCAAAACCAAAACCCCCCAAAAAATGAAACTAAAACCTAAAAATTGATTCTAAACGGATAGAAATGCAGAGTAGGATGTGTAAAATACCTGGATGAGACGGCGTTCGATTCCGACGGTCAGATTTTCCGCAGCGACCACGGGAAGTTTCTTGTCAAAAGCTCCTTTTTCAACCTCAACAGTGAAACGGTAAAAATGACATGGTAAAAGGTCTTTTTATAGGTTTTTTGGATGAATTAGTTCATTTTTTACCATGAAAAGATGTTTTTGAATGTATTTTTGCCTATTTTAAACAGGTATGAGTAATGTGTCGCTTTTGTGCAGGACAAAGGGATTTCGAGGGAAATTGTAATTTTTCACAAACAAAATTTCAGAGTCATCTTTTAAGCCCTTTTCTGACTCCTAAAACATGAAAAGATCGCCGAGTGTTTCTTTTTCACTCGTTAAAACGGAATTAAAAGACGGTCCCCTTTTAGCTCTTTTCTGACCGCAAAATCAGGAAAAGATTGCCGGGTTTTTGTCGTTTCGAACTCGATAAGGAAATAAAACGACGTGTCCTTGATCGCTTTTTACTTTTCAGGTTAACGACACTATTATGAAAGTACTCCTTGGTCGCAAGATCAAGCGGTTCCCCCAGGTATTATTTTATACTTTTTCGGGCTTGAGGGACACAAATATACGAAAAAGTTCAACGTGGAGTCTCCTTTAGTTTTTTCAGACTCTCTAAAATTGAAAAACGCCGAGTTTCTCCTATACTGGGCTCGTTAAACTTTTACAGTAGAGGACCTGTTCAATTACAAACAGGAACGAACCACTCCTTCCTAGGGTTCGAATTTAAACTAGGTTGGACTCGTCCGAAGGATGAGCTTATAATCAAGCATATGTTATCCTCCTCAAGCTTGTTAAAAATAAAGAGGTACTTGCCAGAAATGGTGGGGGAAAAAAGAGAAGAATGAACCTATTTGTCACCTTTTGTCTCAGAAGAAACTTTATTACCGCTCTTGAACACGACACTTTTCATTCACCTGGGTTGGGAAATCTTTTACCTCACAGTTGACCAAATCACTTTGAAAGTCTTTAACCGGGTTCCAGGGGTTAACTTTGAGTTATTCGTCACCAAGCCATCTGTTGTGTCGTTATGTGTTCAAGAGGTCTGCAAGAAAAACTTTCATCTGCAAAATACTTGTCATCCATTTGACCATCCCTGAGTCAGTCCTTACAGCAACATTTCTTCAACTTGAACAATGATTTCGTGTTGCGGGCTTGCCTGCAACGGGTCGCTTTCTATCGACATCGACACATTATCTAGAAAGATGACTTAGGAATCGACAGTACCTTGAAGTCTGCATGCATCAATGGCAGGTTTCTCGCCTTTGACGTCAGTTTACATCATTGACTTTCGATCAGAGGATTCCGTGAAGTGTTCGACATCAAAACATCTATTCACATTTCACGGGTTGTGCTTGGTACTTTGAGAACCATTGACATCACTGGTGGTTTCTCTCACGCTTGTTAACAGTTTACATCATTGACTGGTAATCAAGTGGTTTCTACCATGTTCATCACATGGCTAGAATCGTACCAATTCGGGAAGTAGAAGTGAAGACCCTGGATCTAGTTTCTACCATCCAGGCTGCGAGGAGTTTTGTATTCATTATCTATGTAGACTAATCATAAACAGATGGCTGCGTCCATACTGTGTCTACAAAAGTCTATAAAAATGATGTACTGCAAGATCATTCCTGTATCAGAATAGTTAGTCCATTAGTTAAAGTTTTGAATCTGAGTATGGGAATGCCTACCTCAGTGATGATATAATCTTATCCATGTATTTTGTGTTGAAAATTGCAGGTTCCAACCAGGCCATCCACAAGGCAATCCTTGAAATGATAAAGCGCTTCACCCTTCCTAGAATTACAAAACCCTATTCTATTCCAGGCTTCGCACTTTAGGGGGCAATCTGTTACACTAAAAAATGTCACCTTGACTACTTACAGTTAGTATGGCTCAAATCAACAGTCATGCTACCCTCTTAGGCAAGTCTCATGCCTCTGTTATCCATCTCAAACTCAAAGAAGAGAGAAAGTCTTGTAAAAACTATGTTTATCTCTGGGGTCGCAGGTTCTCTCTAGCCTTACCTGCGGGGACGCTGACCATGTTCACAAAATCTGCGTCCATGGACGCTCTGTATGTTAAGGGACAGGTGCGTCCCTCTGTAAAAGGCAAAATGCGCGAGTTTTATCTTGAAAAAGTTACTTGTGGTTACTTCTAGAACATTCTAGAGGTCGGTTTGATGAAATGGATGCGCCTCCAGTTGGTTCATGTATCTCTATTAAGGGGGAACTTATCCCATCAATAAGGGAGCTATCCCACCCATAGAGGGGGATGATCCCATTGATAGTGGACCTGAATAACCTCTTTACAGCACTATAAATAAAGGCATTGAGCCAGAAGGAGAAGAGGTTGGAGCTATACATTTTCTTTGGGTAAATGCTGCAGGATTTAGGTCTTCCATTAGAGCCTTTGTGAGGAGAGATTGTCTTCACTTGATTCTACTTGGGAGAGGGTGAGCTTTGTCAAAGTAGAGGAAAACCCTTGATGGACCCTGGGAGGAACTTGCACAACACCAAGGCCAGGTTGTAAGAGTTTCTTTGTTTCGTTATTAATACAAACTGGTTTATTTTTCTCAATAGCTTGTGTTAATGAGTTATTTCATGTGTTCCTTGGTCTGCATGTTGAATATATGTTTTATTATATGAAATGCAAGTGCTTGGTAATTGTTTGATTGTTTGTGGTTGCAGGAATTGACTTGAAGGAAGAGCTCATCCGGATCGTCAAGAACGGACTTCAACAACAGCGTTTTGGAATAAGGTAAGCCTAAACACTTGTAGTTTTCATGTTGTAAAAGGTGTATTTAGAGAAAGATCACTCCATTTTGTCTTGTTTGTCATTAGAATGTCTTAGACTTCTAGGAAGGTCAGTCGTGTCCGCACCCTTGACAGATTCCGTGTGACATGAAGGTAGCCTCGTGCCTTTGTCAGAGCCCTGCTCTGTTCCACCCATTTGTTTCTTCATCTGTTGAGTAGCATCACACTATGCCTAGGCCTTGTCAGTAGCCTCCTTCTTTCTCTTTTTGGTCAGCTGCATCATCCTAAGATTGGACTCCTCCTTCTTGCATTGCACGGTGGACTTGCTCCCTCCCACCACCAAGTTTGCTATAGTGTGCCACTTTTCCGGCCAGCAATCAAGTACTACATCAATGGCATCATTCGTTGTTAGGTAAGGAAATTCATACCATATCTACGCAGGGTCCTTCCGTGCCCTGATGGACACATGGTTAAAATATGCCTTAAACTTCGCATAGCCCTGGCGGTTGGCAAACACCGTATGCGACAATCACGGTTTGCGATTGATGGCCATGTGGATGTTCATATCCATCAAGATCCAGAAGATCTTACTGTTCTCGATGCATTGCGCATCCTTGGGCGCCCACAACGAAACATACTACGCTACTTTTGGTAGTTCTGGTGCAACCAAAGGGAATTGACTGTCCTTTGGCAGCTCCCATTCTACCATCACAATAGACAACAAGAGCCATGCATAGTGGAACATCTTGCTGAGCTCCTATGCCTCGCGACAGTTCATAAGGAACTCACTGCAGATATAGTGCACCCAATTGAACTGGACTCCTTTGATGCACTGGGCTTCTAGCACAATGACAGGTGCTCACACCTCATCGGCACAACACTTCCTCATCACCATCCCTGCCAAAATTTACGTAGCCACCTTTACAGTAGGGTCATTGATGCTTGATATGGAATATCTATGTGGTTTCTTCACAAGATTAAATTTCTCCCTCATGGCCTCTACAAGGGCCTGCTCACCACATTTTCTGCCAAACATCATGGCCTGGATTTTCTCCTATGTAGGGAAACCACGTGATCCTGTGGATCAATCTGTCAGTGATGGGTATTGGCTCCTCCAACCACAAACACCCATCATGCACCAAGCATAGTAGCTTCTTGATGACTAAGACTGTAATTGGGGTGTGATTGTAGTGCGGCACCCAGAGCATGTTGATCAGACTTTCCTTTTCTACTCCTCTGAGCCACCTCCGTGGCTCCAATGCGGTCATCCCGGTGGTTGTGTCAATAATGTGGTGCATCAGCTACTCAATTGCCAATTGTGGGAACTTCTCATGGTTAGCCAAGTCCTAGTCTTTGAGTTTTAATAGAGGAACCCGTGCTAAGCGCGATCCTTAAAAAAAATCTCATCTGGTAGCAAAGGGGTTTGCAAGGGGACCTTTCTCTCATTGATATATTTTAGTACTTTGGTCTTTCTCTTGCGCAGAGGGTTGTACTAAGGTAACCGAGTGATAGGGTCAGCACTCTAGCCTTCAACTTCCTCCATGTCTTTCCCCACATCCTCATCATCCGTCAGGATGTCTCCGATTTCTTCCTCCTCCAGCTCCAAATTGATGGCTTTGCCCTTTTCCTATGCAGTGGGCTTGTCCTTCAGTGGGTTTCTTCTTAGCGATGTGTGCACCATTATTATAGGCTACTTTCCCTTCTTATACTTCGCGATCTCCTTGGTTGGGGTTGACTTTGGTCTCGGTGTCCTTAGTGATTTGGGGACTTCCGCTAATACCTCGACAACCTCTGGAGTAGCTTCTTCTACCTCCATAACAATTTCTGGCACCAACTCCTCTACTGTCACTGCTTCGGTATCTATAGCTTCTGCGGGTGCCAACATGATGCTATTCAACAATGCTCATGTTGTCTCTAGTAACTGCTCAAATGCCGAACTCACTATCAGAGCCTCGAAGAAATCTCGGTTCATGTGCACCTGAGAGCTTAACAACTCAATTCTCAAAATGCCAAGTGTTTTTCGTTGGGTAGCCACCTGTAATTTATAGGGCATTTTGAATTCAAATCCAACTATTCCCCCCACATTCGGTTCATTAATGCTAGATTGGCGGCATATTTTCAAGGATTGGACCAATAATTTTTGTCTTAAATGCCGGCCACCTGCTCCATTTGGCCACATTTCTACCGTCAAATCATGAACAGTGACTTTAACGGTCACTTTCCAGCCAACCTGCACGATTTCTCCCTAGGTAGTGCATCTCCCTTCATGCTACTATGAACCCTGTGACACTTCCTTGCTTCACACAATCCTCCAATCGTGTAGCTGCCCAACCCGGGCAATGTATTTTATAGTCCCGTGCCTCCTTTCAGCTTCCTCGAGCACTAAGACTGTGCTACCTTCATATAATCACATGGTCGGACCACTGGTGTATGGCTTCAACCGGCTGCCATTCACCTTTCCTTGGAAGGGATCTCCATTCAATTTGACCAACTAAAATGCTCCTCCATTGGTAATCTCTTTAATGACATATGGTCCTAACCAGTGCATTCTGAATTTCCCTGGAAATTTATCAAACTTGGTGTCATATAACAAAACTAGGTAATTTACCTTAAAGGTGCGCAGTTTAATGTGTTGATCATGCCATGCTTTTTCGCGCTGCTTTTGGAACTGTTGGTGAAATCTAGCTAAGAATATCTCTTCCTCAAGCTCATCCAATTGCGCGAGCCTCTCTTCCAAGGCTCCATGATCCGTCATACCCGTGAGTGTCACTATGCACAAACTAGGCACAATTTATTCCATGGGAATCACTGCTTCAACACCATATAAAAGCCTAAAGGGTGTCTGTCTCGTCAACTTCTTTCATGTCGTCCGATAGGCCCATAGTACTGTGGGTATGTGTAGGTCCCAATCACTTTGTTGAGCGTTGCAAACCTTGTCCAGCACATTCTCCAACACTTTATTGAATGCTTCCACAGTCTCAGCCTGTGGGTGATAAGGCATGCTCTTCCCGTGATATACCTAAAATTACTCCATCAGTGAACTGATCGTCTCATTCAGAAATTGTGTACCGCGATCACTCATCAAAATATTTGGACACCAGAATTGCATCAGTACATACTCAAAGAGGAACTCCACAGTTGTCACGCCTCTGCAATCCTTCACGGGCTATGCCTCTACCCATTAAGTCAAATACTCAGTTGCAGCACTCCCATATTCTTCCCTTGGGGCTGAACGGGTCCCGCAAAATCTATCGCCTATTTTTCAAAGGGTTGTAATGTCATCTGTGGATTTAGAGGAAACTCATCCCTCTGTGATGGCCTACTAGTCCTTTGACACAAATCACATGCTTTGCAGTAAGCTTTTGAATCTTGGTGGAGGGTTGGCCACTACAACCCTATGCGTAGAATCTTCTGCGTAATCACTCTCCCTTCATGATGTCCTCCCACAGCACCCCCATGAGTGTCCACGAGGATACTTCTCCTTTCAAACTCTGGTACATATCGTCGCAATATCTCATCGGACCCCATTTTGTACAAATTCCTGGCAATGACAAAAAAGTCTGTCACGCACACCACTAACTCCTTCTTCTACTGGATGGTGTAACCTTCTGAGGTAGTTCCTTTCATTAGGAAATGTATGATATCTTCAAAATGACCATCTGAGATGCGCACTGCAAATAGTTGTGCATCAGGAAATCCCTCCTCCAAATTAATGGGCTCTTCCCCTGTTTCGATGCACGAGAGATGGTCTTGTCCTGCGTTCAGCCATCCAGGCTTCACAATAACTTCAAAATCATACTCCTAGAACAATAAGAACCACCTGCAGATTATCCCCCCCAACATAGGCTTATTGACCAAGTATTTCAATAGGGAATGATCCGTATACATCTTAAAATGTCCACCCAACACATAGTGTTTAAACTTCTGGAGCATGTATACCATGGCTAACCCCTCGCGCTCGGTGGTGGAATATATCTTCTCAACTTTGGATAGCCTTCTGCTTGCGAATGCTATTGGATGGTCCAATTCTCCCCCGCCAGCCTGTGTCAGCACTACTCCCAGTGATAAACATGATGCATCGACATGTACATGAAACTCCTTCTTCCAATCTGGTAAGACTAGAATTGGAATGTGATCATATTTTCTTTCAATACATCCAAGATTTTCTTATAGTCCTCATTCCAGCATAATGTGACATCCTTTTTCAACAACTTCTCCATAGGCGCAGTGATCTGGGCATAGCCCTTGATAAAATTCATGTAATACCCAATATGTCCTAAGGTTGCACGCAGCTATTTCACACTCCTCGGCACTTCCAAGTTAAGTATCACCATGATCTTTGCGGATCTACCATTAGTCCATGTCTACGAACCACATGACCCAACAGGGTCCCAAAAGGAACACAAAACAAGGACTTCTTTATATTGAGTGCAATCTGATATCTTCGACAGGTATCTAGCATCAGGTGTAAACTTGCCACATGGCATTTCACTAGCCTAAACATAGTCTAGTAATCAAAGTACACTTCCAGAAACTTGTGAATAAATTCCTTGAATGCAACAATGACTACACACAAAAAAATCATAAGCGCATTCTTCAATCCGAAAGGCATTACAGTGTACCGAAAACATCCCCACTTCGTCACGAAGGTCATTTTTCTCCTATCCTTCAATGCAATTTTGATCCGGTGGTACCCAGAGAATCCATCAGTGAAGGAATTCGCTTCCTGGTCACCTACATTATCCAACACCTCATTAGTGAACAGAGTTGGGAAAGGATCATCTATGCAAGAACCATTTAACATCCTGAGATCTATGCATATCCTTATTTCATCCTTCTGCTTCTTTTCCTATACCACCATTGGGCTTACCCAATCAGATTCTTCTACCAGCTCAATGATGCCTACCGTGAGCCTCTTGTCTAGCTCTAAGCGGACCTTCTCCTTATACTTTGGATTGAGGCTATAAGTTATTTTCTTAACCGACTTCGCATCGAGTTTTAACATGATATTCATAACACCCGAGTCCCCTATTATCCCTTTTAGATCTGTAAACTTGGTAGGGAAAAAATCCTTGTATTCGCGGAGAAATTCAACGACCTTATCCACTATTGCATCATCCCAGTAATCTCCAATCTTCATGAATTTGGGCTCTACCTCCATACCAATATTTACCTGTTTCATTTTTAGTGGCACGGTTATATCAGGATTCTCAATCTGTGGTCCCTCAACCTCACAGTGACCCTTTGTTTCAAGGATGTTAACCTTTCATGGATCCTCATCTTCTTCTTTAGCAGTCATGTTATAGCATTACAGCACGTGGCTTAGCTGAGTAGTCCAATCAGGTTGAATCAGGTCCAAAGGATCCTGTAGTATCCTAAAGATTGTTGCTTTGACTTCTTGTAGCGCCTCATCAAAATAGTGAAACCCATCTTCAAAGCTAAATTTCAATATGAATCCTTCGCGCAAAATATCCCATTCACCTATACCATGGTAGAGCTATATTTCCAAGTACCAGTTCATTGGCATGACATCCAAGGTGTGATAGAACAAGTGCACCCATTCAGGTTGGGGCTTTGCTCCATAAGTCTTGGCCCATTTGGCCAAGTGTGCGCGCAGATCATCCTTCCCGTCATACTTGTTTGTCATTCATACCTTCAGCTTCCCAAAGCATGTTCTCATCATCCTCCTACATTTTAGTCATCAAACCTACCCTTGTGTGTACCCCCACCATCTTGCGAGCATAGTGCCCAGTGCCCAGTCAAAAGCTTGGAAGTGTTGTTTCTCTAGTACCTTCCTCTCAAATTCATCCAAAAATATATCTACATCATTCAAGCCATCATAAGGGGGTAATTTTCTTACCTCTAACGACACACAATGTAGCGACGGGTCATCAGGTTATAACTCAACATGGTTACTTCATGTCACTGATTCTTCCAGCGCTTTAATTCTTCATCAGAGTCCGAGGTGTAGGAACTCTCTTGATCCCATGTAATTATTCCATCTGTTGTTGGATTCACCCAATCTTGGTCTCACACTGTTATCTTATAGATACAGTCTAGATTGTCATCGCTCTCATAATCACGAACTCATTTAGTATAGCACGATCCTTCAGCAAGATCTAAGGGTACTATTACGCGGAGCGATTTCTTTTCAAATATCATCTTCCACTTCTTCAGGTTGATTACCTCATTCATGTCAGTAGCCCAATCAATGCCAAGGAGCATAGGGTAGGGGTTGTTTTCATCCACAATTTCTATTACTTCGAATTCATCCAATGCGCTTGCACCTTCAATATCTACAGTCACCCCTTGCAGCCATCCCATGGGGATGATATTTTGTTGATTTGTCATCCTTAACTAAATCGGAGACCACTGCAGTGGGGGTCTTCCCATCCGTTCCTAAGTCTGCTTTGGTAGGACGTTCGTGTCTGACCCCAGATCCAAAATAACTTGATCCATTTCATATTCTCCTATCTGCGTGGTCAGTCTCATCTCTCGTCATGTCCTTGTTTTATGCTTACCAATCTTCCATACCATGTGTGGTTCACCTGGAGTGTTTCTGATGAATCTATTTATAAGATCCTGTAATCCTTTCACAGCCTTGCTATCACGCAAAAAATTCATGCAGGTCTCTAGAAAGGTTGTAAGCATAGAAGGGTCCATTTATTGATCAGGCTTATCCTTGCTTCCTGAAGTGGAGGCCTCAACAAAGCTCTTCTTTTCTTCCAAAAACGTTTCACGTGCGCACTCCAAATCAAATTCAGCCTCCTTATCCGGAGCTTTGTGAACCCGTGCGCTGTCTTCAGGCTATTTCCCCTTATCATCCCCTGTTTCAATTCCACTTCAGAGCACTATATTCACATTCAGATCCTCTTCACAAGGCTCGGACCTCATCATCTGCAGGTTCGAAGTCTGCTAAGGCGGTAGTGCCCCTTTCTCACATATCCTCACTATCAGCGTAGGACAGTCCTCGATTTCATGATCAAACAGAGTGCAATATTTGCACGATGGATGCATTGGGTTAGTGCAATCGCGGGCATAGTGTCATGGTCCTCCGCAATTGTAGCATATTAGCTATACCCGACCTCTACTAGGTCCTCCCCCGCCTCTGCCTCGTCCGTGCCCCTGAAATATTGTTCACACCCCTACACTGGCGGTACTCTTCCAACCGCACTATAGGAGGTGCGGCACCACTAACCATTTTCTTTTTAACAATACTAACGATCGTGGACTATGCCTACTTCCGATACTTCAGAGTACACTTCCAGAAACTTTCTTTAAACACAGTGAAAACTTTCTTTAAACATTCATAACCATGAATTAGCATTAACATGAAATGCACAACAATATAAACGGAGGGGCAACCCCCTGTAATGAGCTTGCCAAATATAATATATCAAGTTACAATCTCTAGGTAAATCCTAAAATTTACACTTAGAATATTTCTCCCCTTTGGCACCTCGTTTGGCTTGGCTCGTCAAGTTGGGTGCATCCACCCGGCCACCCGAACAATTGTCGACCAACTCGTCATTTGCTCGCACGTTCACTCGAACACGTTCAACCATTCCCCAACTAGTGTTCACACATCTCATTCACCCAGAGCCTTCGCATGCCCTCGGGCAACTCCTATGTTTCCACTGAACACTTTGTTGAATCGGGCACCCTCGTATGCCCTACCGTTTAACCTGTCGTACGTTTCTGCCCGAATGCTTCATTCACCCAGACACCCTGCCATGCCCTCCATTCAAACTTTCGTTCATACGGATGCCCTACCACGCCCTTGCTCGACGTTCGACCAGATGCCCTACTGCGCCCTCGCCCAGCATTCGACCGGTCGTTCACCTGAACACCCTACCACACCCTTGCTCAACGTTCGCCTGGACACCCTATCACGCCCTCGCCCGACATTCAACTGTCCGTTCAGCTAGACGCCTTGTCGCGCCCTCCGTATGACTCGTCATTCACCTGGACACCCTGTCGCGCCCTCGCCCGATGTTCGACCGAATGCCCTGCCACGCCCTCAACTCATTCAAAAACTTGTGTCCATGTGCGTTCACCCACGCTGTTTGACCTACGCCTTGGTTCGCACTTCTTGTTTCGGCATGAGTGCTTCAGCCCGTGTTCGCCTGCACTACACCTTTGTTTCAAACTTCATCTCACACTCCCTTCTCTCCAAACTTGGATGCTTGAATGGTTTTTCAAACTTCGATGATGGAATGACTTCCAATGCCATCCCACTTATACACATCACTACCATGGAGTGGAACATAGGCTTGCCCAACCGACCTCCCATTCAGCTCTTCGTTTCAACTCTTTCACACATCGACTCACCCTTCGATCGACCCATTATGTCCATCATTTGGTTTTCCTTCACCCGCCCATCGGCCCATTGGGACCACACCTCAGCCTATAACCAAACAACCCAACACTTAGTCGCATTTCCTCGTGTTTCCTTCGCATGGTTTCCTGTTCTATTCAACTCGCCCGCGCTCCATCTGTCGTGCGCCCTTGCCAAACTCATCCACAAGCTCGGGGCATTACATCCTCCCCCACTTGAAGTCATTATCGTCCTCATAAATCTTCCATCCCAGCAACCATCTGTCACCAAGATATCATCCACACAATTGTGTATACGGGTAGTCAAGATGCCCACTACTCAACTTGTTCTTATGCCATAGATATTCCACTATGCTATAAGGAATCATGTGCCAGTACCCCTCATGTTGGTGATTAGTTGGGTAGCTAATCCAACCATGCATCGCCTTCACAAGAACTCATGCCCCACATCATCATGACTATCCACTGCATGTTATCTATCAGCCTGTGTCATCTCACCCCTAGATGCCTGCTCAAAGTATTTGGAGACTCAATGCCATGAGCAGCTAACAATGAGCCTCATGCTCCATGATAGTCTAAGATGATGAGGAGGGAGCAGAGCCTGAAGGCTCTCCCTCACATATCAACTCAATCCACCTATCCAAATCCTCCACTTCCATTCTCTGCAAGCATTCCTCCTGGTCTTCTACCTGAACATTCAACCTCACATACTCTTCGTCATCGTCATCCTCCACTGCCTCCAGCCTCCTAGATAGATCCAAGATGATATCTAACAATGCCCTGATAACCTGTGACTGCTCCATAAGTTTTGTCTCTGCAACAGACAAATGCTTACAGATCTCTTCACCTTTCTTTCCATCCTCCATACTCATCGCTGTCAGCTTACGCTCAACCTTAGTTACTCCCACAGTCGGTACACCAATGGGTACATCCTCTCATCCATCGTAAATGTACAGTTTCCTCATATGGGGAACAATCATCGCATCAAATTCCTTCATGAATTCTATACCTAGTACAACTTCATAGTCATCTATCCACACCATAGTGAAATCGACTTTCCATGTCCATTCACCAAGTGTCACATCCACCTTTTCAGCTACACCAATCATAGAATCTAGAGGAGAATTCACTGTCTTCATTTGTGCCTACACTGGTACAAACTTTAGCCCAATCCTTCTCGCAATATCCTCACTCATAAAGTTGTGAGTTGCTCCACTATCCACCATAGTAAGCACATCCACACTCCCAACTTTCATTTCAACATACTCCAATCTGTTCCTCTCAGGATCTCTTCTAGAGACTACTTCCATGGCCACTATAGCTCCCAATATCTGCATAACCCCTATGGAAGTTTCTTCTTTCTTCACATTGGACTGTGTCATGGCAGCCACCTTTGGTCTAGAAGGACAATTCTTCACCCTGTGTGGTTCTGCACATATCCAACACTTCAACGATTTCTTCATCTTCAACTTGTCATTCAATCTCGAAGTCTCCTCTTTCGTAGTATTCTCTTTCGGTTTGTCATACCTCTTCTTCTTCTTCTCATCAAAACCTTCATCAAATTGTTCTACCAAATGATCCACAGTAGAAAAAGCCTCCTCAAGTGTCTTAATAGTTTTTCTCTTCACTTCATTCCATGCCCAAGGTTTCAGCCCTATAAAAAAGTTGAACACCTTGTCCCTTTCCACCATGTCTGGAAGTTCCAAAACTGCACTTGTGAACTCTCACTACTATGCTTATAGAATTCTCATTTGTTTTATATACTTTATCTTCATCCTTGCATCCCATGTTTCGTCTTATGGACTGAAGTGGGTTTGCAAAGCCTTCTTCATTTCATCCCATGAAGTTATGTCCCTAGCATTGCCATTGGAAATTTGGTCCATCCTTCTTCGCCACCACATCTTAGCATCCTTTGTCAAGAAATGAGCAGCTACTTTCACTTTGTTTTCCTCATCGAATAATCCCAAGTGCTCCAATTATTGTTCCAAATCCCATATAAAGTTGCCAAGAGTTTTCGCACTCCTGGTTCCATCATACGAATCTGTCTCTTTGACTTTGACATGAGCCACACCTCCACCTAAGTTGTGTCTCACGGCCTTCTTCAAAACAACGATCTCATCCAGAGCTTCGTCAAGATCTTGTCACAATTTCAAGATTTTAGCCAAGCCTTGATCTCTTGCTTCACCAATCTTCCTAACTTCTTCTTTCATTTGTGTATACTTCCATTCTGTATACTCGTATCAGCTCCTAAGGTCTTCAAGTTCTTCCTTCACTTTTGCATAGCCTACATGTTCGGATTTCATTGGATTTATGTCAGAACCGAATTCCTCTATTCGTTACAGTACCGTGTTCAACAAAGCTTCACCCGCATTATGGCTAGATTCACCTATCAGAATCTGAGGTTCCTCCACCATCTCTGCCATCTGCCTTCTTTGCGATCTTGTGTATATCATAAACTGTCAATCTGAATCACCTTTCAGATTCCTTTCGTGAGCTTGGCTCGACTGAATCAAGCTCTGATACCACTTGTCACACAGCTTAGTGGGGCCTGACCTAGGTTCAGAAGTGATTTAGCCAAGAAAATCCCAGTACTACTGGCCCTTTCGACAATAGTCCACAGAGTGCGGACTGAGGTCTCACCCGAAGTAGTATGGGAGGGTGTTAGAACTAGGTTTCCACACCCTGGGGATGTTTGATATGTGGTGATTGGTACGTGGCCCAACCTTCACACTTACTACACTACGCGCACCTGCGGGCACTCCGTGCCCTGTGATCCTATCTTCACGCAGTTTTGGTCGCAGCGCGACCCACGTTATCTACTGAAGTCTTCCTTATTTAGTCTACACTAACTGATTACTTAGATTAAATTCTCTTATAAGCAATCATACATGTAATCATCAATTACACGCAGTAAATAACAGAGCAAAGTAACACATAACATCAACATACAAGTTCAAGAATAGATGCACAGAATAAACTTCTCTTTATTAGCTTTCAAATCCAAGTGCAATCCCACTTATGGACCCGAATCTTCCCTGTGCACTCAACTATAGGGGTCTGTACACTTAGCTACGGACTCTACTAGGCCTCTATACACTCAACTGCAGAGCCTCTACCTACTACTATGACCCAATACCCTTCAGATCCACCTCTATCCTCTAACCATGCCTTCGCATTTATCTATATTCTTCCTAACACTCCCTTTACACTTAGAGCCTCACTCTATTTATACAATCCCATGGTCTGCAAACCATGGGTAGGCTAACACAACTTTACATTATTTTATAATTCTTAGGGTGGACAACCTTATGACTCATCCTAGACTTTCGCACTCCGCTCCCGTACTTCACGGAGCCTTTACATTACATTGACCAAAACTCAGGCTTTAAGCACCAAAAACATGTTGTGGGGGGATCCACCGCCCAACAGGCCCCCAACAAAATCATCGTGACTCGTCTCGAGTCACTCTGCTGGTGCGACGATCTTTGCGCGAAGTCCATCCAACAGGTCTCGTGCAGCTTGGGTGTCCACAACACACTGTTCCGTTGTCTATTGTACTTGTTGCACACGTATCTCTGAACTTTCGTGAGCAAGGTCACATTCCTGTCTAACTGCATAAATTTCCTGCATTTGTGCCATCTTCCCTTCAATGGTAGTTGTAATTGTGAAAGCTTCATCAATCCATGGTTGGATGTGTGCTTTAAGCAGGGCTTCCTTTTGGCGCGCGACGTCTAATTGGTCCTTCAGTGCCCTCGCCTGCTGTAGTCTAGTGAGTCGTTGAGTAAGGAAACTGTCTGCACGGTGCCTCGGACACTATCATACTCCTGCTGCAACTCACGCACCTCTGTCTCTAGGCGTTGTAGGTTTGGGTCTTCCTATAGGTGCATAAGCATGGTTAGTGCTTGCTCCAACATCCCGGTACAATTCTGTGTCGCCTGACCAATTTGCTCCAACCCTGTCTGGATAGCGCAGGTGCACCACTCTCTTACTTCTAGGGGCATTGATGGTTGTGCCTTTAATTGCAGCTCGACGATCTGCAGGTTTAGCTCCAACTGAACCTTCACCATTTCCCCTGGCCTCGCGGACTCCAGCCGCCAATCTATGGACCTGCTCTGCTGCTGGTAGTTTTTCCAGCACGACCAACTCTAGGATGCATCTACTCGCATCCTCTACTGCCTACTCTAGTCCACGAGCCTATGAAACCAACTCATCACGCTGGAGGCTGCGCTGGTCCATATTGATTTTCTGCTCGTTCAGGACATGGATCGTGTAGCCTTCCTAGGTGAGGAGCCTTGCGATGACCCCATTCTGTAGCTGGTACATAATTTCATGCGGCAGGGCTACCAAGTTTAGGCCAATGCCTTTCATGCTACTCATCGTAGCCCGGTCACCCTCGCTTACTACTGCTAGCACACCTTCGGGCAACACGAAAGGGTTTTACATACGGGCACACAGTGTCTATTTGGCCTCGGTGGTTCCTGCTATAGCGTATTGAGCCACTGTACCTGTTTGGGGGGGATGTACCTGTAAGCCTTGTACCTACACATTGAGCATCCCCAACACAATGTTCTGCTCCATCCTTAGTTCCTGGAGCACATCCTTTGTGACCTCGTGAATTGTTTCGCTGATGTCAAATAGATCACCTACTGTGAGTGTCATTGGGTCGATGGACATATTTTTCGCCTTCAGCTTCTTCATGGCAACTGTTTCCTTAGGGATGCATGGCCGTTTGAGTTGGGTTGATGCTGAACTGGGGTCCGCGCACTCTTCTGTCCTATCCACTTCCCCTGTCTGCGGCCCTGTGGACATCTCTTGGCCCTCCTCGATCTCTTTCGTTGGCGCTGTTGTGGTTGCTGTCGTCTATGCCGTTGTTGCTGCATCGGTCGTCTTCTATTGTGTGGCTGCTTCTTGTTCCTAGTGCCTCTTTTCAGCCAACTACGTGATGCGCAGCTTGGTGTCTTTCTTCCTTTGCTGGGCTGCAACCCTCTTTATTGATGCCAAGTTTGGTGTGCACCACTCCTGAGG
Source organism: Pinus tabuliformis (assembly GCA_031772625.1). NCBI lineage: Eukaryota > Viridiplantae > Streptophyta > Pinopsida > Pinales > Pinaceae > Pinus > Pinus tabuliformis. Next base: position 1,173,362,544 of record CM062818.1, on the reverse strand, counting down.
CCATGAATCCATTACTGCGAAGATCGCATCATCCATTGCGATGAACGAAATCTTTACCCATTTCTGTCCTGGATCCTGGCACACCTGGATATACAGGTTATGCATATCTGCCCTAAACTCTTCCAAGCTCTGCAAGTTATTATAAACCATGGGGGACAAGCGTGGCCTTCTGTTGATCCACATTCGGATACTCACCTCCATGAACACCCAAAACACCTTCGTCTCGCGAATCCTCTTCACGTATTTTGTAGCCCAGAGCGAGGTGTACCTCGCGGCTTCAGGAAAATCCTCCTCAATACTCGGAAACTGGCTGTCCTTTGGCAGTTCCCCTGTAACCAACAAGATGGATAAGATAAACCACGTGTAGTGTAAGGTCTTACCCTACTCCTAGGTCTCCTTGCAGTTTGTCAGAAACCCCTCGCAGAGGAACTACACCCAGTTGAACTATACCCCCTTCGTGCACTACTCTGCTAGCACAATCATAGACGCTGGTACTTCGTTGGTACGACATTCCCTGATCAGCTTTCCGGCCAGCAGCTGGGTGGCTATGCACACCCCCTTGTCCTTAACACTTGCTATTGCGTACCCCCACTTTTTCTTTTCTAGCTTATACTTGGCCTTCATAGCTTCTGCAAGGGCCAAGTTACTGCTTTTTCCCACTATGGCCGCGGGGTAGTGTCCTTTAAATGGTAGTTGAGAAATTCTGTGAATTAGGTCGGCCATGATGGGAATCAACTCCTTTAGCCAGAGATACCCATCATGCACCAAACACAGCAGCTACTTGACGAAAAAAATGGTGATGGGTGCCTAGTGGTAGTGGGGTATCCATCGCAGATGGAGTAACCCATCGTTCTCCACACCGTTCAACCATTTCTCCTTCATTCAACTCTCTATGGCCAGGTGTGGAAACTTCTCATTGTTCGCAAGGTCCCAGTCCTTGAACTTCATGGTAGGTATTCGTCCTAAAGGCAGACCTTTGAACCTTATCCCATTGGCGAGGAGCAGGTCTAGAGCACACTCTTCATGGCCTCCAAGTCTTTCGGTATCTTGGCTTTCCATTTCCATAGGGGGACTTACGTAGGTAACTTTGTTATGGAAGGCATTGGTGAGACATCCTCCACCACATCATCTTGTGCCTCAATTTTAGTGATTAGAGCTTGCAAGTCTTCCTCCTCTTCATCTAATTCAATGGTGATAGCTTTTCCCTTTTCTGCCATTGACAATTTTCCAAACCATGGGTTTCTTTGGGATACACGGACTGGGCCCATAGTCTATTTATCTTTCTTTGGCCGCGACGTTCATGGTGATTTTGGGACTTTTGGCATAAGTACTACCTCTACGGGCTCCCCCTGGGCCATATAGGGTTCTGCGATATCTTCGGCGAATCACACTCTTGTCCTGGTAGCAGTCATCATGTCTATTGTCAAAGGTGGTAAGAGTACACGACGCTTACTGCTCTGTAACTGCTCAATTCTCACACAACCAAGTGTTGCCTCGTGGCTAGCCCTAGCGATTTTATAGCATCTTTTGAATTTGAGTTTGACCATTCCCCCCACTTTTGAGTCATTAATGCCTTCTTGGCGGCAGATCATCCCAAATATAACTCTTAATTTGTGTCTTAATTGCCTACCGCCCGCTCCTTTTTACCTTAAATTGGACCTCTTGTCATGAATAATGACACCAACAGTCACCTCCCTACCTACCTGCACGACAGCGTAGCCCCCTATGCACAAACGTGACCCCTGTGACATACTAATCCTATGCACAACCTCCTTATCACACAGCTCCCATACAGACTATTTTATAGTCCCACGCTCCCTTTCAACTTCTTGGAGTGTTGAGACTGTGCTTCCTACGGATAGTCAAGTGGTCGCGCCACCTGTGCGAGGCTTCAATTCACCTTCCAACCTGGTCTACGGGTACCCCTCAATTACCCTTGCGACAGTCATCACTGCGCATTCCTCCTTACGCGGTGTGCTCCCCTGGTTACTCTGTTTGGTAAGGTGCGGTCGCAACAATGGTAGCAGAGCTAAAAATTATCAGAAACCATCTTCTAATGCAGTGGTATGGTTGCCCATATCTTGTCCTATCATTCTATTGATGCGACATGCTTGTGTGATTTCGGTTTCCAGTTTTTTTATTTCTCCGTCCATTAACATGATTTTCTACCTCAGTTGTACCTGATCTTCTTTGAGTTCGTGAAGCTTAAGGTTCCCTCATCGAATGGTTTTTTGAATCTGCATATGTTCGTCCTCGCACGCTACATAATTCCTTCGTCCCGGTCCTCGCGTACTATCCCAATTATGGGAGCTATTGCATGAGGATTCCTTTCCTCCAAAACTATGGCCTTGACTCTGCTCATCGACTTTGGACTCATTTCCATGCTCAGGTTTTTGGCCCTATAGGCCCATCGAACTGCTAGTACATGTAGGTCCCAATCGGTTCGAATTTCCTGGTGGACCCTGTGTAGGATTCTACATACCTTCTTGAATACTTCTACATGTAAAATTTGTGGTGCGCGTCGCTTTTCCTACTACTACGTCCTGTTCCAATTTTTTATCCTTAGTTTGGGGTGTGTTTGTGTGGACTACACAGCACACTTATGTACCCATCAACATAGGTGGGCATGCAAGCTACTTTGTCCTGGTTGCCTGACTCTCATTCGAAGTTTGGGACTTCCAAACCGTAGGTGCATAATCCTTCTATATCCATGTCAATCCTCAAAATTACCTTGATGTGTATCCCACCATTGTCTGGGTGTTGCGCGCAGTGCCCATTTCAACGCATCGAACCACTGCTGTTCTGTTACTACGCTTTCAAATTTTCTCAATAATTCATCCGTCGCTGTCAATCCATCATATGTCGACAGTTCCCTTGCCTCTGTTGTCATGCAATGCAATTATCTAACCATCATGTTGCAGTTCAGGGTTGTCACTTCATGCAACTGATTCTGCCAGCGCTCTACTTCTTCGTCTGAATCTGAAGTGTAGGAGCTTCCGTGCTCCCACAAGATCCTCCAATCTACAGTCAAATTCACCCAATCCTGGTATCACGTAGTTATCTTGTAAATACAATCAAGATCATCATCACTTCCATCGTCGTGCACTAGTTCAGTGTAGCACGCCCCTGCAGCTGGGTCTAGTGGGACTACTACGCATAGTGACTTTTTCTTGAATATCGTCTTCTGCTTTTTTAGGTTTATGACGCCAAGTCTATTCCTAACAACACGGGATAGGGATTGTAATCATAGACAATCTCTATCACTTCAAAATTCGTGTATGGGCTCGCGCCTTCAATACCAACTGTTACCCCTTGCAACCTTCCCATGGGAAAAATCTTCTGTTGGTTCTCCATTCGTAATTGAATAGGGGACCACTGTAACACGGGCCTGCCCATGCATTCCCATGTTTTTCTTTGGTAACACATTCGTGTCCGAACCCAGATCTAGGCTTACCTAATCCATTTCATACTCACTAATCTGTCTAGTCAACCTCATCTCCCTTCTAGTGTGCAATGCATTCTTCCCCAATTTCCAGACTACACACGGTTCCCCTAACCCCGTGCACCTGGTGATCAGTTCCTATAGTCCTTTAGCCATCTTTTTGTCGCACAACAGTTTCATACATGTCTCCAAAAAGATAGTAAGCATTGAAGGATCCATTCCTAGCTCTGGTTGATCCTTACTACCTGAAGTGGAGGCCTCCGCGAAGCTCTTCTTAGCTTCCATGAACGTCTCCTTTGTGCGTTCTAATTCAAACTCAGGTTCCTTTGTAGAAGCCTTATGAACCCATGTATCTTTCTCGAGCTACTTCCCATTATCCTCCCCCGTGGTTGCACTGCTTCTGAGCATCATGTTCACATTCGGGTCTTCTTCGTGCGATTCAAACCTCATCATTTGTATATTCTGAGTCAGAGGAGGCTGGAATACCCCTTTTTCGCGCATCTGTGTGATCAATGTAGGGCTTTCTATTGTTTCATGATCAAACTGAGCACAGTACAAACAAGAAATCCTCGTCATGTTGGTACAATCGCGGGCATAGTGCCCTGATCCTCTATAATTGTAACAAATTAGCTGTCTGCAGCCCCTTCTTGTTCCCATTCCTCCTCACCCCTGAAATCCAGTGCATGCCATCCCCACAGCTGGGTCGAGGGCTTGCATTTATGTTTGCACCCTTTAGGCTAGGGTCTGATCCATCATTAACTCGTAGCTGCGGGGATGGAGTGTTGATGTATACTTCTACAATAAATGACAATTATCTGTCGTGTGTTTTCCTCCTATCTGACAGATCACACACCATAACATGGGTGTCACACTCAACCCTACCTATGCCTCTCGTCTCAATGGCATTGGCCCCCCTCCTGCCAAGTAGTTCGCGAACACTAGACAATGATCCTTCTCATGGCCCTGGTCTTTGCATTTTATGCACCATACTTCCTCCCGTGCCTCTGGCCACGGTGCCCTATCCTACTTCAAACTTTGCATTTCCAGGCATATATTCTATAGTTGCGCGTGGATTTGTTGAACTCCCAACCCACGGTCCTGTATCAGGGTCTCATGTAATCTCATTGCCATCTCCAACGCTTTGGCCTGGGTAGAAATTTTCTGTTGTGATAGCACTGTCCTCAAGTGTGGTTTTAAAGATGCTACAAACCATGTGCAATTTTGTGCATCCATTAGCATCATATTGGCCTCGTGGATCGTACTATTTAGCCTTTGGTCTAGATCCCAGGGGATCTCACCTAGAAGCATCACGCTCTCTTTAAACCTGATGATTGACTGTGTCTCTGATTTAGGCCTGCTAAATTCTCTGTTCAATGCATTCTGGATCTCTTCTATCCCTGCGTTTGGGTGGTCATTAGAGTGCTTGATGTACCATGTCAATGCGCAATCTTGCAGTGCACTCACTAATGTAGGCTTCTTAATATTGTCATCCATGACACCTTGTGCTTCCCATACTACTCTTACCACGAACCAGAATTGGTCTAGATCCTCATTCCCTACTCCTTTGAATACCGGTAGTTTGATTGCACTCACCATACTGAACTATGGAGGTGGTGGAGGTGGAGTGGGTGGGGATGGAGGTGAAGTGGGTGGCGGAGTGGGTGGAGGTAATCGTGGAATCTGCTCCCTTATCAAACTAACTATGCTTCTCAGAGAAACTTTCATGACCTCGTCCTCGCGCTCTCGTGAGAGTGAAATTAAGGGAATATTTTCTAATTCTTCACTACTTCTGCTTCTGTAGATTCTTCCACTCTGCGTAGTCCCAAACATTAATCTATTCAGATAAACCACTTTTCACATAACAACATATTAATCCAGGTATTCAAAGATTTAATATACTTACCTCATGGTCCTTTGAGAAAACGTTGTTTTGCTTTGCTATAACTAACGTTCGTGTCCACCGCAAACTCAGTAATAAATCCTCCTATTATTCAATAGAGCCAGTGGTCCACAACTCACACTATCTTATCCTCTGAGGTTTCTAGTCTGCGTACTAGCTCCAAAGTCCACACTATCAGTTGGTCGAGCCTATACCTTCCCTTGCTATCGTCTAACCTCGCGATCCACTCATATAGCTCAAAAGGAAAGGATGCAAAGAAAATCTCATGAATTTCTGTATACACATAGCGATCCAGCCACCTTTTCTTAGATACCTACAGAGTTTTGTTTTCATATGTCGTGAACTCATGAATCTTCTTATCCAACCACTCTTCAATTTCCTTCTTTCTTGGATTCCAATGGCACGACATCATACATCACTTATGCAAATCTCGGTCCTAACAATGAAACCATTTGTTGGCTTAGTGGGGCCTGACTCAGGTTCAGAAGTGATTTAGCCAATTAAATCCCAGTACTACTAGCCCTTTCGGCAACAGTCCGCAGAGCGCGGACTAAGGTCTCACTTGAAGTAGTATGGGAGGGTGCTAGAACCAGGTTTCCTAACCCTTGGGATGTCTAATATGTGGTGATTGGTACATGGCCCAACCTTCGCACTTACTGTGCTACGTGCACTTACAGGCACCCCGTGCCCTGTGATCCTGTCTTCGCACAGTTCTAGTCGTAGTGCGACTTGTGTTATTTACCCATGTCTTCCTTATTTAGTCTCCATTAGCCGACTACTTAGATTAAATTCTCTTATCAGCAATCATACATGTAATCGTCAATTGCACATGGTAAATAATAGAGTAATGTAATGCATAACATCAACATACAAGTTCAAGAATAGATGCACAGAATAAACTTCTCTTTATTAGCTTTCAAATCCAAGTAAAATTCCACTTACAGACCCGACTCCGCCCTACGCACTCAGCTACAGGGGTCCACGCACTCAACTGCTGACTCTACTAAGCCTCCGTGCACTCAGCTGCAGAGCCTCTACCTACTACTACGACCCAATACCCTTCAAGTCCACCTCTATCCTCTAACCATGCCTTTGCATCTATCTATATTCTTCCTAAAACTCCCTTTACACTTAGAGCCTCACTCTATTTATACAATCCCATGGTTTGCGGACCATGGGTAGGCCAACACAACTTTACATTATTTTACAATTCTTAGGGCAGACAACCCTATGACTCATCCCGAACTTCGCGCTCCGCGCCCGTACTTCGCAGAGTCTTTACATTACATTGACAAAAATTTGGGCTTTATGCCCCAAAAACATGCTGTGGGGGGATCCGCTACCCAACAGGGTTGTTTCCCCTTATCATCCCCTATTGCAATTCCACTTTGGAGCACTATATTCACATTCAGATCCTCTTCGCAAGGCTCAGACGTCATCATCTATAGGTTCTGAGTCTGCTGAGGTGGTAGTGCCCCTTTCTCACATATCCTCGCTATCAACATAGGATAGTCCTCCATCTCATGATCAAACGGAGTGCAATATTTGCACAATGGATGCATTGGGTTAGTGCAATCGTGGTCATAGTGTCATGGTCCTCCGCAATTGTAGCAGTTTATCTATCCCCGACCTCTGCCAGGTCCTCCCCTGCCTCTGCCTCGTCCGTTCCCCTGAAAGCTTGTTCGCACCATCCCCATACTCTAGTCAGGAGGCCCCATTTCTGCCTCAACCCTATAGGTGGGAGTTCTATCCATCATCAATTCATAACTTCTATAGTGGCGCTCATCATGTCCTACTGACCTGCAGAAGTTGCATAACAATTGTTGTGGTATTTGTACAAACTTTTGAAACAAATGACAGTTATTTGTCATATTTTTTCCTGCTACCTAACATATAGCACACCACAACATAGGCCACATGCTTGGTCCTACTTGAGATTCTAGCCTTAAAGGCATCGGTCCTCCTCCTGCAATATAGTTCTCAAAGACAGGGCAATGGTCCTTGTCATGCCCCTGACCCTTGCATTTCAAGCACCATACCTCTTCACGCACCTCCGATCGAACTGTTCTATCCTACTTCAAACTTTTCATTTCAAAACAAATATTTTGCAACTGCGCATGGATCTACTGAACCCCCAGATTTGGATCTTGCATCAGTGTTTCACACAGTCTCATTTCAATCTCCAAGGCCTCTACCTGAGTTGTTATCTTCTGTTGTGACAGTGAAACCATTACATGTGGCAGGAGTGAAGCCACAAACCATTTGCAGTGTTTTCCATCTGTTAAGTTCATATTAGCTTCACAAATTTTAAACTTCAACCTCTGATCTAATTCCCAAGGTGTCTTGCCTAGTTTCATCGCGATTTCCTTGAACCCCACAATCGACTGTGCTTTGGATTTAGGCCTACTGAACTCTTTATTTAGTGCGGTCTGGATGTCTGCCACTCCAGCACTTGGGTTATCATTAGCGTACTTAATGTACTAGGTTAGCGCATGATCCTGCAGAGCACTAACTAGTGTTTCCTTCTTCATGTGATAATCTGTAATGCCCTGACCTTCCCACATAGCTTTCAAAACGAACAAAAACTGGTTTGGGTCCTCATTTCCCAAGCCTTTGAACAAAGGAAGCTTCACTGAATTTTCCATGCTGAATTAAAAGTGGAAGTCGAGGTGGTATGGGTGAAGTCACAGGTGATGGTGGTGAAGTTGGAGGTGGTGTGGGTGGAGGTGGAAGTTGTAGGAATCCTTTTTTTCTTAACCGAATTGCACTTCGCAGAGAATCCTCCACTACTCTCGCTTCGTCACCTAGTGGAGGTGAAATTAATGGACTATATTCAGGACCCTTTCTCCCTTTGTTCCTGTAATTCTTTCCACTTCGCGTAGCTCTGAACATCAAGGTAGCTACATAACCTATTTTTTGCACAATAACATCTTGATCCAGATATTCAAAGACTTGAAGTACTTACCTCGCAGACCTTTGAAAAAGCGTCACTCCACGTCATTGTACCTAACTAAGGTATCGACCGCGAATTCAGTCACAAATCCTCCTATGATGAGACTGAGCCAATGATAAACAACATGAGTGATCTTATCCTCATAGGCTTCCAATCTCTGTACTAACTCCATGGTCCAGGCAATAGGACTGTCAAGTCCCCACCTTCCTTGGCTATCCGCTAGCTTCGCGATCCACTTGTATAACTCAACAGGAAAGGAACAGAAAAAGATCTCATGGATTTTTGTATATAGGTACTTGTCCAACCACTTTTCCTTTGTCAATCGCGGATTTATGTTCTCCTGCGCCGCAAATTCATGGATATTCCTATCGAACCAATCTCTGATCTCTTTCTTAGTTGGATTCCAATGATATGACATCACACATCTCTTATGCATATTCTGGTCCCAGTAACAGAACCATTTTCTAGTTGTGTGGGGCCTGACCTAGGTTTAGCATTAGTTAGACAAAAAAATCCCTACACTACTGGCCCTTTCGGCATCAGCCCGCGGAGCGCGAACCGAAGTCTCACCCGAAGAAGTATGGGGGGATGTTGTAACCAAGTTTTTGCACCCTCAGATGGTCGTGATGTCAGTTTGTACCCTCTGCTCCTACTTCCACATAGGTCACTAAGTTCTAGGCTCTGTCAGTCTAGCCCTTTATTCCACTCTTCAGTACCTCCACAAAGGAGTACGATTGGCCTTCGTGTAGCCCTACCTTGTAGTGTAGGTATTTTTGCGCTACTATGACAGCATATTGTACGAGTTCCTAGTTATCTTTAAGTGTTTAATTATCTTACTAAACAATCAGAGTTAGCACCGTGTAAACAGATATTCTTACTTGCGTTCAATTAACCAACGTAATTACATACATTCGCGCATCACATAAGCATTGTAAATGAAATCCATACATAATATGACAAGATGCATTAACAGGAAATAAAGACATGGAATTTGTAGAATGCTTCTCTTTATTGATATCTTCAAATGATTACAAACTCTATTCGACCTATGCACACAACTACAAGGGTCCACGCACTCAGTTGTGGACTTCCACCCTAGGCCTCTACGCACTCAGCTGCAGAGCCTCTACCTATGCTAAGACCTGAAACTTAGACTTCTCTAAAGACTTCCTCCTTATCGCTCAAGACTTCTTACTTCTAAAGCTACTTAGAGCTTACTTACTTAGCTCTTTTTATACAATCCCATGGTCCGCAGACCATGGGTGGATCTTTACAACCGACTTTACACTTTACAAAATAAGGGCAGACAACCCTTTATGACTCATGACACCTTCACACTCCGCGATGACAAAATGCAGAGGCTTTACAATTTTATTACAAAATTTGACCCAAAACATGGGATTTTATCCCAGAAAATGTCCATAGGGGATTATGTTCCCAAGAAAAACTTCCCGGGAGACAGGCAACCAAAACTGCACAATTCCCAAAGGGAACTACCAGTTGGCTACTAGGGTCACTGGCAGCCAAAACTACACAATTCCCAGAGGGAACTACTAGTTGGCTACCTGGGAGACTGGCAGTAGAAATTGCGCAATTCCCAGAGGGAACTGGTAGTTTGCTGCTAGGGACTGCTGGCAAGGAAAACTGCACTAAGGCCGAGAGGCCGACCTACTAATCATCTCTGTGCAATTTCTGAGCTTAGCTGACTGATTGGTAGTTGAAGGCTTGCTTATGAACATTGCGCAATTTCTAAGATGAACAGTTGGTCGACTGTCAGGATGACTAACTAGGGAAACTGCCCAATTTTTTTAGGGAGACAGGGACGGGCACTTGGTATCTGTCTGACCTGTCTGCACAATTTCCTCAGTCAGTTGAGTGGGTGAGGTCAGTGGCCTTTGCGCATTTTTTTAGGGGAGTCAATCCCGAGGTGACTGTCGGGTCTGGCTGTCTGGATGGCCAACATGAGAGTTAACTGGATTGCATACGAGCAATGCAACTTGAAAAGACTAGCTTGGTGCTTCTACACTATTCTAGTTGACAGTCGATCGAGTCGGTGGTAGGGTGATGGTCTGGCTATCTAAGGGGAGTCTAGACGCCAGAACTTTTAGCAAAAATGGCTAAGTGTGTGAACAATCGAAATATGCATAGGTGATCACACGAACACACACTCGCATGACTTGATGATGAATCGACCAAACCATCCAGACACATATGTTCAACAAGACTGACCGACAGTGTAAGAAAAAAGTGCGACACTCATGATTGCTCATTCATTGATCGATGCAACACTTGTGCAACAGTGAATGTGACTCCATGTGTGAGTGTGAAAAATGCTTTCATAGTGAATAAAATAAGCACATACAAAGCGAAGACTTTAAGCATAACCAGAACATGGTCACAAGCATGACTTAGACATCAGCATGCAGAGACTTGAATGAAATGAACAAGCAAGGCGGATGTAAGGACTCACGCAAGCTCACAGAGTGAAACCGACTGTGTGCATTCATCAAGTGAACTCTTCAAGGGTGGCTCCAAAATTGGTGCAGGACAAAATTTTGGAGGGTGGTCATAGCCGCTACAACACTTGGTGACACACTGGTAGAGCTACAGCTTCTTTGTTTTCGTTCATTGCTAGGACAGGGCCTTGGTCTTTCGAGGAGTATTAAAGTGATGTATGGGTTACTTCAGTTTCCCTACTTACCCCATGGACATACGTGGTTCACCCTTTTCGAACTCAATCGAACACAATCAAAATTTCACCTTGAATCTCAATGTTTCAAATCTGAGAAGGGTAGTTTAGCTCGCAACTTGAAGACTTTCAGAGTATAATTTTTCATCTCTAGTGTTGCTCTGCTACCAGAAAGCCTAGACAGTACCCCGGTGGAGTCACGCAGGAACACACACATTTCTCCACTACCAGCGAGTTTGATCAACGCCCCAAGGGAGTTGCATGCATCACCTCTCTATGCAGGAAGCCTTTATCTTCTTTCGCCTTTGTATTTTTTCAAGAGAACTATGCATAAGAACTTATTTATTTTTGGGGTGGAAGAGGGATCCCGACTTATTGAGAGTAGAAGAGGTTGTTCCTTCAGAGAAGCATGTAAGACCTCTGACATAAGTTTTCTCGTTTAGATTTTCCCCTTCTCCATTTCTACTAGTTGGATGAGCTTAGACACACAGAGTAGAAGGCTGAGTACAGGCATGGGGCTTCCTAGTGTGGACACAGGTTCATCGTTGGACGAAAGATTTCCTTGTAGATGGTTCCTATTTTCTGTCAGGACTTCATCGACCAAAAGTTACAACCAAGCACAGAGAAGATGAACACAAGACTGGCCAAGTGCTATAGTGTCACAAGTTTCTTCCAATTTTAGCCACATACTCTATTCAAAATCTAGTACGCAATAGTTGGCAGCACTTATTTCCAGAAACAAAAATAGTAATATATCAAATAAAAAAAACGAAAGTGAACAAAAATAGTAAGCAGAATCAAACAAAGAAAAAGCAAAGATAATAAATGAAATAACAAGTAGTAAGTAAGCTATGTACATGGCATGGGCATAGCCTGACCTACTGAAAATAATGCTTGAAATCTTGGCCATTGGCAGGAAGGTTGTCAATCCCCCTGCCCAGTGATTGCATATGATACGTGTGTGGGCCAAGCTTCTCGTAGACCAGTGCAAGTCCACCGAGCTCCGCTATCAGAACCTGGTGGCATTCTAGAAGACTTTCAAGTGAAAACAACACCATTGTTTCAGGTATTGTGTGCAACATGGGCTCGGATGATGGCACGGGGTAGTCATTTTTATTCCAAGAAGGATTCAAATTTCTGAAGTCAATGCGTAAGCGAATTTTCCCAGATTTCTTATGTGTAGGATTTAAATTAGAAAACCAAGTATGATGATGAACTTTGCAAGTAATCCAAACACTAAAAATGTTAGTTAATCTTTTCGGTTAAAGGAGAGCAAACAACATGTATGTGTTACCTGTTATTTGCTACAATGGCTTGTCTCCTCCTTTATCTGGTATCTCATGTTGGATTGCTCGTGTGCAGTGTGTGTTATCACTTAGAAATCTTCCCAAAAAGTTATCAAAAGAAGGAATAATCTGAGGTAACCACAAACCTAATCTTTTAGACTCGGGTTCTAGCCAACCTAAGTCTAGACAGGGCTCTCTCTTTATAATTTAACTTTGTTTTGGGTGGGATTTTAGGCTAGTTCTTAGTGTCCATAAGGTTTTGAATTTGGTTGGGTGGTGGAATTCTAGGAACAGATGGATGTAGCAAGACCTTCAAGCCATTGGGCTATGGATTCAATCAAAGGATAGCTTAACTGGACCAGATCACTAAAGAGAGTGTTCGCAGGGTAGGCTAGCAAAGCAAAAGGGAAATTTTCGGGTTCAATGGATGAGATAGTCCTAACCAGGGTGAAAGGGCAATGAAGAATCCTTGGACCAGGATAAAGATGAAAAGAAATAGGTGATCATGAGCAAAGGGCAACTAAGAATCCTTTACTATAGATCGAGGGGGAAACTACGGAAGTAAGGGAGCATTTAAGAATTCCCTAACTAAGACAGTTTAGCAGAAAACATTAAGAAGGTAAACAGTCAAGACAAAGTGCATTAAAGCAAGTTCTGAAATATCATTCCTAGTTTACCATTCAGATTTCATAGAAACACATATGATTATAAATAAACTTATAGAAAAATAATAATACACATGAGAGAAAGAATACTTATTTGATTTCCACTTTACACAAGAATCCTGTGAAATGTCTTTACTTTATTCCTTGATCCAGCAAGCCAATCCAGTCTTGATACAATAGCACTTTAACTTGATAGGAAAACATCTACAGTAATGTCTTTGAATCCACACTAAATACTTCAAAATGTGAAGTATTTGTACAAAAAATATTGCAAAATATCTCATAACAGTTTGAGAATCAATCTAGGAAATCAAAATATCTTCAAGCATGAAGATAGAGACAGATGGAAAACTGCATCATGTTGTCCCTCTTATTGTGGTAGTGCTAGTTGTTGCAGTTGAACTTGAGCCCTTTTAGGTTGGCTGATATGTGTACGCTGGAATCATATTTGTCTTTGGTTTTTAACTGATACTCTTTAACTTGTTACTCTTTGACCCTGTTTACCTGTTTCATCTAGCTGCCATTCAGATTTACTGTGGTAACTTATAGTAAATCTATAATTTTTTCCCACCATTAATCTTTAGGTAATTTTACCTGGAGCATACTTCTATATATCTCGTCCGCCTCAGTGCATTTGGAAAATTTTGGTTTGATGACAAATAGATGTTTCACCTCATGCTCTAGGAAGAATAGATTTTCTAAAGTATCATATAATACTTCCCTGTTGGCAATGCTTTGACTCCTGAAGTGCTTTCCTGTTCCTTGGAAAATTTCTCTAAACTATCAACATAGTCCAATTGGGTCATAAGTTTTTCATCGATTACCATGGGACTGGGAAGGCCTTTCTCCCTCAAAATTTGAAATTTTGTCATGAATCTGTTAATGCCAACCTACATGTCATGGCATTTTTCCTCTAGGTTAAGCATAAGGTTTCTTTTAGAAAGAACCTTTTTGATTTTAATGATGGCTTCAGTTCTTTCCTTCACACCAAGCTCATTTAGTTCATGCCTATTCTTGTTGTTCAAGAATTTGATGAGTCGATTAGCATCCTTAAACTGGTCTCCTAGGTCTTCCTTTACCTTTTGTATTGCTTCGGTGGCCACTTTCACCAGTTCTGTTTGCTCAAATATTACTTGAATTGATGGCCAAATATCATTGACAGAGTCAATGATATTGGCCCAGAGCATCTCCTTAGTCTATCCTAGTGGCCTTTACAAAGTTAAATCTTTTTCAAGGACTTTTATCTTTTCACCCATCCTTAGGACTTTTTGTGCTTCTTCTTTCTGCTGTAGTTGGGCAAGCTTACAATCTGTTTCTAAGCTTGTCACTTTCTCCTTAAGCCTCTTAAGCTCTATTGCCTGGATGGACATTTCCTCCATGGCTTTCACTAAATCTGCTATCTTTTCTATTGAGGCACCTATGGTTGTAGACTCAATTGTGACTGGAAGTGTTATAGCAGGTGGAACTGTTGGTGCTAAAGAGGCTACCAATGTTGAAGGGACTACAGTTGTTACTGTGGGAATGGCAGTTGTGGAGGTAGTGGCCAATTCACTCTATTTGGACTGAATCAATGTGTCCAATTCTTTATTTGTTTCTTTCAATTGGTCATTTAGGTTTAGGACCATGTCCATAAGCTCTTGTTGTCCTTTTTGTGTTTCCAGGACTTCTGCTGTTTGTGGATGATGAAATGGTGGAATTTTGAGTTGCTTCTTCAAAGCAGCTATGTCATCATTCTTCTTCTTTATCAACTTTTCAGTGGCCTTTACATCTTTGGGATCGTGTCCCAACTCAATGATTAAGTCCTCTAAGGACTTGATTCTGGTGTCTTTTTCCTATGAAGAGGCCTTCTCCAATTGGAACTGAGCTAATATATTATTCAGGGAGTTCTACAATTGGTGGGTTGTGATGGCTTTCCCTGTCAAGGTGGAGTAAATCATCTCCCCTATCTGTTTGTGCAACTCAATCTAGTCAATAGGATGTATGTCCTTTGCTAGCACTTCAAAATCTATCTTTTGGAAGTCAGCTGCTGATCTTGGTTGTTGTGTGGTAGGTTTCATGAATGTCATTTGCATTTTTCCTTCTTTCACATCATAGGCTGACATCAGCCTTGTTTGGTTGGTAGGTGCCATCTTTAAGTATTGTGAGTAAGTCTGGGCTTTTAGCCTCTCATTCCTAGCTTTGATGTCCTTGTATCTTTCTTTGATATCTTGATCTTTGTCAGCTGGCATCCTAAATGAGGACACTTCAACACTCTGTTGCCTTTCTAACATCTGAGTATGAGATGTGGAAGGTTCTGGTGTGCCCCTAGAAGAAGTGGCAGGCCTTCTTCTTTCTTTCTCAGTACTAGTAGCCTCCACTGTTTCTTCTATGAATTCTTGCTTTGAAATAGGATTTAACCTCTGCTTTTTGACTAGGTTGGTTTCTGCATATGTTTGTATGGTTTCTTTGCCCGATGTAATGGCCTCCTCCCTGTTCCTTTTGAGGTTCTTCTCCTCATTTAGAGGAGTTTGCAAGTTAAGGGGAATACTCATATTGGGCTGTTGTGTCCCTGTTTGAGTTAGTTCTTCTAATAAGTCTGGTTGTTCTGACTATTCTTGCACCTGGGACTCTTCTTCTCTATGTTGTTCACTATGTGCTATGATTATCCCTATTCTTGAGATTCTCCTGGCACCTACAGGAAAGAACTTTCATCAAGCCTTTTATCTAGATCAATTAGTGCATTTTTTATAGCAACTTTAGTGTTATCTCTGTCCACTAGAGTATTCTCCACCCATTCCAACTGATTTTCATATTTCTCTATCTCAGGGATTCGGTGGTGAATGTAGGGAGCCATCTTGTTTTTCTGTCTTTTGTTGCAGATGAAGTCACAAGGATCATATGTCCACATGAGGCTTTGTTTTAGTTTAAGTCTCTGAAGGATTTCATCTGCTTCTCTTCCAGCTTCTCGGCTGTTACATACAAAGGGGCCTAGTTGATATTTGATTCTAAGTTGGGCCTTCTTTTTGGCTTTAATAAAATGTACCTCATCTGAGTTGTTTATTTTCCTATAGTACTCCAGAGCAAATAACCTCATTGGGAGGTATCTGGGCAGTTTATATGGGGCCAACTCATAGTCATAGATCTTGATTTCTGTGTGATTTTGGTACAAGTACCAATCTCCCACATTGTGTTGTTTTGATAGCTGCGGGATCCTCCTAATGTCTGAACTAATTCTTGGAGGAGGACTTCCCAGCAGCATGGTCACTACTGGGTATACAAAAAGATCAATGAAATATGTGTATGGATATGGGCAATCATGCTTATGTATCAAAGGAATCCAAAAAATTACTGACCTAGGATGACCTTTAGTGTCAAGCTTTTGGAGAGTGAATGGGAACTTGTCAACTTGATAGTATAAGAAAAGGTGGTACGAAATTGAAGAATATTTAAACACTCTTTCATTACTCATTCTCAAAAACTGTTCATGAATCCTCTCAACTATGTACTTGGCATAATCATACATGATAGCAGAGGGTTGTACTGGAGTAAAAATGGACATGAAGGCTAAAATAATTTCATCTATATACTCACTAGTGGTGTTACACTAAAAAATGTCACCTTGACTACTTACAGTTAGTATGGCTCAAATCAACAGTCATGCTACCCTCTTAGGCAAAGTCTCATGCCTCTGTTATCCATCTCAAACTCAAAGAAGAGAGAAAGTCTTGTAAAAACTATGTTTATCTCTGGGGTCGCAGGTTCTCTCTAGCCTTACCTGCGGGGACGCTGACCATGTTCACAAAATCTGCGTCCATGGACGCTCTGTATGTTAAGGGACAGGGCCGTCCCTCTGTAAAAGGCAAAATGCGCGAGTTTTATCTTGAAAAAGTTACTTGTGGTTACTTCTAGAACATTCTAGAGGTCGGTTTGATGAAATGGATGCGCCTCCAGTTGGTTCATGTATCTCTATTAAGGGGGAACTTATCCCATCAATAAGGGAGCTATCCCACCCATAGAGGGGGATGATCCCATTGATAGTGGACCTGAATAACCTCTTTACAGCACTATAAATAAAGGCATTGAGCCAGAAGGAGAGGAGGTTGGAGCTATACATTTTCTTTGGGTAAATGCTGCAGGATTTAGGTCTTCCATTAGAGCCTTTGTGAGGAGAGATTGTCTTCACTTGATTCTACTTGGGAGAGGGTGAGCTTTGTCAAAGTAGAGGAAAACCCTTGATGGACCCTGGGAGGAACTTGCACAACACCAAGGCCAGGTTGTAAGAGTTTCTTTGTTTCGTTATTAATACAAACTGGTTTATTTTTCTCAATAGCTTGTGTTAATGAGTTATTTCATGTGTTCCTTGGTCTGCATGTTGAATATATGTTTTATTATATGAAATGCAAGTGCTTGGTAATTGTTTGATTGTTTGTGGTTGCAGGAATTGACTTGAAGGAGGAGCTCATCCGGATCGTCAAGAACGGACTTCAACAACAGCGTTTTGGAATAAGGTAAGCCTAAACACTTGTAGTTTTCATGTTGTAAAAGGTGTATTTAGAGAAAGATCACTCCATTTTGTCTTGTTTGTCATTAGAATGTCTTAGACTTCTAGGAAGGTCAGTCGTGTCCGCACCCTTGACAGATTCCGTGTGACAAATTGGCGACTCCACTGGGGAATCCATTAATGAGAGAGTCTTTTCCTTTATATGAACTTTGCTTTGAGAAAATCATTTTTATTTTCTGGTTTTTGACTGTGAGAATTAGTATTTGGGTGGCTTAGCTTTAAATTTAGTTAGATTTGGTTTTTCTTCATTTTTCCAGAAGGACGCACCCTCTTAGTACTGCACAGTGCGTCTTTGGACGCGCTGTTTCCGTCCACACAGAGCGGGGCCGCACCTGTGACAACGGGTTGCCTGCGTCTTCCTGTAAAACTTAAGAAAATTCCATTTTTGCTTTAAATTGCTTTTAGATTTTGTTTTTCCTTAGTGTTTTCTGCCCAGATCCTTTAGTACCCTGTCAAGAATTTTCACCTAAACTTGTTTTGTGAGCTTTGAGTGTTTTAGTGGTTTTCAACGAAGTTTAGACCTAGGGTTTGATTTTTGGAAAGGCTTTGTAGTGACTTTGATAGTAGAAAGTTGTCCAGCCTTAGATCTCTCTGGTTAGTCAACCTTCTTAGAAGTCAGGCCTGTCGTAAAGTCTCCTTTTGTGAGCAACTTGCCATTTGAGTTGTTTTGGGTCAAATTTCGAATTACTTGTTTATAAAGTATTGATTTCCATTTTACAAAAAGAACAAAAAGATTAGAGTTTTGTTTTGGCTAGTTTTTGATTCTGCAATAAGCTAGTCCTTGATTTGATTGTGATCAAGTAAAACACCTTAGAAATAATCATTGTTAGTTTTGGCCTCGTTAAGATTGCTTAGAGTAAATTTGCCTTTAGTTTGCTTATGAGTGCATTTTCATAGATTTTAAGAGTTGTTAAGATTGATTTTTGGTTACATTAGATTTACTTGCTTTATTAAAAGAAAAATACAAAAACATCTTCTTAAAAAGTCTTGTTTCAAGTAGCTTTTTGTTTTCAAAAGAAGAAAAGAGTTTTTTCGTGCATGTAAAGAGAAGTTATGTTTTTATGCTTGGAAAAGAAAAACGAATTGTTTCTTTGATTGTCTTCAATTAAGAAGTTGCTTTTATAAAGATTGCATTCTCTCAACTTTTTAGTTAAGCAATTCATCGAAAAAGTAAAGTAGTGGATAAATCATTCTAGGTGCATTTTGTAGTGGTTTCGAGTCGAGTCAACACACCACTAGTTTCACTTCCATCACCTTTTGACTTAAGAAACAACCTTAAAAGTAACGCTTAAATTAAAATCAATCTAGTAATCTTTATTTTTCTAGGGCTCTGAAGCACCAACATAGCTTAGGCTAGGGTCTTGGAGTAGGTGAGTACTTAACTCTCCAAGACTACAAAACCAAACAGATAGTCTATCTTGAGTAGAACAAATCCAATTGTTTCAGTTACATTCTGGGAAAGCTCCTCTTAAAGGAGAAGCACGAGCTCGTGTCCGAACCAGTGAGGGGATCATTCCTCCCTCGTTGGGAACGACGCCAGGCAGTACGTATTACAAACGGTAAACCTCGGATTAACCATTGTCGAGGAGCCAGGGGTCACTTATCGGTAAACCTTGGATTGTTGTCAAGGAGCCGGTAAGGGGATTGGAGCTTGCTACTCTGCCCTTGCGTGCTGTCGGAGTTTAGACTGTTCCCCCAGGTGTAATTGTTGTGATTGGTAACCTTAGTGGCCATAATATCTAGGATTCTACCCAAGGTGACGGTGGAGGGAAGGTCCCACTGTACCTGGAGCAGACGTCGGTTATACTCACTTGGATTTTCTGGGGGGTTCGCTTCACTTCGAGACGGTTAAAGTGGAGGAACTTGGTCCAGTCTATTCATTAAGCAGGTTGCCGGGGTAACTGTTCCACCCACTATTTCTGTACTGAATCCTGCGAGGTTGGGCCTAATCACCAACTAGCGCTTTTGGTCCGGAAGACTACTGTTTGTGTGTGGTTTGACGCTCTAGATTATTTAGGCGTGTGCTTCAAATTTGATTGGTTCTTTAGAAGACTTTAGGTGGTTTGATTTGAAATTTTTTACTTTGTTTTCGTGTGTTGTAGTTAAAATCTTTAATTGTGGCGGAATTACCGAGACAGTCCCGTAGACTTCGGGGCAAGTCTCCTGAGATTGTTACCGGAATAGATTTGTTAAGAAAACTCCGTAAATCGCGGGGTGAATCTCCTGAAGACATTCCGGGTCATTTAGAAGGGTTAAAGGTCCTTGTAACTCCTCCTAGTGGCAGTAGAGTAGGATCACCTGAAGAAGGAGAATCTTCCTTGGTAGTCCATCCAGATTACCAAAGTTTAGAAACAGGTTACAATCCCGAAGCTGTTACAGTTTCCGAGCTTGCTGGTAGTTTTTCATCTGCCAGTGAAACAGGCGAAGAACCTGAAATTTCAGAACCTGTTACTCCAACTCCTAGTGTTCCTGATTCACCAAGAATAGAAAGAATTATCACCGAAAATCTTCCTGTTGGATTAATTGCTATAGAAGAACTTGTTCCAGAGGAAGAAATAGGCGTTTCTGATTCTGAAGATCTAATTACCCTTGATCTAAGGGAGCGTGAATCCATCTTTTACAGTCCTCCTAGAAGTGAATCTTGGTACCTTGCATTAACCAATTTTTTAGACAACTCAGTAGGTTTTTCTACACCTCGTACTCCGGTTCCACCTAGAGGAATTCATTCTCCTGTAAATATGTCTGGTCAGTCATCTGTGTTTTCACAAAGTCCTGAATCATTTTTACATGGCGGTCCTTCTGTTCCTACTGGGTATCAATCACTTTCTGGTACCTTTGCGGGAGCATCTCCTCAACCCATTGATCATGGGTTATTAGTTGGAAACAGTGGTAATGTACCATTGAGTATAGGTGAAGTTTATATGATGTCAGGTTCAACTCCCATTAACCAACCTCAAGGTGGCCAATTACCGCCTGGGGGGCAACCTTCGTTAATGCCTGGGGGGCAACCTCAAGGTACTTCATTCGTGACTGGGGGGCAACCTCAAGGGTATCAACCCCAAGGGTATCAACCCCAGCCTCAATATGTACCCCAAAGTCAACCTCAGTATCAGTATCAACCTCAAGGATGGCAACCTCAAGGATGGCAACCCCAAGGGTATCAACCCCAAGGGTATCAACCTCAAGGATACCAACCTCAAGGTCAAGGTCAACCCCAGTATTCGTATTTACCTCAAGGTTATCAACCTACGGGTCAATACCCTGGTCAAGGTTATCAACCACCTCAAGGGCAATCATATGGGACTGCACCTTACAGTTATCAACCCTATCCTCAATACGGCTATGGATCTCAGTATCCTCAACCTGTTACGAGTCAATACCCTGGAATGTTAACATGGGATCCGTCACAGGGTCAACAGATGTCGCAACCAAGTATACAGTCGGTACCTCAAGCAGGACAACCTGCAGTTCCTGGTCCACCCCAGCAACCGCAACCTGTCCAGTCAAGTGTTCAGACCCCTGTAACTTCTGTAGTTACTCAGCCGCCAATTGCACCTGGTACTCCACCTCACACGGCTGCAGCAACTACCGCTTCATCTACCATGCTTACTTCTGGAGTATCGGCAGCTCCGGTTTCTACTGTCCCTGTAACCACTCCTCAGACATCTGTACCGTTGTCTGGACCCACGGTTCAAACCACAGTCCAGATGCCTGCAGGCCAACCTGGTACAAGTACGGTTGTTACTACTCAACCTCAATTTGTTCAACCTCCGTACCAGGGACAGTATCAACCTGGGCAAGCTGCCCAACAACCGGTTTACCAGTATCAACCGTATCCTGGGTACACTTATCAACCACCTCAACAACCCCAGTACGGTCCGGTTAATCCTGGTTTTCCAGGAGGATATAATATCCCCAATGCGACTCCTGTTCCTAGTTATCCTGGATATCCTCCTCCTGGGGCTGGTATTGTGACTCAGAGTTTTAGAGATCCTAACCGGCAGTTACCATTTATTGCGACTTTAGATTTACCCGACTTGACGCGCCTAACGAACGATCCAATTCAATATCTTCCGTTCTGGCCGCCAATGCCAAATAAGTTGCCCAGCGATATACCCAAGTTCGAAGGTAAGTCTGGAGAGGATCCGTCTAATCACGTGATGACTTACCACCTCTGGTGTGCATCAAATTCCATCTCAGATGATTCCATCCGCTTACGTCTTTTCCAGCGTACACTCATTGGTCTCGCAGCCAAGTGGTACATTGAGTTACCACGGGCCTCTTTTTACAACTTTAGCCAGTTAGCTACCTCGTTCTTAACTCATTTTCAGTTACCAGTCAGATACGATAATGGTACAGAATTATTAACTTCGCTAAAACAATCGACATCCACGTACATTTCTGATCACATCCATGAGTGGAGACGTCGAAGGAGATTAGTGAAAGTTTTTATCCCGGACCAAATCTTAGCTGAATGGTTTGTCAAATCATTATTACCAAGAATTACTGAAGATGTAGCTAAGGCCGGAGTAGTTACTGAGGAGCAAGTCATTGCTCAGGCACAATACCTTGACTTAGTTTACACTCAGTCGGGTACGTTACACGAGAAAATTCCGGATCTTCCAAAGTCAAACCAAATCGCTGCTGCTCCTTCGGGATCTCATGCCGCTGATGGTATGATCGGTATCGTGACTACGAAGAGTAAGAAGAAGTCTTCCAAGACCTCCAATACTCCAATTATCACTTTGCCTGATTCTCCGACAGGAGAGTCTTCTCCTCCTGAACTTACCGCCGACATTCACGCTGTAGAGTCATCTACGGCCAAATCCAAAAACGGTGGAAAGAAGAAAGGAAAGAAGAAGGCTAAAGCAGACAAGGCTCCAAAGGAGAAAACGGAAAAGTCGGAAACCAATGACGAAAAGCGCAAACCTCGATATCCTTGTCTTATTTGTGAAGAAGATCATTTTACGAGAGACTGCCCTCATCGGGCCGAGGTAGTGAAAATAGTCAAAGGTTCTCCCACTCCTGCTGTGTTAAAAAATCCATTTCCAGAGCAGGAGAATAAGATGATAGGTTCTTCTTCGAATGCCAGTGAAGAACCCATTTTGATGATGTCTCATGTCAGGATTGCGACTCGATCGCAAGATTATGGTAGTAAGGCTCCTGTTGATGGTAAAGAAGCAGAATCTTCTCACTCTAACCCATCAACCTCAGCTCCTGGTTCCGATCCACTACAGATCGAAAAACCTAACCCAGACTTAGTGATTAAGCCGCCCGCCAAGGGTGTACTTCGAAGGTCTGCTTTCAATCCACATGCGAGAGCAGCCCAGAATTACAACATTGTTGAAGACTTAGCTGTTTCACCTTCAGCAATGTCGGCACTCGAAGTGCTGCAATCATGTCCAGCGCAACGAAAATTGCTTTTGTCGGCTATTGGAGCTGTCGATGTTCAGGACCCGAACCTAATGATCTTTGATCTAGAAAGTAGTACACCGCGTCTCCCCCATCAAATGGCTTTCCAAATTCCAGTGATAGTCAAAAACAGGCCTATTCATCGGACTGTGATTGATGAGGGAGCTTCTACGTGTATTATGTCGATTCAATGTTGGAGATCGCTTGGTTCTCCTTCGTTGAACCAATCCCCCACCATCCTTAAGGCCTTTGATGGCCGTGGGTTCCGTCCGTTTGGTATTCTACAAGAATTGCCTATAGGGGTCGAAGGTAAAACCGTTAGTCTGGATGTGGAAGTGGTTGATGCCCCTCTAGACTACAACCTTCTTTTGGGTCGAAGTTGGTCATATGCTATGACAGCGGTCGTTTCATCGGTCTTCAGAGTCATTAAGTTTCCACATAACGGTAAGATCGTGACTATTGATCAGCTGACATACTTTTCATCCGACCCAACCTCTTTAGAAACTATCCAGCATGTTGGTAAAACGACAATCCCTTATAGGGACATTGGTGTAGGTTTAGTTAAGGATTCCGGTTTACTGGGAACTTTTCCTCTCCCTCCACTCAATGCAGACCCTTCGTTTGCAACAATTCATATGATCACGTCAGAAAACATTATTTATGATGATCCTTGGTATGTTCCCTCTGACTCTGAGCTAGACTCACTCGGTGATGTTATGCCGTTGAGTCCGTATGAGATTGCTTATGAAGCTCTTATGTCTTTTACCGACTTTCATTCAACCGACCAAATGAATGTGGTCAGTGAAGAGTCACTTTTCACCTCACCCTTAGAACGGATAACGTTTCCCGAAGAAGTGTCATCTGACGAACAACTTCGCGAAATCCTAAGTGTAGATGATCTACCATGGGAAGATCTCCATCACAGATCTTCGTTTTTACCTAAGGATGATGCATTTGAAAATGATTTTTCATCTATCTTTACCGCTGAATATGTCAAAGACGCTCAGGATCCAACGAAACATTCTGATTCAGAGCTGAATTTAGGGAATATTTCTCGTACTATTCCCATTGATATTTCAGTGAAGCCCGGAATCGAGGAGAACATTCATATAGGTGCCGCATGTACTGAAGAAGAAATCCAAACTTACAAGGCCCTATTCCAAGAATTCCGCGACGTGTTTGCCTGGTCTTACGAGGAAATGCCGGGAATTGATCCTGCCATTGTTGTTCATGAAATCAAAACCTACCCGGATGCTAAACCCATTCGGCAACGGTTGCGTCAGATTCACCCTCGAAAAGCGGCTGCGATTAAAGCAGAAGTCGAAAAGCTGTTGAAAGCAGGTTTCATTTATCCGATCCCGTTAACGGATTGGGTATCGAATATTGTTCCCGTCAATAAAAAACAAGGAACAATAAGAATCTGTATCGACTATAGGGATATCAATCGAGCTTGTCCAAAAGACAACTATCCTACGCCTTATATCGATCAAATTATTGATGATTGTGCCGGAAGTGAGATGTTTTCCTTCATGGATGGTTTCTCAGGCTATAATCAAATCAATATTCTACCTGCCGATCAACCAAAAACGGCATTCATTTGTCCATGGGGGACATTTGCTTATTGCAAATTACCTTTTGGGCTTAAGAACGCCGGCGCTACTTTTCAACGGGCGATGTCTTATGCATTTCATGACATCAAGCACATTGTGCAACCCTATCTCGATGATTTGCCTGCTCATTCTTTACAACGAGCTGATCACCTTGTCCACCTACGAGCAATCTTTATGAGGTGTAGGCATTATCGAATTCGGTTGAATCCCCACAAGTGTGTTTTCTGTATAGAAACAGGTCGATTGCTGGGATTTGTTGTTTCAAAAGCCGGCATTCGCGTCGATCCCTCGAAAGTCGAGGCTATCATCAAATTGCCTCCTCCTTCGAGTTTGCGCCAACTCCAAAGTTTGCAAGGGAAAGCGAACTTTTTACGCCGATTCATCCCAAACTACGCCGAGGTCACTAAAGGTTTTACACGGTTGTTGAAACAGAACGCACAATTCTTTTGGGACGAGATTGCCCAACAATCTTTTGATGCACTAAAACACGCGTTGACCCATGCACCGTTATTGCATCCTCCCAACTACAACCAGGACTACTTCTTATACCTCGCAGCTTCGCATTCCACCATTGGAATGGTGTTAGTTCAAGAAGATGAATTCAAAGCAGAGCATGTGATATATTATCTTAGTAGAACCTTAAATCCCACTGAGTTAAAATATTCGCATGTGGAGAAATTGGCCCTGGCAGCCGTTCAAGCTGTCCAGCGTTTTCGTCACTACATTCTTCTCCGCAAGACTACAGTTATTTCGGATTGCAACCCTATGATTTATATTTTGACAAAACAACTGCTAGGGGGCAAGTACTCTAAATGGATTGTTATCCTGCAAGAGTTCGACTTGGAGTTCGAGAAGTCCAAGTCTAAGAAATCTTTAGTTTTTGCGGAATTGATGTGTGATTTCCCGAGTGCTGACACAGAGACTGTGGCAGAGGAGTCCATTGCGGACGAATCTTTGTTTCTTATTAGCACTTTAGATCCGTGGTATGGGGATATAATCATCTATCTCCAAACCCAAACCTTTCGGCCTGAAGCTTCCAAGGAAGACCGTCGAAAAATTCGGTTTCGATCCCAGCAATACAGAATTATTGGAGATACACTTTATCGCCGGGGGCAGACTTAGTTTTTCGACGTTGTTTAACTCACGAAGAGGCTGAGAGAGTTTTGAATGATTGTCACTCTGGAGCATGTGGCGGTCATATGTCTGGGTATGCCACAGCTCAGAAGGTGTTGCGCGCTGGCTATTTCTGGCCGTCTATGTTTAAAGATTGTATCCTTGCTGTCAGAACATGCCACAACTGTCAAGTGTTTGATCGAAAGATGCGCGCTCCACCTGCTCCTCTCCACCCTATAATTGCCGCTGGTCCATTCGCCAAATGGGGCATTGACTTTATTACTTGTAACCCTCACTCGGCCGGGGGGCATGCGTATATCATCCTCGCGGTTGATTATTTTACAAAATGGGCCGAGGCGATGCCTACATTCGACGCAAGCGGCAAGACAGCTGCAGTTTTCGTATTCAATCATATCATAACTAGGTTTGGTGTCCCACAAGCAATCATTACTGACCATGGGAGCCATTTTCGAAACGTCATGATGACTGAGCTTACAAGCCAGCTTGGTTTGCGCCACGATAGCTCTACTCCTTATTATCCGCAAGCCAACGGTTTGGTTGAGTCAATCAACAAAGTTCTAGTCATCATGATTCGACGGATCATTGGTATCCATCGAACGAATTGGCATAACATGTTATTTTCGGCGCTATGGGCATATCGAACTTCAGTGAAAAATTCAACAGGTTTCACCCCTTTCCAGCTAGTTTATGGCTTAGAAGCTGTGTTACCTATTGAATGCGAAATCCCATCACTTCAAATGGCTGTCGAATTACTTCCAGCTACTTCCGAAGAGGAGAAACGGTTATTATACTTGGCTAAATTAGATGAGACTCGACGTGACGCTACTTTAGCTATCGAGACTCACGCGAAACGAATGAAAGCTCAGTACGATAAAAATGTAACCCCTCGAAGTTTTTCGGAAGGAGACCTAGTACTATTATATGATCAAGCTAACGATAAGCTAGGTGCCGGAAAATTCGTTCCCATGTGGCATGGGCCCTACATTGTAAAGCGAAAGCTAGCAAAAGGGGCTTATGAGTTAGTTGATTTTGATGGGGACTCTTTGGGTAAACCCAGAAATGGACTTTACCTAAAGAGGTATTATGCTTAAAATGATGGGTATGGAGAAATTTTTAGATAGGTTAGATTTTCTTTCTAGCTAGCAAGTGTGTTAGTTTAGTCAGTGTGCTTAGCTTAGCAAGTGTGGTTTTTCGTCATTATTCTGGCTTATCTTGGTTTTACTCTTGATATTGTAGATGTCGACGCCTCTCCAAACATACATTGGATTTGCTGATGGTGCTTGTCGTAATACACGGAATATCTCTTCCGCAGCTTGGGTTATCTATTCGCCCTCTGACGAGTTAGTTTCTATGCATGGGGTAAGCCTCGGTCAAACAACGAATAACATTGCAGAATACAGTGCAGTGGTTGAATTATTATCCGAATCTATTTCATTTGGAATTCGACGTTTGATAGTGAGGTTAGATTCTGAACTTGTTGTATTACAGCTTAATAGAGTTTATGCCATTAGAAATCCTGTGTTATTAAGGTTGTTTTTGAGAGTGCGTCTCTTGGAACGTGAATTTGATTACATTGAATATCAACATATTCCAAGGTCTTTGAATACATTAGCAGATGCAATTGCTTCTCGAATGTTGGACAGACATTTACGATAATCATGCAAGTAAATTTAAAAACATTTCATCACATATGTTAAACAAGATAAGCCGGTAATAGTGATATATATAGATAGAAGTGTGTCAAAAAATATATACATCGTCTTCGATCATAGGTTTAAAACACCTTATGATCGGCAAAATGATAGTACAAAAAGTCAAAAATGTCACATGTGACTACAAAAGTGACTAGTCAATCACTGGTGGTGCTCTCTGTACGACACCACTGCGCGGGCTACCTTACGCAAAAATCTCCTAAACGGTCCAGGGACCGCGACTACGAAGCGCTGAAGCCTGATAGGAATGTCGTCCATAGTAGTCTCAGGTATATCTGCCGTGAGACGCTCTAGATCATGCTCCAACTCAGCTAGTACTTCTGCTGTCGCATCCTGTGGGGCCGGTACCGGTGCAGCTGGATGTAGTCTATCATAAGGCCGGAGGTTGGCTGGACGCTGTGGACCAACATCTGCATTTTGAAAAATTTTACTATTAGTTTTGAGACGATATATATAAAAAATACAAAAAAATACATAACTAGAAAACTTGTGAAAATAAAAAGTACCTCTGTCGTCCCATTGTTCTCCCTGTGGAAGAACCATGTCCGGATCACCTCTGAAATCCATTCCGGCATACGGAAAGTCCTGTATCACAAAAAGCTGGCCCTCTAACCAGTCAAAATAACTATCTGAGAATCGAACTACTGTCGCACCCTCGTCAGGATGCCGGGCCATCACCGCAACCCATCGTATCAGCTTTGGCTGCTGGGGACCCAAGATATCAACAGTGAGTTGCTGAGGGATCAGCATTGGAATTCTCTCCAAGGCAAAGCTCACGACTATAGGCCCATATCCAAAAGTCTTTAGTCGTCCGTTCTTTGCCTTGGTCAGTTGG
The DNA here is from genome assembly GCA_031772625.1 of Pinus tabuliformis. Lineage (NCBI taxonomy): Eukaryota > Viridiplantae > Streptophyta > Pinopsida > Pinales > Pinaceae > Pinus > Pinus tabuliformis. The sequence continues at coordinate 1,173,334,366 of CM062818.1, read as the reverse complement.
CTCTTCATATGAGCCGACACAGCTTCACACCAGTTGAAAATGGTGCCTTGGTAACAGTCAATTGCCATCCGCATTTGGGATCCGGAAGCAATGTGTAAAGCGGCCGCGCCGCAAATTCTGGTAACCGTGAACGCTATGACTTTGAGTTCCGGCAGAGTGATGTGTTTTATCTCTATGCCTTTTGAATGGTGAGCCCCAGGTGTGCACCAATTCTCGCGGAGACTATCAAGGGATTGGCCACCCGGCCTAGTCCCCGCAAGACTGAGTTGCTCACCTCTGTTTGGCAAGCCAGTGAGAAAGTATACATCCGAGGGCTCTATCTCGAGCTGGTGCCCTCCTATGTAAAAGCATTGTTCTTGTACGTTCCATCGCTCAACCAGCCATTCCAAGAATCTTACCTGGCCCCTCATGCCCGGTATGGTCCAATATTTGTATAATCCGCATGCTCTTAGGGCATCCAGGGAAGGTTGATGATTTATTGCAGCTTCATCTTCCTCTACATGCTCTCTTTCTCTCCAGTCTAACATGATTAATGCCCTGCATATCAAAAATAGCAATTAGAAATTAATTTGGGAATTTTTGGTGGTTTTTTGAGAGAGTTGGGGTTTTGAAATGCGCGTTTCTCGGAGGACGCACCCCGGCTTTGTAGCACAGGGCGCCCGGACGCAGCTGGCCTGAAGGCGGGCTGCGTCTTCCGACCGTTTTCCCGTATGAGAAAAAGTCGGGGGACGCAGGTCACCCGAAGGGCACCTGCGTCCGCCGAGAGGCGCATTCCAAAACCAAAACCCCCCCAAAAAATGAAACTAAAACCTAAAAATTGATTCTAAACGGATAGAAATGCAGAGTAGGATGTGTAAAATACCTGGATGAGACGGCGTTCGATTCCACGGTCAGATTTTCCGCAGCAACCACGGGAAGTTTCTTGTCAAAAGCTCCTTTTTCAACCTCAACAGTGAAACGGTAAAAATGACATGGTAAAAGGTCTTTTTATAGGTTTTTTGGATGAATTAGTTCATTTTTTACCATGAAAAGATGTTTTTGAATGTATTTTTGCCTATTTTAAACAGGTATGAGTAATGTGTCGCTTTTGTGCAGGACAAAGGGATTTCGAGGGAAATTGTAATTTTTTCACAAACAAAATATCAGAGTCATCTTTTAAGCCCTTTTCTGACTCCTAAAACATGAAAAGATCGCCGAGTGTTTCTTTTTCACTCGTTAAAACGGAATTAAAAGACGGTCCCCTTTTAGCTCTTTTCTGACCGCAAAATCAGGAAAAGATTGCCGGGTTTTTGTCGTTTCGAACTCGATAAGGAAATAAAACGACGTGTCCTTGATCGCTTTTTACTTTTCAGGTCAACGACACTATTATGAAAGTACTCCTTGGTCGCAAGATCAAGCGGTTCCCCCAGGTATTATTTTATACTTTTTCGGGCTTGAGGGACACAAATATACGAAAAAGTTCAACGTGGAGTCTCCTTTAGTTTTTTCAGACTCTCTAAAATTGAAAAACGCCGAGTTTCTCCTATACTGGGCTCGTTAAACTTTTACAGTAGAGGACCTGTTCAATTACAAACAGGAACGAACCACTCCTTCCTAGGGTTCGAATTTAAACTAGGTTGGACTCGTCCGAAGGATGAGCTTATAATCAAGCATATGTTATCCTCCTCAAGCTTGTTAAAAATAAAGAGGTACTTGCCAGAAATGGTGGGGGAAAAAAGAGAAGAATGAACCTGTTTGTCACCTTTTGTCTCAGAAGAAACTTTATTACCACTCTTGAACACGACACTTTTCATTCACCTGGGTTGGGAAATCTTTTACCTCACAGTTGACCAAATCACTTTGAAAGTCTTTAACCGGGTTCCAGGGGTTAACTTTGAGTTATTCGTCACCAAACCATCTGTTGTGTCGTTATGTGTTCAAGAGGTCTGCAAGAAAAAACTTTCATCTGCAAAATACTTGTCATCCATTTGACCATCCCTGAGTCAGTCCTTACAGCAACATTTCTTCAACTTGAACAATGATTTCGTGTTGCGGGCTTGCCTGCAACGGGTCGCTTTCTATCGACATCGACACATTATCTAGAAAGATGACTTAGGAATCGACAGTACCTTGAAGTCTGCATGCATCAATGGCAGGTTTCTCGCCTTTGACGTCAGTTTACATCATTGACTTTCGATCAGAGGATTCCGTGAAGTGTTCGACATCAAAACATCTATTCACATTTCACGGGTTGTGCTTGGTACTTTGAGAACCATTGACATTACTGGTGGTTTCTCTCACGCTTGTTAACAGTTTACATCATTGACTGGTAATCAAGTGGTTTCTACCATGTTCGACATCGAATCATTTAATCACATGGCTAGAATCGTACCAATTCGGGAAGTAGAAGTGAAGACCCTGGATCTAGTTTCTACCATCCAGGCTGCGAGGAGTTTTGTATTCATTATCTATGTAGACTAATCATAAACAGATGGCTGCGTCCATACTGTGTCTACAAAAGTCTATAAAAATGATGTACTGCAAGATCATTCCTGTATCAGAATAGTTAGTCCATTAGTTAAAGTTTTGAATCTGAGTATGGGAATGCCTACCTCAGTGATGATATAATCTTATCCATGTATTTTGTGTTGAAAATTGCAGGTTCCAACCAGGCCATCCACAAGGCAATCCTTGAAATGATAAAGCGCTTCACCCTTCCTAGAATTACAAAACCCTATTCTATTCCAGGCTTCGCACTTTAGGGGGCAATCTGTTACACTAAAAAATGTCACCTTGACTACTTACAGTTAGTATGGCTCAAATCAACAGTCATGCTACCCTCTTAGGCAAGTCTCATGCCTCTGTTATCCATCTCAAACTCAAAGAAGAGAGAAAGTCTTGTAAAAACTATGTTTATCTCTGGGGTCGCAGGTTCTCTCTAGCCTTACCTGCGGGGACGCTGACCATGTTCACAAAATCTGCGTCCATGGACGCTCTGTATGTTAAGGGACAGGTGCGTCCCTCTGTAAAAGGCAAAATGCGCGAGTTTTATCTTGAAAAAGTTACTTGTGGTTACTTCTAGAACATTCTAGAGGTCGGTTTGATGAAATGGATGCGCCTCCAGTTGGTTCATGTATCTCTATTAAGGGGGAACTTATCCCATCAATAAGGGAGCTATCCCACCCATAGAGGGGGATGATCCCATTGATAGTGGACCTGAATAACCTCTTTACAGCACTATAAATAAAGGCATTGAGCCAGAAGGAGAGGAGGTTGGAGCTATACATTTTCTTTGGGTAAATGCTGCAGGATTTAGGTCTTCCATTAGAGCCTTTGTGAGGAGAGATTGTCTTCACTTGATTCTACTTGGGAGAGGGTGAGCTTTGTCAAAGTAGAGGAAAACCCTTGATGGACCCTGGGAGGAACTTGCACAACACCAAGGCCAGGTTGTAAGAGTTTCTTTGTTTCGTTATTAATACAAACTGGTTTATTTTTCTCAATAGCTTGTGTTAATGAGTTATTTCATGTGTTCCTTGGTCTGCATGTTGAATATATGTTTTATTATATGAAATGCAAGTGCTTGGTAATTGTTTGATTGTTTGTGGTTGCAGGAATTGACTTGAAGGAGGAGCTCATCCGGATCGTCAAGAACGGACTTCAACAACAGCGTTTTGGAATAAGGTAAGCCTAAACACTTGTAGTTTTCATGTTGTAAAAGGTGTATTTAGAGAAAGATCATTCCATTTTGTCTTGTTTGTCATTAGAATGTCTTAGACTTCTAGGAAGGTCAGTCGTGTCCGCACCCTTGACAGATTCCGTGTGACAAGTGGTATAGCCTAAAACACAAGAGATCATTGCTACTATATCCTGACCAAATGGGGAAAATATGGTAGCCACATATGGAGGAGGTTCTATTGGGACATGCTTTCCCTCCCTGATGAAGGTCTAAAGCATTTCAGCAATATTGGTAGTGGTAAGCTTGGGAAATTTGTCTAGTAGGTCTCCAATTGAAATAGAGGTTAAGTTCTGCCCTGGTTGTAGCTGCAACATTTCATTGGTTGACTTGTCAATGATGGTGAAAATTATGGTTTGGTCAAGGGACATCACTACGCTTTGACTGGGAATGTAGTTTGCATGGCAATAATGAATGATTTCAGGGAAAATGTGCACCTCGGGGAATTTATAGTTGGGCAAATTAGATTCCCACAAACCTATTTTATCAGCTTGTTTTAGGTATTGGTCCCTGTATTGGTAGTAAAGTTTGATAGGGGATTCAAGGACAGAGGTGTCCTTGATTTGGAAGTCTTTATCAGCAAGGGGAAGGTGGTCCAGGTCCAAGTGAGGAGTAGTAATTGGCCTGACATCCATGGTGATAGGGGCAGACATTCTTAGTTCTTGTGGATTTAAGAATGGGGGGAAAAGGGTTTTTCAGTCAATTAGGGCAACTGGGTTCCAATACAGAGCAGTCTTGGGTCACTGTGTAGTTTTTTCACTTAATTTCTTATTAATTCCAAGCAATGCAAGTAACTGGTTCAGAAATGAGACAAGGTTTCAGTGAATTTGGATAAAATACTTGGAATTTTGGGAATATTGACTCTGAACAGGTCGACGGGCGACTGTGCATGGTTGCAGATAATCTGTATGAACTGAAGGGTGGACTATGAGTTCAATGGCTTCTTCCGGTTGGTGACTAGATTTAGGTTGGCGGTTGGATGTCGTGCAGTTGCATGCATGAAGGTTTGGAACTTTATTTTCACGATAAAACAAAGATTAGGAGGTTTTTGGCTTTAATAAAAAAGTCAACGTTTGGAGGGTGTTTAGGGAATAGTGGTACTTTTGGTAGTTAGCGAGGTGATGTGATAGTTTTGCATTTAGTAGGTGGCGGTCAGCAGGTTTTTTCACACCTCCTACGAGCGCTGGGTGGTTTTGGGGGGAGGCCACCCGATTCCACTCATCAGGCGCCACATCGCATCGGGGGCCGAAGAGAAAACAGCCCATTTCGGGCAGGTAAAGTTCGTGTTTCAGGACCGTGTGAAATCAATGTGGATTGTTGGATTTGAAGGGGGGAAATCAAGTGGCGATCAGTTGATGAAAATGCATGGATGGTAGCAGGGGGGCCCGGTGGGAAATTAACTCGGTTATTTTGGATTTAATATGGGATTAGGGTGAGATTAATGCATTGGGTGTGGTTTTATTGGTGGAGGATTTGACTTGTAATTAGTCACTGATCAATTAATTAATTCATTTTTCAGGTTTCGGTATTTATAAATTTTATATTTCAAACTTCGGGGACGGGGTATTAATATTAAAGGGATTTATTAAATACATAGGGGAAAAGGGAAATTTCGGGAGTTAATAAATATAATTAAAATTAGAAGTTAATATGAACATTGTGGAAAATAGGTTAGCGCTAAGTATAATGTGTATTTGAAACTTATTTTCTTTTCACATAAAAACATTATGACTTAGGCTTAAAGTATTTTTTAGGAGTTTTTAGGAAAAGGGGTTTACTTGGGTGTAATGGCTTTTCCTTAGGAAAAATGGTGTTTTATCTTAGGAAAAGGGATTTGTTTGGGACAATGAGGGAGAGTGAAGGGGGGTAATGTTTGTAGGGGGAATTTTAGTACTTAGGACCTATAAGTCATTGGACTGAGGATCCAGTCCCTCTAGAAGTCAGAGAAATGTTTTGAGCCCTTTTGACTTAAGATTATGGGTACTTAAGACTTTTCATTGGAAATTAGTTAAGTGAAAGGTGTAATGAGTGAGGGTAATTAATCAATTGACTTTGTGGACTTGAAGCATGTCCAATTTCTCATTAATACTTGGAATTTTCATGATGAGGATGATAAATATGCTTTTGTCTAACAATCATCACAATTCTGCAACCTTTCTACTACTTACCCATCTACTCATCCTATCATTTTTTCTTATCTTTATTAGGGTGCACTTAAGCTGGAAAACCTTTATCAAAACATTTTTCTTTTCTTTTACAATAGTAATCTCTAAGTCTAACCTTAATACATCCAAGAGATCAAATTAAACAGTTGAGCTCCTTTTATTCACTATACCTAATCTAATTATCTGCCAAGATTAAACAGTTTGGTCAGATTTTATTCTCTAACTATCAATATGAAATTTAAAGCATGGCATAATCAAGATTAAATAGTTTGATTACCATGGATTGTGGCATGAATAACAAGCTACACACAATCATTATTATGCATAAAAGTACATAGTAGTGGCATTTTTACTTGCACACTTTCATGGTCTTTTGTTTTTTTGGGGTTCATATTTTTCACTTTTTTGGACCTTTTCTTATTCTTTTTTGTCCTTTGATTTTTATTTTAGGACATACCCTCTTTACATTTTTTAATTTTTTGAATATGGAAAACATTTGCAGAAATAAAAGGTATGTACATATTACAAGTTTAATCTCAACCATTTAAAAATCATGACTCCTATAGGAACCTAACAGTGTGTACTCAGGTCATCATTTACTCATGCAGACCCATCTCGGTACCGTTAAATCAAGTGGTTGATGATTTTTCGCTGCTATAGTGAATAGCTTGTACCGAAATTATCCATCTTCGAATTGTGGTAGTTTCCCGAGTTTCTTTGTTCATTCGTAGTATGTGCTTCATACTCAGCATCGTTGTTTGTGGCTTTGAACTTCAGAGAGCTCGAAATCATGCATTGTTCATTATTTTGGATGACTAAGATACACTTAGTTTTTGGGCCATCATGTGTTCTCAACTTGTCAAGTCTCAAAGCCCACAACTCATCTATACATGGACTGTTTGGTGTGATGGTACTACTGCTACTACCATTGTTGATACTACTACTATTATCGGAAAAACAAACTGTACAAGTTTCATTATCATCAGTTGGGCAAAGAAGGAGTCCCAACTACTTGTCTGATGAGGTTGGAGCTGGCCATGCAAGATAGCACTCCAATGCCTTTTCCAGGAGACAGTTTCCAAACATGAGTTTGCAAAGGCCAACGTTTCATTCTCGCCATTAAGGGGAGTGACATTATGTTTCATATACCTCTTAGATAACACTCAGATTTCATTGCATTTTTTCTTGTATGAAAGCTACATGTGAGACCAGTCTATAGAAAAATATCCATCTAGTTTGCTGGACTAGTGTCTACTGAGTAGCAGACCATATGCTTCTGGTATGTCCACAACAACTATGTTGATGCATTGGTGAACTCAACCATCATGAGATAATTAGATGATCACATCTTGAAGTTCATCGATAGCTGGTACTGATGTTCTGTCAAGTTGGATGATTCTTGTGGATGTTTCGCTCCATCATGCATTGATCTTCTTAGAAATGGAGAGAGGCATGACGTTGGCTGCCGTGCCAGAATCAACCAAGCAGTTGTGAATATTGTAGTTGAAAAATTCGAATGAAAGTAGGAAAGGGGGGCACCCTGAGTTTTCTTCTTCCATCCAGAGTGTATTGAGCATAGTAGATAGTGATCCGGAAGGTGTGCTTGATCCCTTGCTGGTAGAGGTTGCACTGTCCACTATTGTTTGTACCAACTCATGTAGGAGGATATCTCACTGATTCTAGACTTTGGCTAACTCGAACAAACTAATGTTTTCCTGAGTTTTCTTCATGTCATCGACTATGTTGTAATCCTAAGGTGGTAGACTCACCAAGGTGTCTAGGTGTTATCGAGAAATCTAGTGTCCACTCAGAGATGCTAGTCCCACTAAGACTAGTAGCTATCTTAGAAACAAACAAACTAAAACTACTTTCGTTTTCCTTTATGAGAAGTAGATAAGAGTGGAATGAAGGACACCAACCTCAATCTTGCACTTGGTCCCTTGTTCGGTTCCTCTCCCTTCTGACAGATCCTTGCCACTTCTCCTTCGTCTACCCAAATTCAAAGAGCGCTTGTGGAATCAAACCAGCATAATACTTTCAAAGAACAGAGATCTACAATCATAAATAATATAGGACCAAATATATATTGACCACACAAATGCATATATCATCAAACATACAAGAATGTGGAGGAAAACTTGAATATATTTATTAATAATCAAGAATAGCAAAGAGGATTACAACCAATTGTTCTGACCCAGCGTCATCCTCCAGCATGAAAGCCCTTCTTTCACCTCATGAAAAGCTTAGATCACCCAACACTATGATATTCTAACAAGAAACCAACAACACTTCCTTACAAGATACAAAATTCCAGCCTCTGGACCTCTGGGATGAGGGATCCATATATAGATGATTGTAGGGGGTGAGTCAGCTTCTGGGTTTTTGATTAGTGTCCTCTCTCTGATAGTTCTTGATTCCACTTGGAGATTGATGATCTCTTACTCATCCCTAGGGGAATTCAGAGAGGCAAGTGTCATAGGAGAAGTTTCTGGAAGATTCCATGATCATCCACCTCGCAAACTGTCTCTGCCATTTGTCCACTCTTGCCCATCGCACCTCATAGAAGAGATTTTCAGTATGCATCGCACCTCCTGTGTGCATTAGGTGGGATGCATCGCACTTTGACCGTGGAGTAGGTGAGATGGTCCAGTTTTGACTAGTTCTAAGTAGTTTTTCATGGAGAAATTTTGGGAGATGATGCAATCAACTGACCTTGTCCTTTTAGGGTATGGAACAACACTTTTAGGGACTTAGGAGCCCTTGGTTTATGGACATGTTTGATTGGGGTTGAAGTGCCCAAAAATGTCTATAACAGTTTCCCCTAAAGCATGAGGTCATTAATGTTTTGATGTCAGGTGAAATGCTTTATCATGAGGATCCGAAGTTTTTTCGAGCTAGAATGCGACCTGTAATAAGATACAATACAATACATTATCTTCATAATATTTTTCATGATTAGCTGAGGAAGGCATTCCCATGCTCAGCTTTATAAATTCATTTCCATGTACATAAGACAGACAACCGTCTGTGGGGGAGACTGATGATTCTCATAGAGTCATCATCCTTTGATTCGGATGATCATCTGTGAAACAACAATGTGCATTTGATGTCTTTATTTTCCTAAATATATCGCAGCCCGGATGGATGAAACTAGATCCGGGGTCTTCAAAGTCATTCAATCTGCACTCGGAGTAAAATTCGATCCATTTGAAATATGTTCTGGAGTCGAACATTGAAAGACATCGCCTGATTACCAGCCAATGATGTAAGTTGTTAACAGGTGCGAGAGGAATCACCAATAATGATGATGACCCTCAAGGTACTATAGTACAATTCGCATGGTGTAAATAAGGGACTTCGTGTCGAACATCGTGCAAAATCTTTCGGTCGAACGCCATTGATGTAAACCTATCGCTGGAAGTGAGAAACTTGCCATTGAGGCATGCAAGCTTCAAAGTACTGAAAGGGTTGTTCCTAAGTCGACTTCTTGGATAATGAGCTGATGTCAACAAGAAGCGACCTGCCGTAGGAGGGCTTTAATGAATCCCATATCTAAGACATGGAATGGAGTAAATGATTTTGGAGGTGAAAACGATCTGATGATACAGGGTTTAGGGTGGCGGTCATGAAAGAATGGAGCGTGAATGTATTGCAGTGGATGAGACACAGGTGAATTCTCTGAGCGACTTCTCTTGAACATATCGGCAACACTGACATGGATTTGTAGCGTTAACCCCAAATATGGATGGTGTGATGGACCAATGGTGATATGATGAACAGAACAACCCAACCTCACTCAGATGCAGAGTGAAAGTGTCATGTTCAAGAGTGACTTGCTACCAATAAAGTTTCTTCAAGTTTTCTTCCCAATTTTTCCCCAGTCATCGCTGACCAGTACCTCTTTATTTTTGTCAAGCTTGAGGAGGATAACATATGCTTGTTCTATAATTTGCCCTTCGGGCAAACCTGTCGCTATATTTTAACGAGCCTAGCAACAGTGAAACTCGTTCTTGTCTTGTATGGACAAGTTTGTTGCTATTCAGTTTTAACGACAAAGATAACTCGGTCCTTTTCAATTTTAGAGAGTTTGAAAGGGACGTAAAGGAAACTCCAATAATCCTTTTTCGTCATATAATCCCTTAAGTCCAAAAAGTATAAAATAATATGAAAGGGATGAATTTTTGGTAATTTTAATGAGCCAAACAAGACAAGTGCTCGATCGTTTTGTGTAATAATCCCTCAGGTCCAAAAGGATTAAAATCCAGAAGAGGGATAGCACTTCCGATCGATTTAACGAGCTGGAGAGGCCAATCGCTCGGCAAATATTTTCATGTTTTACGAGTCAGGTGAAAAGAGCTTAAAGGAGACTCATTTTTTAGGAACGAGTGATAATTTCGGGTAGTAGCTGATTCCAGGTAAGGTTTGGAATTTTCCAATCATGGAAGTGTCACAAGGATGGCTAACAAGATCACTCTTCGCAGTTGTTCCTCAAAAAGGGTAAATAATCAAATGGAGGTGAATGATCGGCTAAAACAGAGTGGAGGTGATGATGAGAACACGAATAGGGCTCAAAAGCTGATGATAATGCATTCACAACGGTTATTTACCGGAAATTGGTTCATTTTTAATGAGCTTAAACTCTGGGGGAACGTTTGCTCATTGCTTATGTTTAATTTTTAACAAGCTTGAACTCCACATAAAAACTGCTCGTGCCAGTCGTATAATAAGGATATCTCATCTAAGATGCCATTTTTTATGGAGCTTGCACCTTTCAAAGCTTTGCCCCAGATCCTTTCTTTATGCAAGTTAGGAACGACCAATCCTACGAGTTTAAAGGGTTTGAGAATCTACAAACTAAGAAAATAAATGGTTGCTCTTCACTTGCATGAAAAAAGGTTTGCATGCCCCCAGGTATAGTGAAAAATTTCCAGGTTACCATATAGAAGTTCCTGCTTTCGCAAGATAGTTTCCATCCACACCGCAGATAGAAACACTTCCTGGCTTAGTCCATCTGGACCAAGGTGGTTCTAAATCCCAACCTCCTAACCTTGACGAAGGAATCTTATTTCGGTTCGATTCTGGATGGGTATCGGACTAGTCATTTTCCTTCGTGGAAACCTACTCTATACCTAGAGTTTCCCTGCCGAAGCAGGCCAGGGTGCGTGCCCCCCAGGATTCAGTCATGTCCTCCTGAATCACTCGCGCTCATCAGGTGGACGGATTGGAGATTGATGAGACATTACTTGCGTGAAAAGGCCGCTTAGGGATGGTATTTGACTATTAGCTATGTGTGAGTTGGGAAACGACAGCTGGTCTATGAGCTTGACCACTCTGCCTTCATGCGGAAAACACATTACTCGAAAGAGTGAGGAGAAAATGGCTCCCATGCAATAAATATAGTCACGCGCAAGGAGTAGATTATAATCAAAAGGCCCTTGGACTACCATTACATTTAGATGAATGGTTTTCCTTCTCAATGTTATGGGCACATTAGGAAGGATCCCTAATGGTCGACTGGTTCCTTTGTCAAAGCCTGTCAAATTTCTCATCTCAGGTAGAAGTGATGGCGAGTCAAGCGCTTCCCAAGCAGTTGAGGAAAGGATACTCATAGAATCCCCTTCACCTATGATGGTACCGACCATGATCATTTTGTAAGCTTGTACAATGATTCTGAATGGTACATTGGCCGGTACCCGGGGTCTGCCTAGTAGATTCCAATTGAAAGAAACGACTAGGTTTCTTGGAGGTGGGACCAGATAGACGGCCGGATATGACTCTGACGAACTTCCTTCTTGCGGTAAAGAAACGGGTACACTGCCCCCATGTTCATCAGAGTTTGTGTTTACAAAAATAATTTGAACGACATCGTTCTCACTCTCTTCGATGATTATGTCATCTGAAGATGGACCTTCCGAAGGCAAGATCGGGTCGACTGCCGCCTCAACCTTTTGACTTTTGTCTGGTATGGATTCAGCGGGTTTATCTTCAATGATAGGTGCTTCGACCGACCACAAAGGCGTGTCAGTCAGTTTTTCAACCAGTGACGGACTCGGCAAGAGTTTCTTATATCCAGGAGGAAGCCGTAGTGGCGAAGCCGGACGGTCATCCAAAACTCTTTTAGCTTCGTCTAGGAAGGGACAATGGTGGATGGTGTGATCGCCTTCACATAGTTTACAAGGAAATTTACATTTCCTTTTTTGTCCAAATGCTTCGCTTTCACTAGTTGATGGTGTACTTTCAACATGGTCTTTAGAGGTTGATGACACCGGGTTGTGCAAACGAGGAGACCAATCCCTTAAGATCCGAGGGATGCAAGGACAATCTCAATGATAGTGGTCTCCTTTACAAATGACACATGGATATTTAGACTTAGATGGTGCAGTGTGTGGATTTTCACTAGACGATGCCTGGTTGCCCCTTTTCTCCTTTGGCTCCTTCTTCTTCTTCTCTTTATTCTCCTTCCCCTTCTTCTCCTTCTTAGTTACTTGATTTTTGGCTTTGTCGTCTTTATCAAGCAAAGAGGAAGGTGGAGACGGAGAATTGGATTAAGTAGAAGGTTGGGGAGTAACTTTAGTATCATCCAGTTGCTTACTTGATTGTTCAGGAATCACGGTGTTCTTAACGACGGAGGTCGAGAAGAGCCATATTGGCAAGCCAATAGTCAATCCTGGAAGTGACAACGTGGCCATATGAGGTGCACCAACATCTCCCCAAGAGGAGAAAGGAGAAGGATTCCCTCCGAGGGGAATTCCTTGGTTGGTGGACTCCATTTTTCTCAACCTAAGACCAACGTGAGAATGGTGATATTATTTTGATTAAAATAAATTTTAGACGCTTTGACACAACTTGTTTTTTCAATTTTTAAGAGTCAAGAAAAAACAAAAGATGACTCTAGTTGCCTTCGATTTTTAATGAGCCTGAAGTGACAAGTGCTCAGATGGACCTTTTCCTTTAAGGAGTCTGAAAAGGAACGAAAGAGACTACTCTGGAAATCTAGACAGAGGGATTACCAAACCAATCGCAAAACTGCAGAATACTTTTTACGGTACGACAGTCAATCTTCCCGAATGCTGTGTTCAGCGCATTGTGATCGATAGGGTGGCAGACACAGCTTCCTATGGATAAAGGATATAGCCTATTATGGTCTCCCAATATATACTCGACAATACGTTGGAGCACAAGTCCATACTGGCACTTTTCATCTCAAAGAGGAGGAATCACCCAACCAACAGTGAAAGCGACAATTACCAAGCTTTACGATGCCGGAATACGTCTCTAGCCTAGACTTCTAGATGTTTTGCATTAGGTTCCAAAGCGTTTTTAGGTTCATTAAATTTATTTTACAGTTGATATTTCTTAAGAAATTTTCCTTTCAGGTTCACCGCGTGATGTAGATGTACAATTCCTAAAAGGCAATCTAAGATGATAAACAATTGTTTAATCTTCTTTTTGCAATGAAAATCCTAGCTACTATAGAAAGAGAGACAATATTCTTTCAACATAGAGCAGAGAGCACACACTAGATGCACTGTCCTAAATCAAACCAACAAGCAGTCTAAATGCAAATGCACATGCATGTATTTGTTTTCAGCTTTCTTAATGTGTGAATGAAAAGAAGAATGCTAAGTACAAATCTGAATTATCTTTTCAAAGCGACAGTACTAACAAATTTCTCTTCAAAAACGAAAGGAAGATAATGACAACACTTTACTATTTTGAATTGAAAACTGCTTTCGACACTTGAAAAAACTACTAATTCAAATCAAATACAAGAGTAACTGTATAATAGACCATCAATAACAATAGAATTCTTTTCTTTGACTGAAAATGACACTTGCGACACTTTCAAATCAAAAGACGACAGTTCGACTATGCTACTACTTTGTAAAAGAGAACTGAAAATGGCAGAAAATACATAAAAAAATTCACAATTCTTTTCACAATGGAGGTAGAATGATGGAAAGGAAGGGGGTTTCCACAGTGGTATACTGATCACAGACAGCAAAACTCCTGAATAGAGCTGAAGAGAGTGAACACAGAAGCCAAAATCTGAGAGCAGAAGAGGTCTTGTCTGATCAGTGCACCTGTAACATAGGGAAAGTGCGATGCAGCACACCGACTACACACGGGAAGTGCTATACATCCAGATTCCCAAGATTAAAAGGTGCGATGGTCCAGGGACGAGACTTCAATTGGGTTCTGGGTCACAGTTTGCAGCTCAGTTCAGGGATTTAGGCCGGGCAAGTGATGTACAGTTAATAGAAATCACAGGGGCTAACCTAATGAGGTTACTAGAGCCACCACTAGGGAAATTAGAAATTTTGCAAATCAATTGTTCAGTTTATAAACAAAACCTGGAGATAGACTGAAGCAACATTGATCTACTTTGCACTTGCATAAAAAATGCAATTCGAAGGCTAGCTGGCTTAACTTCAGGCTCTATCTGTAAGTTTATAAAACAAACAAATATTGACAAACAAACAATCTATTCGGTCCCCAACAGAGTCGCCATTTTTTTATTGGGAAATCTAGTGTCCACTCGGAGCTGCTAGTCCCACTAAGACTAGTAGCTATCTTAGAAACAAACAAACTAAAACTACTTTAGTTTTCCTTTATGAGAAGTAGATAAGTGTGGAATGAAGGACACCAACCTCAGTCTTGCGCTTGGTCACTTGCTCGGTTCCTCTCCCTTCTGATAGATCCTTTCCGCTTCTCCTTCGTCTACCCAGCTTCAAAGAGCACCTGTGGAATCAAACCAGCATAATACTTTCGAAGAACAGAGATCTACAATCATAAACAATATAGGACCAGATATATATTGACCACACAAATGCATATATCATCAAACATACAAGAATGTGGAGGAAAAATTGAATAGCTTTATTAATAATCAAGAATAGAAAAGAGGATTACAACCAATTGTTCTGACCCACCGTCATCCTCCAGCATGAAAGCCCTTCTTTCACCTCATGAAAAGCTTAGATCACCCAACACTATGATATTTTAACAAGAAACCAACAACACTTCCTTACAAGATACAAAATTCCAGCCTCTGGATCTCTAGGATGAGGGATCCATATATAGATGATTGCAAGGGGGTGAGTTAGCTTTTGGGTTTTTGATTAGTGTCCTCTCTCTGATAGTTCTTGATTCCACTTGGAGATTGATGATCTCTTACTCATCCCAGGGCAAATTCAGAGAGGCAAGTGTCACAGGAGAAGTTTCTAGAAGATTCCATGATAATCCACCTCACAAACTATCTCTGCCATTTGTCCACTCTTGCCCATCGCACCCCATAGAAGGGCTTTTCAGTATGCATCGCACCTCCCGTGTGCATTAGGTGGGATGCATCACACTTTGACCATGGCGTGAGATGGTCCAGTTTTGACCAGTTTTGAGCAGTTTTTCATGGAGAACTTCTGGGAGATGATGTAATCAGCTGACCTTGTTCTTTTAGGGTATGGAACAACACTTTTAGGGAATTAGGAGCCCTTGGTTTATGGACATGTTTGATTGGGGTTGCAGTGCCCAAAAATGTCTATAATACCAGGGTGGAATGGGTATTCGTGCCATCCGGCAGAGTGTTCTACAACTTGCCACTCATGGATGTATTCTTATCCATCATTGTCTTCCTAGACTTGCTTTGTGTATATTGCTTCAAGGTAGCCGGTGGATCGGCCTTCTTTATTAGCTACCTCACTTTATCTTTCATTTCCCCAAGTGTAGGGGGAGCCCCTTTACTCCTAAGATTGTAACAATCATCTTTCTTTTGGGGCTACTTCTCGGTGTTCGTCTTCGAGATTACTTGCGAGCACTGATAAGAATTCACCACATGCCCAGAACTTGGTGTTTCGTCAGATGCAACCTCTTAGCTATCATTAGTGTCTTGTAGTTGCTCCTATATATGGCCTTCCACATCAAGTGTATGAGTGCATATTGAGGTAACAACTTGCTTCCAATCTGGGCAAGAGTTCTCAGGGTGGAACTCTACATGGAACGAACAAAAATTAGGATCAACGCAATGCTTGAGTTGGAACACAAGCTTCTGTGCAAATTTGGAAGTGAACCGGTTGTTGCTTGATGAGTTGGTTGATGAAATTCTTACCTGTCTCTGTCTGGGTAGATGGCTGCTTGTGAATGTGTTCATTTTCATTGCTTGAGTTCAGACATTTCGATGGCCAAGTTCTCGACAAGGCGAGTGATGGTCTCAATATCAGTTGCTTCCTTGTATCTACCCTTGTCGTTGCTTGGGGCTTTCTTCTCGCATCCTTGGAGTCTTTCATTGGTTCATCATCCTTGATGACTCCAATTGCACACAAGCCTTTTTCAATAGCAATAGCCTCTTCATAGCTTTCTAAAAGTGTTGGCTTTGTAGCTCACTTGACGAACTACGCAATGGTGGTCGGCAGTGTAGACATGTAATAGTCAACAGTGATGGAGTCATGAGGTTTAGTGTCTACTGAAAATTTGTTCAAAATACACATAAACCTCTGATTGAAGTATTTTACTTTCTCTTTTCCCTCCATCTTGAGGCTTTCCAATTCCTTGAGCAGCATCGCTGGGGTCTTGTCATCAGCAAAATTTTGTAGGAACATATGTTTGAAAGAACCCCAGTTCTATATGGAGTTGCGTGGAAGGTTGTGATACCAAGCAACTACACGACCGTCGAAGGTACATGGGAACAATCTACATTCTACATCATCATAACATACCTCAAGGGTCTGTAGTTGTAGGTAGAAGTTGTCTAAGTGGTCTTCTACCTTCACCACATTGTTAGGGTTGAACTTGATGTTCATCCTCTCTACTCGCTTCGGCTTCTTGTGCAGAATGGCCAAGAGGGCCAATGGTCCCTTGGTAATCCATTTAAGATTTGGGTCAGCCATATCTTCATATTCTTTATCTTCTTGCTTTCCTTCGGTGTCTGATGGTTAAGGATCTAAATCTGTCAGTTCGTCTTTGCCTCCACCTCCTTCACTGCCTTCCCCTCTGCCTAGTATACCGGAGTTCATTCCCAATATTACAAGTGTTCCTAGTTCATCTTCAAGGAAGATTGGAGGTTCCTCTTCATCTTCAATAGCTTCCTCTAGACCTTCAAGCATGGCAAGGACTGCTTCTTCCACCAATGATACAACAACTCCTATGGGAGTGGCTTTTGGCTTCCTAGATGTGTGTGGAAGATGTTGTATGCCTGGTATCAGTCTGACTTCTTTCGTGAACTGGCAAGTAATAGGATAGACATCGTGAAGATGTTGATATGAAATCTCATGTCCAATTCTGGGAGGTGAGGAGTAACCAACTCCAAAGTCATGTGAGAGGGAGTGCGAGTTACTACCTTGACCAGATGATTGATGAGTGAGTGTGAGGGTAATTTCATCCATGTACAACTGGCTTCCCTCCTTCTAGAGCCATAAATGTTGATGGTACTAGACCCACCAACATTCATGGTATCACCCTGGTATGAAGTCCCAACTAGACCTCACTCCCTTTGGTGTGGGATTCCCATCTAGTATGATGGCCCAGTTGCCATTGCCTTAAAGATTTGCCTCAGCTCTTTCTTGTCAGCACAGGAGAGTGGTTCGCTTTGTCTTCGAGAAGTGAGGGTTGCATGCTTGGTGAGTGTAAGTGTACTTGTGTTAATGGTTCTTTCACTTTGAGGGGAAGAAGGTGAAGGTGAGTTCCAGGTTGAAATGGATCAGTCCCAACTCGGCTAGGAACACACAACACAAAAGGACATACACAGCTTCCGATGGAACAGTCTACTTGGATGCAACAGTCACAACATACAATTTAAGATAACATGTGAGGCACTCACGAAACATTATGAACGAGTGCAATGACTGTTACAACAAGGTTCAAGTGAAAGGTCTGTCTGATGTCTAGCAGAGCAGTCGACACGGACAGGACAACATTAACAACATATACAACACATTTCCATTAATAGATTATGCATTACAACAAATGAAACAATTCAGATGTAGAACACGGGTTAAAGGACCATGCATTACAAGTGCTAAAGATCAGTCTTACAACAGATATAATACATGTGTGAAAACGTGCTATCCCATTAACATGCTTCTGAACTAAGTGAAAGTTCCAAGACACATCATTACACCATACATCACTAACCCCGTCAGTGGGGCGTTGGAGCCACTACTTACTCCTCAAAGAAAAGATTACAGACTCTCTTGGCTATGTGGGAGGAGTTGAGGTGAAAATTCCTTTACATGTACAAATGAGGGGGTATTTATAGCCAAGGGTGAAATTGACCCTTGTGGCTGTTTGACTACCCTCATGGCCATTTGACTTCCATGACTCTTCGACTTACATGACTCTTTGTTCAATAGGTGGGTCTCTTGGACATCCACATTACATCACATTAATTGAAAACAAGCCCATAGTGAGGATGTGGGCGACATGACTCGTGATGTGACTCAACATGACTTGACATGACAATGTTGGTACATTTGTGCTGCTGCCGGAGTCCATGTTCAGCTAAAGTGCTGCTGGGTGAGGATATCTTCATGGTGTGTCATAGCTTCACCTCTACATGGCGAAATTCTCGGAGTCTTCAATGGTCCTTGGTTCACTTGATGAATCTTTAGCATGTTGTTCCTTGCTTGGATGTTGGAAGGCTTGATAGGCTCATCTATTCGCGAAGGTGCATGTTCATTGCATTTCTTCACTTTGCATGCTTTGTCCTTTCGTCTATTGGTGAACTTGTGATTTTGCATGTGCTCCTTTCATTCATTCCATTCATCATCTTGCCATGCTCGTTGGTGTACCTATACCTGCAGTCACTCATAACAAGATGACATCAAATCCATAACCTCCTAGTCTACGATGACACATGATCATTCAGATGCAGGTGACTAGGAGAGGAAGTAAGGTTGTGATGTGGGATGATGGATCTGGGCAACTGCTAATAAAAACTATGCAAGAGTTGCTAAGAGATGGAGACAAGAAATTTGAGTCGACAGTGACTGTCAGCAAGGTCTAGCTCGGCTGGGAGGAAAAATTGTGCAAATTTTGGGAGGAGAAATATAGGGTACTAGAGGATAAGGAGACATGCTCTATGCATTTTTCAGAACAAATGGGTAGTGGGTCTGGACAGCCAGATTTTTGAAATTTTCCAGAGGAA
This sequence comes from Pinus tabuliformis, assembly GCA_031772625.1. NCBI lineage: Eukaryota > Viridiplantae > Streptophyta > Pinopsida > Pinales > Pinaceae > Pinus > Pinus tabuliformis. The sequence goes on along the minus strand of CM062818.1, from coordinate 1,173,315,348 downwards.
TGGGTCGAGCTGTATGAAGGGTTAGAAAGGCAGGGATTGTGAAGTTTTTTTGGGGAACTGCCTGGGAGATTGGCAACCAAAACTACACAATTCCCAGAGGGAACTGCCAGTTGGCTACTAGGGTCACTGGCAACCAAAACTATGCAATTCCCAGAGGGAACTACTAGTTTGCCTCCCTGGAGACTGGTAGTAGAAACTACGCAATTCCTAGAGGGAACTGGCAGTTTGCTGCTAGGGGTTGCTGGCAAGGAAAACTTCACTAAGGCCAAGAGGCCAGCCTGTTGATCATCTCTATGCAATTTCTGAGCTGAGCTGACTGATGGGTAGTTGAAGGCCTACTTATGAGATGAACAATTGGTCGACTGTCGGGATGACTAACTGGGGAAATTGCGCAATTTTTTGAGGGAGACAGGGACGTGCACTTGGTGTCTATCCGACCTATCCACACAATTTCCTCAGTCAGTTGAGTAGGTGAGGTCAGATGCCTTTGCACATTTTTGGAGGGGATTCATTCCCAGGGTGATTGTTGAGTCTGACTATCTGGGTGGCCAACATGAGAGCTAACTTAATTGCTTGCGGGTAGTGCAGCTTGAAAAGACTAACTTGGTGCTTCTGCACTGTTCTGGTTGACAGTCGATCAAGTCAATGGTTGGGTGATGGTCCAGCTATCTGAGTGATCCAGGTGGCTCTAGAGACACACACAGGACTAAGAGGGCTTATGGAAGCTCAAAAATAAAAGGGATCAGAATGCTTTTTAACTAGGACCAAAGCGTAGATCTCGTCGTCCTGATTGCAGCGGTGCGAACGGTTCATCAATCCGAGTCCGGATGAGGAAGATAGAGGCAGTCAAAGTTTTGGTTGACTTTTGCTAACTAGGAAGGCTTAAGGAGGCTGTAATTTTGAAAAAGTATAGCCACTGGATTCCAGCCAACCTGGGCCAGATTCCAGGTGAATTTGTGGCCCGTTTAATTTGACTCCTTCAGTGAAATTTTGAAATTTTCGAAAAAGGCTCATTAGTAATAAAAATTAAAAATATATATATAAAAAGGGGGGTGGTGGGCCACCACCCCCACTACCCCATGCCTCTCCCCCCAACCTTAACCGTATGCTTGATTGAGTGTGAGGTTAGCGGGGATTGAACCTGCTCGCCCCGCGTGGGTCAACCCCTACCGAGCGGCCTCATATGATGTACCAAACACCAACTCATATAATGCGCAATTATGTACCATGTACAACCCACACTCCATACTCCATTTAATACTCTAACCACTACACCTATTAATCTACCCACTCGTATTCTAAACAAAAACAAAAGAAACCATGGCCTAAAAAAATTATGTTTACACGCGGATTTTGGGGAGGAGGGATTTGATCCCCCGACCTCCCCTTAACTAATTGCCTCATTTACCAACGGGCCGATGGGACCTTTTTGTAAACTCTACCTAAAATTTCATATAAACCCAGCATTTTCCCATTGCTCCCAAGCATGGAGTAACCAAGAGCAGGCACGGAAATTGAGACAGAATTTTTTTAATTAATTTTTAATGCAGGTGGAACCATGACTGAGCGAAATTTCCAGGAGGGTTAAATTTTTGCCGTGTCCAAATTAGACAAACTTTATGTCGATCTTACACCTATCGATGACATGAACCCAATGGCACAATCAGTTTCTTGATCTAAGCAGCCGATTTGCAGAGGACCCAGAGGAGGGAATCTTTGAGGAATCTAGGGGGAATCTAAAAGATTCCTTAAGCCCTAGAATTCACTTTCTCATAATTTAGAAATTTGACAGTCAATTTTTCACTATTCGACTCAACAAATCTAATGGTATGTTCATATTTTCCATTTTCTCATTCTATTTTCATCCACTTTTCTAAGTGGAGTGCAGGTGTCAACATTCATGTGTGAGCAACCATTTCCATGAGATTCGATGCTGCGAGATTCGACGTGCAACCAACTTCAGGAGCTTGGCATAATTCTTTAGATGGCCCATGGATGTGAGGTATATGGAGTGTGTTCATGTACTTCTTTTGTTGTGAATTGTGCTACAAAGATCCTTGTATGATGTTTGATGTGGGATCCTGTTTCTTGCTTGTCTCATGATTCCTTCTTGATGTGATGCGAAATCATCTATGTGATGTACTTGTTGTCATGATTCGTCATATTTTATTTAAGATCCCTTTGTCATCATCTTGATGGGATACTCATGTTGTCACCATGTATGTTTGCATTGAGATTCCTTTTATGCCATGTTGCTGAGATGTTCATTATCATCATGCATGAGTTTGTGTCATACTAATAGGAGTCCTTTTGACTAAGAGTTCTTATAGCGGACATCTCTTGTAGCCACTCTTGCGTGAAGGCATTTTCCTTGTATGATAATGATGCCACTTATGTACATCATCACTATTGACAACACTTAATGCAGCAGCCTACAACATCTTGACATTGGGGCTCGGAGATGTAGTCTCTCCTAGACGAACTTCGTTATCAACAGCTTATGTTTTCATGTGCTGGTGATCGTCATGTTCCTCTTTTTTACAACATGTAGATGTATTCATTAATGTTCTTTTAAAAATGCAATTTAACACATCACAAATGTAAAATGTCTTAGAAGGGTCCTTCATCACTCCCGAACCTAGATCAAGTGGCATCAGAGCGGTCTTTGCATGGATTTGAATTGCAAGCGTGAACAATGAAACATGTAGCGATAGAGGATGAAAAAGCGATGTACGAGACCATGCTCAAAATTTCCAAAATGGTGGAAATAATGTATGAAACTCTACAGAAAGAGACAGAGGAAAAGGAGCGATTGCAGTGTCAGTTGCGAGCCATGGAAGAGGCCCTGGAAGAACTAAAGCACAACAACTAGAATCTTCAAACAGATAGTGTTGAATTGAAGATGCATCTACATGAAGAGAAAGAGGAAAAACATAGTTTGCTACGATAGCTACAAGCAAAGGACGAGGCCTTGAAAAAGCTGCAGCGTGACCCATGTGAGGTAAAAAATAATTCTCTAAATTCATGTATGTTTCTTGATGATGATTTCGCTATTTTTGAAAATCACACCACAGGAATGGGCTCCAAACTATTGAAGAAAATGGGGTATGAAGGAAACATTTTGGGCGTTAATGGCCAAGTCATTATCAACCCCATCAAAGTAGAGGAATTACCATATCAAACAAGACTTGGGTATGTCAGAAAGGAAGTTGGGGAATGCGCCACGACAGTTAGCGAACCACCAACAACAGATGATGAGAAGCCCTCAACAGTTCTTTCCAAATCGAAAAATGAGGTAAAATATGTTGATCTACTTTCGGTTTCATCATCACATAGTATGATTTCTATTGGATATTTGGATATCCCAATTACAGGGACAAACCTAAGGCTCCTTACAAGGACGAGGCATGAGGCACGAGGAGGAAGAAAAAATTGGTGTTAATAACCAAGGCATAACTAAACCCCATTGGAGTTTATGCAGAGACCTCAATTTGCAGGCTCGAGATACACCAAAGGAAAATGCTCGAAGGTGTCAAATTCTTCCGAGACATCGTCGAAATCGTCAAGGAAAGATAATGATGGAAACACATCCCCATCATTCCATGGTAGTGCCCATTACAGGAAAAGAGCTGAGGTGAGCTCTTATCACCATACTTACACCAGAGACATCAAGGAAAGGTATAACCAGTCTCGAAATTCAAATGTTCATTTCGATTATAATCATGTTGTTAAAGGTGAATGTAAATCATGGAATAAAAAAACATGTACCTTTTGTGGATTACATAACCATATATTTTCTATGTGTTGGAAAAGAATAGTAGTACAAACAAAGAAGAGGCGTGAAATACCCTCTCAACAACAAGTAAAGAAACATGTTAAATAGATCTGGAGGAAGAAGACCTATTGTAGTCATTGCGACAGAAGTGGCCATCAAAGAGCCACATGTTGGAAGCTCCATCTAGAGCAGTGCCTTAAAGACAAAGTGTCGGTGCATGAACTAGGTGAAACAATGGTTCGACAAGCAAAGCCACCACAAGGAGGTGACCCATTCACAACGATAAGTGAAAAATGGTTTCTAGATATGTTAGTGTTTCATGGTCATACTTTTGTAAATCATTTGTTGCATTTTAAAATGTAAAAGTGATGGTGTTTTCCATCACTTGTTCAGCAACAATGATGTCTAGCCTTATTTTGTGTTGCATAATAAACTGTGAAAGTGATGTCGTGTTTCCATCACTTGTCAAAGAAAATAATGTTTTGCCTTATTTTCATAAATCATGTGTTGCATTGATGATTTGTTTTCCATCACTTGTTGAAGCAACAATGATATTTCGACCTTGTTTTCGTAGCTAGGGTATTGTTTCCATTTCGATGTAAACTTGACCACTGAGTATGTGTTATAAACTCGTGGTAAGTGTGGGATGCTTGGGTCATTAGTTGGTCATGAAAGTCAAGCATGTAATTTTCAAAACAATGTACTACAGGTTGCAGAGGTTGCAGGTGTCGGCTCATTGCTTAAGGCTCCAAAGAAAAAAGGTGAAGGAGATGGAAGCAAGACCTTTCAGGATGATTGTGATGTAGACAAGGTATAGAGAAGTTGTAGATTATTTTTCATGCTTTTGGAGGACCAAAATCTCCTCAGTGGGGAGGATTGATCCAGGTGGCTCCAGAGACACAAATAGGACAAAGAGGGCTTATGGAAGCTCAAAAATCAAAGTTATCTGAATGCTTTCGAACTAGGACCAAAGCATAGATCTCGTTGTCTTGATCATAGCAGTGTGAATGGTTCGTCAATCCGAGTCTAGATGAGGAAGATAGAGGCAGCCAAAGTTTTGGTTGACTTTTGCTAACTAGGTAGGCTTAAGGAGGCCACAATTTGGACAAAATCCGGCCACCAGATTCCGACAAACTTGGTCCAGATTTTGGGTGAATTTGTGGCCCGTTTAATTTGACTCCTTCGGTCAAATTTTGAAATTTTCAAAAAAGGCTCATTAGTATTAAAAATTTAAAATATATATATATTATATATATATATATATATAAAGAGGGGGCTGGTGGGCCACCACTCCCACCACCCCACACCTCCCCCACCAACCTTAACCGTATGCATGATTAAGTGTGAGGCCAGTGGGGATCGAACCCCCCCGGCCCATGTGGGCCGGCCCCCACGGGGCAGCCTCATATGATGTACCAACCACCAAGCACCAACTCATATAACACGCAGTTATGTACCATGTACAACCCACACTCCATCCTCCATTTAATACTCCAACCACCACACCTATTAATTCTCCCACCCGTATTCCAAAAAAAAACTATGGCCTAAAAAAAATGTTTACACCCAAATTTTTGGGAGGCCGGATTTGATCCCCCGACCTCCCCTTAACTAATTGCCTCATTTACCAACGGGCCAACGAGGACTTTTTATAAACTCTGCCTAAAAGTTCATATAACCCTAGAATTTTCCCATTGCACCCAGGCATGGAGGAACCAGGAGCAGGCACAGAAATCGAGACGAAATTTTTTAATTAATTTTTAATGTAGGTGGAACCATCACTGAGCGAAATTTCCAGGAGGGTGAAATTTTTGCAGTGTCCAAATTGGAAAAACTTTATGTCGATCTTACACCTCTCAGTGACACAAACCCGATGGTGCAGTCATTTTCTTGATATGAGCAACTAATTTGTATAGGACCTAGAGGAGGGAATCTTTGAGGAATCTAGGGGGAATCTAAAAGATTCCTTAAGCCCCAGAATTCACTTTCTCAGAATTCAGAAATTTGACAATTGATTTTGCACTATTCGATGCCACAAATTTGATGGTGCATTCATATTTTCCATTTTCTCATTCTATTTTTTGGCCACGTTTCTAAGTGGAGTGCAGGTGTCAGCATTCATGTGCGAGCAGCCATTTCCATGAGATTCAATGCTGCAATATTTGACGTTCGACCAGCTTCAACAGCTTGACATCCTTCTTTAGATGGCCCCTGGATGTGAGGTATATGAAGTGTTTTCATGTACTTCGTTTTCTATGCATTGTGCTACACAGATCCTTGTTTGATGCTTGATGTGGGATCCTGTTTCTTACTTGTCTCAAGGTTCCTGCTTGATGTGATGCAGAATCATCTGTGTGATGTACTTGTTGTCATGATTCGTCATGTTTTATTTGAGATCCCTTTGTCTTCAAGTTTATGGGATACTTATGTTGTCACCATGTATGTTTGCATTGAGATTCCTTTTATTCCATGTTGGCGGGATGTTCATTATCATCATGCATGAGTTTGTGTCATACTGTTAGGAGTCCTTTTGACTGAGAGTTCCTATAGCGGAACATCTCTTGGAGCCACTCCTGCATGAGGGAATTTTCCTTGTATGATAACGACATCACTTATGTACCTCATCACTATTGACAACACTTCATGCAACGACGTACACCATCTTGACACGGGGGCCCAAAGACGTAGTCCCTCCTAGACGAACTCCATTATCAACGACTTATGTTTTCATGTGTTGATGATTGTCATGTTCCTCTTCTTTACAACATGCAGATGTATTCATTAATTTTATTTTAAAAATGCAATTTAACACATCACAAAAGTAAAAGGTCTTGGAAGGGTCCTTCATCACACCTGGACCTGGATCACTGAGGGGAGTCTAGTCATTAGAACTTTTAGAAAAAATGGCGAAGTGTGTGAACAACCGAAATATGCATAGGTGATCACATGAACACACACTCGGATTACTTGACGATGAAATGACCAAACCATCCAGACGCATATGTTCAACAAGACTGACCGACAGTGTAAGTGACAAGTGCGACACTCATGATTGCTTGTTCATTGATCAAGACAACACTTATGCAACAGTGAATGTGACTCCATGTGTGAGTGTGACAGATGCTTTCATAGCGAATACACCAAGCACATACGAAGCAAAGACTTTAAGCATAATGAGAATGGTTGCAAGCATGACTTAGACATCAACATGCAGAGACTTGAATACAATGAACAAGCAAGGAGGATGTAAGGTCTCACGCAAGCTCACGGAGTGACCCTGAGAGTGTGTAGTCATCAAGTGAACTCTTCAAGGGAGGCTCCAAAATTGTTGCAGGCCAAAATTTTGGAAGGTGGTTGTAGCTACAAAAAGGAGATAGGCTCTAATGCCTCCTTCCTTCTCCTATTGTGTCATCTTCGTACATCCTTCAATTCTATCCCAAGTTATTCTTAAGGGGGGATGTTAGGATATTCTGACACATAGGAATTAATTAAGTATAACTTGGTCTAGTGTATAGTTAGGTAAAGTGTGTTTCCTTAGTATGTACTTTTGTAATTTATAATCTGACGGTCATGATATGTTCTAGACATGAAGTGATATGATGGTTCATTCTCTCCTCGGTATTACCGACATTTGATATGTGGCTTAACACCCAATTGGTCCATGATATCTATTTAAAGAGCATGGAGGATAATTTGTCATGTAATCATTCACGAGAGAAGCTTATGTAAATTTTCTTTCTTTTACATTAATAAATTACCTAAAGTGGCTGCGTTGGATCAGGCCGTGAACTATTTCCCTCTTTCAGGGTTTTAACCATGTCAATTATATTGGTGTATTGATCTATGATATGTTCTTGAGTGGTGTCCTTTGGTATTCTATCTAAGGAACTTACCCTATAAATTCCCACAGAAAATGATGTTTGATCATTTTAATCAGTCTTGATGTGTTTCTGTTGTTTGCTAATGAAGTCTTCTTGATGATCTGGGCTTAGTAGTAATGTTTAAAAGATGAATTAACTGATTGAAGAATAATTATTGTTTGTGAATGAAGATCATTGAAGGTTATGTGGTTTCTTTAGACTAATGCAGTGAATCTTTATATGATTTAGTACTTATTTCATAATAACAGTGGCTCAATTTTCAAAAATCAGTGATTTAAGATCTGTACATGAGTATGCTTTATGGAAAGTGCGTACACACGCAGGTTAGATACTGTAAATTAGCCTATATATTTTGATATATGGTTGATCAGGGTTTGTAGTAATAGAATCTAGTTTCTATGATGTGCAGTATATTGATTGGTATTTAGGTTACAGTGATCTAACTGTTCTGGTTATTTAAGTTTGGGTTTCAGTTGATTGGTTGATTTAGTTTCAGTTGATGGTTGATTTATTTGGGTCAGAGATTGGTTATTTCAGATGATGATTGAGTGTTTTTTTATAGTGATCAGTTTCTATCTTGATGTTTGGTTTTGGGCTTAAATGTTTGTAGTGGTTTCAATCTAAAAATTTGATGAAATGTGGCCTACAAGTTGCGATGTTTTGTAGCGGGTGGATCCAGTATGAGAATTTATGAAACATGGTCGACGAAAGTGTTGAGGGTTGTATGTTTCAATGAGGAAGTCGAAGCTTCTTTCCAATGGTAGCTGGTAAATCATATCAGGGGGTTGGAGCTCCCTCTTATTGGGTGCTGGTAAACAAGATTAGGGGGTTGGTACTCCCTTCTAGTGGGTGATGGAGAACAAGTGAAGTTTGTAGCCTTATATGGGTTCCTATGTACTTGTATGAGTCTACACCAGTACAAGATTGTAATAATTTATTTTCCTTATAATAAAAGGGAGACAGAGGCAACAACAACGGTGGTTGTTTCCCACATTGTGTTTCCACCTTAAATCCTGGTGTTCATGTGTGTTTCTTATGTGTGATGGTTTATTTTGTTCTTATTGCACATGGTTATTGTTTATATAATTTTGAATGAAGTACTGATGAACTGGCTTAAGATAAACTAAAGATGAATTAAATAAAAAATATGTTTTACTGGATATATGCTAGTTGTATGAATAACAGTCATGTACACACGCGAGTTACCTTTAGTAAAGTCACGTACAGAAATCAGGATATGAAATTGAAAAGTTTAATGGTTTGAAAATACTAATTCACCCCCCCCTTCATTATTTTTCCCAAATTTTTTTTCTTTTAAACCCAATCTAAATTTGTTTGTAGGGAAAGTGTGAGTCTTTTTGGAGTAAACCCTAGGTTCAATTTCAGTTTCTTCATCCCCTATTTCTATCTTCTATTTGACTTTTTTACTTTGTGCTTCTCTTTATTTTTCCCCCTCTTCCTATAACATCAATTTTTGTTGTCTTCTTATTCTCCTTTCATAAACCCTAACCTCTAGTTCTTTCACATGGATTTCATAATGCTTTTCAATAGGGATGTGGCTATACTCTCCCTTTGTTTCCTGAGTTATGGTTTGAGTAGAAACTTTATTTTAGCCTCTCCTTGGTCTTCTAGGTGCAGGTTGTCTTAGGTTTCTCTGTCTCAACAGCTCCACCTGCTTGTTTATCTCATGAGTATATAATATTTTGATTAGGTCATGATGAAAAATGTCATGAGGTTGTAGCTCAGGTCTATTTCTTGCCTTGGTGCACATTTTTAGCAAACTTTGGTGAAGGAAATATGGAAAATTAATCTTACTAAAACCTACTAAATGGCATAAAAATATTATATGATACATATATGATTTCGAATACCTGCCTTCACAGGTGAAGAAAATTTTCATCATTTTGAGGGCATTGGCCATTTGGGCTTAACCATATTTTGGAGGACTCCAACATTCCAGTCTTGATTCTGACATTCCTCCTTCAAGAAAAAATTCAAGTCCACATTCTGCAATCTTTGTTTCTTAAACCATATCTCACCCTCAGTTAGAAAACCTATAGCTTCTATAATAGATTTCTCTGTGACTCGGAACTACAGGGTTCTGATTCTTGTTGTGTTTCCATCAAATGAGTAAATGAAATCATGGCACCAACTCAGGTTGTGCCCATTGAAGCGTTGAAATACTGGTTCCCATCCTGCATTTCTGAACAATGTTAACATCTCTGGATACACTTCAAAATACATCCCATCAGGCTCAAATCGCTTCACATGACCTGATCGACCCATCTTGCAAAGATTTTGATGCTGCAAACACCTTTCCCAACCTTGAATTACCCTACTCGGATGTTGCCAACTGCTCCACAACCTTGTTGTAGATTGTAAACAAAATTTTGGGTTTGCTGGAAATTACCGTTTTAGGGTAAATATGGAAAATTAGGGTTTGATTTTAAACGTCTCTCTTGGGCTTCAAAATGTTGCTAGTTGTCACATCATGGATGAAAAGGGGTATGGATTTTTGAAAAATGCTTGGGCGCTTGCAAAAATGAAGTTGGCAGCTCAAAAATCTAAAATTTAAATTTTTCAGGGAGCGCTACGAAAATATTTCATACCACCAGCTATAGGTTTGCAATAGTTTAATTTCACTACGAATAACATAGGATAATATTAGGGTTGAGTGAAAATAATTGATTAGACATGCTCCTATGATTAGGTAGAAATATACACAAAACCATTATAAGGCCCTTTACATAACCATGACTTTACAAAATGAACTAATAGTTATTGCCTTTGGACCTTTAGGGAAAGGTCAAAAATTGATGCTAACAGTCGTCTCCAATGGGGGTATTTTCTCCTCAAGAGGTAGTAAGAACACGTTGACCCCGTGCTTGATCCATTGGGTTGAAAACTGAAAAATCTTCTATGAAGAAACTTGAAACTACCAATCTATTTTATTTTGAAGAATAAACACTCTGGAACTGTTTAACTGAAAAAATGAAATTGACAACCAATAATTAGGATCTTATGGCTTTAACCTTGAGCTTCAAATCGTTAAAATTGTTTGTCCCATCCTACAAGCTGCTCTAGACATGGATATATACAATGAACTGTGATAACTGATGTCTCTCAAACCAAGAAAGGTTTTAGGAAGTGTCCATTTACTAGACCTCCACTCAACAACACTCCATTTAGATCTTCCAAAATGAAATCATTCTTACCTCTGAAAGCAACAATTCTATAAGGCCCCTTCCATAAAGGATCAAACTTTCCATGTTTCCCTTTTTCCTCAAATTTGGCATCCCACTTCAGGACTAAATCTTGAATCTTAAAATCATCCTCCTTGACTTTCTTATCATGGATCTATTTGATTTTGTCCTAAAATAATTAAGACTATCGATATACCTTCTCTCTTAACTCTTGTACTTCAATAAGTTGATTAGTCCTTCTTTGAAAAGAATCAGGCTCTACCTCATGTTCCTACAATAATCTCATCACTATTAAAATCAAGGAAATTGTGAAAAACACTTATGTGCCATATACTAACTGGAATGGTGATGTACCACTGGAATTTTTTATGGTAATCCTATCTTCCCACAGTGCAAACTTTAACTTGGTATACCAGGGCTTTTTGTTCTCTTCTAACAATTTCTTGATGATTTTGACTAAACGTTTGTTAGATGATTCAGCCAGTCCATTACCCTGGGGGTAATAAGCTATGGAATGACCTAATGTAACATGATAACTCTAAAAAAAATTGACCATTTTCTGAGATTTAAAAGATTGAGCATTATCTGTTATGATTTTTATAAGGTAGCCAAATCTTGAAAAGATACTTTCTAAAAACTGAACCACTACACTATCAGTAGCATGTCTTGTAGGTATAGCTTCAATCCATTTGGTAAAGTAGTATGTGGAAATTAATATCCATTTATGTTGTCATAAAGAGTGTGGATGGATTTCTCCAATAAATTCCAACCCCCATTGTTGAAATGGGGTTTCAACTGAGATTGGTTTCATAGGTAATGACAACAACTTTGTTTTTCCTTCAAAAATTTGGCGATGGTAGCTTATTACATTAATGGTTTATTTCCATTTTTGTTTGTAAGCATATTTCAGTATTTTAAATTAATGAAATGAAGTATTATTTCCACTGTATCTTTATGTATATCGTTATCTCGTATTCTATTGCGTTCCTATTTAAATCCAAATCAGTGGTATCAAAGCGACCTGTTTTTTTTCTCTTCTTTTCTTTGCATGTCCCCAACGAGGTCGGGATATAAGGAGTTAGGGCTTGAACTAATCAACCCTTTGTAAGAACAGCCTCGCAAATCCCAATGACCTCCCATGGCGGATGAAAAGAAAGATGAGGGGGCAGGAGATACTATCAAAATCTTGCTTAAAGAAGCCCTCTAGCAACAAAGGAACATGATGATGGACAACTTTTCCCAAATCCTTCAGCGGCTGCCCAGGGGCGACGCATCGGCTTCCAACAACTACTCTGGAACCGCCACACTATTTAAGGTACAAGTTAATTTTGAAATCCCCATATTCAAGGGTCATATAGATGCAGATGTCATCGATAAATGGTTAAATTTGCTAGAGGGTTAGTTTTCCGTTCATGATTTTTCCAGTCGGGAAAAGATTATTTTCGCTCTTCTCAAAGCAGCCCCCCACATCAAGGACTGGTGGGAAACCTACTACGAGCATAAGGATGAATGTACAGGCTTACTATTTTTGGTTGCACCCACTTGGAATTCATTCTGGGATGCCATCAAGGAGCAGTACTACCCTTTCGGAAGCTATGATGATCAATACATAAAGTGGACCACGCTGCAGTAGGGAAGGGACCAAGGCGTGTTAGAGTTCACCAATATTTTCCATACCCTTCACACAAAGTTGGGTATCAAGAATTCAGAGTAGCATTTGGTACTCAAATACCATGAATATCTGCACAAGTACATCCAAGAAGAAATAGAATTCCTGAACATCTCCTCGCTCAACACTGCATACCGATATGCCGTCAGGGCCGAGCAAAAGTTTAAACAGAAGAAGCAAGACTCTGGATTTGCGAATCTGAAGCAAGGGAAAGGTGCCCCCAAATGCAAAACAAAGGACAAAGCCAAGGCAAGGTGGACCAAGAAAACTCACCAAAGCTGTAAGAAAAGAACAATGTCGTGAAGCCGAAAAAGGACACGGGAAAGTGGTGTGAGTTCCATAAGAGCTCCACTCAAAACACAAGTGAGTGTCAGGCCAAGAAGTCACTGGTGGCTGAGCTAAACGTTTTCAGAATTGGATGTAGGTTCCGGCTCTAAGTCAGAACCTAACAAGAGGAACGATAAATGGAAGCAGATTATTGATGCAGAGCCCAACGCCACTGTTGCCACCACGAAGATCCAGAAGGAGGAACCCTAAGACCCTGAGGAGGAGGAGCATCTATTCCACTCCCAGATGTGAGTAAAGTGCTCCCTACTACAGTTCATTATTGACAGCGAGAGCCAAAAGAGCCTCATTTCAGCAGAGGTCATGAAGCGGCTAGGCTTACCAACCACAGCACATCCACAACCATACACCATCGGGTGGCTTCACCAAGGACGGGATCTTCGCGTGATCCAGTAGTGTCGCCTTCCATACAACATCAAGCCCTTCACAGATGAGGTATTGTGTTTCATTGCTGCCCTTGAAGTTTGTGATGTATTACTAGGATAACCATACTTGTGGAAGTGACATGATATGTATGAATCAAGGCCCCGTGCTGTTATTGTTACTTTGGGAACTAAGTTGTATAGGATACCGGAGGTAGCACCACCTACCACCATCTCTTTGGTTACTGCAAAACAATGCAGTAAGCTCATTTCCAAAACCGGGAAATTTGTTTTCTTGATGATACGCCCTCAAGGAAAGAAGAAGACAGTGGCCATGCCCTCTAGACAAGGCCCCTCCACACGACAACTACAAATGGACAAGGTCGTGGAGGAGTACAAGGACATCTTCACCTCCCCCGCAAGGGTTCTTTTACACTGTCGGGTCAAGCACTCCATCGATCTGACCCCGGGTGTGTCGCTACCCAATGGACCAATCTATCAGCACTCCGTTCTAGAGAATGATGAGATCAAGAGGCAGATTCAGGAGTTGCTGCAGAAAGGTCACATCCATCAAAGTTCATCGTCCTGTGGGAGCCTGATTATGTTGGTACAGAAGAAGGATGGGACTTGGAGACTCTGTATTGACTATTCGGCGCTAAACAAGATCACTATCTGTAATAGGTACCCGATCCCACAGATTGATGACCTCTTGGACCAACTAAAGGGGCGAAAATATTTCAACAAGATTGATTTGAAGTCATGATATCACCAAGTACCAATCAAACCCTCCGATGTGTGGAAGATTTCCTTCAAAGCCAAGGAGGGCCTATTCGAATGGTTGGCGATGCATTTCGGATTGACGAATGCTCCTGCAACCTTCATGAGGCTAATGGATGACATCTTGTGGCCATTCACCAAATCATTTGTAGTGGTATACTTGGATGACATCCTGATCTTCAACCAGAGTTGGGAAGAGCACCTCCACCACATCCGACAGATTCTCCAAACACTGCGGCAACACAAGTTATGTGCCAATTTGGTGAAATGCACTTTTGGCATGACCCAAGTTCAATATCTAGGATACATTATTGATGAATAGGGGGTGCATGTGGATCCATCCAAGATCCAATTCATTCGAGATTGGCCATCTCCAACAACTCTGACAGAGCTCCACAACTTTCTAAGTCTTTCCAACTTCTACCACAGGTTCATGTTGGGATTTTCTCATATCACTTGGCCCTTGAGTCAAGTCACTAAGGGAGGAGGGAAAGTAAAATTCTTTTGTTCTGAATCTCAACAGATGACATTCACAGAGTTGAAAGATCACATCTGCATGACACCTGTGCTTGCATTACCATACTTGCAACAACCATTTGAGATTGAGACAGATGCCTCTGACTATGCTATTGGGGCAGTCCTTACTCAGCACAGGCATCTAGTGGCATATCACAATGGGACAATTTCAGACACAGATCGGAAGTATCCCACTTATGAAAAAGAGATGTATTCCATTGTGCAGGCCTGCCAACAGTGGAAGCACTACATTTTGGGGAAGGAAATGGTCATCCACACAGACCACCGACCCTTGCAATTCATACAGACCCAAGGCAAATTGCAGAATGATCACCATTAGAAGTGGTCCACATACCTGCAACAGTTCCATTTGAATATCAAGTATAAGAAGGGTAGCACCAATAATGTTACATATTGCCTCAGTCGACCACTGGTCATGGCGTTAACCACTATGCTCAACTCTTGTGGGCACGAGACTTCTGATTGGCCACTTCTCTACAAGAGCGACCCAAAATTCGGCCACACCTACTAGACACTCTTGGAGGTTTAGCATGTTCCAGATTTTTACCTCCAGGATGCCCTGTTATGCCTCACCTTTGTCTTCCTTCAAGTGAGCATGCCAAGATGATTTGGGAAGCTCACTACAGTCAAGCTGCTGGACATTTCGGGGTTAAGAAAATGGTGGCAATACTGCAGAAGTACTTCTATTGGCTGAATCATCGACATGATGTCGAGAAGTACATCAGATCATGCACTACCTACACCATTTCCAAACCGGCCATCAAGAAGAAAGGCCTCTATACCCCGCTGCCTACCCTAGTCGACCTTGAGAATCCATCTCCATGGATTACACGTCAAGTCTTCCTTCCACTAAGCATGAAAATGACTTTTTTTTTGTGGTCGTCGACAGGTTCTCGAAGATGGCCATTATGGCCGCCTGTAAGAAGAATATCACAACAGAAGCAAATGCTAAACTATTCTTTGAACGAGTGTGGGTACACTTTGGAATCCCACAATCTATCATCTCAGATCGGGATAGCAGGTTCCTTAGTACATTTTGGTCTAGTCTCTGGTCGATGCTCAACACCAAACTCACTAAGTCCACAACCTTCCATCCTCAAACTGATGGCCAAACAGAGGTTGTCAATAGGATGATCGTACACATTCTGCGCATGTACAACTCAAAGCATCCATGCACATGGGAAAAGAGCCTCCCCTATGTTCAACACAACTACAACCAGGCTCTCCATAGCTCAACTGGCCACAACCCTTTTCAAGTGGGCTTGGGATTCCAGCCACTATGTCCCATTGATGTGGCCATGACAGTTGCAGCTACTCATGCAGATTCGGCTCATGTCCAGTCCGAAATAGATAAGGAAAACAACTTCATTGAGCACATCCAACATATTCACAAGCTGGTTCATGACATTCTGGAGAAATCAAATGCCAAGTACAAGTAGCGACATGATCAACATTGGGTGCCACACAAGTTTCAGGTGGGCCATAAAGTCTAGTTGCATTTGCCAAAGGAATGCCTTACCGGAGCCTATCGGAAACTCAAACCACTCCGATATGGTCCTTACACCATTACCAAGGCTATGGGAGACAATGCATTTGAGCTCAGCATTCCCCCTGCACCCAGTGTTCAATGTGGACCGCCTTCAGCCATACTTTCCACCATTACTAGACACATCCGACATTGTAGAATAACTCACACCCATAGAGTTAAATCCAAATTGCATGGAACAAGCTGCAACTGATCAGATCAAGCACACTCGCCAGTAGAATATCCAATTGTATCGAGTTGTCAAAGCAAGCCAACTCCTTCAATAGGGCAAGTGGCTCACCAGGGACCAAGTTCAGCAGAAGTTTCCTCGTCTCATGGAGGAACTCAACGCAATGGGGACCATTTCTTCCTAAGGGGGGAGGAATGATATAGGTGGATATTGTTGGCCACCTGCCAAGTCCACTTGGACCCCCACCATTGTTTCTTTCAGCTTTTCAATTTCCTTAATTGTAGCACAGTTTACTATTTTTAGCAGTTTTTTGGGTCCTGAACTTCAAGAGCTGTTTTGAGGCCCTAAACGATGTTTTTTGGGAAAACTGGGAGCAACATGGGTCTATGGACGGATGTTGCTCTTACCAAAGTTGTGTTTCTCAGATAGATCTTTCTAACGAGATATTGTGCGCGTCAAACAGAGATCGTATGCCAAAGTTACAACCCTGGGAAGTTGATGTACCAATTTACCCAAACGAGGCCCACAGTTTGGCGTTTCATCTTCTAGGGTTAGTTTTTTGGATGTTTAGGGTTTCCCATTGTTTCTCAACAATAAATAGGCCTTCGAGCCTCATTGTAACATAGTTCAAAGGCATGTAGCCGCCACATTTCTTCTCAGAGATAAGCTACCATCGCCCTAGATGGTTTATTTCCATTTCTGTTTGTAAGCATATTTTAGTATTTTACATTAATGAAATGAAGTATTATTTCCACTGCATATTTGTGTATATGGTTATCTCTATATTTTGTTGCATTCTTGTTTAATACCGGATCAACATCTCTCAAATTTTTTCTAAAAAATGAAATGGTTGCTCCTGATTTTCCTAATTTTTTTGCAATAAAACCCATGAGATAGTATGTTATGAAGCAAATGAAAAGACTAGGAAATCCTTTGAGAAGTATAGGTTGATAAGAACATGAGCTTTAGTTATTGCTGATTTTATTTCTTTAAAACACTACTTGGCTACAAGTGTCCACTTGACTTCATTGTTCTTCTTCAACATGTTATTAATTACCCTTGAGATTTCAGCAAAGTTTGGAATGAACTGCCACAGAAAATTTACTCTTCCCAAGAATGACTAGATATCCTTTTTACTTTTTGGGTAACTCAAGTTTCTGTATTTCTTCAACTCTTTATATATCAATTTTGATTCCATCCTTAGATACTATATGTCCCAAAATCTTACCCTCTTTCATAGAAAAATGTGATTTGTTGGGGTTCAGTGAAATACCAAATTTTCTGCATTTCAAAATACTTTCCTAATATGTTTTAAATGGTATGAATCAAATACTAAATATATTGTGATGTCATCCAGATAGACTACCACAAATTGTTTCTTCTCTCCTGCAAAGGCTATGTCCATGGCCCTCTGAAATGTAGCTCCTGCATTCATTAATCCAAAAGGAATTTTGGAATACATGAATGTTCCCCATGGTGTAGTAAAGCTTGTCTTTTCTTGGTCTTCAGGATGTAACAATATCTGATTCTACCCTAAGAAACCATCTAGCATTGAAATCCTTTCAGATCCTAAAACACTTTGTAAAATGTTCTCCATCTTAGGCAATGGGTAATTGTCCTTCAATGATACTTTGTTTAGATTTCTAAAATGCACACACAGTCAAATCTCCCCATTCTTTTTCCTTACTAGTACAAGATTAGATACCCATTTTGAAAACCTTAAGGAAATTATAATCTTAGCATCCAACAACTATTTCAACTCTTTATCTATTAGTAGCAGTGGTTTAGTATTTATTCTCCTCATTTTTTTCTTGAAAGGATTTTCAGTTTCATTTAAGGGTATAATATGTTGAATTATAATTTTGTCATAGACCCTTAAATATTCATACTTCCATGAAAAGGCATCAAAAAAATATTTCAATAAAGAAACATATTTCTCCCTTTGCTCCTCATTTAAGAAATTTGAAATTTTGATAACCTTTCGTTACTTTTTTGTGCCTAAATTTCAGCCATGTAATTCATTACTATCAGACTTAATTTTTAGTTTGACATCCACATCAATGTTGTCAAATAAATTCTCCAAAGGAAATAATCCACTAGGCAATAAATTAGTTCCTAGCTGGATTATTTTCTAATCTCTTATAACATTTACAAAGTCATCTGAATGAGCCTGATTTTCTGAACTTTTGTCTTCATCAATAGGATTGTTTGCAAGCTCACCAGTTATTTCCCAAAACAAAAAGTATATGTTGGTCATATTTGAAGTCTTTCCAATTCTTTATGTTATTTGGAATTTAAGATATGTACCTCATCTCTACTTGATATTGCTTATTTGGGTAAATATGAATTTTGAACATACTTGTTGTACTAGCTAGTGAATTAGTAATACAATTTTCTTGTCTAGAAACTATTGAAATTTTGGGATCAATAAAGAAATTATCAAATAGATCCCATACCTCATTTCTATAGGTTCTCAACCTTGGGTGCCTTGTCTGATATAACCCTTTAACCTAATTTATAAAAGGCCTTGAGTCCCCAAAAATATGAATCCTTTTAGCTCTTTTCTTCCTGAGTATGTTCAAACCAATGACTAAAGCCTCATATTCAGCTACATTATTAGAACACTCAAAATATAACTTAAAAGAATACACTTGGCTACCTCCATCTGGTGAAATGATCCTTATACTAGCTCCAAATCCTTATTTTCAAATAGACCCATCAAAATGCATGCTCCATGTCTCATCTATGTCATCCACTTTCTCATTTTCTATTTTAATTTGCTATTCCACATGATGTTGATTTTTTCCTCCAAATTCAAATCATTAAATAGATTTGTTGACCCCAAATCAGTGTCTAGAGCATAAATTGGATGATTTTCTAGTTTTTCCTTACTACTTACCACATATTTCATTTGAACTTCCCTGTATAGTCTCCTTGTTTCTCCAAAAATAGGGATGGAGACATATGACATGTCCATCTGCAGAGGACAACCTAATTTAGTTTCCCAAGTGCGAGAAAGTAACATTCCAAACCTTGGTGCTATATTAGCCACCACAACATCCATTACTATACTCTTTTTTTGGATTTGATTCAAGTTCACAAAAACGTCTTTAATCAACCCTAGAAAATGTACTTTTCTAGAATCAAATGAAAACAAGTCCTTGTAGGTTCTAGTGATAGCTAGCCCTAGATTATCCATGACAATCTTGGTCATCAAATTATGTGAAGCCCCTAAATCAAGCATTGCATTATGAAAAACCATATCATGGATATTAAAGTTTACATAAAAGGATGGCACATCTTCATTTATCTCAATAGCACGTGAACCAAATAATAATGTAGGTCAATCATCTTGGATATTCAGAGAATCTTGATTAATAAAATCCATTGTTTGATTAACTGGTGAGATTTTTATCATCTTGATAATTTGTTCTTTTTACTGCATATTCTTCAATAATTCGATAAAAGGAATAGATATATTAGCCTTCCCTATCTCATCCTCCAAACTGGAAGAAGACTAGACTTTTCCAAATCCTTAATATTTCCTTCCTTTTTGATTCCATCACCCTTCTTAGAGGCATCCTTCTTTAATTCTATTTCCTTAGGCTCCTCTGCTTTCTTGGGCTCGGTTTGTTTCTTCTTAATTGTAACTTTCCCAGAAAGAGGTTTAGAAAAAACCACATTTTTTCCTTAGAAGTTGTACTGCCTCTAGAAATAAACAACAACATTATTATACCCCTGTTGATATATTTTTGAATCAAACATCAGTTCATTACTATCCCTTTCTCCTAAACATTCAGCAGACCTGTCATGCTCCTCTTTTGTTAAAAATACTTATGTTTCCTCATCATCAAAACAATTTATTTGTTGTTGTTCAGTCTCTTCATTATCTTCCTCATCAATAATTTCTTTAAGAAATGGATCTCTAATTGTTTATTGATCATATGGATTCTTCTGGCGAGGTTGAGGTCCAGGTGGCCTTCTAAAATTAGTATTTCTCACTTGAGGTTGAGGCTCACTTCTGGGAGGGATAAACTTGTTGACCAATTTCTCCATGGCTTTTAACATAACATAAAATTTTGTGTCTAATGAAGAAGATGGTTCCTCCTTAAGTACTACTCTTCTCTCAGTCTTCATCTTAGACTTTTTTTCCAACAGGTTTTCTTCCACCCCTATAGAATTGTTTTGAATATCTTCTAATGTAGTAGGATTTATTTCTCTAAGTTGATAAGCTAGTTCAACATCAAAACCATTAGTATAGTGAAGTAGGGCTAACCCAGGGGAGGCTTAATATTAGTAGGGATTGAATTATAAACCCTATTGAAACTAATTGAAAACTCTTGAGTTGTTTCCCTTAGGTTTCTCTTTAGATTCTCATATTCGGCCATTATTTGCAGAGGGTTTTTCTGCACTACTCACCTAGCAAGGAAGAGTTGTTCAAAGCATTGAAAATCAGCAATTATTGTTGTTGGAAATGATCTAAGCCATTTCTTAACCTCCCCTAAGAGACTTTGTGAAAAAAATTGTGATGCGTTGCATCTACCTATTCTTTCAAGTTCTTGGCCTCTTGCAACTTTGCCAATCTCTACGTGAGAGCGACGGTTCGTGTTGTACCTTTTACTTCGTCATAGCGCTGCTGCAATTCTTTCACTTTTGTCTCTAGACACTGTACATTAGGGTCATCCTGCAAGCTTGTGAGGACCTCGAACGACTGTTCAAAAAGTTGTGTGCAGTCTGCTACTGCACTATCTACCACCACTATCACCTCTGTGACAGCGGTTGCACACTGCTCCTTTACTTCTGGCGGAGTTGAAGGCTGGGCCTTCAACTATAATTCTGTAATCTATAGGTTCAACTCCAGTTGAACCCTAGCCAACTCTGTGTGAGTGTCATGTAACCTTGTAGCAAGCTTGGAGACGCACACCACTACTGGTTCTTCCTTAGGAATGGCCAACTCCAGGACCATTTGGCATGCCTCCTCCATGACCTAAACTATGTGCTTGTTTTGTTCGATTACATCAGTCACAATGGTGATGAAATAGTCTCATTGTAGGGCCATATGTTCATTATTAATCCTCTGCTCACTAGTCACCTGCAAAGCGCGGTGTTCGTGGGCTCTCAGCTCCGTGATCACTCCATCCTGCAATAGGTGGAGCGCCTTGCCAAGGAGTGCTACCAAGTTCAACCCCACTCCATTGAGGGCACTAACAGTGGGCCTGTCAGCTTCATTCTCTATGGTCAGTGCTCCATCTAGCAGCACTATCATGCTAGAGACCATGGCACGCAGCATCTCGGCAACTTTTGAAGTGTCGATAACGAGGCTGGTGGACACGTGCCAGCCTGTGATGAACGAGTGTACAGCTCCTACAGACCTGTCTGGATGGCCCCCAATAATAGTTTTTGTTGCTGCTCGAACTCTTGTAGTGCCTCAGTGATGACATCCCACACCGTGTCTCCAATGTCATGCAAATCACCCTCTATGAGGGTGATTGGGTCCAGTGATGCCTTAGTGGCCTTGGATTTCTTCCTCGACCCCACTTTCTCTTATTCCCTTAGATGCTTGATGCGGGTCGACGTCTCCTGCAGGTCCGCACCATGCTGCTTTGTTTTCTTATCCGTCTCTTCCTCGGTGTTGGGTGAAGGTGACCTCACGCCTTTATCAAAGCCACACTTTGTTTCACCTGTCTAATTTTCTGTCTGCTGGGTGGCATCACATTCCACCTGGACCTTATCAGTGGCCTCCTTCTTCCTCTTCTCAGCCAGCTGCGCCATCTTGATCTTGGCCTCCTCTTTTTTGTGCTGCACGGCAGACTTACTCACCCACACTGCCAAGTATGAGGTAGTGCGCCACTCTTCCGACCAGCAATCAAGGACTGCATCAATTGCGTTGTCCGTTGCCAAGTAAGGCAAGTCATACCATGTCTGCATAGGGTCCTTTCATGCCCTGATCGACACATGGTGAAAGTCTACCTTAAACTTCGCGTACCTCTACAGGTTGGCAAACATAGTAGGCGACAACCAGAGTTTGTGATTGATAGCCATGTGGATGTTCATTTCCATCAAGATCCAGAAGATCTTGCTATCCTTGATGCATTGAGCATCCTTGGTCACCCACAATGAAGTGTACTTCGTTGGTTCTGGTAGGTCCGGTGCAATCGAGGGGAATTAGTTGTCTTTCGGCAGCTCTTGTGCTACCAGCACAATAGACAGCAAGAGCCACGCATAGTGGAAGTTCTTGCTGAGCTCATGTGCCTCGTGGCAGTTCGCAAGGAACTCACTGCAGAGATAGTAAGACCAATTGAACTAGACTCCTTCAGCGCATTGGGCTGCACAAGCTATGACTGGTGCTGAAACTTCATATGTGCGACACTTCCTCATAACCTTTCCTGCCAAAATTTTCATGGCCACCTTGACTGTCGGGTCGCTGATACTTGAGATGGCATAGCCACGCAGATTCTTTATGAGCTTGAATTTCTCCTTCATGGCTTCCGTGAGAGCCAACTCGCCACCTTTTACGCCAAACATCATGGCCAGATTTTCCCCTGTGTAGGGCAACTGTGTGATCCTATGGATCAATCTATCGGTGATGGGTATTGGCTCCTCCAGCCACAAACACCCATCGTGCACCAAGCATAGCAGCTACTTGATGACCAATACTATAATGGGGGTGCAATTATAGTGCGGCACCCATAGCAGGTTGAGCAAACCTACCTTGTCTACTCCTCTGAGCCACTTCCACAATTCCAATGCAGTCATCTCGATGGTTATATCAATAATGCGGCGCATTAGCTGCTCTGTTGCTAAGTGCGGGAACTTCTCATGGTTAGCTAAGTCCCAATCTTCTAGTTTTAACAGAGGAACCCACCCCAAGCGCAGTCCTTCAAAGACAATCTCATCCGGTAGCAGAGGGGTTTGCAAGGGGACCTTGCTCTCATCAATGTCCTTTGGCACCTTGGTCTTTCCCTTGCGTGGAGGGACGTACTTGGGCAACTTAGTGATAGGGTCAGAACCTTAGACTTCAACTTCCTCCACTTCTACCCCCAAGTCCTCATCATCCATCGAGATTTCTTCAATTTCTTCCTCCTCCAGCTCTAGGTTAATGGCTTTTCCCTTTTCCTGTGCAGTGGGCTTGTCCTTCGGTGGGTTTCTTCTCGGCGAAATGTGCACCAGTATCACAGCCTACTTTCCCTTTTTTTCCTTCGCACTCTCCTTGGTTGGGTTCATCTTTGGTCTAGGTGTCCGTGGTGATTTGGGAACTTTAGCTAATACCTCAGCAACCTCCAGAGCAGCTCCCTCTGCCTCCCTAACAACTTCTGGCACGACCCCCTCATTTGTCATTGCTTCAGTGTCCATAGCTTCTACAGGTGTCAACATGATGCTATTCAATAGTTCTTATGTCTCCTTTGGTAATTTATCAAACGCCAAACTCACTATTCAAGCTTCAAAGAATTCACGGTTCATGTGTGCCTGAGAGCTCAACAACTCAATTCTCAAAATGCCAAGTGTTTTTCGCTAGGCAGCCACCTATAATTTATAGGGCATTTTGAATTCAAATCTGACCGTTCCCCCCACATTTGGTTCATTAATGCTGGATTGGCGATAGATTTCCAAGGATATTACCCATAAATTTTGTCTTAAATGTCGGTCACCTGCTCCATTTGGCCACATTTCTACCATCAAATCATGAACAATGACTTTAACAGTCACTTTCTGGCTGACCTACGCGATTTCTCCCTGGGTAGCATAGCTCCCTTCGCGGTGTCATGAACCCTATGACATTTCCTTTCTCCCCACAATCCTCTAATCACACAATTCCCCAACCTGAGCAGTGTAGTTTATAATCCCGCACCCCTTTCAACTACCTAGAGCGTTAAGACTATGCTATGCTCATATAGTCACCTGGCTGGATCTCGGTGTATGGCTTCAATCGGCTTCCATTCACCTTGCCTAGGAAGGGATCTCCATTCAATTTAACCAACTGAACTACTCCGCCGTCGGTAATCTCCTTAATGACATAGGGCCCTAACCAGTGCATTCTAAATTTCCCTGGAAATTTATCAAACTTGTTGTCATATAACAAAACTAGAT
The DNA here is from genome assembly GCA_031772625.1 of Pinus tabuliformis. Lineage (NCBI taxonomy): Eukaryota > Viridiplantae > Streptophyta > Pinopsida > Pinales > Pinaceae > Pinus > Pinus tabuliformis. The sequence goes on along the minus strand of CM062818.1, from coordinate 1,173,290,996 downwards.
CATTTACCTTAAAGGTGCACAACTTAATGTGCTGATCATGCCGTGCTTTTTTGTGTTGCTTTTGGACCTGTTGGTGAAATCCAGCTAGAAATCTCTCTTCCTCAAGCTCAGCCAGCTGCACGAGCCTCTCTTCTAGGGCTCCGCGATCCGTCATACCCATGAGTGCCACTATGCGCAGACTAGGCACAATGTATTCCATGGGCATCACTGCTTCAATGCCATATACAATCCTAAAGGGTGTCTGTCCAATCAAATTTTTTCACGTTGTCCGATAGGCCCATAGAACTGTGGGTATGTGTAGGTCCTGATCACTTCGCTGAGCATTTCAAACCTTGGTCAGTGTGTTCTCCAGTACCTTATTGAATGCTTCCACCGTACCATTAGCCTGTGGGTGATAAGGCATGCTTCTCTGGTGATATACCTAAAATTCCTCCATTAGCACATTGATCGTTTCGTTCAAAAAGTGTTTAGGACGATTGCTCATCAGAATCTTTGGACACCCAAATCGCTTCATTACATACTCAAAGAGGAATTTCGCAGTAGTCGGACCTATGTAATCCTTCACAAGATGTGCCTCTGCCCATCGATTCAAATACTCAGTCACGATGATAATGTATCGTGCTCCCGTCTTCTTCCCTTGAGGCTGAATGGGTCCCACAAAATATATCACCCATTTCTAAAAAGGTTGCAACGTCATCTGTGGGTTCAGAGGCAACTCATCCCTCTGCGATGGCCTACCAGTCCTTTGAAAAACATCACATGCCTTGCAGTAAGCTTTTGAATCCTGATGGAGGGTTGGCCACCACAAACCTGCGTGTAAAATCTTCTGCGTGGTCGCTCTTCTTGTATAATGGCCTCCCGCGGCGCCCCCATAAGCATCCGCAAGGATACTACTCCTTTCAAACTCAGTACATATCATCATAATACTTCATCAGACCCCATTTTGTACAGATGTCCAGTAATGATAGAAAAGTCTATTGCGCGTACCACTAATTCCTTCTTCTGCTAGATGGTGTAGCCTTCCGGGGTGGTTCCTGTCGTTAGGAATTGTATGACGTCTTCAAAGTGACCATCCGCGATGTGCACTACAAATAGTTGTGAGTCAGGCAATCCCTCCTCCAAATTAGTGGGCTCTTCCCTCGTTTCGATGCGTGACAGATGGTGTGGTCCCACGTTCAGTCATCCAGTCTTCACAATAACCTCAAAATCATACTCCTAGAACAATAACAACCACCTATAGATTCTCCCCCCCCAACACAGGCTTATTGACCAGGTATTTCAACATGAAATGATCTGTATACATCTTAAAATGTCCACCTAGAAAATAGTGTCTAAACTTCTGGAGCACGTATACCATTGCTAACCCTTCGTGCTCAGTGGTGGAATAGTTATTCTCAGCCTTGGATAACCTTCGGCTTGCGAATGCTATAGGATGGTCCAATTATCCTCCACCAGCCTGTGTTAGCACTGCTCCCAATGCTATACATTATGTGTCTACATGTACATGAAACTCCTTCTTCCAACTTGGGAAGACTAAAATCAGCACGGTGACCATTTTTTCTTTCAATACATCCAAGATTTTCTTACAGTCCTCGTTCCAACAAAATGTGACATCTTTTCTCAAAAACTTCTCCATAGGCGCAGTGATCTGGGCATAGCCCTTGATAAACTTTCGGCAATATCCCATATGTCCTTAGGTTTTGCGTAGTTGTTTCACACTCCTCGGCACCTCCGTATCACTATGATCTTCGTGGGATCTACCATCAGTCCCTATCTACACACTACATGACCCAACAGAGTCCCAAAAGGAACACAAAATAGGCATTTCTTCAAATTGAGCGAAATCTGGTACCTTCGATAAGTATCTAGCATCAGGCACAAACTTGCCACATGGAATTTAACAAGCCCAAACACAATCCAGTCATCAAAGTACACCTCCATAAACTAATGAATGAACTCTTTGAATGTAGCAATGACTACGCGCGAAAAAATCGCAGGTGCATTCTTCAATCTGAAAGGCATTATAGTGTATTGAAAACATCCCCATTTAGGCATGAAGGTTGTCTTGCTTCTATCCTAAAGCGTGATTTTGATCTGATGGTATGCATAGAACCCATCAGTGAAGGAATACACTTCCTGGCCACCTACATTATCCAATACCTCATCAGTGAATGGAATCAGGAAAGGATCATGTACATAAGCGTCATTAAACTTCCTAAGATCTATGCATATGCTTATCTCATCCTTCTGCTTCTTTTCCTGTACCACCATTGGGCTCACCCAATCAGATTCTTCTACGAGCTCAATGATGCCTCACACGAGCATCTTGTCTAACTCTAAGCAGACCTTCTCCTTATAATTCAGATTGAGGCGGTAAGGTCTTTGCGTAACCAGCTTCGCATCGGGTTTTAACGTGATCTTCATAACACCCAGGTCTCATGTTATCCCCTTTAGCTCCATAAACTTGGTAGGGAAAAAATCCTAGTATTCATGGAGCAATTTAGCGACCTTATCTACCATCACGTCATCCCATTAATCTCCAATCTTCGCGAATTTAGTCTCCACCTCCGTACCAATATTTACCTGTTTCGTTTTCAGTGGCACGGTTATATCAGGATTCTCAATCTGCGGTCCCTCGACCTCGCAGTGACCCTCGATTGCAGGGATATTAATCCTTTGTGGATCCTCATCTTCTTCTTCAGTAGTCACGTTATATCATTCCAGCATGTGGCTCAACTGAGTAGTCCAATCAGGTTGAATCAGATCCAAAGGATCCTACGGTATCCTAAATATTGTTGCTTTAACTTCTTGTAGCGCTTCGTCAATACAGTCAAACCCATCTTCAAAGCTGAACATCATTATGAATCCTTCACGTAGAACATCCCATTTACCTATACCATGGTGGAGCTCTTTCTCCAAGTACTAGTTCATCGAGATGACATCTAAGGAATGACAGAACAAGTGCACCCATTCAGGTTGAGGCTTCGCTCCATAAGCCTTAGCCCATTTGGTCAAGTGTGCACATGAATCATCCTTCCCGTCATATTTTTTTTGTCATTCGTACCTTCAACTTCCCAAAGTGTGTTCGCATCATCCTTCTACCCCACCACCTCACAGGTGTAGCACGCAATGCCCAATCTAAAACCTGAAGCACTGCTTTCTGGTACCTCCTTTTAAATGCATCCAAAAATAAATATACATCATTCAAGCCATCGTAAGTGGGTAGATTTCTTACCTCTGATGATACATAGTGCAGCGACCGGGTCATCATGTTACAGCTCAGCGTGGTTACTTCATGTAGTTGATTCTACTAGCGCTCTAATTCTTCATCAGAGTCTGAGGTGCAAGAACTTTTGCAATCCCATGTAACCTGTCCATCCGATGTTGGATTCACCCAATCTTGGTCTCGTGCAGTTATCTTATATATGTATTCCAAATTGTCATCACTCTCGTAATCGCAAACTAGTTCAGTATAGCGCGATCCTTCAGAAGGATCAAGGGGGACTATTACGCGGAGTGATTTCTTTTCAAATATCATCTTTTGCTTCTTTAGGTTGATCACCCTATTCATGTCAGTAGCCCAATCAATGCCAAGGAGCGCAGGGTAGGAGTTGTTGTCATCCACAATTTCTATTACTTCAAAGTTAGCCAATGCACTCGCGCCTTCAATATCTATAGCCACTCCTTGTATCCATCCCATGGGGATGATATTCTACTAATTTTCCATCCTTAATTGAATCAGAGAACATTGTAGCGTGGGTCTCCCCATTCGCTCCAAAGTCTAATTTGGTAGAACATTCACATCTGACCCCAGATCCAAAATAACCTGATTCATTTCATATTCTCCTATCTATGCAGGCAATATCATCTCACCTCCTGTCCTTGCTTTATGCTTACCAATCTTCCATACCACGTGTGGTTCACCTGGAGTGTTTCTAGCACATCTATTTATAAGTTCCTGTAACCCCTTCACAACCTTTCTACCGCACAACAAATTCATGTAGGTTTCTAGAATGGTTGTAAACATAGAAGGTTCCATTTCCTGAACAAGCTTATCTTTTCTCCCTGAGGTAGAGGCCTCAGTGAAGCTCTTCTTTGCTTCCATGAACATTTCGCGTGCGCGCTCCAAATCAAATTCAACCTCCTTTGCCAGAGCTTTGCGAACCCATGCACTATCTTTGGGTTGTTTCCCCTTATCATCACCCATTGCAATTCCACTTCAGAGCACTATATTCACATTTGGATCCTCTTCGCAAGGCTTAGGCCTCATCATCTGCAGGTTCTGAGTCAGTTGAGGTGGTAGCACCCCTTTGTCGCATATCCTCACTGTTAGTGTAGGACAGTCCTCTGTCTCATGATCAAACTGAGTACAATATTTGCACGATGGTTGCATTGTGTTAGTGTATTCATGATTATTGTGTCCTGGTCCTCCATAATTGTAACAGATTAGCTGTCCCCAACCTCTGCTAGGTCCTCCTCTACCTCGGCCTCGTCTGCGCCCCTGAAATCATGTCCATGCCTCCCCAGCACTCTAGTCAAGGGGCTGTGTTTATTTCTAAACCATATAGGTGGCTTTTATATCCATCATCAATTCATAACTTCTGCAGTTGCACTCATAATGCCCTACCGACCAACAGAAGTTGCAAAAAAGTTGTTGCGGTGTTTGTAAAAACTTCTGTAGCAAATGACAGTTATCCATTGTATGTTTTCCGACTACCTACCATATAGCGCACCACAATGCAGGCCCCGTGCTTGGTCCTGCTTGGGCTTCTATCCCCAAAGGAATCGGTCCTCCTCCTGCAATATAGTTTGCAAAGACCGGGCAGTGGTCTTTGTCATGTCCCTGACCCTTACATTTTAGGCACCATATCTCTTCGCACACCTCTAGTCAAACTATTCTTTCTTGCTTCAAACTTTGCATTTCAAGGCAAACATTTTTCAGCTGCGCATGGATTTGCTGACAGATCTTGCATTAGTGTTTCATGCAGTCTCATTGCAATCTCCAAGGCCTCTGCCTGAGTCGTAATCTTTTGTTGTGATAGTGCAACCCTTAGATGTGGTAGGAGTGAAGCCACGAACCACTCATGGTGTTTTCCATCTGTTAAGTTCATATTAGCTTCACGGATTTTACACTTCAACCTCTGATCCAATTCCCAAGGTGTCTCACCTGGTTTCATCGCAATTTCCTTGAACCCCACAATCGACTGTGCCTCAGATTTAGGCCAAATGAACACTTTATTCAGTGTTGTCTGGATCTCTGCCAACCTAGCGTTTGGGTTACCATTAGAGTACTAATGTACTAGGTTAGCGTGCAATCCTGCGAAGCACTAACTAATGTTTCCTTCTTCATGTGATCATCTATGACGCCCTGATCTTCCCACATAATTTTCACAATGAACCAAAACTAGCTTGGGTCCTCATTTCCCAAGCCTTTAAATAAAGGCAGCTTCACTTAATTTGCCATGTTGAGCTGCAACGGAGGTGGAGGTGGTATGGGTGAAGTCGCAGGTGATGGTGGTGAAGTTGGAGGTGGTGTAGGTGGAGGTGGCAGTTGCGGGAATCCTTGTTGTATTAACTGGACTGCACTTCACGGAGAAGCCTGTGCTACTCCCTCTTCATCACCCAATGGAGGTGAAATTAGTGGGCTATACTTAGGACCCTTTCTTCCTTTGTTTCTATAAGTCTCTCCACTTCACGTAGCTTCAAACATCAAGGTAGCTACATAACCCATTTTTTGCACAATAACATCTTAATCCAGGTATTTAAAGACTTCAAGTACTTGCCTCACGAACCTTTGAAAAAGCGTCGCTCTGCCTCACTATAGCTAACTGAGGTATCGACCGCAAATTCAGTCACAAATCCTCCTATGATACAATCGATCCAATGATCGACATCACATGTGATCTTATCCTTAGAGGCTTCCAATCTCTGTACTAACTCCGAGGTCCAGACAAAAGGACTAACAAGTTTCCACCTTCCTTGCCTATCGGCTAGCTTCGCGATCCACTCGTATAACTCAACTGAAAAGGAACAAAAGAAGATCTCCTATATTTTTGTATATAAGTACCTATTCAGCCACTGTTCCTTTGTCATCCATGGATTTCTGTTCTCCTATGCCGTGGATTCGTGGATCTTCCTATCCAACCAATCTTCAACCTCTTTCTTAGTTGGATTCTATTGATATGACATCACACATCTCTTATGCAGATTCCGGTCTCGGAAAGAGAACCATTTTTTGGCTGTGTGGGGCTTGACCCAGGTTCAACATTAGTTAGCCAAACAAATCCCTACAATACTGGCAATATGGGGGGATGTTGGAACCAAGTTTTTGCACCCTAATATGGTCGTGATGTCAGTTTATATCTTATGTTCCTAGTTTCACGCAAGTCACTAGGCTTTTAGGGATCTGTCAGTTTACCCTTTATTCCTCCCTTTAGCACCTCTACAAAGGTGTACGATTGACCTTCATGAAACCTTAACCCTTGATCCAGGTACTTTCATGCTACTATGACAGTGTATTGTATAGGTTACCAAGTTATCTTAAGTGTTTTTACTTAACATACTAATCAACCACAGTTAGCGCCACGTAAATAATTATTCTTAATTGCGTTTGATTAACTAATACAGTCATATATATTCACGCATCACACGAACATTGTAAATTGAACCCAAAACGCAATATAACTAGATGCATTAACATGAAATAAATACACAAAATTTGTAGAATACTTCTCCTTTTGATATCTTCAGTTTGATACAGACTCTATCTGCCCTGTGCACACAGCTGCAAGCGTCAGCGAACTCAGCTACGAACTTCCACCCTACACCTTTATGCACTCAGCTATAGAGCCTCTACCTACACTAAGACCCGAAACACTTAGACTTCTCTACCAAGACTCTTCACTTCATTATTCATTATCTTCTTAAGACTACTTAGAGCTTATTTACTTAGCTCCTTTTTATACAATCCCATGGTACGTGGACAATGGGTGGATCTTTACAACTAAAATTACACTTTACAAAATAAGAGCAGACAACCCTTTATGACTCTTGACACCTTCGCACTCCGCAACCACAAAATGCGGAGACTTTACAAATTTATTACAAAATTGACCCAAAACATGGGCTTTTAGCCCCAAAACTATCCTTGGGGGAACTCGTTCCCAACATGTACCATCAAATTGAAGTAAACGTTGACCATAATTCAAAGGCATATCAAATACGAGAGATGGGAGATTGAGATGGGCATATCTAGCAGCCATGGTTGTATGAGGTGAGGTTGAACGAATAATAGGGATTTGGAATGCAGATGACAGAGGAAGTGAAATTATCGTTATAATAGTTGATGAAGTGAGTATAGTAGATCCAACAAGAGTAGTTGAAATAGAGTTGTGCGGGATGAATATTGGAAATGAAATTGTTGGAGAAAAAAATGCGGAATAGGATAGTGAAATGTGGGAGATTTAGAAACATTTATTTGAATTTGATGAACCAGATGTTCTAATTTATAAAATTGTAACCAAATATCTTTACCCTCTTCTGAAATAGTAGTACTAGGAATATAAGTTTTAAGCTTTGTTTCATCAAGAACTGTGTCTGACAAACTGGACTCTGATTTTGATTTGATTGAATATGCTCAAATTTTAGATCAAATTTAATGTCTTCAACATATTTTATCTATTTATGTAGAGAAAAATACTTTTCTAAAAGAAGGGTTTCTCTAGGCTTGTTAAGACTTCTAGTGGATTAGGATTTGGATGGATTATTTTATGAATCCTTCTATACACTAGAATTTCCAATGAAATAACCTCAAACTTTATAATGTGGAGTCGATAGAGAAAATATAGCATCCAATGTTATTATCTAGCCTTTTTTTCCCTCAGAAAGTAGATTTGATCTTCAAAACAATTCTGAGGAGGATGAACCTTTTATATCCCAGTATGTTCACCAATATGTTATCACTTAGAAATATCCTCTTGGTTGTAGGATAGAAGTTCCTAAGGTAACATTTGCAGTCCAACTTATAGATTGAAGGCTAGCCCCTTCAATCTAGAGAGGACTCTCTCTGATAGCTTAATCACTAGGTTTAGTAATTAATTGTACTTCTACACAATGGCTATATCTTCAGTTTTGTTGTGTTTATGTAGGGTTTGGGTAGGCATGATATAGATAATCCATTGGGAAATGGAGTCAACAAGCTATGGTTTATGGCAACTTACCAAGATATTAGTTGTTTGATCAGGATTGACAACGGCAATATAGATAGCACATATTAGACATTGGTTAATGTTATAGCCGATGGGATAAAATAGGAGAAAAATCCACTGTAATAGGTCATATGAAATGAATCCTAAAGTATCTTTAGAAGATATAAGATAAGATGAAATCAAAGCAAGGATGAATTTTGTAACATTTTCTCTTATTCAAATAGTCAGAAGACCATACATCTAAATGACATTACAGAGAAGGAAAATCTAAAACTGTAGAAAGCACATACTAAGTGATACCATCACATGAATCTTTATATTGTTGATCAAAATCTACAGACCTTGGAAAACTATTGATTGATAAAAAAATCAATGCACAGATAGTGGTTATTCTTTAATAAAAAACAAACCTTTTTTCCTCATTTCTCATGTAATATATAGGAAAAATAAAATAAAGATAAGGTCCACCAATTCTAGTAGTAATAATCACATAATAATTACAATATCTAAAGGTTTAATTAAAAAAAATAAACAAAATCCAATCATCTTAGCTATTTGGATCTCTATCTGGCACATAACAGTGGTCAAAATGCATTGTAGAATTCATGTGCGTATCTCCTACTATTATTATGTAACAATTATGAGTCATAGTTGTATTATAGGATAAATAACTTCTCACTCCCTTATAGGCTCAATATCTGGAACTACAACTTGTCTTCCCTCTTGGTAGAAAAAATGGTGCATGAACCTATAAACCATGTTGAAATTGGGCAACTTCCCTTGTAACTACTTGCTCCTTTCAAGGATTTTTTCCCTTATGTTGACTCACATTCTTTGTCCTCCCTCAACCACAAAAAACCTTTGATATTTACCATAACATATTGAAAATAACTTACTGTCAAAAAATATAAATTGATTAGGTCAAAATACTGAGATAGAATTAGGGTTTGTTCAAAAAAATTAGGGTTTTAAAAATTTCCCTTTCCCATGAAGCAAACTGATTATTTCTCCATGGATTTTGAAGGTTTAGAAAGGAGGTTCAACTTATCCTGCCAACTTTTAATTATTCTAGTATCTTTCGTTATGATTTTTTCGTCCTTTAGGGTTTCTTTCCCCTCTCTATCAACATGCTTTGTTTTCCTATATTTTTTGGCATTCTTTCTTCTCTTTGAAGTCTACACAGTATCTTCATCTTCATCAATAATAATTTTCTCCTTTATCTTGGGGTTTTTTTTTCTTTTAAACCCAATCTCAGTTTGTTTCTAGGGCGAGTGTGAGGCTTTCTGGAGTAAACCCTAAGTTCAATTTTAGCTTCTTCATCCCCTGCTTCTATATTATATTTGTCCTTTTTATTTTGTGTTGCTCTCTATTTTGCCTCCTCTTATTCTAACATCATTTTATGTTGTCTTCTTGCTCTCCTTTCATAAACCCTAACCTTTGGTTCTTTCACAGGGTTTTCATCGTGCTTTTCAGCAACGATGTGGCTAGACTCTCCCTTTGTTTCTTGAGCTAGGGTTTGGTCTTCTAGGTGTAAGTTGTCTTAGGTTTCTATATCTCAACTACCTTTACATAACCATGACTTTGAAAAATGAATTAATAAATATTGCCTTTGGACCTTTAGGGAAAGGTGCAAACGTGATGTTAACAGGGTCCACTACCTACTATTTTGATGCATCAATGTTGCTCTAATTGGTTATCATAGGTTTAGATATGGGTTTACAATTAAACCTCCTAAATTTATTGAATATCTCCAAAGCATATCTTCCTTGACCATGGAATATTTCCCCATTTTTCTTCCACGCATCGAGTCCTAAAAAATAATGAATTAACCCCAAGTCTTTCATCTTAAATTTTGTTACTAAGTCCCTCTTGCAGTCTTCTATGAGACCTGGAGACCCAGGAAAAGATAAATCATCCACATACAAAATGAGAATGAGTGGTTCACCTACAACCATAATATAATAGAGTTTTGAATCTAACACAAACTTCATGAAGCCCATCTTCTTCAAATAGCCATCATGTTGGCACCTAATAATTGGGATTAGGTGAATATATGTAAAATGGTGTAAATAGAAAATAAGGAGAGTTGGAATATGAAGAGACACTGGGAGATGAAACCCAAGATGCTCTCCCTCCATGTGTATATCTATGGTCAACCTTAATGAAAAATCGCAACTCATTTGAGGAGTTACCTCCTGGCCTGACATGGTATCAGAGCATAGGTCCCATTTTAGACTTGTGACTCCTGTATTTTGCTATTTTTCTACTCCCATTTAGAGTTTTGTGTGTTGCCTCCTTCAAGTTTGTTGAAGCGACATTGTATTGAACTTCTGACTGTGTACACTTCTCTAGCGATTTGTGATCCATTCTCTGCGTTGAGAGGTGGACAGAGGACAGAGCAAGAAGTATGGTGATGTGGTCGGCGTTGTGACTATGACTGCGTTGAGGTTTGGGATATGTTAATTTTTTTATATAATACCACCATTTTTCCTACATTAATAATTGTTGCATTATATTTTGTTGAGTGGTATTGTGACTGATAGCCTCCTCTCCATGTTTATTGGTGTGACTATGGTAAACCCAGTTATGTTGGTGTATTGGCGTGATCCTTCACCTCCTCCCCATACCGGTATCCTCCTCATGATCCTTCACCACACCCAAGTATTATTCCACATCCTCTGTTGTTTCTTTGGACCAGTTCTTCCATTGTTCCATGCCCAATCCATAACATGTTGGATCGATATGGTCCCATCCTGTATGGTATAACTTGACTCAATATCTCATATTTTGTGATGTGGGAAATGGGTGTTATGGGTGCCACCTGTGAATTTTAGTTCGACTACCCTCGGGTTCAACCAACCAAACGTTCTAGCATCACGATATCCCTCAACATATTATTTTTCATTTGTTTATAATATTGCAATCTTGGAATAGTCAGAGCGTTGTCACAAATTTTATACCACCGGCCCTCCCACATACCACCAGTTTCTCCTCCATATCTTTGTGCTATATATTCCTCCAAATTTTCATATTATCATATTATATATTCCTCCATACAACCCTCTACCACTGATCCATCAATCCTCCATACGGTCCTCTATAACAGCATACCACCTGTCATGGGACCCGAATCCGCCACCACCCCATATACCCCCTTTGCTCCATTTGCAAAAAAAAAAAAATAGTTCAATAACGAGCAATGCCATATAATGAATTCCCCCATATACATCCTCCCCATATACCACCTCCCCTAAATAATACCTCCCACATATACCACCTACACCAAATAATACATTATATATATATATATATATATATATATATATATATATATATATATATATATATATATATATATATATATATATATATATATATATATATAGATATATATATATATATATATATATATATATATATATATAGATATATATATATATATATATATATATATCATAATTGAATTTTTTTACAAAATTACCACCAAAAGTTCATTTTTTTGCTAGCAGAAGTACATTTGTTTACACATTACATAGATTTTAAAATGAATTCATTGATATCTATTGTTGGAGTAGTTCTCTATGGAAAAGAGAACTATCCTAAATGGTCAAGGAAGATTAAACACACTCTCATTTTCAATGAGTTGTGGAAAGGAGTTTGTGTAGGAGAAGGAGATAATGAACATGGAAAGCCCACCTCAGATAAGGAGATTTCCATTTGGGAAAATAATAATAGCAAGGCCTATGCCTTGATTGCATCATCTATAAATGAAGAGGTGATTCGCCATATTTCTCCATTTTCAAATTCTTTTGAAACCTTACAAAAGTTGAAGGAATTGTATGACTCACACTCTAAACTTGAAGTTGTCCAATTGATGATTAAATTGTTCAGTATTGAATTGAAAAATGATGAAATTATTGCTTTAGCATAAGAAGTAAGATCCATTATGCATGATATAAAAACCACTGGTGTTGAAATATACATTCCTCTCATAGCTTATGTCAAGGCATTATATCCCACTTATTCAAATTACCTTGAGTCATTGCAAGCAAGTGGAAACCTCAAGGAGATTACCTTTGACTCCCTTGAGAAGAATTTTTCTAAGAAAGAGAAGGATTTTGGGAAGAATACAACTCCTCAATCTTCTGAATAAGTTGTGTGTCTTGCACAGATAGAGAATAATCATGCACAAGATTCTTCTGGAGGAAGAGGTGGCTGAAGAGGAAGAGGGAATTTTAGAGGTAGGGGGGCAAACAGTTCCAGGAGAAAAGTTTGATCTTCATTGCATAAGTTGCAATAGAGATGTACATGATGCATCCACATGTAAATTTCCTTGGGACATAATTGATCAGGAAGGAAATGATGCCAAAGGTAAAACCAATGACAAAGGGAAAGGTAAAGCACCTGAATCTGCTCACTATGTTGTGGCACATTGTAATATTGGAGTAACTGAAGACTTGTTTAATGCGTCACTTTCTTCTTGGAAAAATGATTAGCTTCTTTATTTAGGATAAACTTTCCACATGACTTTTAGAATATATATATTTTTTTAGAATTTACTGAAAGCGTTGATGGAGTAGTATAATTTGCAGACAAGTCAAAACTCAAGCCATCAGGACTTGGCACAATAAGGCTCAAACTACCTGGTCTTCTAGACTTTCTTCTACGTGATGTTTTATATCTCCCGGAGCTGAGGAGAAAATTGTTGTCTTTAGTCCACACCCACCAACAAGGAAACTACATTCATATGTTTGATGGCAAGGTTGAGGTTAGAAAAGATTCATATCACTCACTTGTCATGACCGAGGATAGAAGAAGAAAGACTTTTGAAACTGCAAGGTACCTCTGCTTGTGTAAAAAACTTCTCATACATTTCTCATTATGATGAAGGTAAATTTCCATAAAGTATTTTATGGCATGATATATTTGGACACTTGAATTATGACAGCCTTTGTATGTTGAAGAAAGGTGGTGTTATTGGTTTGCCTACAACTCCTAGGAAACTTAAGCAATTTGATGCTTGTATCCTAGGAAAGCACAACAAACAATATTTTCATGATTCACATTCCAGAGCACATAGAAAAAATGAACTTATTCATTTATACTTATGTGGCCCAATTCCTATTCCTTATGCAAATGGAAATAAATAATGATGTCATTTATTAATGACTACACCAGAATGTGTTGGGTTTATTTATTGAAGAAAAAATCTAATGTTTTTCAAACATTCAAGAACTTTCATGCACGGATTGAAAATGATGCACAATCTCATATTAGATTTATTCACACTAATAATGGAAAATACAACACTTCAAATGAATTTGAAAACTCACTTTGTTAGCATGGGATCAAACATCAAACAACTATGCCTTATAATCCCCAACAAAATGGAGTAGCCAAAAGAATGAACAGGACAATCTTAAATATGGAACGTTCCATGATGCTTTTAAATAATGTTTATATTTATGTGTTGGGTTGATGTAGTTCTATGTGTTTTGTATATAATGAATATGTGTCCATATAATGCTATTATAAATAAGACTCCTTATGAAATGTGGTATGGCTACATTCCTTCGGTAAAGCATCTCAGGGTCTTTAGTTCCACTTGTTATGCCTTGATAGCTAAGGAAAAAAGAAACAAAATTGGTGCAAGGAGTCTTTAGTGTATATTCTTGCGGTACTCAAATAACTCCAAATCATATCTTCTCTATGTTGAAGTTAATAAGAAGTTTATAGTGTCTAGACATGTGATCTATCTTGAATCTTCCAAAGTTGACAATGTTGTTGAGCGACAGCTTGATCGCTTGGATAGATTCAGACATGCTAAATATTTTCAAGAATTTGATAATAATATTCCACATCTTGAAGGGGGGATTCCTATACTGGATCAATATGTGGAATCTTCTTCAGAATAACTCTCTCCCCGACATGAAGCTTCAACCACTAAGGACACTTTGAGTGATGTGATTAACAAGATTTGGAGACTCAATCTTGACTCAGCTCGAACTCAATCAACTGAGCATCCTAGGTCATCTCAAAAAGGTCCTCCAAAATGGTTGACAAAGACACTTGAAATTTTTCATCTTGATGAGGTTGGAAAGATAGGAACGAGAAGTACAACTAGGCATAATGGAGGTGATGTAGATTATTCTGATTCACCTGTTGATCTGGATGTTTCTTATGATTGTGAATTGAATTTGTCTTCATATTTTGAACCAAATTCCTTCAAAGAAGTCACTTTCCATGATGAATGGAAAGAATTGATGCAAAAAGAGTGTAACGCCTTGATAAATATTGGCACTTGGAAGCTGGTTGATCCTCCATTGGGAATCAAACCAATAGGCTGCAAGTGGGTCTACAAGAACAAGTATAAAGTTGATGTCTCACTTGACAAGCACAAAGCTAGGCTTGTGGAAAAAAGTTTTACAGAGAAGGAAGGGTTCAACTATGAGGATACTTTTCCCCCCATAGAAAAATGGGCTACGATTTAGACACTCTTTTCCTTAGCACCTTAGAACAATTGGAAATTCCGTCAAATGGATGTAAAATTTTCTTTCTTGAATGTAGTTCTAAAAGAGAATGTTTTTATGTCCCAACCAGAAGGATTTGTTGTGAAGGGTCAAGAAAATAAAATATGCAATCTTGTAAAATCTTTGTATGAGAGAAAGCACCGCAACCTTGGTACGAGAAGTTAATGGAGCATCTTATGAAACTCAAATTCAAACATTATGATCTTGATGATGCAAATTTTCTTGTCAAGAAAGTTTGAAAAACATTTATATATCTTGTGGTGTATGCAGATGATATTTTGATGACAGGGAACAATGATATTTATATTGCATCCATAAAGAAGGAATTGAGGAGAGGTTTTGAAATAGCATACTTGGGGTACGTTCACTACTATCTTGGTATTGACGTAACTCAACATCTGAATTTTATATTCCTCTCTTATAAGAAGTACATTGTAGATCTGTTGAACAGGTTTCACATAGCTGAGTGCAATAATTTGACTACTCCAATGGAAAAAAACTTAAAGCTCACATCCACTGAAGGAAAATAATTTTAGGATGAAACAAAGTATAGAAAACTTGTAGGAAGTCTCAACTACCTGAATACTACCAGACAAGACATGTAATTTTTTGTTGGAACCATCTCTAGATTTACACAAAAGACTTGTGAGGGACATTGGTCTACTACAAAAAGAGTTCTAAAGTACTTGAAGGGAACTCAAGTCTTTGGACTTCAGTATATATAGGTGGGTGACTTAAACTTGATTGGATACTATGATTCAACCTTTGGTGGAGATAAATAAAATGAGGTATCTACTTCAGGTTATGTTATGAGTCTTGGATCATGAGATGTCTCCTGGAGGTCACGCAAACAATCAGTGATCCGGGTGGATATTGGTGGCCACCCACCAATTCCACTTGGAACCCCACCATTGCTTCTTTCATTTTTTTAGTTTCCTTAATTGTAGCATATAGTTTACTATTTTTAACAGTTTTTCGGGTCTGTTTTGAGGCCCTAAACAACGTTTTTTTAGAAATCTACCGCCAGCGAGTTTTTGTCTAAAATTGTCCTTTTTGTTGTAGTCCTCAGAGAGATATTTACAACGGCTATCATGCACGTCAAACGAAGATAATATGACCAAGTCACGACCCCTCGAAGTTGGCTGTCCAACTCACCCCAACGGGGTCCATAATCACTTGGTGTTACATCTCCTCGGGTTAGGGTTTTGGTTTTTTAGTGTTTGCTCTTATTGTTCAATAACAAAAAGGCCCTTGAGCCTCATTGTAAGGTAGTTCAGAGGAATGTAGCCACCACATCTCTTCTCAGAGATAAGCTACAATTGCCCTAGCTAGTTCATTTCCATTCCTGTTTGTAAGCATATTTCAGTATTTTACATTAATGAAATAAAGTATTATTTCCACTACATCTCTGTGTTTATGGTTATCTCTATAATTTGTTGCGTTCCTATTTAAATCTCGATCAGTGGTATCAGAGCGGTATGCTTTTTTTATCTATTTTTCTTTGCATGTCCCCAATGAGATTGGGATATAAGGAGTTAGGGCTTGAACTGGTCGAACCTTTGCAAGACCAGCCTCGTAAATCCCTACAGCCTCCCATGGCAGATGAAAAGAAAGGCGAGGGGGTAGGAGATCTTATAAAAATCTTTCTCGAAGAATCCATTGAGCAACAAAGGAACGTGATGATGGACAACTTTTCCCAGATCCTTTAGCGGCTACCCAGGGGTGATGCATCGACTTCCAACAGCTACTTTGGAAATGCCACACCGTTTAAGGTACAAGTTAATTTTGATATCCCCATATTCAAGGGTTAGATAGATGCAGATGTCGTCGATAAATGGTTAAATATACTAGAGGGTTATTTTTCTGTTCATGATTTTTCCAGTCAGGAAAAGATTATTGTCGCTCTTCTCAAAGCAGCCCCGCACGCCGAGGATTGGTGGGAAACCTACTGCAAGCAGAAGGATGAAAGTACAATCTCACTATTTTTAGCCTCACCCACTTGGAATTCCTTCCGGGATGCCATCAAGGAGCAGTACTACCCTGTTGGAATCTATGAGGATCAATACATAAAGTGGAGCACGTTGCAGCAGGGAAGGGACCAAGACGTGCCGAAGTTTACCAATATTTTTCATACCCTTCGCATAAAGTTGGGTATCAAGGATACTGAGCAGCAATTGGTAATCAAATATGCAGCTACCTGCACAAGTACATCCAGGAAGAAATATAATTCTTGAACATCTCCTCACTCGGAACAACATATCGATATGCCGTCAAGGTCGAGCAAAAGTTTAAACAAAAGAAGTGAGACTTTGGATCTGTGAATCCGAAGCAAGGGAAAGGTGCCCCCAAACTACAGAAAAAAGGAAAAAGCCAAGGCAGGGTATCCCAAGACAACCCACCAAAGTTGCAAGCAAAGAATAGTGCCACAAAGCCGAAAAAGGACACAGGAAAGTGGTGTGAGTTCCATAAGAGCTCCACTCACAACATGAGTGTCGGGCCAAGCAATCATTGGTGACCGAGCTAAAGGTTTCAGAATCAGACGGTTCTGACTCTGAGTCAGAACCCGACAAGGGGAATGAAAAAGGGAAGTAGATTATCGATGCGGAGCCCAACGCCACCATTGCCACCATGAAGATCCAGAAGGAGGAACCTGAAGATCCAGAGGAGGAGGAGCATCTCTTACACTCCCATATGTGAGTAAAGGGCTCCCCGCTATAGTTCATTGTCGGCAGCGGGAACCAAAAGAACATCATTTCAGTAGAGGTCATGAAGCGGCTGGGCTTACCAACCATATCACATCCACAACCGTACACCATCAGGTGGCTTCACCAAGGACGGGATCTTCACGTGAGCCAGCAGTGTCGCCTTCCATACAACATCAAGCCCTTCATAGATGAGGTATTATGTGACATTTCTCCCCTTGAATTTTGTGATGTATTATTAGGAAAACTATACTTGTGGAAGCGACATGATGTGTATGAATCAAGGCCTCGTGTTGTTATTGTTACTTTGGGAAATAATTTGTACAAGATACCAGAGGCAGCACCGCCTACCACCATCTATTTGGTTATTGCAAAACAATGCAGTAACCTCATTTCCAAAACCGATAAATTTGTTTTCCTGATGATACACCCTCAAGGAAAGAAGAAGATGGTGGCCACGACCTCTAGACATGGCCCCTCTGCATGACAACTATAGATGGAAAAGGTCGTGGAGGAGTATGAGGGCATCTTCACCTCCCCCGCAGAGGTTCCTCTGCACTGTCACTTCAAGCACTCCATCGATCTAACCCCAGGTGTGCTGCTACCCAATGGACCAATCTATCAGTGCTCCATTCTAGAGAACAATGAAATTAAGAGGTAGATTCAGGAGCTTCTACAAAAAGGTCACATCCGTCTGAGTTCATCACCCTGTGGGAGCCCAATCATGTTGGTACAGAAGAAGGATGGGACTTGGAGACTCTGTATTGACTATCAGGCACTGAACAAGATCATTTTCCGTAATAAGTACCCGATCCCATGGATTGATGACCTCCTGGACCAATTGAAAGGGGGAAAATATTTCAGCAAGATTGATTTGAAGTCAGGATATCACCAGGTACCAATCGAACCCTCCGATGTGTGGAAGACTACCTTCAAAGCCAAGGAGGGCCTTTTCAAATGGTTGGTTATGTCTTTCGGATTGATGAATTCTCCTGCAACCTTCATGAGGCTAATGGAAGACATCTTGCAGCCATTCACCAACTCATTTTTAGTGGTATACTGGGATGACATCCTGATCTTCAGCCAGAGTTGGGAAGAGAACCTCCACCACATCCAACAGGTTCTCCAAACACTGCGGCAACACAAGTTATGTGCCAATTTGGAGAAATGCACTTTTGGCATGACCGAGGTTCAGTATCTGTGATACATTATTAATGAACAGGGGGTGCATGTGGATCTAGACAAGATCCAAGTCATTTGGGATTGGCCATCTCCAACCACTCTGACAGAGCTTCACAGCTTTCTAGATCTTTCCAACTTCTGCCACAGTTCATGTTGGGATTTTCTCATATCACTTGGCCCTTGAGTCAAGTCACCAAGGGAGGAGCGAAAGCAAAATTCTTTTGATCTGAATCTCAATAGAAGGAATTCATAGAGTTGAAAGATCGCCTCTTCTTGGCACCAGTGCTCACATTATAAGACTTGCAATAACCATTTGAGCTCAAGACATATGCCTCTGACTATGCTATTGGGGCAGTCCTTACTCAACACGGGCATCCAGTGGCATATCATAGTGAGACACTTTCAGACACAGTCTAGAAGTATCCCACTTATGACAAAGAGATGTATTCCATTGTGCAGGCTTACCGACAATGGAAGCATTATATTTTGGGGAAGGAAACGGTCATCCACACAGACCACCTACCCCTGCAATTAATATAGACCCAAGGGAAATTGTAGAATGATCACCATTAGAAGTGATCCACATCCCTGCAACAGTTCCATTTGAATATCAAGTATAAGAAGGGAAGCACCAATAATGTTGCAGATTGCCTCAGTCAACCACCGATCATGGCGTTAACCACTGTGCTCAACTCTTGTGGGCACAAGACCTCTGGTTGGCCACTTCTCTACAAAAGTGACCCAGAATTTGGCCACACATACCAGACACCCTTGGAGGGTCATCATGTTCCAGATTTTCATCTCCAAGGTGCCCTGTTATGCCACCTAGGTCACCTTTGTGTTCTTTCTAGTGAGCGTGCCAAGATGATTTCGGAAGCTCACTACAATCAGGCTGCTGGACATTTCAGGGTCGAGAAAATGGTGGCAACACTGCAGAAGTACTTCTATTGGCTGAATCTTCGACATGATGTTGGGAAGTACATCAGAACATGCACTGCCTACGCCATTGCCAAACCAACCATCAAGAAGCAAGGCCTCTACACCCTGCTACCTACCCCTAGACGACCTTGGGAATCCATCTCCATGGATTACATGTCAGGTCTTCCTTCCACTAAGCATGGAAACGACTGTGTTTTTGTGGTCGTCGACACGTTCTCGAAGATGGCAATTATGGTCATCTGTAAGAAGAATATCACAACAGAAGCCACTGCTAAACTCTTATTTCAATGAGTGTGGGTACACTTTGGGATCCCACAGTCTATCATCTCAGATCAAGATAGCAGGTTCCTCAGTACATTTTGGTCTAGTCTCTGGTCAATGCTCCACACCAAACTCACTAAGTCCACATCCTTCTATCCTCAAACTGATGGCTAGACAGAGGTTGTCAACAGGATGATCGTACACATTCTGCACATGTACAACTCAAAGCATCCACGCACATGGGACGAGAACCTCCCCTATGTCCAACACATCTATGACCGAGCTCTCCACAACTCGACTAGCCACAACCCTTTTCAGGTGGGCTTGTGATTTCGGCCACTATGTCCCATTGATGTGGCCATGCCATTTGCAGCTACTCACACAGATTCAGCTCATGTCCAGTCCGAAACAGATAAGGAAAATTGCTTCATTGAGCACATCCAACATATTCGCCAGTAGGTCCATGAAATTCTGGAGAAACTAAATGCCAAGTACAAGCAACGACATGATCAGCATTAGGTGCCACACAAGTTTCAGGTGGGCGACAAATTCTGGTTACATTTGCAAAAGGAACGCCTTACCAGAGTCTATCGGAAACTCAGACCACTCCGATATGGTCCTTACATGATTACGAAGGTTATGGGAGACAATGCATTTGAGCTCAAAATTCCCACATTCCTTGGCTTGCACCCAGTGATCAATGTGGACCACCTTTAGCCATACTTTCCACCATTACTAAACACATCCGACATTACATAATAGCTCACACCCACAGAGTTAAATCTAGATTGAATGGAACAAGTTGCAACTGATCAGATCATGGACACATATATCAAGCACACTCACCAGTAGAATATCCAACTGTATCGATTTTTCAAGGTAGGCCAACTCCTTCACCAGGGCAAGTGACTCACCAGGGACCAAGTTCAGCAGAAGTTCCCTCATCTCATGGAGGAACTCAACGCAATGGGGACCATTGCTTCCTAAGGGGGCAGGAATGATCCAGGTGGATATTGTGGCCACACACCAATTCCACTTGGACCCCCACCATTTCTTCTTTTAGTTTTTCAGCTTCCTTAATTGTAGCACAATTTACTATTTTTAGTAGTTTTTCAGGTCCTAAACTTCTAGAATCGTTTTAAGGCCCTAAACGACGTTTTTTTGGAAATCTACCACCTATGATTTTTGGTCCAAAGTCATCTTTTCTGTCATAGTACTCGGAGAGATATTTCCAACGTGCTATCATGCACGTCAAACAGAGATAATATGACCAAGTCACAACCCCGGGAAGTTGGTTGTCCAACTCACCCCAACGGGGCCCATAAACTCTTGGTGTTACATCTTCTCGGGTTAGGGTTTTGGTTTTTTAGGGTTTTCTCTTATTTTTAAATAACAAAAAGGCCCTTGAGCCTCATTGTAAGGCAGTTCAGAGGCATGTATACACCACATCTCTTCTCAGAGATAAGCTACCATCGCCCTAGCTGGTTTATTTCCATTCCTGTTTGTAAGCATATTTCAGTTTTTACATTAATGAAATGAAGTATTATTTCCACTGCATCTCTATGTTTATGTTTATCTCTATAATTTGTTGTGTTCTTGTTTAAATCCAGATCAATTAGTTTGAGCAAATTCGACAACAGAGGCAGAATATTTGGCAGTAACTGAAGAAACAAAGGAAATTGTGTGGCTCAGGAAAATTCTGGAAGATTTTCAAGTGAAACAAGTGCATTCAACTCCACTCATGATTGACAACAATTCTGCAATAAAGTTGGCCAAGAACCCAAAGTTCCATGATCAAACAAATCCCATCAATATAAAATACCATCTGATTCGACATCATGTTGATGCCAAGAAGATCCATCTATATCATTGTTCCACAAATGATCAAATTTCATACATCTTCACCAAACTTCTTGGAAGAGAGAAGTTTGAAAGATTGACAACAATGAGAATGATGCCTTAACTCACCAACATCACTTCATATTAAAGAGGGGGGGAATATTGACACCTAATAATTGGGATTGGGTGAATATGTGTAAATAGAAAATAAGGAGAGTTGAAATGTGAAGGGACACTAGGAGATGAAGCCCAAGAGTCTCTCCCTCCATGTATATATCTATGATAAACCTTAATGTAAAATCATAATTCATTTAAGGATTTACCTCCTTGTATGAAACATCAATATGTCCATACCATGCTCTAGGAGATTTCTTGAGCTCATATAGCACTCTCTTCAACCCACATACATGGGTTTCCCTCCCATGCGTCTTAAACCCATCTAGTTGCTTGATGTACACCTCAGGTTCTATGACAACGTTCAGGAATTTCGTCTTTACATCCATCTAATGAATCATCCATCCCATTTGTGTTGCAAGTGAGATAAAAACCCTAACGGAAATATACCTAGGCATGAGAGAAAAATTTTCCTCATAATATATTCCCTCTTTTTGAGAAAAAACCATTGATTGTGAACCTGACTTTTAACTTCTTTATGCCACAATCTCCAGTGTGCTTGATCTTGTAGATCAAAAGGGAAACAACTAGTGCCCTATCCAATGGTTTAAGCACCACCTACTAAACATCATTCAACGTGATGGAATTGTACTCCTCCACCATAACCTCCTTCCACACATGGTATTATCAAACCTATTCATAGTTGTAAGGCTCACTATCAATGAGCTAATTCATAAATGCCTTTTACCTTGAATATCTCTCTAGTGGTATCTTGTGTTTGGTGCTTGATATAGGAGCTCGTATAATCTCATGTGCATCTCTCAATGTTTGAAGCACCTCAAAATTTCTTCTCCCAACTTAAGTGGGTGGAGAATCAAGCTCCTAATCATGTTGTTTATCCTTATTCTACAAACTCTCCTCTATACATGTACTTATACTAGTCATTGTATTTGTACTCATGTCATGTGCCTAATATTGTTTTTCAACCTTTGGAGCTTCTGCTTGCTAACTCTAATCAACTATTGGAAACTCGTGAGATCTCCTAAAGGCTTTCTCCTCATGAAATTTAATGTCCCATCTCATGATGATCTTTCAAGTCCCTAGAATATAGATCATGTATGCCTTGGATGTTTCATTGTGTTATCCTCCACAATGTCCCAGGCTGAGAGGAATCGACGAAGGTAACCACAGACCAAGATTTCAGTTTGGTAGCTAGCCCTACCAAACCAGAGAGGGCTCTCTATGTGAGATCACAGCCAAAGAATTGACTGGAATATAAAAGGATTTTAGGCTAGATATGCTAGGCTTAGATAGGTTTTGAAAATTTAGGGTTTTGATGTTGGACAAGGGATGAAAACCAGGTAACTAGGTCAAAGGATCAAAAGGGTAACAACAGCAAAGATATAAAGGAGCAAGGTAGAAATAGTTTTGTGATGGTTTAAGGTTTTTCAGTGTAGTGTAGTGTTCAGAAGAAATAAGAGGTCTTAATGAGCATATATATCATGAATTCATTAAGCAAGAAAGAAAATAACACATAATGATATTCCCATCAAAACAGAGCTTTATGAAAAGAATTATGCTTATAAACTTAAGGAAAAACCACTGAAGAACTAATGAATGGAAAGAGAAGATGAATATATTTCATATGAAACTATAACAAAGAAAATACAAGATCACAAACTCACTACACATGAATTCCTAGATAATAGCTACAACTGTTTCTTTGATTTCCTAAAAATGCTCAAGCACAAGCTACAAGATTTCTCTCCTAAAATGTCCAAACCTTCTCTCTGACTGAGGAAATGATACATATAGGCCAAAATAAATAGTTTCCCCACCCTTAGGGGTCGAATCCATGAGTGGTGGAACAGTTCCCAAGAATATCTCAACCAAAAAGTGAGACTGAGAAGGTTGAATACAAACTCTTCATTTAGACTTTGATTTGAGTTTTTCCTCATTAATGAGGCCTAAGTTATCATAAAAACAACTTACTAAGATAATTTACCCATAATTACATCATCTAGACATCAAAATAGTAAAATTACACCACCCTTTTGACTTTTACCAAAGTCTAACAAGGAATTACAAAACATTACAGACTGAAAATTTTACAAAAATCTCAGAAATATCCAGGTGCACAGTGAGTTGTTGGAGGCCATTTTTTAGTGCCTTGATGAAGTCCAAATATAGATATGAAGTCGGTTATGGAAATACGGGAGATTTTAGATGTCTTTACAATATTTGTGCACTCAAAATGACCCATATTTGGCTGAGACATGGCCATTCTCCCAAGGTGTCTCCGGGTGCGCAGTGAAATGAAAAAAGAGAGGCAGAAACGTGATTTTTGGCCTCTTTTTTGCAAATTTCTAAAAAACAGAGCCATAGACCAGGAAAGTGGGAAAATGGGTTTTGAGAGGGGGTCATAATATTTCCAAAAATTTTGAGTTTCCATCATTTTGAGCCCTGAGGAAGAAGCGCAGCATGAGCTCGATGCGCTCCTAGATAGAAATTGCCAAAAATTACAAGTCTGCACCAATCTGCACCAAAACACAAAATTTTCTTCAAATCATCCCCAAATTTGTCCAGAGACGCCTGATGAGGTATGTTATGCAATCATGGATTCGTCAACAAGAAAATCTAACTTACCCTTCTCCTCTTGGCTGATTAGGATTTCATCTAGTTGGCCTTCAACTCCTTGATTTTTCCCTTGCAAAGTTGATTTTCCTTGTAGTAGTGGATGACCATTTTCCTTTGCAACTTATTATCCCTATTGGCATTTTCAAGTATCTTCTCAAGGTGGAAATTAACTTTGTCAAGCTGAAACTCCCTGTCCTCATTTATTTCCATGGTAATCCTCTCTTCAAAGGTCAATTCTTTGATTGGTGGCTTTTGCTCTCTTTCCCTCTTAAGTGCCTTCCTAAGACCCATTGTCCTTGGTCTCTTCCTTGCCACATTTCCTTCATGCTGCTCAGTGTCCTCATGGTCCACCACTACCTTTCCTTTCATCTCTTTTTTCTCCGCTTTCAAATTTCTCTTTCTCCATGACTAGTTGTTTTTCCTTAAGTTGATTGTTTTCTTGCTCAAGGAATGAAATGATGAATTTGGCACTTGCCAAATTGTCCTTGAGCTCCACGATCTGAGAATCCTTCTCTTTGATTAATTGTTGTAGGTTTTGATGCTCATCTTGTGCCTCCAAGTCAACTACGTCAAAGACATGATCAATGGGCTCCTCATCATGTAAAGAAACCTCATGATGTGATGGTGATCCTTGTTCTGTCGATGTAGTAGGCTTGGCCCCTTCCTCAACTTGAGGAGAAAACACAAGCCTTCTGCCTCTCTAAAATTTCTTGGTCACCTCAAGTCTAGGTGCCTTGGAAGCCTAATCATGTTTTCTTAATGACCCCACCTCCATGGGTTGTGCTGACATGGTTTGGTGATGGCTTGGTGAAGTGGTTATATGCATTTTCAAGGCCGCCTCAATGAAGGTGTCCCATGTCATGTTCTTCTCTACCAACTGATGGAGTACTATAACCTTTATCAACCTATGGTGAAAGAGGCTGGGGTAATTCTCTTTTCCTTTCAATTTCACCCTTTTAGACATTTTGGTTAGGCTCCTATAGCAGTAGCTGCACAAATTGAGAGACTTGGTAGCTCTAAAGTGCATGAGCAGCCTTATGTGGTATTGATATGTCCTGGAAAATTTGCCCTCACATGTGAAGAATTTCATGACAAGCTTCATAAATGGTGCATATATCTCCAACAAGTATCTAAATGGGAAAACATGTGAGTGAGCTCCTTTGTATTGTGATTTCAAGTAGGGTTTGTACTCTTCTCGGTCTAGTTTCATGCCTTTGAACCAATTTTCACCATGGTTTGGTATGCCTGTAGCTTGAGAGATGGCATCCACTGAAAACATGAAATCAATCCCTGCAATGGTTATATTGTATTCTTTCAAGGAGAGGGCAAATATACTTGTAATATTCTCATGATAACCTACTTCCTGCACTCTTTGAAAAAACCCTAAACAATTGACAACTTCAAAGCATTTCATGACAAATGGGGAGGAGGTGATTTCATTGCAAATAGAGGGCTCGAATCTCAGTATCTCTCCCCCCTTGTTGTACTTCCTCTTCTCTGATGGTGATGAGTCAGGCTCCATATTTCAAACCCTAGGTGAAAAGCAAGCAAAAATAGTGAAATTTTTTACTGTGAGGGAATGAGGCAGTATGATGGATTTAGGAGTTGCCTAATTTTTTTAAGGAAATTTAGGAGGGTAGGGGATGATGTCAGTGAGTAGGGGAAGAAGTAATTTTGGGAAATGAGTGAAGGGAGGGGATGGTAAAGGAAAAAACACAGGCCTACCCTAGGAAGAGATAGGGTAGACCAGGGTTTAGAAGAAAATGATAGAAAATGAGGGGAAAAGGTTTTGTGATGAATAGAGATGGTGTATTAGCTGCAAATAGAGGTGTATGGATAAGGAATCTAGGGTTTAGGGTAGAAATTCATCATTTGAGGATAAAAACTATGAAAATCATGTAAATACTACGAGAAGAAGTATTTGATCAATTTCTTGACATATGAGGAAAAAGATGGCATGAAAATGATTAAACTTACTTATTATAGAGCTTGGAGGATGAAATGATTAAAGAGGAGCTTTGAAAAATGGATTTTGGTGGTCGAACACCAATTTTAGACAAATATGCCCTGTGCACAGTGAAGGCATCTTGTGCACAGCATGGTGTCCAGGTGCATAGTGTGGGCTCTTTGTGCACACCGAAGGCCTCCTATGCACAGCGTGTTGTCCAGATGCATAGCGTGGGCTCTTTGTGCATAGCGAGGGCCAATTTTCGCCAGCGAGAGCGATGGAATCATAATTTTTTGCAAAGGAGAGGGGGGAGCTTGATGCTAGGATGGTATACAAGTGCAAATGAGTGTGAATGATCTCCTCCATGTGCTTTTATAATTTTCTTTTTGTGTCTAAGTGATTAATGAGGTAGGATAGCCCACCTCACGAATTCACTTTCTTTTTAGTTTTGTAGCCTTATGAGCTCTTCTTGTAACTTTAGAACCTTAGGAACATTATTACATATAAAAACATAAATTACATTTGAAATCAACTGTTATTAACAAATTTACCTATTTCCACTCCTCATTTGCCAAATTTATACATGAAATGACTGATTTTGTGACCTTAACCCTAATGACCTAATGGTGACACTAAGTTGAATGGAGACCATGATGATGTGACTGAAGTGATGTTAATGATGTTTTCATGTTGGTAAACTCAACTGAGTGATGAAAGTGACTGGCATATGAAATTCTTGAGAGAGTGGAAATAGCCCTAGACACACTAGCCAGTGACCACATTTAATTCTAGAAACCTAGTGACATGATAAAATTTGACCTCGAGACCCTAACAAACCTTGTAAGAGCATATTTGATCACTGGTGACTGACATGACTGACAGGAACTAACACATTATAACTAGAAAAACATCTCCTTTATAGTAAAATCTAGCTTGGCACATTTATCATTTGGAATGTGAAAATAAGTGATACTGCAAAAAATCTTAAAACGACTAGTCTTTGGCTTATTCCCTATAAATGCCTCCTCGAGTATCATATTTCCCAACACCTTATGTGGGACAATATTCTAAATGTAAATTGATGTGTGACATGCTTCTACCCAAAGATATCTAGGCATGTCCTAATCATATAGCATGCATTAGAAAAATTTTGAGGTCTAAAATGGGCCTCCTAAGGAAAACTATAAAAGAATGGTGGAAATAATAAAATAAGATTAGCTTACCTCATTAAATTTTGGAGTGAAAAAAGAAAAATTAATTTTTCAACTTATCTTCTTATGATTTTTCTCAAATTTTGAGCAGGGGCACTCATTAGATACATAATTTAATTTCACATCCAAGGAGTACCCATGTTGACTACTTTCAATGGATATTGCTACACAAAAAATGAGAAATACATTAAAGAAAACATGATTACAATTAGGTTTTTCATGTATTCCAAATTTTTCATGCAGTTGGATCCATTGAAAGTATTCAACATGGGTACTCCAATGAAAAAATAAATTATGTATCCAACAAGTTCGCTTGCTCAAAATTTGAGTAAAATTGTACGAAGATAAGTTGAAAATACAAGTTGAAAAAGTAGTTTTTTCCTTTTTTTATTTTTTTATCATTTTATATTTTTATGGTTGACATCATCATATTCAATTCTATTAGTTCTTAAAAATTTTATTTTGGTTGTAGATTTTTGTTTTGAGGCCCATTTTTTGACCTCAAAATTTCTCTAATGACCCTCACTGCTCCAACTATTGTTATTTTCTTTGGTTCTACAACCCCATTCTGCCACAAGTTATATGGAGTTTTCCATTCTCTCTTGATTCCCTCAACATATAAATCCTTGAATCATTTCTTGATATACTTTCCCCCATTGTCTTCCCAAAGAAGCTTTATCTTCTTTCCTGTCGATTTCTCCACAAGAACCTTAAAATCTTGGAAGTGACTGAATACTTCATTACTTATCTTCAAGAGGTAAATCTAGGTCTTCCTGGAGAATTCATAAATAAAGGTCACAAAATACTCATAGCCTATGAGAAAAATTGTGGGAAATGGACCACAAATATCATAATGTAGCAAAT
The DNA here is from genome assembly GCA_031772625.1 of Pinus tabuliformis. Classification (NCBI taxonomy): domain Eukaryota; kingdom Viridiplantae; phylum Streptophyta; class Pinopsida; order Pinales; family Pinaceae; genus Pinus; species Pinus tabuliformis. The sequence goes on along the minus strand of CM062818.1, from coordinate 1,173,262,562 downwards.
CTAACACACCCTTGGCTCTACTTTCACTCCTTGGAAATGTTTCTTTTGAAAACTTTCCAAGCATGCACCCTCTGCACACGTCATCATGTTTTGTACTTGCCTTTGGAATACCTATAAAGGTCTCTTTGATAAAAGTAATTGATCCATGATGGATATGACACATCCTCCTATGCCATAGCTCTCCCATATCTTTGTTACTATTGCTACTAACCAATGCCTTTGGACATCTAACTGAAACTTATACAACTTGTTTCTTCTCAACCCAATCTCCTTTACTAGCTTCCAATCTTGATGTTTCAGATACACCCATTTTCCTTGAAAGTATGCATCATACCCCTTATCCTAAAGAGAAAAAATTGAAATCAATTCACTCCCATATCTAGCATGTGCAACACATCTATATATGGATACTCTTTCCTAACTCCCTTTGAAATGTTATTGTCCCTCTCCCAACTAGAGTACACTTGGAATTGTTTCCTATTTGTATTTGGAGGCCTATCTCCTCTAATTTGTAGTTGGAGAGATACTCTCTAACTGCTATCATGTGACATGGAACCCCACTATAGATGTAACAAACTCATATGGTGGTCGAGCTAGATAGGAAGTCTATGAGTGAACTCACCCTCAAGTATTAAAGATAGTTCATCAATGTTTGTTGAAGTTGTTGTCTAATACATATTCATATTTTCACCCTTCTTTTTGTTCAAACATTAGCTGACATAGTGTCCCTATTGACCACAACTAAAACAGTTGATTTTACTCAAGTCTTTCTTTTTCTCCTCTCCCTTAGAGTTAGCCCCTTTACTTGAGCCTTTAGTGGATTTTTACTTTCCATCAATAGTAATATTCATGTCATCCTCACCCTTCTGCCCTTTACTATTTCCTCCACTCACAAGCTTCAACCTAAGTTCTTCCTGAGTGAAATCGCTCCAAAGATGATCCCATCCAAGCAGGTCTTGTCATCCAATAATCACTTGGAAGAAGATATCCCACTACTTTGAGAACCCATTCAACGCAGTGCTCACGATCGCGTTATCATGTATTTTCCCTCTAACAACTACTAACTTGTCTTTCACTTGTCTAACCCTGGTGAGATAACTAACAATTACTTCTCCCTTATTTTGTCTGGTATTTCGTAGCTTCTCTCTGAGGGTCAATTTCTTTTTCATAGTTGCACTCTAGGAAAAATTCAAGATGGCATCCAACATCTTCTTACACGTATCCATTCTACAATATGGGGAACAATGTAATGTTTGACCTTGTCTTGGATAATACATATAGCTTTGGCATTCTCCTTGTGGTAGGTCACTAAGTGTGTTGGATCTGTCAGTACGAAAACAACATATGTTGCATATTCCTTCAGTTTGTGCTCCTCCAGCAACAAAAGTATCATGGATTTATAGATACCAGAGTTTGATGCATCGTCAAGTCTATCTTAATTCCTAAAACCTATTGATGCTATATTTGAAACCCTCAAACAATAAACCCCAATAAATCTGAAGAGATTTAAAAATCAACCTGTGTGAAAACCTTTCATTTCTCTTTTAAAAACCCCCATGCTTAGATGAACAATAACCTCAGAGCACTACCATGTGAAACTTTCTAGTTACACTAAGTTGTTATTAACCCAATTAATTATTTTGATTACTTATACACAAAAAAAAATAATTTATCAGATTAAAGTAATGAATAAAAACATGAAAAACATAATTCACCAATTTAAATTTGCATTGGAATACACGAGAAACCAATCACACAAATATTTTCAGATAAATGTCCCTGGAAAAACTCCAGTGTGGGGAGAACTAGTCTTTATTCCAAGGGTTTATATTATTAATATTCAACAAATATTCTATTGATAAATTGCATCAACTACTTGCCTAACACTAGCGAAGCTCTGACAAATAAATAATTTTCACCTATGCTAATCAAATCAACTAGGAAAACCACACAGCTTCCCTTTTGCAAGTCGCACTACCTTTGGAAAATTATCACAAGCCATGGAAATTCATTCTATTAACTCATAGTGACTCCAACAATGCACACTATCTAATATGGAAATTCATACTGCCTTTAGGAAATTTGCAGTGCCTCCAAAAAACAGGCCTTCTTTGCAAATAATAATATGGTCAGAAAAACTCCTTCTAAAACTTAGAAGTTTGAAGTCTTCTCTGATTAAGAATAAACCTGATCTGGATTGGATCATTATAGTTTTTTCATATATCTTGATGCATTTAGAGTGGAAAAAAGTGGAGGAATCAGCTCATAGGGTCATTTTTACTAGCGAGCCCGAGAGCATTTTGAGGCATCAAATGATGATTTTTTGGGGGTAAATGTTTTATGATTTAGTTTTTCACCTTTTCATGCTATTATACACATATAGATATTTCCAACAGTGCAGGAAATTCATCAATCGGATTCCATATGCAAAATTTATGCCACTCAGAAGTTGACCTTCATGTTTTCACATCTATAATTCAAGAGGATGTCACATCAGCCCCCATTAGTCATGGAACAGGGGCTAGCAACTTGTTTGTGATGTAAAATACTCTAGAAGTGTATATATTATAACTTTAGTTACGATTTTATGTAGTCAAACTTAACCACTAGTAGGCTATTGGGTTGTGTTATAACCAGGCCACTAGGTAGAATAGGAATTCCATTCATTCGAGAGAATTTTGTTCCATAGCTGAGCAAAGATAGTCAAGAGAGATAGGAGGTAGAGAAAAAAAAGAGAATTACTTATCTCTTTGTACCTGCAGCAATATTTCCAGACAGAGAAAGAGGGCAAAGCAACCTCACCTTCCAGTTGGGTTTTCTCCCGAAATGGTTTCCAAGAGAGCATATATTATGTCTTATGTATGTGTGTGAGCTTATTTTGTCTTTCTCTAATTTTCTAAATAATTTATATTTGCATGCATGTCCTATTTACAATTAAATTTGTGGATCTTAAAGTTTTAGTAAAATTGTAATAGTGTAGAAATTCAAAATTTTAATATATTATTATCATATCTATTGTGAGGAATAGTTCAGTGGAATATCAGCGGTATTTTATGGATCATTTGGTGTCAGAGAAGGTTTCTTTGGGAATTTGTGGATATTTTCAAGGGATCTAGGTCGACAGAGTCGAAAATCGCAAAACCCTAGTCATGGCTGACGAATCTATAAACAAACCTCGTCATCCTATAGAGGTGAGGTTTTCACGGCTTGAACAACAAGTCGCAAATGTAAGCTGCAATGTAAACCTCCTCATGGTGGCCCTAAGCAATAAGTTGGGGATATTTGGAGAATATGGGGGTTTGAATGTAGAGGACAAATCAGAAATGGCATTGGGAGATTGGGAAGGCATGGAGAACCAACTGAAGAAAGAACCTGGAAAATATCAACCTAGTTCAAGTGTTTTGAATCAATCCCTATTTAAAATGGAAGCAGAAGTCAATATTAAGTTGTACCACAACGAGATAAACACCCTAAAGTTGAACCATTGGTTGTAATAACTAGAAGTTTATTTTAGTGTCCACCAGACTGAGGAAGGGAAAAAAATCTCATTCGCGCAGCTGAAATTAGATGGCCATGCACTGACTTGGTGGGAGAGCCAATAAGAAACCTTGAGGTTGGAGAGAGAACCTCCAATGACTAAGTGGGAGGATTTCAAAACCCTCATTAATTCATAATTTTATCCCATTGGGTACGTGTAGGACCAGTGGATCTGATGGCATTAGTTTAGGCAAAAGTCAGGCAAAAGCATGCAGGAGAACACCACAGAATTCAGAAAGATGGCTATAATGTTGGGTATCTCTCCAAATAACCCATATGTACTACTTAAGTATTTGAGGGGTCTACACCTCCATCTCCATGAGAAAGTGATGTTCAAGCTAAAATCTGTGGACGAGGCTTGTGTATAGGAAAAGTACTTGGAAAACATAGGGCTAAAAAGAGCACAATCAAGTGGATCGAAGCCAAAGGAGCAACAAGAATATTCTAAGGAGGGGAAGCAGAATAAAAAAGGGTGAAAAGATAAAAAGGAGGCAGCTACAACACACCAATACAAAGATCCTAGCAACCACTGCAACATGGATGGCCATACATCGAGAAGTGTTGGAAGTTGCATCTCGAGCTAAACCTGAAGAACAAGAAGAAAGATAATAAGAAGAAGAATATCATGGCTACAAATTTGAGCAATCAAGTTGGAAGAAGCTCTAATATGGATGAGAAGATATTTTGTACATCAATGTAGAAGGAGGTGAATCTGAGCAACCTTCAACAGTAGGAAGAGAAAGAAATGACCAAACTCTTCCATATAAAGATACAGGTCAAGAAGACAAAGATTCATGCTCTATTTGACTCGAGATCGTAGGCAAATCTCATTGCAACAAAGTTGGTCAATAAGTTGGGGCTGGAAGTTCTTGATCATCCAAACCCATATCCATTGGGATGGGTAAATAAGGATGCAGAGATGAAGGTAACTAAATAGTGAAAAAATAGATTTTCTATTAGTGCTTATTTTATTGGTGAAGTATATCTAGATGTGGTTCCCCTTGATGTATGTGGATTCATGTTTGGGATTCCATATATGTACATGGGAGATGCAATATTCATGAGGAGATCCAACCAATACCGACTCGTCAAGGATGAAAATGTGTTCATCATCAATGCGCACAAAGGCAAGTCAAAAATTTCACTGGTAAGTGCCAACCAAGCCAAGAAATTGATAAGTTCCAACAAGAAGTATGTTTTCTTGTTTTTAGGAGAAAGTCAGTCTGAAGAGGAGTCAATAAGAGGCAAGGCATCCCTAGAGGGGTGTACTAAGAAATAGAAAAAAATGGAGCAGTTGTTACATGCATAAAAGGATGTGTTTCAAGGGCCTAAATGATTACCACCTAAGAGAGAAGTGGAACAGGAGATCCAAATATTGTCAGACTCCCCACTGCCAAAAATTGGGTTCTACAGGTAGTCTATTATAGAAGTAAGTGAGGTGAAGAAACAGTTGTAGCAGCTTCTGGAATAGGGTGTCATTTGACCGAGTACATCACCATGTGGGTCACCCATCATCGGTGTGCCAAATAAGGTTGGAACTTGGTGGATGTGTATAGATTGCAAGGCATTGAACAAATTCATGCTTAAGAACAAATACCCCTTTCCTAGGATAGATGATCTATTGGATCAGTTGCAGCAAGCAAAATACTTCACCAAGTTGGAATTGAAGTTTGGATATCACCAAGTTCGAGTCAAAGAAGAAGATACCTAGAAGACCACCTCCAAAACCAAGTAAGGTTTGTATGAGTGGTTAGTCATGACATTTGGCATATGTAATGCACCAACTACATTTATGAGATTAATTAATGATGTACTTCACCCTTTTATAGATTCATTTGTTATTATCTACTTAGATGATATATTGGTATATAGTGCTACTTGGGAGGAGCATATTTCACATTTGACACAAGTGTTGGAACATTGAAGAAGCACTAGCTACTAGAAAATATCAAGAAGTGCGAGTTTTCATAGCAATCCTTGGTGTATTTGGGGTATGTGATTGGTGGAGGATAACTGAAGATAGATCCTTCCAAGATGGAGGCCATCATGAAATGGCCAGTGCTTGCTAATGTTTCTCAAGTTAGGAGTTTCATTAGGGAATCGCAATACCTGAGGAAATTCATAGCCTAATTTTCAGCGATAGAAACACCGCTCCATGCCATAACACCAAGTGGAAAGAGTTTCCAATGGGGAAAATGTCAGCAAAAGGCTTTCAAGGAGCTAAAGAAGAATACTAGTCAAGAACTAGCTCTAGCATTACCAAACTTGTAGCGACCCTTTGAAGTGGAGACAGATGCAAGTGGGTATGTTATGGGAGTTGTCTTGATGTCGAGAGGAAGGCTTGTATGCCACCATTCTGAAGTATGTCATGGGTTTGTTCTTAAGTACCCTACCCACGATAAGGAGCTCTACATTATAGTGCAAGTTGTGAAGAACTGGGAGCACTATCTGATGGGAAAGGAGACATTAATCCACATGGATCACTAGCCGTTACAGTACTTGTAGGCCTAGAGTAAGATACAATAGACCATGCATTACAAGTGGATGGGTTTTTTATAGCATTTTCATTTGGTGATCAATTATCATAATGGTAGCACCAACAAGTTGGTCGTCATGCTTTCAAGGCCACCAACATCAAAGACTACATCTTTGGGGACTCTTATGCACATGGATCCATTCACCCATGATGCATACAGAGAGGCATATTCACAGGATGAGGACTTCAAGGAGGTGTATCAACAATTGTAGAGTCAGAGTCATGTGCATGATGGTGACAACACAGTTGGATTCCATCCCCATGATGGGTTACTCTACAGGATGGATAAGCTATGTATTCTTAAAGGTGAGAAACTGTAGCTGATCAGAGAGGCTCACACCTCCAAGGTTGCAAGGTACTTCAGTTTAGGAAAGACCGTGTCTAATTTGCAGAGGTATGTGTATTGGCCCAATATGCAAGAGTAGGTAGTTAGGTTTGTAAGAGGATGTGTTCTTTTTTGTACCATAAATCCTAGCAACTGGAAACAGGGTCTATATCATCACTTACTTGTACCTACTCATCCTTGGGAAAGCATTTCCATGGACTTTTCTAGAGTTTTATTGACAACTAGGAAGGGACATGACTACATGTTCGTGGTAGTTAACAGGTTCAGAAAGATGTGCGTTCAGATGCCTTGTAAGAAGACCATCAACAAGCATGAAGTAGCAAAGTTTTTCTTTGGATAGGTCTGAGTGCACTTTGGGATACCAAGGAGCATCATTTCATAAAGGGATGCAAGGTTTCTCAATGCATTCTGGACTATATTTTGGGAGAAGATAGACACGAAATTGAAGAGATCTACAACATTCCATCCACAGACAGATGGGTAGACAAAAGTAGTCAATAGGAATTTGGTGCATCTTGTGAGGAGATACAACTAGAAGCATATGAAAACTTGGGATGAAAATATGGTATATATACAACATTCTTATAACAGAGCATCCACACTTCTATATAAAAGTCACCATTTTAAACTTGTTTTGGATATTTTCCACCTTCACCTTTATATATTTCATATGGTCACTGAAGGAGGCGTTGGGGAAGATTTTATAAGAGATGCTTTGAGGGCTAAACATTTTATAGAGAAGATCAAGAAGATCCATCTATAGGTACAAGAAACACCGTAAAAGTTGTGGGAGAAGTATAAGGCTAGGAATGATCGGCACAGAATAGAGAAATCATTCAAGGTGGGAGACAGAGTATGGTTACAGTTGAATACGAAGAGGCTGCAGGGGCCTGGTAAGAAAATCAAGGATCTAAGGTATGGTCCCTTTGAGATACCGTAAAAGGTGGGTGATAATACATATCGACTCATTTTACCACATATGTGCATTTACTCAGTTGTGAATATAGAAAATTTGAAACTCTATGCACCTTCCATGATAGATCAAGAAGAGGAACATGCCTTACGTTTTGTGGAGGATTCAGCACCAGATGCTAAAGCAGAGTTGACAGAAGATGCAGTTTTGTATATGAGACCCAGAACTATAATACAGGTGCAACATGACCTTTGGCAGATTGGGTTGAAAGGACAACTTCTAGGCAAAGCTAAATGGTACACCAAATAGAAGGTGGAGGAAAAATTTCCTCACCTCATTTAGTAGAATCTTTTGGGGACCAAAATCCTCCCAAAATTGGAAGGTGTGATATAGATTGCATCATTGTATTGTTTTTCATCCATCTCTACATATTCGGAGTGGAAAAGAGTGGAGGAATCAACTCATGGCGTTTTTTTTGCTGGAGGGATCCAGTTTGGTAAAATGGGGTTTGAAACCTTTTAGGAGCGTTTTGAGGCATCAAACGAAATATTTTTGGGGTTAAAAATTATCACTTTAGCATAACAAATTTTCATGCCATTCTATGCACAAATATATTTCCAACGACACAGGAAGCGTGTCAATCAGAGTCTGTATGAAAAAGTTATGCCACTCATAATTTGACCTTCTTGTTTTCACACCTATAATTCAAGGGGATGCCACATCATCCCCTTTATTCATGGAAAATGGGCTAGCCACATGTTTGTGATGTAAATTACTCTAGAAGAGACTAGATTATAACTCTAGTTAAGAGTTTACGTAGTCAAACTTAACCACTAGTAGGCTATCAGGTTGTGTTATAACCGGGCCACTAGGAGGAAGAGGCATTCCATTATTTCGAAATAATTTTGTCCTATAGTTGAGCAAATATAGCCAGGAGAGATAGGAGGTAGAGCACACAAAGAGGATTTTTTCACTGTAGCGGCTCATAGGCTGTAGGCATTGCTTCTTTGTACCTGCAACCATATTTCCAGACAAAGAAAGAGAGTGAAGTGGCCTCACCTTCCAGCTGAGTTTTCTTCCAAATGGGTTTCCAAAAGAGCATATATTGTGTCTTATTTGTGTGTGAGAGATTATTTTTTCAGTCTCTAATTTTCTCCATAATTTATATTTTCATGCATGCACTAATTACAGTTAAGTTTACAGTTCTTAAAGTTTTAATAAAATGGAAATAATGTATAAATTCATAATTTTAATATATTATTATCAGATCTATTATGACGAACTGTCCAGTGGATTATCCATAGCAGTTTACGGATCAAAACCCTACAAAAATTTCCTTCATTACTGCTATTAAAACCCTCCTAGTGTCTTATTGAAAACTCACCCAAATTGAATTATCTTTGCGATTTGATCTATCTCCAATGCTACACAAAAATCTCCCTTTATAATCTCTTATTAAAAAATGAATGGCCAATATGAGAAGTTAACTTGATCCAACCAATGGCTAAGATCAACTAAGAAATTTTCTACAAGCTTCTAGAGGTAAATTGATCCTATCTCAACTAATGTCAACTAATTATCCACTTTTTCTAAGTTTCAAGTTAGGAAATATTTAGAAATCACTAATTGAAATAATTAAGATATTTAAATTACATGGGATTCGAGATAATTAATTCCTTTGTCTTCCTAGCCTCAATGACACCTCTCAAGGATATAACACCTATTTGAGATACAATACTTAACAAAGATTAAGGATATTTGAGGGAATTTTAGTCAACATAGGTGGCCAAACTAGATCATGGTGAAGAGGATCATTAATCATTAGTACAAAATGGCTAATTAGTTACTAAAAGACGACTAAAATTTGCATATAAATGACCATTTTCTGTCGGTGACCATTATTAGTTAATTTACACTATCTTATAATGCGACCAACTTTTAGTCATTTTTAGCTTAGTCATTAATTTGTTGTTTCAATTTCATCATCTAGTAGTACATTTAGTTATTAATTTGGTCATTAATTTGATCATTAATTTGGTCATTGATTTAATCATTAATTGCAACAACTAATGACCAAATATACAACAAAATATATTCTATATGATCACCTAAGATTACGAATTAATGACCAAAGAAATATGACCAAAATGTTGGTCGTGTTATAAGATACTATAAATTAGCTACTAATAGTCATATATATGAAAATTTTAGTCATCGTTTGAAACCAATTAATGACCAAAGAAATAAGACTAAATTTTTTTGTATTATAAGATACTGTAATTAGCTACTAATAGTCATATATATGAAAATTTTAGTCTTCATTTATAGTAGTCAATTATCTTTTTTTGGTAGTTTCATATTCATTATATAAATGACTAATTTAGTAGTTTATATTCATTTCATTTACTTTCATTAATAATCATTATAAACAACTAATTTAGTTGTATATCCATTTTATTTGTGTTCATCATTAGTCAAAATAAACTACTAATTTAGTAGTTTTAGATTGATTCTAGGTGTTCATTATTAATCAACATAAATTAATTAGTATGATTTTGTAACTAAAAAAAAAATCATACAATGTGCATGTTTATCTAATATAAAAACACAAACTTACATATGTTAATTACAATACTAAACAATATTAAGTGAAACTATAAATAATTTCAACCAAATAAATTATATTATATGAAATGTCAAGTATTACAGTATGACTTTCCAACTTAATATTGGTTGGACTAAAATTTACACATGAAATGTTGTTTCATTACTTCAAAACATTATCATTGTGTTTCCAAGGTGTTGCAGGTGGATTCAGCAAATCTAAATACTTGACCATCAACCTTTATGTGTGTGTCTTATGCGGTACATTGGCTTTAAGGGTGTCACTAGAATGATTCTCTTCTCTCTCTCTTTTTTGTGTTTTTCGCTCCAGTCTTATTGTTCTCCTCTTTCTTCTGTTATTACTTCTTACCATCAATATTGAGTTCCTTTTCTGAAAATAAAAGAAGATACAGTGCAAAGTGTAAGCCATGAAAGACGATGAACACTATAATTGGTTGAAGGGAAAGTACCCCTAGGGTCCTTTGGGCTAAGACTCTACCAGACTGAAAATTGCTTATTCAAAGAAACACACACACAGCCATCATTTTTACTTTTAAGCAAATTCTAATGTTAAGGGTACGTACCTAAGGTCCTACGTTCGAGAAGGCCTTTAGGGTCCAAACCCTTCTTGGAGTTCCCTTCTTCTTCCTTTGACCTGCAAGACAAACAAATCAAAGAACACAACAGTACATGTACAAATACCTATGTATAAACCATCTTTATGCTATAAAGTTAGTTATAAAAATCTTTAAGTAACCACTTGCATAAGAATTCAAAATAAGAATCTCATAAGCATAAAGAAAGATTGTTTCGGGAACAAAGACGTGTTTCTTTATATATGAAGGCAAATAAAGTACATATAATGGAAAGATATCACCTGAACACCTTCAGCAGGCTCCAAGCAAAGCTTCCTCTCGGATTCGTTCCAGCCTCAAGCCTCCAACAAGAGCTCCTTCCAAGTCTTACTCAATGATGATATCAAGAATGAATGATCACCAATACACATGGAAACAAGGGTTTCCTATGCAAAATGGGGGAAGTGCAGAAAGCACCAAGGACTTCAGACTTGGTCTAAGGGGAAAATCTCAGCATAATAATCTTGCTCTCATTTCTCTCCTCCTTAGGCCTTCCCTTTGATGTCTTTTTATACCATCTCCAAAGTAGTTTTTTAGTTAGGAGTTGGTTGGGAACAGTTGGGCCACGGGCACTAACAGGTGATCCAGCAGGTAAAACCCGCGATCTCCGCCCGAAAATAAGGAATTATATATTTTTTTAAGTGTTTTAATACATACACGCGGGTTGGGTATACACAGACCCGCGTGTACACGCGTTTAACTCAGGGCAATGTCGCGTATAGGGAATAAAACACTGTGTTTTTTTTTAATTTTTGGACCAGGTCTAGAAGGAGGGGTTGCCCTAGGCCATGAGTGCAGCATCACAAACCATAAGAGTGAGATTTGGAGCTATAACAATAATATAAACTAAAGTAGACTATAAGGGATTTATACAACATATACCTCATCATCAGCAATGTCAAAACCATTTTTACCCATAAAAGCAAGAAACATGAACAAGTTTTCTTCAGTTGGGTGATAGTGGCACTATGTGGCCAGATGACCTGTATAAACAAAGAAAATAAAATAACACCATAGAAAAGAACACCTTAGTAACCTAGTATTCAACCTTCAAGGAAATATTAGGCACAATCATGTCAACTAAGTTACATGCTAAAAAGCTCAAGTTGTAGATAACTTGGGAAAACAAATAATCTAAGATGTGATGTTTAATCCTTGTCTTTTTATTCGCAACAACATTTCATTCTATAATGCATGAACTCGGTCAAGCATATAAACAAGATGTGCTCAAATAACAACATGAAAGTAAACTTTTCTAATAGCCATAAAAATATTTTAACACAAACCAACTAAAAGGATTTCAATCAATATGGTGTAATACTGATTTCATCTTCAAGATTTTGTTGTTGTTTAAATGGACATGATATGAATAATTTTTTAATTTCATAGTTAAAAGACAAAAAAATCAAAAGAAATTTTCAAAATACAATCAAACAATAAAAATAAGATAACATGGAATTGGCATTGCAATTATAAAAAATTGTTTACCTATCCACCGATGTCTTGTTTGGCATTCCTAAAACATTTTCTTACCCAAAATAACCAATGAGCTGAAATAATCACAACATTAAAAACAATAGGAATCTCTACTTGAAACATTTCCAAATTTGATGGCTCAGGTGCCTGAAGGATCTCCAACAACAAATGAATCATATCCAAGTCATGCTCTGCATTGTATCCCCGTCCTTTTTCAATCACATTTCCTGTAACTTGCCCACACCAGATTCAAGTAACAATCAAACAAAGGCATTGACATTTGTTTTTATCTTTTATATCTATACATTTTCATTCTAAAAATATTTTAACACAAAACAACTATAATACTAATATTATCTTCAAGTTTTGAATGTTGTTTAAATGGATATGATACCAAGTATGTTCAATTTTATAGTTAACATACAAAACAAAATCAAAGTAAAAGTTAAAAATACAATAAAAAAATAAAGAGAAGATATCATGGAATGGGCGTTGCAATTACAAAAAGAGATTTTACCTGTGCACTAGTATCTGGCATTCCTAAAATTTCTTTCCCAAAATAACCACGAGGTGAAATAATTACAAAATTAGAAAACCTAGGAATCCTTCCTATAAACATTTCCATAGTCGATGGATCAAGTGCCTGAAGGATCTCCAACAACAAATGAATCGTATCCAAGACATTCTCTGCATTGGTCTCCCCATCGTTTTTCCAATCCCATTTCTTGTAATTTACCCACACCAAAGTCTCTAACATTCAAACGAAATATTTACATTTTGTAGAAAAAAATGGAGATTTGTAAAGCATGCTAACTGCATGGTACAAATACTCATAAATATTTGCAGAAAATAATATTAAAAGATTTTATATTTTTGTAAAAATAAAATTGGATATTTTTCAAGTAGGTTAATTGCATGGTACAAAAATTGTTTCCACAAATGTATCCATAAATACGATGGATCTTACTCATAAATATTTGTAGAAGATTTTTCAAGCATGAAACATGTATGGCTTTGGATTCCTAGTTGTGTGAACGTTTGACATATTTGATGCAGATTTGGTTTTGTTCTTATTTATTTGAGAATTGAAGGCCCTTCATCTAGTGAGCCTATAATAAGAGTACATCTACCACCATAAGCCTTACACAAAGTTGGTGGCTAACTGCTTCCATTCCTACAACTTGCTATAGATGAAAAACAATGGAGGTCATACCCAAAGAGTATAAATTTAGAGACTTCGACTGTTAACCCAAACATTGTGAGTGTGAAAGGAACTTTTACTTTTTGGAGCATTTGGAGGGCCTAGAAGGTTTCTCGGAATATTGAAATGGAAATTCCAAGGCTTTAAAGTTGGTTTATTTTGAATGATCACTCTTTATGGTGGCCTCATCCTAATTTATGAAGTAAAAGTCAAGACGACATGGTTCTTGGTCCTTTAATTTTTCAAAAGAGGCATTAACAATATCAAAGACATTTTTTATGCTTAGATATGGGAATGTGTCTCTTTCCCTAAGCTAAAAAAAAGTTCAAGGTAGTCAATCTTCATACAAATTTCATCGAGAAGGTCAAGGTGATCATACCAAACTTACTCTTCATGAAATTAGTCTTGCAATCTTCTACAACCTGGTGGATGGAGTTGAATTGGAACAAGATGGAGGCCTTTAAAAAATGCATGCCAGTGAATAATGCTCACTAGGTTATGCCAACAAATAAAATGGGATAAATTTTTCCTCCTAGAGGTTATCCACTTGGGTGTGTAATACTCATTACACCCATTTCCTAATAGGTTTCTCTCTTAGGGTACAAAGTGTCTTAGGCCATCAACTTCCCTAGAGATCAATAGATTATTAGAGCTAGAATTATATTTCTTGTGTGTAAGAAAAGAAATAATTCTTGTTTAGAGTTTAACAAGGGCCAAGATGCTCAAATTTTTACTTGGGAAAACAAAGAACTTATGTTTTTCTTTAATATTTAGATGCAAATTATTTTTCAAATGAAAAATTTAGTGGGATGTGCCACATCTATGCCAATTGCAAGAATATTTAGGGGATATCTTTACATTATGAGCAAGAAACATTATATTGGCTCTCATACTCCCTCTGCTTTCACTAGGGAATCACAAAGTTCTAGTAGAAGGCCAAGGCATGGAGCTAGTTGTGTTGATCGCTAAAGGTGAGCATCACCATAGCTAGACCATGTAGCCCTCCACCACTACCCCAGATTGATAAGTTGCTAACACTTGCCCTTGTTATTTCAAAGAACAAGAAGCCAACCAAAGATGTTTATCATGTTAATGATGGTTGAATTTACATTATCACAAATTTTTAGGCAACTAATGATGGTTGGGGGCCATTCCTAATGACAAAGAAGATACCCCTTTAATTGCAAGTTTCATCATGATAATTAGTGAATTGTTTGGAAATGTGTGAACACTACTTTTGTGTCTTTATGGAAATACTTTTAGTTTTTTTCATTTATGTCAAGTGGATTTTAAGAAATGTTGCTTCTAAAATGTATGTCCATGTGTCAATTTTGATAGGCTTTATGTTTTTGGGCAGTTTTTATAGATACTAGGGCATTTCACACCATTATATTCAATTGTTGAGGCTACCCAACTGCGCACCATTTTGTGTGACATTACTAATATGTAACATATTTTATTGATAGTTAAAGGAAGCATTTTATACAGAAAAATAATTAGAGAAAAAAACTTTCAACATTACAACTAGGATTCATAATGTTCAAGCATTCTGCCATTGAACATCCATCACATTAGAACTATAGAAATCAATAGGAAAAAATATATGGTAGGACATAATGTCATGATCCTCATTATGCTTGAACATTGAAATTGATGCATATTAACTGCCCATTACTAAAACTCTTCATGATTTTAAGCACGAAATATGTAGTATTATTCCATATGTCATCTGTTATCTAGGTACCAACTAAATGGCACAAATTATTTCCTATCTTGTGGACTTTTAATTCTATCTTATTCAGCACCTTATCGTTTATATATTTT
The DNA here is from genome assembly GCA_031772625.1 of Pinus tabuliformis. Lineage (NCBI taxonomy): Eukaryota > Viridiplantae > Streptophyta > Pinopsida > Pinales > Pinaceae > Pinus > Pinus tabuliformis. The sequence continues at coordinate 1,173,247,490 of CM062818.1, read as the reverse complement.
TTCGTTTCCTGTGGATTCCTTGAAGTTCAGAAACTGGTTTTTATAACAAACATATACAATATTTTTGCACAAGTACTTCACCTTGTTGACCACTATCTCAGAACATTCAGTCATAAAGGGGCCTTGCAATTTTGAAAAATAGAGTCAATATATTGCAGTTATATGGGGGGAATTTATATGTATTGGGGGTTCTAAAAAAGGTATCTAGTAAAAATAGGGGACACCTAGTAAAAAAGGGTTTTTTTATTGGAAAGATGTATTGGGAATGGGGTTCAATAGAAGTCTTTTGGAAAAATGTTTGGTGTGAATATGTGACTCTACCGATTTCCTATGGGATAATGTTACTAAGTTGAATCCCATCTAGAGCTACAAGAATCTATTCACAGTGGTAAATGAGGGTGAAGCCTCTCAAACTTATGTGATTTACTAGCACATTTTATACATGAACCCTCTCAATCACATTTTGAGGTGCATGAACCTTCTCAATCACATTTCGAGGTGCATGAACCTGCTCAATTGCAATTGTGCTTTTGGCTCTAAAAGTAGTGACCCAGAAGACTGATAAGACTTTTGTTGCAATTCTATTATCTAAGGAAACACCCAAAATTCAAACACTACATTAGAAGTGGGAGGTTGCAGATGTGTCCATAAAACAACTCAGTGCAGTACACAAGTTCATGACAAACATATCAGGATGGTGCAAATGTGGCCAATCAAATGGTTCTTGATGATATATTTTATTTTCTTAGCTGATACAATTGTCATTAATACTCATTTCCAATTTTATTCTTATAATATTCACTACCAATGTATGCTTTTGTGGCATTATATATTGGATTAGATAATATTTCAACTCCTTGGTCAGAAAAGAGAGTTTGACCATATTTATTCTCTCCATATTATGGATTGTTCAACCAATTTGTGCTCCTACCATCTCCCTGGAATTTAATTCTATTGTACTAATGACCTCTCTCACTCCCCAAATCATTGTCATCAAACATGCCCCATTGAGGATCTAGAGCAATGCTTGCACCATACTCAGAATTGTCATTATTGTTAATTGAAATTGGAGAGTCATGTATACTAGATTGCTTTCTTTTGGTGGATCTTTCTTGGACAATATCCTGAGAGGAGTTCAACATGATTGGCATATGAGGGTAGAAGCTACTTGGTGTAAAAAAAAAAACAAACAAACAAACAAACAAAACAAACAAAACAAACAAAAAACAAAAACAAACAAAAAACAAAAAACAAAACAAAACAAAACATAACAAAACAAAACATAACAAAACAAAAAACAAACAAACAAACAAACAAACAAACAAAACAAACAAAAAACAAAAACAAACAAAAAACAAAACAAAACAAAACAAAACATAACAAAACAAAAAACAAACAAACAAACAAACAAACAAAACAAAACAAAACAAAACAAAAAACAAAAACAAAAACAAAAACAAAAAAACAAAAACAAAAAAAAACAAAAACAAAAAAAAACAAAAACAAAAAACAAAAAACAAAAGCAAAAAACAAAAAACAAAAAAAACAAAAACAAAAACAAAAACAAAAACAAAAAAAACAAAAACAAAATAAAAACAAAAACAAAAACAAAAAAAAACAAAAGCAAAAAAAAAAAAAACAGAGTAGAAATGTCATTTTTTATCAATTTTTATTGAAGCTTTTGCATACAACAGACATTTTCACAAATGTAACACAAGAATGTTACATCAATATGAATTACAAATGTTGCATGCCAAATTGCAAGGAAAATTGCATTCATTTTAGGCAAAAGAAGAATATGAAATTAAGGTCCAGCCAGGACAAATTATGTAGACAAGGTTGTTTAGTCAATACTTAACATGTGCTTCAGAGTGATAGCCAAGGCTAGCTTTGAGAGTGTCCTCCCAAATCTAGTGCTCTCTTGAGATGACATTGAATTCACTGTCTCTTAGGGTTGCAAGGTGGCATTGAAAAACTTAGTTGATTGATTTACTATACTTTGAGAGAGATATCTCCTTTCATCTATACCTTTCTCTACCATCTTGCTACCAAGTGAAATGGGCATTGTCACACTGTGAATGCCATTACCATGTAGTTTTGTAGTCTGCAAACTAGACCTATCACCAGTAAGGTTGTCATACCAAACTCTTTCTCTTGCTCTTCTCGGTGACCATGACTGTCTTCTCAGCCTACTTACAGTAGGAGCTTCAGTTGTACATTGCACAAAGTTGGGGGCTCTAGGTCTACTCCTATTAGCTAAAGTCGTCTTTTATGGCATTGTGGTCCTTAAATTTGGAGGTGTTTCACCTGAAAAAGTAGGTATTAAAGAAGGTTGCAAAGGATTTTTTTTCACTTTAAGAGAATTCCTTGTGGCATTACTAAATTTCTAGATGACGTGAGGCTAGCTTTGCTCACAGAAGAAGGTTCTGGAGGAGGAACTAAATTATTCTGACTTAGTTTTGGCATGGAAGATTGACACAGTGGTTTTGATGACTGCATGGATGACCTTGGTTAGGACTTTGATGTAGACAATATTGACTTTGAAGATGGGTTAGAAGACCTTGAAGAAGCTGCAGAGTTTGGTGTTGTCACTAAAAGTTTCTTTGTTGTTGGCTTTGATCCAGACATAATTGACCTTAACAAGGGGATGAAGACCTTGAAGAAGCTACAGAGTTTGGTGTTGTCACTGAAAGTTTCTTTGTTGTTTGCTTTGATCCAGAAATAATTGACCTTAACAAGGGGATTGAAGACCTTGAAGAAACTTTAGATTCGGTTGGTCTCACTAAAGGTTTTCGTTCGGTTGTGTTTCTTAAACCATTCTTTCCATAGGATGTCTTTGGTGCATAGATTCTTGACCTTGATGAGGGGATGGAAGACCTTGAAGAAGCTACAGATTTTGGTTATGTCACTAATGGTTTCTCTATTATTGCATTTTTTAAAACTTTTATCCCAGAGGAAGGTGTTATCCAATGTGAATTTGAAACCCCCTGTCAAAGTTTTAAATGAAGTTTCTATCTAAAGATTAGGGATTTTCACATTATAGAAAGCCAATCTCGTGTACCAAAAACTTCACAGACATCCAAAAATAGAAACAACCTATTATATGTCAACGTAGAACCAACAAGCAATATGGTAAAATCTAAAATTACCAATCCCTTCAACTAGTAAAGAAAAACAAGAAGAAAACACCCAGAGGACCACAAATAGTAGTACAATAGAGAAAAAGAATAGTATCTTAGAAACTATAATTGCAATGCATAAATTAATATCATATATTCCAATTGTAGCACTGAAAGAAAATTCAAAATAACATAAAAGCATAGACAACACTGTATTACAAAAGTAAACATGCCCCATTGAGGATCTGGAGCAATGCTTGCACCATACTCAGAACTACCATTGCTTCTAATTGAAATTGGAGAGTCATGTATACTAGATTACTTTCTTTTGGTGTCTCTTGTTTGGACAATATCCTAATATGCATTTGACATGATGGTCATATGAGTCTAGAATCTACTTGGTGTAATTTTCCTTAAATTCTTAAAACAACAGAGCATAAATGTCATTGTTTATCAAATTTTTAATCATTTTTTATCAATTAGACTTTATGGCACATGAACTTATCATTTATTTGAAGACAAGAAATACATACCTTTGATTATATGGCTCATGAAATTTTTTTATTTTGTGGGAAGCAATATTTTATTCTTAAATTTTCTGTCAGGGATAGCTATAATATCCAACTTTTGGAGGAGAATTTTTATGATGTATATGACGATTATCCAAGCTTTAGAGATTGTTCAAACTTCGAAGGCAGCAAAAACTTTCTTAGACTGTATGGCACATGAAGATAACATTTATTTGAAGACAAGAAATACATACCTTTGATTATATGGCTCATGAAAGATTTTTATTTTGTGGGAAGCAATATTTTATTCTTAAATGTTCTGTCGGGGATAGCTATAATACCCAACTTTTGGAGGAGAATTTTTAATACCAAGCATGGCTAAAGGCCTTTGTTTGGACTGTTTTGAGCTTTCTTATCTTCTATTATAGGTCAGAGGTTTGATATGAAGTTATCATTGTGTATAAAGGCTTATCTAAGGATCTTTGGGCATGATTTCTAGGTGAATCTCTCCTAAAAGCAAGCCGCACTTGTATGGGTCATCTACAGCTAGGCTGCGGGCCTTATGTACCATGTTTTGGAGGCTGAGAATCTACTTCTAGGAAGCCATAGTCTGTCATGTCTCTTCAGGGGGTTGTGTAGTTGGTTTTTGAATCCTAGAAGAAGGGTTAAGGACAACTAGTATTTGGAGGTTATGTTTGAAGGGAAGCCATAGTCAATAGAAGGTATAGGAGGCAGTGAATGGGGTGTTGTAGCAAATTGTGATTATGCCCTAGCCAGTCCTACCAGAATTGTGTACTTGAAGATTTAGTTTTGGCCCTTCTAGATTTTCACAAAGAGGTTGAGTGTGATATCTCAGGTTTGTCTCTTAGCGTTATACTAAGTCAAGCAGGACATCTAGTAGCTAATTAAAGTTACAAATTTAACAAAGCAAGAAATAATTTTTCTCTTATACAATTCTATAATCTTCAGATCATTGGAGGCATTATCTAGTGCCTAGCGAGTGCATATTGTACATAGATTGTCAAGCTCTGAAGTATATGCAAAGCTGCAAACAAAAGACAAGTTAACTGCGGATTGTGCCAACCAACGAATTTTCTAGCAAAACCTCACCTTTTTATTTATCAAGCACAAGACGAGAAAGGTTAATGTTTTGAAAGATGCATTGAGTGGATGAAGGATGTTGTTGGCTTTAATTAATTATGATGTATATAAGGATGATCCAAGATTTGGGGATTGTTCAAACTTTGAAGGCAACAAAAACCTTCTTAGATAGTATGGCACATGAAGATAACATTTATTTGAAGACAAGAAACACATACCTTTGATTATATGGTTCATGAAAGATTTTTATTTTGTGGGAATAAATATTGCATTCTTAAATGTTTCATTAGGGATAACTATAATACCCAACGTTTGGAGGAGAATTGTTAATACCAAGGATGGCTCAATAGGCTTCCAAATATGTGGATATTGGTCATTTACTTAGTTATCAAGTGGGAACAATGAATATACCAATCCTTATTAGTTGCAGCTAACCAATGGCAAGTTGCAACACATAATAATAGATTTTGTATTGGTTCCACCTAGATATCAAAGAGATAATGACACTAGTGATTATACCTATTTTGGATAGCTTCTCCATGAGTAATGGGGGGGCGTGATTAGATTCTCTCCAGCTATCTAAGTGATGATTCTTGTCAACCGTTGTTTCTTTCATTGAGATCAATATTGCTAAATCTCTATGGAATGAAGAATTGGGCATATTAGTGGTCGATGAGTATAAAAGGAAAGGGATAGGTTATTGTCTTGGAAGGGTTGTTTGATGGGCTAAATTCCTTAGCCAGAAGGTTAAGCCTCCTACTGACAAGCTTGGGCCTTTGTGTGGACTTTTCTAAGCTTTCTTATCTTCTATTATAGGTCTGAGGCTTGAGATGAAGCTGCCACTATGTATAAACATTGATCTAAGGATCTTTGGGCGTTATTTTTATGATGAATCACTCCTAAAAGAAAGCCACACTTTTTTGGATCATCTACAGCCAGTGCATAGGACTTATGTGCCCTATTTTGGGATCGAGAATATATAGCTAGGAATCCATAGTCTTTCATGCATATTCAGGGGGTTGTGTAGTTGGTTTTTGAAGCCTAGAAGAAGGCTTAAGGGTGACGAGTATTTGGAGGGTATGCTTGAAGGGAAGCCATAGTCAATAGAAGTTCTAGAAGGCAATGAATGGGGTGTTGTAGAAAACTGTGTTTATATCCTAACCATTGCTACTAGAATTGCATAGATGTCAATAGTCCTTGGAGCCTGCTCCAAATGCCAAATTTACAACGTTGTTTGTGCCATCTCCTTGTCTAAGGGAAGTGGTATTAGACCTTCACATTTGAAAGTGATTTTGACTTTGAATTATTGTATTCTCTCTCTGTTGAAAATTTGATATTAATGATAAGAATAATTTATAAAGGGTTTTCCCCATCTTGGAGTTTTTCCCTGGCTTGAGCCATATCCTTTTGTTCTCTTGTCTTAGCTTGTCTTCTGCTTCTATCGTTTATGTTCTTTCTTCGGTTACTGTTTATATGATAATGAGTAATGTGATTGATAATGGATTGATAAATGGACTAATATGGATCAGTGAAGTAACTGAGTAGAGAACATTTACCAAACTTTAACATGGTATTAGAGCTAGGTGAGGACAAGCCCAAGAAAGAGAAAATGCAATTAGTAAGAAACTTGTTGACAAGTCTCCATCACATCGAAATTAATAGGCATTCCCAGGCCAAGCTCGTTGAGGAATTAAATCAAATTTTTGGGCATAGTTACAATGAGTAGGTCAAATCTATGATCTTTTGAAAGTCTAATTCTTTATTCTTGTCTGAATTTAGAGACACTCATGTGCATTTGTCTGTGGAAAGCTATTCTATTTTTACATGTTGAAATCTTCTATGACTTTGGAAATAGGGCCGAGCCACCATAGTATCTTGTTTGAAAAGTTACAGTACTTGTTTTGGAGGGACAAAACACTAATCATATAAATGGAGTGATGTCGTACATTCCAAAAGGGATAAAACTAAAAATAAGGTAGTTTCAATAACTAGGTTCAAGAGCATTACCTATCCTGTCGAGATTCATCAGAAAAAAGACACAAAACTGTGACCCAAAAGGTATATTCATAACTTTAGGTATTTTTTCTAGGGATAGAAAAAAAATTATGATGTCTTATGTTAAAGGTCCATGTCCCTTAATCTTTAGTTCTTCTGATAATGAAGATTGGACAAAATTTTAATCATTGTAAATACAATGTTTGGATAGTGTTTAAACATTCATAGCAATAATGTAACTATAATTCATGTCATCTACATCAAATGAAAATTGTGCCCTCGATTGTGAGACCCTGTCGAAAATTTCGAAGTGAGTTCTAGTTTTTGAAATGATGGTAAGATCGAGTCCTAATATGAGTAGAAAATAGTAATTGAAGGAGCCTCCAAGGACCTCAGGTCAGTCTTTGTAAGTTCTTGGTAAGGGTGATTTTCTAAGGCTAACAATTGAAGCCTAATCTGGAAACATTCTAATTCAAAATAAAAACACTACAACAAAGAAGATAGTGGGTCATTGGATTGATATGGTCTTTAATCAATATGAAATCATGCTTGAAACATTGCAGCTCTAAATGTATAGAGGCGTGAAGCAAACAACACTCATTTGAGATATTATCCTAAAGAAATCATTCTACCCTCCTGAAGAACATAACTTTGTCCTAATCTGATGTGAAAACATTTGTGTACATAAAAATTTTGTGGTAAATATGTCCCAAACATTTCAAAATATTTCAATAGAATCAGGCTTATCCTCTCACAAACAAAAATTTCATAACCTTTCTCTCAGTCTCCTACTATAAGAAGAGTATTTTCTAACCTGCGGAGATAGTATGAGTCTCGGTAAAATAAGAATAATGACTTTAGCTCGCACAAACACACACACACACACACACACACACACATATAATATGATCTACTTGAGCCTGTGGAGAATTTTTATTTATAGTATCAATATCGTGATTAAATAAGAGCCTATAGAAAATCCCTAGGTTGTTCATCAAAGAACATTTGGTTATGTTGGAAAGAAGGAAAACTTCATAAATTGGAATCATTTTTGAATTCATCTTGATGCCCTATATCAACCTCATTGAAAGAAGCAAACCTGGAAGATAATCTCAGGCTTGTATAAAGAGGTGTATAGGTTGATAGTGAAGTATAAATCAACAGTCTTGTGGGAACTATTCTTGGTAGGCATCTTCAGTGGCACATTTTTCATGAGTAGACATATTCAAGGATTACAGGAGTACATCACCAGTCCTGAGGACTTGATGAGAAACTGGTTAAATTATTGATTATGAGCTTATGATGCCAATAAATATATATAATACTTCTCCTAATAAACTAAATAAATCAGTTCAAATCCTCCATTGACTTGAGAAATAAGTCAATGGTTGTATTATCTCCATATCACTGACTGTTGGAAACTATAACTGTTCATCATCCAATATCAAATTCTAGAGTATGGTTGAAGATGTTAGATCAGTAAGGACCAGGACTCTGGATCAAAAACCTTGTCATAATCAGATTTGAAGTTGTCTACATCAGTATGTCCTATCAAGAATCTGGAAAGATCTATGATATTTTTGTTTGGAGTCTAACCAAAAGGAAGTCTTGAAGCAATAAAATATTGTAATGAAGGATTGCAACCTTGGAAATTTCTTTGTTTTTTTAAGGACATGGACCAATCCCTTGCAGTAACCTCTATAAACATAAAGAATAGTGGGAGGATCATTGACTTCATGAAGAATGGTTGCATGGATTCAAATGCCTGGATGAGAAGGACCTTCCTGTGATGGATTGGTAGCTGTTATGAATCATCTGGTTGATTGGATGATCTCATGGGAGGAATTCTTCACCCTGGGTGAAGAAGGACCATGATGCTAATTTTCTCTCTGATTTGGAGTAAGGGGATTTACATATGCAATTGTTGTATGATATATATTCATATTAAAATTGAGGAGAAGATTAATGAAGACTTGATGTCCAACTAAAACAAGACTTCTGAGGGAGCTACAAAATCCCTGGCAGAATGTCTTATGCTTAACTTTGATGATTAGCTATATCTCCAAAGTTGCATTATGATTCATTAACTAAAAGAAAAATCTTGGCAAACGAACCAAAGGAATAATGTAGGAAATATAGCATGTTGCAGACAACTCAATATTTAGAGGAAGCCATGGTCTCAGATGCAACCAATATCAGATGATGATCCTCTCATTTATCAAAATGGCAGGGAGATGACTTTTAAAGTCATAGTCCTAGCCTTGATGCACTTCTTCCTTAACATAGATGATTTGTGGAGATCCTGGTGTTCTGATTAAACATTTGATCAAATATATACCTTACTATAAGTTAGGTATGCCTATCTATCTATGACGTACATTTCCTGGAATATGAGCTATCTATGAGAAGAATGAAAAGAGCACATTTAAGCATTGGATCTCTTGGCATCCACCTTTATTTCGTGGATGAATCAAAGATTGAAGATTGTTTCTCTAAGAGCACCATTTAGGTTGAATGTATAAAAAAACATGCATGATTATGAAGCCAGTGGGTTGGGGAAGCTCTTCAATAAACCATTTGAGCATGTGCTGGTAAACCCCGTTGTATATTGTGATTCATATTTTAGAGAATGCACGACAACTCCTTATATTGGGTACCTCTATTTGGATATGGTATAGAGAAAATAAATCAAGATCTATTATTTCTAGTTTCATGTGAATTTTATTGTCATCCATGCATAACCTCTTGGTAAGGAAAAAATTATCTTCCTTTATAGAGAGGCTGGGAGTCATGGATAGACCCTATTAAGAGAGTCTCGATTGAACATTGAGATCTGGGAGCTCCTGGGGTCCTAAGGTACTTCTTGATGTTATGAGTGACCATAGGGTGAGTGGTTCACCTTTCCCTGTAGGTATGCTAGGTACAGGGTGAGTAATCCACCTTCCCCTATGATACCTCATGATGATATATGACACATAGAGTGAGTGGTTCACCTTCCCCTACGATTGATGAGATATTCATAGGATGAGTGGTTCAATTTCTCTTATGGCATATGAGAAGGATGACTGGTTCACCTTCTCTTATGGCATATGAGAAGGATGAGTGGTTCACCTTCTCCTATAGATACCCCAGTGAGAGATGCATATAGGCATCTGCTTGTTGTCACATGTGGACATGTTGGTGGGACATGTTTCGTCCTTTCCCACATGTAGGATGTTAATTCCATAAGATCGATACTTGACATGTCTGTGGGATGTGGTTCACCCTTTCCCCACATGTAGGATCCCTCCTATGATTGTTGGTTGGCATGCATGTAGGACGTGGTTCATCCATTCCCTACTCTTGGTGATTTTCATGTGTGTAGGATGTGGTTTATCCTTTCCCTATGATGTTTGTGATATGTGACTGTAGGATGTGGTTTATCCTTTCCCTACAATGGTTGTGATATGTGACTATAGGATGTGGTTCATCCTTTCCCTATGTGTGGTTGTGAGTAGGATTTATTCTTTCCCTGCTATTGCTCCAGTTTTATCCTACCCATGTAGTCTAGGACACATGGGAAGTGCCTCTCATATGGCCAATGAGTTGGTAAAAGTGGATAGCGACCATAGCACTACCGATGGACACATCGTGTATTGTCATACTCACTATGTCTAGGATGCATGATGCTCAATAACTTCATCACTTGGAATCAATTTCAATTGGGGTTCGACTCCTGGTTATGTGGACTGACATTTTTCAGTGGAAAGTGGCAAGGTATTGTGACTCACACTCGATCAATTCTTCTTCATTATCTATATCAGTGTTCAACAAAGATGAGACGAGATGTGATGAAAGGAGATTTTGGGGGTAAAGCAAAATCCCTTTCACATCAATTTTTTGATCCTGAGGCCTGTGGGTTATGGCCCACAAAACTATCGGAAACGTTCATTCGTGCTTAGGCCTCGAGCCTTTAAAATTTGGGACCATACTTCATATCAGGATAACATGAGAAACACAATGACAATGCACCCGAACACATAAGCCGAATCTCAAATACTATCCACCCACATCTATAACTTCATCGAGTCTGGTTCATCGAGCTACCTCTGCAACGCTCCTCCTCCGATCTCCAATCGTCAATCAGCGCTTATCGCTATCGGCATATCGTAATGTCGCACATCGTCATTCCACTGCCGCTGTCATTTGACTTTCTGATTTGCGATCAGTGATGAGATTGCAACCGTCGATCCTGACTCTTGATCCGACAGTTGACGATTAATTGCACGATCGCAAATCACATTGTTTCAAGGGCCGGTTCCGATAACTCCAGAAGGTTTCTTCCGTTGCGATAAATTGTGATCACTCATCGTGATTAGATCTGGACCGTTGATCTCTGAGATCCAACGGATCCTATACATACTCGTCTATTTCCTCCTTAACTTATTCTCGCTTATTTTGATGGATTTACGCCTTTCTTAGGTTTCCTACTATACTCTGTTTTAAACACACGACACTCATATATCCATATCACTGGATCGCCATCAATCCTACAGTGATCGATGGTCAATCAACACACTTAAAAATGGGATTAAACCATCAACGCATATATATATACAACAGAACTGAAAAGGACATAATACACAGACACAGAAATCCACAGAATACATAATCTATTCACTATACAATATTGAACACAGGCTAAGGCATTTCAGCCTTAGAAAAAAACTCCCTCACGACTACATTTTAACCACTCTAGTTTACACAAGTTTTATTTGTTACTCTCTATCTCTCTCTCTCTCTCTCTATTGAACACACAAGTTCATCATCATCATCATCATCATATATATATATATATATATATATATATATATATATATATATATATATATATATATGTATGTATATATATGTATATATATATATATATAAGGAAACATTGGATCGGATCACTAAAAGGATCCAATCAAATCCTCTCCATGAATCACTCAACTGTCCCTAATTCTCTCTACATGCATACATATGTGGCAGATTACATTTAATTAATTCTTCGAGAGACTTTATCTATTCCATCATTTAAGCTCTGTTTTAAGAGAAATTTCCCTAGTTTTCTCTGATGGTCCATGTCCTCTCGTTCTTCACTTTGGATTCCTCTTTTGATTAAGAGGGGGTTATATGCCCCTGCATCAGACTCCTAAGGCACAAAAATTTATGACCTCCTGGTCATATGCTTCTCCTTGTCCTTAGCAATTCTACCCACTTCTCAGTGGAACTGCCTTCATGATCTTCTGTGAGCTACAACCAACCTCTGCAGTAACAGTCTTCCTCTGCTACATGATACCTCACCAAGCTTTCTCCTGAGCTTAGTATTTTGGCATCCTTCTGGTTCTCTCCTTTGGAACCATTTGAGCACGCCATGCTCTAGGCTTGCTGCAAGTTTTCTCACCCTCTACTACCATTTTCTGCACGACATTAATGACCATAACTCTCCATACTTTATCAACTGTACCTCTTTTCCCTTCTTCCTTCTCACAGGAAAACTTTCCCTGCTCTGATTCCAAATGATGAAAGGAGATTTTGGGGGTAAGGCAAAATCCCTTTCACATAAATTTTTCAATCCTGAGGCCTATGGGTTATGGCCCACAAACCTATCAAAAGTGTTCATTCTCACTTAGGCCTCGAGCCTTTAAAATCTGAGACCATACTTCATATTGGGATAACATGAGAAACACAGGAACAATGTGCTCGGACACATAAGCTGGATCTCAAATACTATCCACCCGCATCTATAACTTCATTGGGTCTGGCTTATCGAGCTACCTTTGCAATGCTCCTCCTCTGATCTCCAATCGGCCCGATCTCCGATCGTCAATCGGCGCTTATCACTATTGGCATATCGCAATGCTGCACATCACCATTCCACTGCTACTGTCATTTGACTTTTTGATTTTCGATCAGTGATTAGATCATGACCGTTGATCCTGACTCTCGATCCAATGGTTAATGATTAATTGCGCAATCGCAAATCGCATTGTTTCAAGGGTCCGTTCCAATAACTCCAGAAGGATTCTGCCAATGCGATAATGTGCGATCGCTCATCGTGATTAGATCTGGACCGTTGATCTCTGAGATCCAATGGATCCTGTGCATACTTGTCTATTTCCTCCTTAACTTATTCTCGCTTATTTTTATGGATTTACGCCTTTCTCAGGTTTCCTACCATACTCTGTTTTAAACACACAACAGTCATATACCGATATCATTGGATCACTATTGATCCTACAGTGAACGATGGTCGGTCAACACACTTACAAACAGGATTAAACCATCAATGCATATATATATATATATATATATATCTATATATATATATATATATATATATATATATATATATATATATATATATATATATATATATATACAACAGAACTGAAAAGGACATAATACACAGACACGAAAATCCACAGAATACATAATCTATTCACTATAAAATATTGAACATGGGCTAAGGCATTTCAACCTTAGAAACAAACTCCCTCACGATTACATTTTAACCACTCTAGTTTACATAAGTTCTATTTGTTACTCTCCTCTCTCTCTCTCTCTCTCTCTCTCTATTGAACATGCAGGTTCATCATCATATATATATATATATATATATATATATATATAAAGGAAACGTTGGATTGGATCACTGAAAGGATCTGATCAAATCCTCTCCATGAATCACTCAATTGTCCCTAATTCTCTCTACATGCATACATATGTGGTAATTACATTTAATTAAGTCTTCGAGAGACTTTATCTATTCCATCATTTAAGCTCTGTTTTAACAGAAATTTCCCTGGTTTGCTCCAATGGTCCATGTCCTCTCGTTCTCTGCTTTGGATTCCTCTTTTGATTAATGGGGGATCATATGCTCCTGCATCAAGATGTAAATATGGTTCATGATGATAGGATGACACAATGAATAGTTAGGTGGAATTCTCCCTAGTTGAGAGGGAGTGTTGAAATTGGAAACTAAGGCCAAATTCCACTTTGGGTAGCTCCTTCAAAGAAGATAATTGTGGCATTGAATTCCTCTTTTCAAGAGGACCAAAATCGACCAAAAGATCACTATATTTGAACGATGAAAAATAATTTTTTGAAATTCAGTTGTTTCCGGGAAAACTAGTGTCTTTTCGATCTACTAGCCCTCTAGGATTGGCAGCTATCCTAGAAACAAACAATCAAAGAAATTTGTGATTTCCTCTATGTATAATAGATACGAGAGATACAAAGTAACCAACCTGGATCTTCTGCTTAACTCCTTGCTTGATCTCTCTCCCCTTTGACAAAGCTTGCAACTCCTCTCCGTACTTATCCCACTTGGAGAGTACCTGTAGAAACACAGTAAAAAAGAACTGTCAAAGCATCTCAATCTATTATATCATAAGCAATGCATAATCAGAAATACAATGGACATAAAATGGCATTCACAAATACACGATTGTATGGAGGAAAACTCAAAGAACTTTATTAAAATAGAGGGGAGAATTACAACCCAGTTGTCTGATCCAACATCATCCTCCTAGAATCAAAGCCCTCTTCACCTCATGAAAAGCAAGATCACCCAACAATACAATGTTCTTTCTCAAAGACACACTATCGGCACTTCCTTGCAAATTACAAAATTCCAAACTCTAGATCTCTTAGATGAGGGATCCATTTATAGATGTCTGCAAGGGTGTGAGTCATCTTTGGTTTTTTGATTAGTGTCATTCCAATTGTTGTTCTTGGTTCCACTTGGAGATTTCTTAGATCTCTTACTCATCCCTGGGCGAATTCAGAGAGGCAAGTGTCATACGAGAAGTTTCTAGAAGATTCCATGAGCATCCACTTAGCAAACTGTCTCAGACATTTGTCCATTCTCACTCATCGCACCCAAAAGAAGGCCTCTTCATTATGCATCACACCTGGCTAGTGTAAGATTCAGTATGCATTGCACCCTCACAGTGGAGCAGTCAATATGGTCCATTTTTGGCCAGTGCTGAGTGAATTTTTAGGTGGAACTTCTAGGGAATGATGTAATCAGTTGACCATGATCCTTTAGGGTATGAAATAACACTTTTAGGGGTTAAAGAGCCCTTGGTTTATCGACATATAAGATTAGGGTTGAAGTGCCCAAATATGTCTATAACAGTTGCCCCCTAAAGCATGAAGTCATAAATATTTTGATGTCGGGTGAAATGCTTTATCATGAGGATCTGAGGTATTCGAACTGGAAGGTGACCTGTATAAGATACAATACAATACATCATTATCATATTATTTTCATGATATAGCTAAGGCGAGAATTCCCATGCTCAGCTTTATAAATTCATTTTCATGCACATAGAACAGATAACCATCTGCGGTTGCAGACTAGTGATTCTTTATATGTAGAGTCATCATCCCTAGCTTGGATGATCATTGTGTAGCTTCTGTGTACATTTGATGTCTTTATATTCCTGAATATATCGCAGCCCAGATGGATGAAACTAGATTCGGGGTCTTCAAACTCGTTCAATCTTCTCCCGATGTACAAGTCGATCCATGTGAAAATATGTCTTGAAGTCGAACATGGATAGACATTGCCTAATTACCAGCCAATAATGTAAGCTATTAAAAAACGTGAGAGGAATCACCGATAATGATAAAGACCCTCAAGGTACTATAGTACAATTCATGTGGTGTGAATTTATGATCTAATGTCGAACACCATAAAAAATCTTTTGGCTGAAGGCCATTGATGTATACTTGTCGCCGGTAGTGAGAAACTTGCCATTGAGGCATGTAAGCTTCAAAGTACTGAAAGGGTTGTTTCTAAGTCAACTTCTTGGATAATGAGCTAATGTAGGCAAGAAGTGACCCGTCGTAGGAGGGCCTTAATGTATCCCACATCAACGACACGAAACGAAGCAAATGATTTTCTGGAGGTGAAAAATGATCTGATGATACAAGGTTCAGGAATGGCGGTCATGAAAAATGGAGGGTGAGGGTATTGCAGTGGATGAGGCATTAACTGGATGGTGAGTTCTATGAATGACTTCTCTTAAACATATTGGCGACACTGAGATGGATTGGTAGCGTTAACCCTGAAAAATGGATGGTATGGAGGACCAATGGTGATATGACCAGTGAACAGAATAACCCAACCCGACTCAATCATGGTGATGGAGTGAAAGTGTCATGTTCAAGAGCGACCTGCTACCAATAAAATTCTTCAAGTTTTCTTCCCTTTTCCCCAGTCATTGCTGACTAGTACCTCTTTATTTTTGTCAAGCTTGAGGAGGATAACATATGCTTGTTCTATAATTTGCCCTTCGAGCAAACCTGTCGCTATGTTTTAGTGAGCCTAGTGACAGTGAAACTCATTCTTGTCTGGGTGGACAAGTTTGTCGCTATTTTTTTAACGAGTTTAATGACAAGGATAACTCGATCCTTTTCATGTTTAGAGAGTTTGAAAAGGGACGAAAAGGAAACTCCAGCAGTTCTTTTTCGTAGCATAATCCCTTAAGTCTGAAAAAGGATAAAATAATACAAAAGGGATGTTTTTCGATAACTTTAGCAAGCCGAAAAGACAAGCACTCAAACTTTTTTGTGAGATAATCCCCCCAGTCCAAAAAAGATTAAAGTATACAGGAGGGATGGCACTTCCAATCACTTTAACGAGCTGGAAAGGCCAATTGCTCGACAATATTTTCATATTTAATGAGTCTGAAAAGAGTTTAAAGTAGACTCGTTTTTTAGGAACGAGTGGTGTTTAGGGTAACAACTGGTTCCGGGTAAGCTTGGAACTTCTCAAAACATGGTGATGTGAAGAGGCTGGCTAACAGGACCACTCATCGCAGCTGTTCCTCAAAAAGGTAAACAATCAAGTGGAAGCATATGATTGGCCAAAAGAATGGAGGTGATGGAAGGAACACAACCAAGGTTCAAAAGGCTGATATTATGGCAATCACAAAGGTTATTTACCAAAGGTAGGTTCATTTTTTAACGAGCTTGAACTCTAGGGGAACATATGCTCAATGGCGGGTTTATTTTTTAACGAGCTTGAACCTTGCGGAAACATTGCTCATGGGTAGTTTTATTTTTTAACGAGCTTGAACGATGCGATAACATTGCTCATTTTCCTTTTTATGTAAGCTAGAAACGCCAAAACTAAAAAGCTAGAAAGCTAGAAAAACTAGAAAGCTAAGGAACTACTGAGGTTAGGTAGGATGGTTTCATCAATAGCTAGACAAAACACTTCCTTTGATTTGTCTATGGTGTAGACAAAGGTGAATGGTTGATTACACCAATCACCTAACCTAAGAAGTTGAAATAGTAAAAAACTAAAAAGCTAAAAAAACGTTAAAAAGCTAAAAAATGAAATTGGTCGTTTTTAGCTTGCATAAAAAGGTTTGCATGCCCCCAGGCATCGAGAAAAGGAGAGTTTCCGATAACCATATGGAAATCACTGTGGTTAAGCAGGATGGTTTTAGTCAGTGGTTAGACAAAACACTTCCTTGGCTTTGTCCGCCAAATAGACAAAGGTGAGTGGTGTGTCAGACCAATCACTTAACTTACAGGGAAATTCATATCTTTTCAGCTGGGTTCGTCCGCCAAATGGACAAGGGTGCATGCCCCCTAAGCTTCGTTACATTCACCGGACTACTCGCAGTAATTAGGTGGATGGAATGAAGGTTGAATAGATATTCTCGACCATTTAGGGATGATGTTTGACTTGAAGTTGTGTTTGAACCAGAAATGAAAGCTGGTCAATAGTGACAATTTTGCCTTCATGCAGGAAACACATCACTCGAAAGAGTGTTGAAACAATAGCTTCCATGTTGTAAACATAGTCATGTCTGAGGAGTAGATTGTAATCTAATGGTCCTTGGACTACCATCACATTCAAGTGAACGGTTTTCCTTCTCAAAGTTATCAGCAACTTAGGAAGGATCCCTAACAGTCGAGTGGTTCCTTTGTTAAAGCCTGAAAAATTCTGTGTAACAGGCATAAGCGATGGCGAACCAAGCGCTTTCCAAGCAGTTGAGGAAAGGATACTCACTGAAGCCCCTTCATCTATGATAGTGCTAGACACGATCATTTTGTAAACTTGTACTATGATCTGGAATGGTACGTAAGAAGGAAGGCGAGATCTCGCTAGTCGATTCCAATTGAAGGAAGTGACTAGACTGCTTGGAGGGGGTACCAAATAAATGGTTGAATTGACCCCTTGAGTAGTAGGAACTGGGGGATTTTCCTCCTATTGTGAAGGAACGACCGGATTGCCCCCAAGTTCATTGAACAATATCGTTCTCACTCTCTTTGGGAATGGTATCATCTGAAGGTGAACTTTCTAAGGTAAAACTGGGTCGATTTCCATCTCGACCTATTGACCTTGGTCCGGTATGGACTCAGAAGATTCACTTTCAATGATAGGCATTTCAACTGATGATTGAGTCATGTCAATTGGATCTTCAACTAGTAAAGGACTTGGGGAGAGTTTCTTGTATCCAGGTGGAAGCCGCTGCGGTGAAGCAGGACGGTTATGCAAGATTCTCTTGGCCTCATCCAAAAAAGGACAACGGGGGAGGGTATGATCCCCTTCACATAACTTGCATGGAATTTTGACCTTTCCTTTTTCCCCATGAACTTCATTTTCACTAGTTGATGGTGTGCTGTCAACATGATCACCAGAGGTTGATGACACTGGACAGTGCGAACGGGGAGACGAGTCTCTCAAGATCCACGGAAGGCAAGGACAATCTTGATGAAAATGGTATCCTCTAGAAATTACACAAGGAAATTTAGGAGATTTAATGTGTGGATTTTCACCAGATGATTCATGGTTTCCCCCTTGCTTAATTGGCTTCTTCTTCTTCTCCTCCTTCCCTTTCTTCTTCTTCTCAGTAACTTGGTTACTAAAATCACTATTTTCACCAAGCGAAGAGGAAGAAGGGGAGGGAGAAACAAATGAAGAAGAAGGCAAAGGGTCAACTTCAATATTAACTGGTTGTTGATTCGATTGTTGATGAATTATGGTGTTTTGAATGATAGAGGTTGAGAATAGCCATACCGATAGACGAATTGTGATTCCTGGAAGGGACAATGAGGCCATATACGTAGCACCAATATTTCGCCAAGAAGAAAAAGGACTAGGATTCCCCTCAAGATGGATTCCTTGATTGGTAGACTCCATTATCTCAACCTAATATCAACGAAGGAACAAGGATGTTATTCCGAATTAAATAAATTTTAACGATGCTTTGACACAACTTTGCTTTTTCAATTTTTAAGAGTCAAGAGAAAGCTAAAGATGACTCTAGTCCCCTTCAATTTTTAATGAGGCTGAAGTGAAAAATGCTCAGATGGACCTTTTCTTTTAAGGAGTTGAAAAGGAACGAAAGTGACTACTCTGGAAATCTAGACTGAGGGATTACCAAACCAATCAAAAAACTGCAATATACACCTTGGTGATAAATTAAAGAGAAATTACCAAGGATTTATGTACGGTAGTCAATCTTCCCAAATGTTATGTTCAGTGCATTGCAATCGATAGGGCGGCAGACATGGCTTCCTATGTATAAAGGATATAAGCCTATTGTGGCCTCCCAATATATACTCGACGGTACAGGGAGCACAAGTCCGTGCTAGCACTTGTCATATCAAAGAGAGGAATCACCCAACCTTTGATGAAAATGATAGTTACTAGATTTTACGACGCTGGAACACGTCTCTAGCCTAGACCTCTAGATGTGTTGCGTTAGGTTCCAAAGTGTTGTTAAGTTCATTGAAATTTATTTTAAAGTTGATCTTGTTTAGAAGTTTGCCTTTCAATGGTTCACCATGTGATGTAGATTAAAATTCCTAAATATGCAATCTACAATGATAAACAATCGTTGTTTATTTTTATCAATGAAAATCCTAGCTACTAAGGAAAGAAGATTATGATTCTTTCAAAGAAAGAGCAAAGAGCACACACTAAATGCACTTTCCTAAATCATTTTTCGCACACAGTCTAAATGCAAATGAAAATGCATGTATTTGTTTTTTGTTCCCCTTAATGTGAATAATGCCAAAAAGGAAAACTAAGTAGAGCAAAGGTCTGAAGTATTTTTACTCAAAGCGACATTTCGACAATTTCTTTTTCAAAATGGAAAGGAAGACTAAACGACATTTTTCAATTTCGAATAGAAAATTCTATAGACACTTCAAATATTAACAAATCAAATCAAATGCATGACAAAAAGTTCAATCGAATATCCAGGGAAGGAAGACTCAATGACACTTCTCTTTTTGACACAAAACGACAGTTACGACACTTTTTGTACCAAAATGACAGATCAATTTAAGTAATGTTTTGACAAAGGATTGTAAATTATGGAAAAATACATAAAAAAAATTACTAATCCTAATCAATGGAGGCTTACCTATATAATGCAAGCAGGCTTCAGTAATGAGGTATTGTTCATAAGCAGCAAAAACAACTAAACAGAGCTGAAAACAAGGACAAAAAACCCCAAATTTCAAGAAGAGAAATAGGATCATTCAGTCATCGCACCTATGCTTCATAGAAACAAGTATGAATCACACTTTCTACACTCGAGAAGTGTGATGCATACTGGTTGAAAGTGACAGATAGTGTGATGGGCCAGGGAGCACAACTGAGGTGGGTTTTGGCTCAAATTTGCAGCTGATTTTAGTGATTTAAGTTGAGCTATGATGGACAGTAAAGAGAAAAGTACAGATGAATGATCTCAAGAGGTTACTAAGCTACCAAAGGGCATCTAGAATGTTTGTAAGTCAGATGTTTGACTCATAAACTAAACCAGAGATTGACTGAAGCAGCATTCATCTACTTTGCAATTGCAGAGCAAGATCATTTTGAAGGCTATCTGGCTAACTTCAGGCTCCGTCTATAGCTTATAAAACCAACAATAAACATCTATTCGATCCCTAGTGGAGTCACCATTTTGTTTCCAAGAAAACTAGTGTCTTTTCAATCTGCTAGCCCTCTAGGATTGGCAGCTATCCTAGAAACAAACAATCAAAGCAATTTGTGATTTCCTCTATGTATAATAGATAAGAGAGACACAAAGGAACCAACCTAGATCTTCCGCTTAACTCCTTGCTTGATCTCTCTCCCCCTTGACAGAGCTTGTAACTCCTCTCCATACTTATCCCGCTTGGAGAGTACCTGTAGAAACACAGTAACAAAGAACTATCAAAGCATCTCGATCTATTATATCATAAGCATTGCAGAATCAGAAATACAATGGACATACAATGACATTCACAAATAACAACATTCACAAATACACGATTGTATGGAGGAAAACTCAAAGAACTTTATTAAAATAGAAGGGAGAATTACAACCTAGCTATCTGATCCAGCATCATCCCCCCAGCATCAAAGCCCTCTTCACCTCATGAAAAGCAAGATCACCCAGCAATACAATGTTCTTTCTCAAAGACACACTATCAGCACTTCCTTTCAAATTACAAAATTCTAGCCTCTAGATCTCTCAGATGAGGGATCCATTTATAGATGTCTGCAAGGGTGTGAGTCATCTCTGGGTTTTTGATTAGTGTCATTCCATTTGTTTTTCTTGGTTCCACTTGGATATTTCTTGGATCTCTTACTCATCCCTGGGTGAATTCAAAGAGGCAAGTGTCGTAGGAGAAGTTTCTAGAAGATTCCATGAGCATCCACTTAGCAAACTGTCTCAGACATTTGTCCATTCTCACTCATCGCACCCCACAGAAGGCCTCTTTAGTATGCATCACACATAGCTAGTGTAGGAGTCGATATGCATCACACCCTCACAGTTGAGCAGTCAGTATGGTCCAGTTTTGGCCAATTCTAATTGATTTTTCAGGTGGAACTTCTGGGGAATGATGTAATCAGTTGACCATGATCCTTTAGGGTATGAAACAAAAATTTTAGGGGTTAAAGAGCCCTTGGTTTATCGACATATAATATTGGGGTCGAAGTGCCCAAATATGTCTATAACATCAGCCCCCTCATGTGTAATTTATCAAGGTTGGCTTGGGGATAATTTTACAAGTGGAACCCCTCTCCACCTCCTATAAAAGGAAGTGTCCTCCAACATAATTTGATCATATCACACAAATTATTTACTCTCTAAAATAGTCGCAAGAGGAAGTTGTTTCTAGCGAAGGAGAAAGGACTAAGTTGTTATCTTGGCAGGGTTGTTGGATGGGCTAAATTCCTTAGCCAGAAGGTTGAGCCTCCTAAGGACAAGTCTAGGCCTTTGTGTTGATTGTTCTAAGCTTTCTTATCTTCTATTACATGTCCAAGGTTTGAGATGGAATTTCCCTTGTGTATAAAGGTTTATCTAAGGATCTTTTGGGTGTGATTTTTATGGTGAATCTCTCCTAAAAGCAAGCCGCACTTGTATGGGTCATCTACAGCCAGGACGCAGGTCTTATGTGCCATGTTTTAGAGGCTAAGAATCTACTTCTAGGAAGTTGCAGTTTGTCTTGTATCTTCAGGGGATTGTGTAGTTGGTTTTGGAAGCCAGAAGAAGGGTTAAGGGAAACTAGTACTTGGAGGTTATGTCTGAAGGGAAGCCATAGTCAATAGAAGGTCTAGGAGGCAGTGAATGGGGTGTTGTAGTAGATTGTGTTTATGCCCTAGCCAGTCCTACCGGAATTGCATAGAAGTCAACAGTCCTTGGAGCTTGCTCAGAACGCAAGATTTGTAGCTTTGTTTGAGCCATCTCCTTGTCTAAGGGCAGTGGTATTAGACCTTCACATTTGCAAGTGATTTTGACTTTGAATTATCATCTTATCTCTTTGTTGAACATTTTATATTAATGATAAGAAGAATTGATAAATGGTTTTCCCCATCTTGGGGTTTTCCCTGGCTTGAGCCATATCCTTGTGTTCTCTTGTCTTGGATTGTCTTCTCATTCTATCATTTATGTTCTTTTGTTAGTTACTGTTTATATGATAATGAGTTATGTGATTGCTAATGGAATCAAATTTGATTGATAAATGGGCTAATATGGATCAGTGAAGTAACTAAGTAGAGAACATGTCCCAAAATTTAATAGAATTTATTGATCTTCTAGTCCCACAAAATTCATGTGTTTGAACCAAATGTCATTTCCCTCAATGAAAGATTTATTTGTTGGTGAATGTATTTAATCTCATTGAGTACTAGATTAGGAGTTCAATCTTGCCATGTTATATCATTTAAGAAATAATTAAGGTCATTTGGGAGGTTCCAAAAATCACCCCCATATGCCTAGTATCTCTTCCTATCAAGTCCCTTCTTTAACAACCCCTAATCCAACTGTTCCCATATAAAGCCTCTCTGTAGTCCTAGTGTGGAATGAATGTTTCCTTTACTATTTCCAATGCTTTCATATCCAAATGTGTTAAAATTGGCAACTAGGGCCGAATTCCACCTTGGGAAAGTTCATTTGATGGAGATGATGATTGCATTAGATTCATCTTTTCGAGAGGTCCAAGATTGATATAAAGATCATCTCATTCAGACAAGCAGAAGTGTGATTTTTAATTTATGACCACCCATGTGCAAATTGTTCAGGTAGGCCTCAGCTAAATGTAGGCTCAAGAAGACCAATGGATGTGTCTCTTCACCCACAACGAATTGTTTAAATAGAAGAGACCTCACACCTCATTTAGACATCAATCCCTCATACATTATTATCTCTCTCTTCATCAGATCGGTTCGTACAAATTGGGCAGCCTCTCTCTCTCTCTCACATGTGGTAAGGAGGACGATTTTCTGGGTAGAAAATTACAAGTTGAATTTCAGAATTCAAGGCTAGCGTTGACCTAGGAGATTTTGACCTATTTTGACTACAGCTTTGAGGAAAGAATTTTAGTTTCTTTAAGTTGCATTGGCTGGCACAGAAATCAAGGATTTTGGAGTTGTTTGATCTGTGTTGACCATAGGTTGGCCGAGTTTGACCAAAGTTTTTGTGACTTCTTTGGGTTTACTTTGACCACTAATGGAGGCTGAATTTGATTTCCTTTGACCAAGCTTCAAAGGAGGTGTTTTACTATTGTTTTGACTAAATTTTACTTTCTAGTCAGGGATAAAGTTTGACTGCAATTGACTGTAGAATTTGACAGGGCTGATTTGATTTTGTATTGGGCTAGTTTATTTGACTTTTGTACTTTATCTCTTTGTTGAACTATTGAATAATAAGAGGAAGATTCGATCAAAGGGTTTTCCCCTGGCATCCGCCAAATATAGTGTCCTCTTGTCTTGGCTTGTCTTCTACATTTGTTTCATGTTCTATCTACATTTACTGTCAATGTAATTAATGGTTAATATGATTGCTATTGGGAATAATTGCAAATTTTTATTGGGCTACTAAAGGAAAATTTACGTAAATTTTGCTAAGCATAGAACATGCCATTGTTATCCAAACTTAACAAGGTGGCCCTACATTGTTGAATATTATAGCCACACATTTTGAAAATGATCTTCTCATGTTGCCCATCAATTGTGTGTCACAATGGTTGTTAAATGTAGGTATCTTAATAGTAACCACATCTCCATATGGCAGGTTATTAATTTATGGCTACCCATCAATCTCTATAGTATGGGGAACATAGCAGGCCTCTTTATTCAAAGCAAGCTTCCCAACAATTTTTGAATCTGAGTCTTGGTCATTACATGTTCTTTTATCTTCGGGTCTGTAAATTCCCTTTCTCCTTGCTTCTTATGAGGATGCCCATGCTTCCATTTTCTTTATCACTTTCATGAAGGTTTTGTTATAAACTTCAAATTTTTTAGCAAATTATCCCTGTCTTAGAAAAAAATTTCCTAGTTACCTTAAACCTTTTGATTTCAATTCGATATTACTTGGTTTTAATCCCACAACCAACCAAGAGCATGGATCTGATACCACTAATATTCCATCTCAAAATTTATTCCAAATGTCATTGTGTCTTTTGAGTTTGTTGGTTTTTCTTTAGTGAGTCTTTGTCAAACATTTTTAGAGTAGATTGATGTCGGAGTATTTCTTGTTTTTCACACATTAATAAGGAGAGAGGAACAAGAAACTTATTACATGAATAACCCAACTCATAAATATAAATTATAGGGAACCCAACATATTACTTTTCCACTGAGAGATGCATGTTGCAGCCCTTTAAAGCATTATTCGTCCATTAATGAAAACCCAGAAATACATAACAACAAGATATAAACAAGAGCATAATGCATAGGTAATATAGAGGAACCTAGAAGGAAGTGGTTGCTAACACAAATGTCAACACAAAGTCATTTTATAAGAATATTCCAGCTCTAGATTGTAGAAATGTGTTTCCTAGGTACACAAACAATACTCAGTCATATAAATCATGACCAATGCAATACATATTAGTCCATAAATGACGAAATTTGTTGTCCCTGGGGTCAATATAGTGCCTGGATAATCAATGTTGGAGTTCTTTGATTGGAAAACAAATTCTAGGAGGTTAGTGGCATATAATTGTAGCTTTAGATTAGTTACTTTCACAAGGGATTTAGCCCACTAGCTAGAATAAATATGGCCTCAATGTTCGGTCCCAGATTCTAAAGATGATTTTTGGCACTAATCCCTAGAATTGCAAGATAGCTCAACCCTCCAGTAAGTTAAGAAACTCGATCCTTAGCAGTACAACTCTCCTTGGCACCTTGAGACCTATAAATCAAATCTAGGAATAGTAGCAACTTCTTCCTTGATTTCAAAGCTCAACCCTTGGAGATACTATAACCTTGCAACCCAAATTATAATCATGATATCGAAGCTTCCTGCAAACAAATATGATTAGATATTCATGAAATAAGCAAACCAAATTCCCTAGGGTGGCAGATGAGATCCATTAAAGAAGGACATATCTAGCTAGGGTGGCAAGGGTACCACTGAAACTAGAGAGAGGTACTTTTTCCTGAAACCCTCAAAATAGAAACTTTCTAGCAAACAATAGAAGAAGATACAAAGTCAGTATTGTCTCCCTGAAACCCTCAAAATATAGGTACCCAGAAAAATTCATTGAAGATGACTGGGAAGCACAACTAAAACCCCATATGTCAAAATTTCTCATATGTTGTTTGAAGATGATGTTCTCTTTAGAGTGGCAGTAGTTAGTGAACTTAGAGAAGCAAACAAAGTACATAGGGGTAGCACTCAATCTTATGTTGAGAAAGGATAATGGAAATCAATCTAGAGAAATCTACCATAGTCATGTATCACAATAGTGATGATAGAAGGGAAATGGATTTAGGCTTTACTACCAAGTTTAAAATATTGAAATTTTCTATGAAGCCCTGGGTTTCCACCTAAAAGAGATTGACTACTCCAATTATTACTTTCTAAAATGATAGAGAAAATAATCTATTGGTTGTGCAATAGGGGAATATCCAAAGGATTCACACTAATATTAATCAAGATTATGAGTGACATCAGTTTATTATATGATAATGGCATGTGTGCTTAAAAGGAATCCACCAAAAAAAAAAAATCTGAAACTATATTTTAGATATCTATGGGAAAGAAAAAGAGACAAAGTAGATATTCACCTAGTAAAAGTAGAAGAAGATCGTAACACCAAAAAAATGAGGAGATTGGGCCCTGAAGGTAATGCCCAATTTTTCAAATGGTCTTGCCTCAAAAGGAGTCTGGAGCATCATGTCCATAGAAGGGATGTGCCAATTAGCTATGATAAAGAAATATATTGATCCCAAGTATATTGAGCCTGAAAACAATTCCAAAGTTATCTAAATCATAGCAAGTTTCACCATTTTACATCATCTCCATTGCACATCATGGAAAGGCCAAATTTCATGGGTCAAATGGATCCCTTCCTTGCCAAAGTCACAAGGGAATCGAGCTTCGATATCACGTACTCCACTGGCTTCAAAATCCCTGTGGCTAAAGGGTTGTATGCAATTGATGCAGACAACAGTACCAGCTTCAAAATCCCTGTGGCCGAAGGGTTGTATGGACATGATGCAGACAACAAGGATGAACCCGTGGCTTCGACCATAGACAATGAAAATGTATGCATAAAAGTCGTAGGTGTTGTATGGAATTGACACAGACAATGAGGATGAACCCGTTGCTTCAGCCATATTTGATGCAAATGTATGCATCAAAGTTGTAGCTATGCAAGCACTTATAGGAATTAATGTCATTGTAAATCTACTATTTCTCACTACAAAAATTAACCCCGGGAACAAGCAGTCAATTAAATTAGAGTTTGGACATATAAAAATTTCAGATTTCACAAAAGCTCTACACCTTTAAACAATTGCTTCGCCATTTTTCTCTTTTGGTTATAATAATAATAATAATAATATTTTTTATTATAATAATAATAATATATAATAAGAGGGTTTTATGGCCTTTACAATGGAAAACAAGATCCTC
Source organism: Pinus tabuliformis (assembly GCA_031772625.1). Taxonomy (NCBI): domain Eukaryota; kingdom Viridiplantae; phylum Streptophyta; class Pinopsida; order Pinales; family Pinaceae; genus Pinus; species Pinus tabuliformis. The sequence continues at coordinate 1,173,220,355 of CM062818.1, read as the reverse complement.
AATCTCTAAACAAAATTTCTCAATTGACATGAATAAGGATTCAAACCACCACACATATTTTATCTAAAATATATCTAAACTTTAGGTATGTTATGGGTGCTATTTGAGGTTTTTTATATCATAGTTGGGTCTTGGGCCTCTAAATTTAGCCTCAATATAATTAGGAGGATTTTTGCACCATGTATGGAACTTGGAGCCTTAACCATGGTCAAGGAAGGATCATAAGGTGTCTGGGTCATATTTGAATCTTCCCATGATCAATCTTCTTGAACAAGTATTTGAATTTCCACACAGGACATCTCTAGGGAATATTTGACCTCTACGGGAGATTTTTGTCGCCATTGGTATGGTTTACATGTTAACAATGGGTCTTGGGGAATGTACTATCTCAAGGGGAGGAGAAAATAGGGCCTTAGGCCCTAAATAAAGCTTCTATAATTCAAGGAACATGAAGTAACCCTCAAACAACCACATAGATACTCTCTAAAGCATATTAGGATTTCAACTTGGATATGGGAGTCATGGCATGTTATTCTAAATAAAAAGCCACAAGGATTGTTAGTATGTATGGTTTTCTAATAATAGTGTGTACACATTCTAAAAATGTGAATGTTCTATTAGATTTTGTGCACATTTTTGTAATGCATGTATCTTTAGAATTATTTATAAAACAATATGGCTTTAGAGTAATTTAAATGTATATTGGTTGACCAAGTTTAAATGAACATACATTGAATTCAAATTAATAAAATCATTTTCTTTATGAATCTAGTGAAATAATCAACCATGCTATGTAACAACACCACAAAAACCCCATAACAAATAGGGTGTTGTCTCTCTAAGATGTGAGGAACAAATTCCCACTAACCCTTAAAATCGTTCTATATCAATAACTCTCTTGTCCCCTCATCTAAAGGGAATATAAAACTATTATATAAAACTTATACTCTATATTGTATAAAATTGTTATACTTTTAACATTATAGATGGATTCATAGACCCATTAAGGGGGTAGTTGAATCCATCTACCTAAATTTTAACATTGCAGATGGATTTATAAATTTTAATACTATAGATGGATTCAAAGACCACTTTTCCACTAAATTTCAACACTGTAGATGGATTTAGAGACCCCATCTCTAAATCCATCTACAGTGTTAAAATTTAGTGAAATGTAATGCACTTCATAATCAAAATTGCAATTTTCCATTTTCAAAGTGACATAATTAAAAATGACTAGCATAAATGACTAATTCATATACTTGTTGTACTTATTATTTGGTCATATTTTTATTCTTGGACTATAGTAGTCATTTACGTTAATCATTTTTAATTTTGTCACTTATTATCTAGTCATATATTTTAGACATGGACTAAATTAGTCATTTAAGTTAGTCATTTTTAGTTGGGTCACTTATTATCTAGTCGTATATTTTATCCCTAGACTAAATTAGTCATTTAAGTTAGTCATTTTTAGTTGGGTCACTTAAAATTGCTCAAATTTAGTAGTAATTCACTTGAAATAATTGTGGTGACTAACGTTTTTAGTCACGTAGTCACTAATCTCTCATTTTGTACTAGTGAATGATCTAGCTCAAATCTGGTAAGTTTAAGCCAGCTATGTAGGCAAGAAAAGGTTGTGTTACAATGTTTCCTTGGGGTGTTTGTGTGTTACCTCTAAGCGGCGGACCTGCATTATTAAAAAGTTTCGATCGACATTTTCTCTGATATTGCCTCCCGCATTGGGACCAACTTTTCCACCAACACTTATTCTAGCCATGGTAACATGTGGCGGTTCAAAGATTTCATATACATAGGATGAAATGGATAACTGAGAAGAGCTAGAGCCTGAATATGGACTAGGGGGGAGAACCCTGACTCGTCAAGTAGGCGTAAGTAAATGTCCTAAAGGAAAATGCGGATGAAGACCTCGTAGTCTTTACAAATGACCATGGAAAATTTTAGGGGCTAATGTTTCCCGAGTGGACTAATTTTCCATGATTTTTCCACAAAAAAGATTTGCCAATTTCCAATTTTTAAAAAAGATGATTCACCCAATTTTTAGAATATAAAATTATTTACCTTAAAAATCATCAACATTATATAGAGACTATATATAAAATCATTATAAATTTGAATAATTTTCAAATATATCCATAAATATTTTATAGTTTGCATATTGGGGATTATTAAGATTCGCCAATTCCATCCTTAAAATTTTCCTTCCGAATGATGCATGTGGGGCACAATGATGTGCAGACAATAATGGATCTAAGAGGCTAGAGGATAAGAAAGGTGAAAAAGATTAACAAAGAGAAAGCACAACACTAAGTGTAGTGGTGCAAAGTTTTGGAAAATGTAACTGCGTTTGGTCTTCAATAATGTACTCGAGTCATCATGCAATGCACTTTTCAAAAGAATAAAGAAAAGAATTTTTAATATTATCAATGTGACTTATTAAAGCATGGGTTTCATGCTTGGGTCACCTTGCTTTAGGTCAAAGTCTCATTCAGGACTTCTAGGATTTATTCTGAGTCTATAGAGTTATTGTACATTTAAAGAGACCCTTCTTAGGCTTTTGAATCATGTAAAAAGGTTTAGTGTAAATATGAATTATGGAACCTCCACACCATGTTGGCCTAAGAGAAGATATAGTCATCATAAGGACCTTATTTGACCTGAAAAGAAGCCTATAAAAGGAATCTCATCGAATTCATTTGGAGCATAATTCTCACACAAATTTTGAATTCTCTTGTAGCTGGGAGGAAGTGCGAAAATCTCTTGTTTTGGGGAAGAAGTACGAAGTTCTCTTGTAGCTGGGAAAAGGTGCGAAGTTTGTTGCTAGGAAGCCAAAGTGAATGCGAGTTTGGGGATGTCTAAGGAGACAAGGAAAACAGAAATTTTGGTCTCTCTCCCTCTCTCTATTTCATGTCTTGGATTGGTAGATCGAAGTCCAAGTTACTCGAAATAGGTCAAAATTTTTGGAGGTTGACTTGGTGTGGAGGGAAGGTCTGGTCTTGGTATAGGGTGAAGAGTCTCAAAGAACATTATTGAAACGAAGAATTATCTTGACTTGGTTTTCCCCTCAAGGGGGTTTTTCAGTGGCATGTGCCTACTTCTAGTGTCTATTGTTTTATGTGCTACTACTTTTGGTAATTGTTTGATGAACTAAAGAAAGAAGATATAAAGAATCATAATAATAAGAAACATCACAAGTAATTATAAAGAATAAAAAAATATTTACTACCTTTTTGATTCTCTAACATGGTATAATAGCTTTGGTGAAGAAGGAAGAAAAACATAGTCTCAAGCACTTGATCCATTCATAGGTACTATTCCAGGAAGGAGTTTATTATATTCAAGTAAGATGTATAACTTAATTAAGGTTGAGAACAAACTTGAAGGATCCTATAACTTCAGGTCCTAGAAGCAGGCGATTGACCTAATCATTAGATGAAATTTAAGCCTAAAAGTTGCCTCCTAAGGAAAAATAATAAAATAATAGATAAATAACAAAATAAGAGTTATGAATTTTGGAGGGAAAAGAAAAACTATTTTTTCTAATTGTATTTTGGCTTATCTCCTTATATGTTTACTAAAATTTCAAGTGTAGACACTCGTTGGGTGCAGAATTAGATTACAAATCCAACGAGTACCCATTATGCATACTTTTGAGAAGACCCACATTGATAAAAATTGAACATACATTAGAAATGTGTGTTGAACATGCGTTTTTAATGTATATTCATTTGTTATCAACGTGGGTCTTCTCAAAATTGTGCATAATGGGTACTCATTGGATGCGGAATTTAATTCCGCATCCAACAAGTGTCTACACTTGAAATTTGAGTAAACCTATAAGGAAATAAGTCAAAAATACAATTAAAAAAAAAAAAACTTAGTTTTTCTTCTTTTCCCTCCAAAATATTTACATGTACCTTTTTTAAAATTTAAAGGATTTTGATTGGTTTACATATTATGACATGAAAATTTCATGGGAACTTTTAGGTTGAAATTTCCTCTAATGCCTCAAAAAAAATAAGATGACGGACTTGGTAAGAGGAAATGTAAAGAAGCCTACAGAAGAAGCGAGTGATGCCGACAAAGCGAAATACAGGGAATTACAATTGGTGGCCATGACTTTGATGGTAGAAGGGACAAAGTACAATCTTGTCCCATTCATAGCCAACATCGATCATGCTCAGGAAATGTATGAAGCCTTGTCAAATATGTTTACTATTAAGTGTAGAAATTCCCACTATAGATCAACAGATTATGCAATATACTAAAACACAATACAAGATCTACTTCTACAACACTTTGCGGAAGCTTAATCGAATTGAGCAAGATCAAGAGAACACATATAACTAAGAATGAGAAATAAATCACACATAACACAGAAGATATAACCCGGGGAAAGCCTCAACCTAAAACCCCAACTCTGTATTATCATACAAGTGGAAATCTTGTTCAAGTTACAAAAAGAATCAGCTCTCAAGCTATCCTGCTCTCTCTGTAATCAAACAATACAGATCACAGACTGAAGAGACATTGTATATGTCCTCATCAAGCCCTCCAAGCCTCCTATTTCCTTGCGCGGTTTTTCTTGGGGTCCAGTGAAGCCACATGTGTGAATTTGCCTCATCACACTCACTAAACCTAAAGAAGTAGTTGCACAATCCTCAAGGAAAGAATTCCTTCTGCATGTAAGGAATATTCACAATGGAATATTCTAGCAACTGATAGTACACTGCCCCTCCATCTGATCTCAACTGGGTCTCTGTCTGAACTGACATGCATGAGTTATTTATGAGAGAATACTCAGTTATCTGAAGTGCAATAGTTACATGCATGCAAGCATTAACTAACTGAACTTACATTAATTCAACAAACTGTTTGAATTAATCTAACTGGACTTGACTCAGTTAACTAAGTCAACTAATTACAACTCAATATTACAACTCATCCTTATCTCTTTAACTAATGGATAAATTCCTCAATTAATGGAGAAATTGTTGCATGTCCCCACATAGACTTCATGTTTGATTTTCCTTAACTAATTAACTCAAGATGAATTAATTAATTAATTTACAAACAGCTGCTAAGATCAAATTCGAATTTTACTTCACTATTTTAGTTTAGGGACTAACTAAAATAGGAAGGTATCTCGAAATGCTATTTATAGAATGTTATTTTAGCACTTCCATTTTTCTATCCATTGTTGCTAAGATCAACATTGGCTGAACTGCTATTTATAACAGTGCTAGTTTTAGCAATTCTATTTTTAGCATTTTTTGTTGTTATTTTCAACACTCCCTCTCAACAAGAAAGGGATTATTAGTAACCCCAATCCTGTCTCTGTGGAACTCGAACTTCCATTTTGACAATGCCCTAGTCAAAATATCTGCATCTTGTTCCTCAGTCGAAACATACAGCAACAACATGATCCTCTTGACCACACAGTCTCAAAGATGGTGATATCGGATATCAATGTGCTTGGACCTGTCATGGAAAACTAGATTCTCAAAGAGTTTGATACTCTGGTTATTACAGTAGATCGTTGTAGGATCCATCATCTAACCAAACAATCCCACTATAATCTTCCACATCTAAATGGCCTCACATGCAGCCTGACTAGCAGCCATGTATTCAGCCTCTGCTGAGCTAAGTAAAACTGATCTCTATTTCCTGTTGTACCAAGAAACTGCGGCTGAACTAAGGTTGAAGATTCCTCCAGAAGTTCTCTTCCGATCTGATGGACTCCTTGCCCGATCCACATCTGTGAAGCCCTGAAGCTTCACTCCCTCTGTCCATTTGTACCACAATCCGAACTTAGATGTGCCTCTGAGGTATCTCATAACATGCTTCGCTGCCTTCCAAAATAGCTTGGTAGGCTGAACAATAGCTTGACTCAGTTGGTTCACTGCAAAGCATAAGCCGAATCATGTGTTCACTAAATACATAAGTGAACCCACCAGCTGTCGATAAATAGTAGCAGCTACTACCTCACCTAAAGTAGCATCCTCCTTCCTCCAGTTCCCAGCTAGAGGATTTTGCATGGGCTTGCACTTCTCCATGTGAAAGTGCTTGAGTATCTCATTGGCATACTTTCCTTGAGACACAAATACTTCACCATATTTCTGCCACACCTCCATGCTTAGAAAGTAGTGCATAAGTCCCATGTCCTTCATCTCGAACTCTCTTGCAAGGTCCTCCTTGAAGACTGTATCAGCTGATCGCCACCTGTCAAAATCAAATCATCAACATAAAGAACAATGATCAATGGTTTACCTTCTACCATGATGTGGTAAAGGTTCACATCTTCTTCACTCTTGGTGAAGCCCAAACTAGTGAAATAGTTGTTGATCCTAGTGTACCAAGCACAGGGTGCTTGCTTCAGCCCATACAAAGCCCTCTTGAGTCTACACACATGTGACTCACGATCGAAGGTCTCGAAACCCTCTGGCTGCTCAATGTACACCTCCTCCTAAATCTTCACATTGAGGAATGTTGTCTTCACATCCATTTGGTGGATCTTCCACCCCATCTGAGCTGATAGTTCCAACATCGATCTAATCGATGAGTACCTTGCTATGGGAGCAAAAGTCTCATCGTAGTCGATCCCCTCGACCTGTGAGAAACCCTGGGAAACAAACCTTACCTTATGTTTCTCAACACTGCCATCAGCTGTCTGCTTTACCTTGTAAAGCCATCTGGAACTCACCACTGACTTGCCCTGGGGCCTTGGGACAACATCCGACACATTGTTCCGAATGATAGAGTCGTACTCCTCTACCATTGCATCAACCTAGACTAGTTGCTACACTACCTCCTCAAATGAAGAAGGTTCAGTATCTACACACTCCCCAACTAGGGCCATGTACCCAGTGTACCGCTCGGGCGACCTCCTCTGTCTGTGCTAAGAAGATGGTTGTCCCACATTCTCCTGTGCATCCAACATCAACCTGTCAACTTCCCTTGAGCGTTTCCGCCCATATCTAGAAGTATCAACATTAGTGGATATCTCCACTCCCGGATCCTCTTCTTGTGGCTGCTCCGCATCAATCTGAGGCTCCTCATCCTTAGGAACTGAAAGTTCCTCATCTGCATGCAACTCGAGCTCCCTCTCAAGTGATAAGTGCATGGCTTTCTACTCGTCGAACTTTAGATCCCTGCGTACCACAATCCTCTGAGTGGAAGGCAGGTACACCCGATAGTTGTGGGGTGTATCCGTGTACCCCATAAGTATTCCAAACTCAGCTGTTGGGTCTAGCTTCTTCCTCGCATCTTTGGTCACATGAAAGTAAACTAATGATCCAAATATTTGGAAGTGACTTACATCAGGTCGCTTCCCAGAATAGGCCTCCATAGGTGTCTTCATCCCTAGTATACGGTGCAATATTATGTTCTGCAAGTATACTGTTGTATTGCATGCCTCAGCCCACAAATGCAGTGGTATGCATTGGTCATGCAACATCTCTCGAGCTGCTCCCACAATCGATCTGTTCTTCCTTTCGGCCACCCCGTTCTGTTGTGGGTTATGGGGTGTTGTCAATTCCCATTTAATTATTTCTGCAGCGCAGAAATCTTTAAAATGTTGGGAGACATACTCTCCACCATTATCGCTACGCAAGGCTTTTATTTTCTTTCCAGATTCTTTCTCTACCAAGGCTTTAAACTCACAAAACCTCAAGAAGGTCTAATCCTTATTTTGCATAAAGTAGATCTAGCATCTACAAGAAAAATCATCAATAAAAATAACATAGTACCTTTGTTTAGTGGTGGAGGCTGTAGAGAAAGGTCCACATACATCTGAGTGAACTCGCTCCAGGATTGCTCCAGCTCTACTATCTCGATCCAGAAAGGAAGATTTCGAATACTTACCTAAGGTACAACCTTTGCATGTAGTCGTCTGCTCAAGTTTTCCCTTGGGTAATCCAGTAGAAATTTACTGCATGATCTTCAGGGCTCCATGGTGCAAGTGGCCCAGTCTTCTATGCCATAGCTCACCAACATATTGGCTATGCACCATCTCCACTTTGGAACTCAAAGTAGCACAGTCATCTACCTCCAGCTTGTAGAGATTCTTGACTCGAATCCCTATTCGCTTTGTCTGTCCAGTACCAATATGCCTCGGGAATACCATTCCTTTACTAAAGGCTACATCATAGCCTTTATCTTCTAGCCACAAGATTCTTCTTCAGACCTGGTACATACTTTACATTAGTTAAGGTGAGGGGAGCTCCATGCTTCCTCTAAAACACAACCGTAGCTTCACTTGAAACATGGTACTTTCCATCATCGCCCATCTCAATCCACATCTGGAAATACTTCTCCTCCAAGGTACTGAAAAGATTCTTATCACCTGACATGTGGAATGAAGCTCCACTGTCCAAGTACCACACACATCCCACCATGGATGAAACCATGCATGTGATAAGCACGAAATCCAGCTCAAACTGTGAGGTCAGTGCCTCACCATAATATCCCTTTGAGGAACCCTTGTTGGATTCCTTCTGTGGACAGTTTGTAGAATAATGGCCCACTTCATGACAATGAAAGAATCGCACTTTCGATTTGTCAATCTTCTTCCCACCATGGGAAGACCTGGATTTGGGATGGGACGCCATCCCTTTCCCTTTCCTTGCCTTACTAGCTAAGGCTAGTTTTTCCTCATCATCTTGCTTCGATGAGGATACATCTCTGGTGCTTCTTCTTATTTCCTCTTGCATCAAATCTGACCAAAGTCGTTCCCAATCTAGCAGTTTTTCTCTTCCATTAACCGAGCCTTGGTAGCTATGCCATCTCTTAGGAAGACCAAGGAGTGCAAGACTCGCCATGTCATCATCAACGGTCGCGATCCCTACACTTCCAAGCTCATCCCTGCAGGTGGTGAGATTGTTTAGATATTCGCCCTTTTCACACTTGATCTTATGAATCTTGTCTTTCAGTGCCAGCTTCCTATGATCGCTATTGTTCTGATATAAATCTTCAATGTTTTCCACATCGAAAACGGTGTCTCCTTCCCATGGAGGCTTGAGACAATATGGTCTTGAACTCCCTCCAAGAGGATTCTCCTTGCTCTAGCCACACATTTCTTCCATTCCGCCAGTTGAGTAACATTAGTCGGGTTGGGGACTTCTTGATCAATGAATTCCTTTAGACCGTTATCCTATAATACTGCCTACATGTGATCCTTCCAGGCTATATAATTCGAGCTGCCATCAAAGGCATACTCAAGTCTTAAACCATTGAACGCCATAGGTGAAATTGGGATCTGATAAGAACTCGATTTCTATATTCATGAACCACAAAATTCAAACTCCTCCTTCTTGTATACTGTTCTTCTCCTTGATCACCTTTGCTTTGATACCATGTAGAAATTCCCATTGTAGATCAACAGATTATGCAATATACTAAAACACAATACAAGATCCACTTCTACAACACTTTGCGGAAGCTTAATCGAATTAAGCAAGATCAAGAAAACACATATAATTGAGAATGAGAAATAAATCACACATAACACAAAAGATATAACTCGGGGAAAACCTCAGCCTAAAACCCCAACTCTGTATTATCATACAAGTGGAAATCTTGTTCAAGTTACAAAAAGAATCAGCTCTCAAGCTATCCTGCTCTCTCTACAATCAAACAATACAACTCACAGATTGAATAGACACTGTATATGTCCTCCTCAAGCCCTCCAAGCCTCCTATTTCCTTGCGCAGTTTTTCTTGGGGTCCAGTGAAGCCACATGTGTGAATTGGCCTCATCACACTCACTAAACCTAAAGAAGTAATTGCGCAATCCTCAAGGAAAGAATTCCTTCTGCATGCAAGGAATATTCACAATGGAATATTCTAGCAACTGATAGTACATTGCCCCTCCATCTGATCTCAATTGGGTCTCTGTTTGAACTGACATGCATGAGTTATTTATGAGAGAATACTCAGTTATCTGAAGTGTAATAGTTACATGCATGCAAGCATTAACTAACTGAACTTACATTAATTCAACAAACTGTTTGAATTAATCTAACTGGACTTGACTCAATTAACTAAGTCAACTACTTACAACTCATCCTTATCTCTTTAACCGAGGGATAAATTCTTCAACTAATGGAGAAATTTTTGCATGTCCCCACATAGACTTCATGTTTTATTTTCCTTAACTAATTAACTCAAGATGAATTAATTAATTAATTTACAAATAGCTGCTAGGATCAAATTCGAATTTTACTTCACTATTTTAGTTTAGGGACTGACTAAAATAGGAAGGTATCCCGAAATTTTATTTATAGAATTCTATTTTTAGCACTTCCATTTTTCCATCCATTATTGCTAAGATCAACACTGGCTGAACTGCTATTTATAGTAGTTCTACTTTTAGCAATTCTATTTTTAGCATTTCTTGTTGCTATTTTCAACATTAAGAACATTGGTCAAGTTGCAAGTTTGAAGAATGAGCTAAGGTCTACGAAGATGACTAAAGAAGATACTGTAGAAACCTTCTTTGTGAAGATAGCTAGAATAAGGGATGATCTCTTAGTCATTGATGAGATTGTTTCAGACAAAGAACTTGTGATCATTCCTCTATTAGGATTTCCACCCTCTTGGGTTGCCTTTGTTGCAGTCTCAATAGTTGGAAGGTAGCTCCCACCTTTGAATAATTATGGACCACCTGTAGTCAAGAAGAATTAAGGATCTCAATGGTTGCCAATCCTGAAGGAGTATCAAATGCTTATGTTTCTCATCGTAAAGGAAATAGATTGAAGGGACCGAGGGACAAATTTGACATGTCAAAGATATAGTACTATCAATGTCATAAGAAAGGTCACTTCAAAAGTGGTTGTCCTGAGAATCCAAAGAATAAAAAGAGAGGAAAGGATGGAGCCAAACTTGCTATAGAAGGAGACTCAAAGAAAGTCAAACACGAAGAACCCGACATTTGGGACTTACACTATCAAGTCCTTTGCTTGTAGTTTTATATATCTTATTTTATATGTTTTAGAATTTATAGGTTTTTAACATAATTTGGAAAAGAAATTCTTTGTATTGTTTTTATAAGTTTGTAGGTATCCCTCAAGCTTTGGAGGGACTCCCCAACAACTCCCAAATATAATTATCTCATGTCCTTTTAGTTTTGGGTTCATGTGCTCATTTAGTTTTGATTTTATTAAATACTAATCACCTTTCTCCCTTTATTGTCTTGAATAGGAAAAACATATGCAAGAAAGAGGATCTCTCAAGACAACACTAGTCAAGAAACAAAGGAAACACATTTGCAAGAAATATGATCTCTCAAGACAAGGTTAGTCAAGAAACAAAGGTATGCTTTAAATATAGTGATTGAAAGGATTATTTATTTGATGATCTATTACTAACCTTATTGTGACTAGCTGTATTGAATCTTAGTTATTCTTGTTTGAGTGATTCATCTCTTGATAAATATACCTACCCCACTCTTAACAGATTTTGTAGAACCCTAGACAGGTTCTCGAAAACCATAACCAAAGGGTATGTTATTGTGAATTTTTGAAATCCTGGGCTGATTAGGGATATTGTGAAAAACTACTTGAAGTTTTTTATTGATGATGTCATGTTTATGATTTTGGTATGATCGGGAAAACCTAACTCGTTAGGGTGGAATGATAAGGTCTAAAATCCTAAATCTTTGAAGTTTTGGTTATGTTGGGTTTTCTATGTTTCTACATTGGAACCCTAGCTCATTAGGGTTTGGTGTAATGTGTGAGCAAGACCCTTATATTGTATTATAAATGACTTCCTTGGTATGGGTGTGTTTGTTTGATCAAACCCTAGTGTAATCAAGATGTTTGTGTGTGTAACTCTTATTGATATTTGTGAAGTTGGGTTTGACTAACACATGATATGAAATGTATTTAAATGATGAAATCTAGGCATATATAAATATATGTCATTTTGGTTGAAACCCTAGTTTAGTCTAGGTCATACGTATTAATGTTGTTGGACATATGATATTCTTATGAATTCCTAGATACATGTGTTGACCTAGTTATTGACGATCATAAGGATTTAATGGAAGTCCTTGTCTGAGATTCTAGGATGATGATATTGGGAAGCCTGAGGTTTTATAGCTAAACCCTAGTGAAGTTAAAATGTTTGGTATGTGTGATATAAAAATCTGAAATCTATTTAAATGATTGTTGGAAAATGAAAAGCTAGGGTTTTTAAGTTAAATCCTAGTAATGACATTGTCTAATGTGTGTTATATAACAATATGAAATGTATGTATTTAATGATTGTTGAGATTATGAAAATAGAATTCTAGGGTTTTTGAATTGAAACTTAGTCAAAGTAAAATCTCTGAAATATGATGATTTGAAATCTAGGTAAGATCATTAAAATTGTGAAAATGGAATTCTATAGTTTTGGAGTTAAACCTTAGGTGAAGTAGAAATATCTAATATATGATGAGTATATGATAATTTGAGATTTGTGAAAGATTGTTTAAATTTGAATTTTTGGTTGAGATTGATGATTGATCAGAAATATAGGGTTTGCAACTAACCCTAGTGGTAGCTAGTCATGTTAGTGACTAATTGATGGTTGATTGAAAATCTAAGGGTTGGAACTAACCCTAGTGGAAGCTGGTCAGGTTAATGACTAAGTTGTGATTGACTTTGATTGATTCTTTTGTATGAAATCTAGGATTTGTATGAATCCCTAGTGAGAAGTCTAACATATGTATTTTGAAAGGTTGTTAGATGCTTTGTAGATCTATATTTGTGTGAATTGTTTCTAGGGTTTGCTATATGTTGAAGGAAGGTATGTCATACCTTTGGAAGAAACATTGAAACCCTAGATGGAATGAGAAGTGTTATGAAGTAGTCTAGGGTGTGTGACAAAAGTCCCTAGAAAGATGTTGAAGAGTATATGTCTCTTGTTTGTAATTGAGTTTGGGTATATTGTATGTATAATGATGAAATGCTTATGTGATACTGATATGGATAACATCATGTTTCTATAGTTTTGGTTGTACTTTCTATAAGTTTTGCATGTACACAATCTTCAACTTGGTGAAGATACTCATTGATTTGATAAGAATGATGGGGATTATGATAACTCTGATATAGTCGGAAGCCATGAAAGATTCTCCGATGACAAAAAGAAGAAGTTGTTATCCTGAAGAAAGTGTGAATAGAATAGAACTTCCTAAGATTAAGAGGGAGTCTGGATAGTGAGATGCTTTCCAGTTGAGAGGGAGGGCATAGCTTCATGTTAAATGAAGAACAAATTTTGGAGGATATATTGTTGCATGGGAAGTAGGAAGGAAAACATATGATTGAGGAATATTCTAGCAAAGACTCGATTGATAGTCCTACTATGGAAAGTTGAGAAGTAACATCAAAGTTTTTTGGAAAACCCCGAAGGTTTTTATTTGATTATGTACATACGAAATCATATTATTGATTAGGGTTGTGTTTGTACAGATGAATCTCTCAAAGCATGCTGGTTAACAATTAATTTGATTGGGAGAGATTGGTCATTCTTGATCTGTTTGATCAAGGGGTGTTGAGGCTTTGTGAGTGAATCATTTCCTGGTAAGACATCTAGCTGACACTTTGTGTTGATGTCTGAGTCCCAAAGTTGTAAAGATGGTGTTGGTTATTGAGCTTTGTTTCGATAAACACCTGGAGTTTTGGGTTGACAGTTAGAAAGTAAGCCTGAAGGTACTTAAAGGGGATGAAATCTTGAGTCCACCTTAGTCCCACCTAGATAGATTTCCTTGGTCAGGAATCTAGTCCACAAAATTGCAGTGCCTAAACTATTGAGTGACTATTTGGATAGATTTACCTAGTCAGGAATCTAGTCCATGGCATTGCGGTTTGTTGAAAAGTTTGCAACAAGAAATGTAAAAATAGAAATTGCTAAAAATAGAAATTTGGACAGTGTGGAATTTTGGCCACCTTGGGTGAGAGGTGAAACTGCTAAAAATAGAATCTTCTAAAAATAGCATTTCTGGGTTCCTTCCTATTTATAGTAGTCCCTGGTCTATCTATAGGAAGTAAATTCGAATTTGGTCTTACCAGCAGTTTGGAATATTAATTAATTAATTCTCCATGAGTTAATTAGTTAAGGAAAGAAGACTTGAAGCCTTTGTGAGAACATGCAATTATTTCTCCACTGGTTGGGGAATGTGTCCTTGATTTGCTCCACTGATTGAGGAATTAAGGATGAGTTCTATATTGAGAGGATCAGTTGACTTAGTTTAACTTAGTAATGTTCAGTTAGATTAATTTAAAAAGTTTTTAAATTAATGAGATACAGTTTATTGATGCTTGCATGCATGTGACAACTATTACTTTCAGATAATTGTGTATTCACTCATGGATAATTGATGCTTGTTAGTTCTATCAAGAGACCCAGTTGAGATCAGATGTGGGACAGTGTACTATCAGACGCTAGGATATTTCTAATAATTATTCCTTGCATGGGGAAGGAAGCTTCTTCCTTCTATGACTGCGTAGTTGGACCTGAGGTGACAGCAGGTATGATCAGGCCAATTTACATGTGTTTTGTAATTGGACCCCAATCAAAATTGCACAAGGAAATAGGAGCTTGGACTTGAGGTGCAACCTTTATATACAGGGCTAGGTAGTCCATGAGCTTTATCATCAAAGTACAGAGAGAGCAGGATAGCTTTTGAGCTGATTCTTTTTGTATGTTGTTGAGGATTTCCACTTGATTGATAATACAGAGATGGGGTTTTAGGCTGGTGCTTTTCCTGGATAAATTATTCTGTGTTATGTGTGATTGATTCCTTCTTATCAATTATATGTGTTCATGCTTGATGTTGCTCATGTTCAATTAAGCTTCTGCTAAGTTTATGGTAGATGTAGATCTAGTATTATGCTTTAGTACATTGCATATATCAGTTGGATCTGCAAGTGAAATTTCTACATGATATCAGTGAGCTAGCTGATTTGTAGAGAAAATTCTACATGGTATTAGAGCACAGGTGATCAAGGAAGAATAGTATACAAGAAGGAATTCGAAGTTTATTATTCGAGATATAGATCTCAAGTTCTTATCACATCTATTTCATCGATGGCATTCTATGGTTTGAGGCTTGAGTATGCCCTTGATGGCAACTCAAACTATATAGCTTGGAAGGATCGCATGGAGGCAGTATTGGAAGATAATGGCCTTAAGGACTTCATTGATCAAGAAGTCCCTAAGCCTACTGATGCTACTCAACTGGCGGAATGGAAGAAGTGTGTGGCTAGAGCTAGGAGAATTCTCTTGGAGGGAGTGCGAGATCACATTGTCTCGAGCCTCCATGGGAAGGAGACTCCGTTTGTAATGTGGAAAACATTGAAATATTTATATCAGAATAGCAGTGATCAAATGAAGCTGGCACTGAAGGACAAACTTCAAAAGATCAAGTGTGAAAAGGATGAAACGATCTCTATGTATCTGACCAAGCTCATCACATGCAGTGATGAGCTTGCAAGTGTATGGGCCATGACAGCTGATGATGATATGGTGAGTCTAGCACTCCTTGGCCTTCCTAAGAGCTGGCATAGCTACGAAGACTTGGTTAATGGAAGGGAGAAACTGCCAGATTGAGAAAGACTATGGTCGGATTTGATGAAGGAGGAAATCAGACGGAGCACCAGAGACGGTTCTTCATCCATGGAGGATGAGGAGAACGGTGCCTTAATGAGTAAGGCAAAGAAGGGGAAGGAGAAGGTTTCTCTTTCTAAATCTAGTTCTTCCAATGGTGGGAAGAAGGTTGAAAAATCGAAAGTGTGATGTTTTCGTTGTCATGGGGTGGGCCATTATGTTGCAAATTATCCACAGAGGAAATCAAAGAAGGGATCCGGGGAAGGATCTGAAGGTGAGGCACTTGCTTCATAGTTCGAGTTGGATTTCACACTCTTCGCATGCATGGTTTCATCCACGGTGGGAAGTGGTTGGTTTCTTGATAGTGGAGCTTCTTTCCACATGACCGGCGATAAGAGTTTGTTCAGTACTTTGGAGGAGAAAGATCTCCAGATACTCATAGCGATGGGTAATGATGAAAAGTATAATGTCTCAGGTGTAGGCACAGTTATTTTTTAGAGGGAGCATGGAGGTTGCCTTACCTTGACCGATGTCAAGTATGTACCAGGACTGAAGAGAAACTTGGTGTTGATCGTGATGCTGGAAGACAAAGGCTATGATGTAGTCTTTAGTAAGGGAAAGGTTTTCCTTAGACACATCATCACTAGACAAGTGAAGCAGATTGGTTCTCGGGTCAAGAACGTGTATGCTCTTGAGGTTCAAGATGCATGCAAAGCCTTGAGCAGTAAGGCAACTGATGGAGACTTGGTGGTTGAGAGGGAGGGTATGTTACCTCTCAACATGCAATGCCAGAAGAAGTCTCACACGATTGTGGAGGAGCCATGATTGGTGCAGTAGCTTCAGGAGGTTGTGGAGCAACCATAATAGGGGAAGCTCAAAGGAGATTGAGTAGAGACATCTACTCATGCAGAGACCTCTAGTAGGGGGAAACTTCGAGCCAGGTGGGCAGAGGGATCACATGCAGCCATACCTCCAGGTAGGAGGTGGGGCGATATAGAGTGATCGTCCCAAGGAGGAGGGGCAAGATCCTTGAGGTACCCAACCTCTTAGATGAGACCTTGCTATGGGAGCCCTGATGAGGAGTAGTAGGAACTGACTGATTGGGTAGAAACAGATGCGGATGGAGTGGCAGAGAGAGCTACAGTGCAGGGAATCCCAAGACAGTGCAAAGCATACAAGCTGCAACAATGTAAGAGGCACAAGTGTGTTGCACTGTGCAGGGTAGCACAGAGAAGGGTGCAACGGTGCGAGATGCATGGAGATGTTGTTGTAGCACAGAGGTCAGAGAGGGAGCACTTGTTAACAGCAGGTAGAGCTTCAGCATCAAAGTATGTTTCTAGCCCAACAGAGTGGTCAGTTGGGAGTTTTTTTGTTCTGAGTGTTGCTGGAGCAACTGCACTTGGTAGATGTGTTGCATGTAGAACATTCCAGAGTTACAGGATCAGGTTCGAGAGGAATCCTTTCTTGTTGAGAGGGAGTGTTGAAAAGTGTGCAACAAGAAATGTAAAAATAGAAATTGCTAAAAATAGAAGTTTGGCTAGGGTGGAATTTTGGCCACCTTGGGTGAGAGGTGAAACTGCGAAAATTAGCATCTTCTAAAAATAGCATTTCTGGGTTCCTTCCTATTTATAGTAGTTCCTAGTCTATCTATAGGAAGTAAATTCGAATTTGGTCTTACCAGCAGTTTGGAATATTAATTAATTAATTCTCCATGACTTAATTAGTTAAGGAAAAGCAAACTTGAAGTCTTTGTGAGAACATGCAATTATTTCTCCACTGGTTGGGGAATGTGTCCTTGATTTGCTCCACTGATTGAGGAATTAAGGATGAGTTCTATATTGAGAGGATCAGTTGACTTAGTTTAACTTAGTCAAGTTCAGTTAGATTAATTTAACAAGTTGTTAAATTAATGAGATACAGTTTGTTGATGCTTGCATGCATGTGACAACTGTTATTTTCAGATAACTGTGTATTCACTCATGGATAATTGATGCATGTTAGTTCTGTCAGAGACCCAGTTGAGATTAGATGTGGGACAGTGTACTATCAGATGCTAGGATATTTCTAGTAAGTATTCCTTGCATGGGGAAGGAAGCTTCTTCCTTCTATGACTGCGTAGTTGGACCTGAGGTGATAGCAGGTATGATCAGGCCAATTTACATGTGTTTTGTAATTGGACCCCAATCAAAATTGTGCAAGGAAATAGGAGCTTGGACCTAAGGTGCAGCCTTTATATACAGGGCTAGGTAATCCATGAGCTTTATCATCAGAGTACAGAGAGAGCAGGATAGCTTTTGAGCTTATTCTTTTTATATGTTGTTAAGGATTTCCACTTGATTGATAATACAGAGATGGGGTTTTAGGGTGGTGCTTTTCCCGAATAAATTCTTCTGTGTTATGTGTGATTGATTCCTTCTTATCAGTTATATGTGTTCATGCTTAATGTTGCTCATGTTCAATTAAGATTCCGCTAAGTTTATGGTGGATGTAGATCTAGTATTATGCTTTAGTACATTGCATATATCAGTTGGATCTGCAGGTGAAATTTCTACATGATATCAGTGAGCTAGTTGATTTGTAGAGAAAATTATACACGGTGCCTAAAGTTAATCATGGTTCATATAGTTTGAGATCTTCCATTATATTTCTACATTATTAATACCTCCCTAGTTAAGATGGAGTGTTGGAAAATGTAACTATGTTCGGTCTTAAATAGTGTACTTGAGTCAACATGCAATGTACTTGTCAAAAGAATAAAGAAAAGAATTTTTATTATTATCATTGTAACTTATTAAAGCGAGGGTTTCATGCTTAGGTCAACTTGTTTTAGGTCAAAGTCCTAATTAAGGACTTCTAGGATTTTTCTGAGTCTATAGAGTTATTGTACATTTAAAGAGACCCTTCTTGGGATTTTTAATCATGTAAAAAGGTCAAGTATTTATTCAAATACAAATTATGGAACCTCCACACCATGTCATCCTAAGACAAGATATAGTCAGCCTAAGGACCTTATTCGACCCCAAATGAAGCCTATAAAAGGAATCTCATCAAATTAATTTGGAGCATCATTCTCACACAAAGTTTGAATTCTCTTGTAGCTGGGAAGAGGTGTGAAAATATCTTGTTGCTTGGCAGAAGTGCGAAGTTCTCTTGTAGTTGGGAAAAGGTGTGAAGTCTGTTGTTGGTAAACCGAAGTGAATGCAACTTTGGGGAAGTCTAAGGAGACAAGGAAAATTAAAATTTTGGTGTCTCTCTCTCTTTGTTTTGTGTCCTAGATTGGGAGATCGAATTCTTCCAAGTTTCACTATTGCCGGAAGCTTCCAGTTGCCGTTAGTTTCTATCTAGTCGAAGATGCTAGAAAGAGGTCGAAATTCTAGGAGGTTGACTTGGTGTGGAGGGAAGGTTTGGTCTTGGTCTAGGGTGAAGAGTCTCAAATAATACTATTGAAAAGAAGAATTATCATGATTAGCTTTTCCCCTCGAGGGGGCTTTGCCCTGTCATGTGCCTACAAATGGTGTCTATTGTTTTATGTGCTACTACTTTTGGTAATTGCTTGATGAACTAAAGAAAGAAGATATAAAGAATCATAATAATAAGAAACATCACAAGTAATTATCAAGGAAAAGAAAATCTTTACTGCCTTTCTGATTTTCTAACACAAATTGGATTCTAACTATCATTTACTACTAATCTAAGTGAAGAAGTTTCATCCTATAAAAAGAAAATATGACTCCTAGCCTAAAATATAAGCTACACCTTATACAAGCCCTAATTTATGTTTTGATGGCTTTCCAAACAATGTGTGACAACATAAAACATAAACAATAACAATGAAGCCTATTTGGAAAATATGTTTTTATTAT
Source organism: Pinus tabuliformis (assembly GCA_031772625.1). Taxonomy (NCBI): domain Eukaryota; kingdom Viridiplantae; phylum Streptophyta; class Pinopsida; order Pinales; family Pinaceae; genus Pinus; species Pinus tabuliformis. Next base: position 1,173,200,881 of record CM062818.1, on the reverse strand, counting down.
AAAATAAATAGAAGTAGATACACCTATGGAGTAGAATATATTGACTTGGGTTGTTATGTTCTCCTTCGTGGGAGGCTCTTATTTTCGTTGGTTGTATGTTGTTGCGGCTTTCCTTTCTCCTAACATGCAAGTGGGAAGAAAATGGAGATGAACTCAGATGGAGATTTCAAATGGCTTAAGATCATAAGTTCCATGATAAAAAATGGCCATAGTTCAATGGTGGAGAAAAACCTCTCTATATATAATAAAATTAGGGTATCTTTAAGGATTCAAATACTATGCCTATGTATATTATTATAGGCGATTAATTTGGTTTGAAAATTCATACATATAGAATGTAGGCAAATATTTAATAAAAAACCTGTAATTTACTATTAAAATTGGTATTTTTCTGGCAAATATCATCCATTTAATCATATATATGTAAACAATAGGCAAATTTTTAACCAAATGGGCAAATGTTTTTTTTTTTAATGTCCAAAAAAAATCAATTAGCGAAATTTCATCCCTAAACTTTGGAATAAATTGTTATATCAGTCTTTGTATGGTCAAATAATAAAATATTTGGTAACCCAAATCAAGAGCTAATCATGTGTATTTATATTTTTGGGAGAGGAAAAGATTAAATAAATGCTCAATAATCTTCATTTAGTTAACTAACTCAAAAAATAATGAGTAATTGAGTTAGTTAAGAAAATTGGGTGGAACAATTAATAAATAAAAATATGTTTGTTAATTATTTCTAGGTGATATGGTCAAATGATATTTTCCCCCAAGGAAAAATCGTAATTTCATCAAAAAAAAATTACATGTTGCAGATGCACTTGGTGCATTCATAAAAATCCCTAATGGATCCCAACATAAACAATCAAATACAATTATTTATTGTAATAGTATTCTATTTTCCCTTTCTTCCCCTTCTTCTTTTTTACATCCTTCCATACCCCTATGGCAGGTTGGATGATGTCTAAATCCAAATTCCTCGAAATAGAGGCGATCTCCTTTTTTGATTTAGAGCTCTCAGATACATGAGTTATTTTAGTTCCCAGAATCCTTTCATTCTTTCTTTCTATTGTTTTGAGTACTAGAGGAGTTGGCATGACTACCATTTTTGTGTTATGGTTGAGTTCTGTTGACTCTGAATGGTGATATGTTAGAGTTGTCATTAAGGGAATTTTTAGGTCTAAAATGGGCCTCCTAAGGAAATTATAAAATAATAGTGGAAATAATAAAATAATATTAGATTACATCATCAAATTTTAGAGGGAAAAAAGAAAAAAACTATTTTTTCAACTTGTATTTTCAACTTATCTCCCTATGGATTTACTCAAATTTGAAGCGGGAAAACTCGTTGGATGCAGAATTTGATTCCTCATCCAAATATTACCCATGTTTCATACTTTCGATGGACCCTACTACACGAAAAATGAGAAATACATGAAAACACATGATTGCAACCATATTTTTCATGTATTTCTCATTTTTCGTGTAGCAGGGTCCATCGAAAGTATGCAACATGTGTACTCCTTGGATGGGGAATTAAATTTTGTATCCAACGACTACTCTCACTCAAAATTTGAGTAAAACCTTAGGGAGATAAGTTGAAAAAGTAGTTTTGTTATTTTATTATTTTTTAATCTTTTTACTTTTTTACCCCAAAAATGGTGAATCATCCCCCATGGCTGACATCATCATCTTTAATCCTATTTGTTCTTATAAAGTTTATTTTGGTTGTACATTTTTCTTAGGAGGCCCATTTTAGACCTCAAAATTTCTCTAATGTGTTTTGTTACTTTCCTCTTCTTCTGTAGTTTGGGGATTCTTTTCATTCACCACTTTCTTAGGGGGCTCATAAATTTGTCAATGCTTTGATTTGGATTGTTGTCTCATCTTCTTATACAATCAAATGAGTTAGAAATAATGATTCAATAATATTTCCTAAGAGAAAAATGAAATTATTAAGGAATAACAAATAAATGATTTATTTAATTATTCCTATGGAAATGGAAAAAATAGGTGAAAATCATTTTAATTATTTTCACATAAACATGAGAATAACATGAAATTAAATGAATTTTTGTGTTATTTCCATGTGGCTAAAATATATGAGAATAATAGGAAATTAAATAAATTTATGGGTTATTTTCATGTGTAAATTAATTAAATGGAAATAATTTAGGAAAAGTGGTTCACTAAATTATTTCCTAGGGTGAAAGTGGGTTTTAATGTGTGAAATAGATACTACATGGTGTATTTTGATCAACATAATGTAAATAGGCTAGGTGATCATTTTTTAGGTGATAACATTCTTATTTATCAAACTCTTGTTTTCTTTTTATGTTTTTTTTTTGCATTGTATTGTTAATATTTTATGTTATGTTTCATTACTTTGCTTTTTATTTTGTTTTCATGTGTATTAATCAAATTCTGCTTACTCTATGTAGGAAACAACTTTTATAGAATGGGTTTTAGAATACCTTTACTCCAAAAAGCCAATAGCAATGTTCCAAAAGTGAATTGAATCTTCAACAATCTTGTGTAGCCCCCACCTTCCTTTTAACTAGTGATTTTATTATATTTAAAAATCCTACTACTATCCAATGTGTAACTTGAATTTTCCCATTTATTTTCTACAGATTTTGAAGAAAATTAATTCTATCCCTTGGAATGTTTGGTCCATAAATATTAGTGATATACCCGCATGTTATTGATCCTAAATTCTACTCTTTTTTTCAAATTTCTTTGAGTGGACATGAATTTTGATAGAGTTATTTCCTCAAGATTCCATAATATAGCTAGACTTCCATAGGCCACACATGCATCTACTTCAATAACTTAATTATTATTCTAGACTACACCTACTATGTTGTCAATCCTTATGCCTCAACCCCTTGTTTTCCAAATCATTACTATTATTGGTCCTTCTTGTAAATTTTTAGTTTTAAGAAGTTTGTGCATGGATTTCCATTTAGACCTCTCATATTCCATTAAAGAACTTTCATCGATAACATTGAGGGGTTCATTGAAAAGATTCCTTCACCAGACTTCACCCTTCTAGAGTTGACCAAAAACTCTCCCATTTCCTAAACCAATTGCTTATTACTCTCTTTTCCTCTTCTCTTTTCTACTTCTCTTTTCATCCTTTATGAATTTTATAGTTTCCGTGTTATTGTGACTTTTGAATTCTAATGAAGAAGAAGGTGGATTCATCTTACCTTTGTGGTTTTGATGTATATTTTGCTAAGACTTTGTGGAGGCATTTTAAATTAGTTCCTCATCCTTTTTTGGGATTGATGGTGGTCATTGTTTCTCTAGGATGTTGTTATCGCTTAGAGATTTAGATTCTTGAGGTCCAATTCCTCAACCTCCTCTATGTTAGTGGGTTCCTCCTATTCTTGGGCTATGTCCACATCCTCTCAATGTTGGTCTTCATTTTGATTATGCAACTTCCTTCAACTAGATCCTCCTTTTTCCTGTTTGGTTCCTTTGTTGGGTTCCTTTTCTCTTCATCATTTTCCTTTTCATTGTTTCTAGAATAGTTTTTAGGTTCAATAGGGTTGAGTATATATATATATATATATATATATATATATATATATATATAGTGTTTTCCCCTGATATGACACCATTTATTTTTATATTCAATATTATTTTATTGGTAACCTTTTCAAACCCATCTTGATCTTTCTTTGTTTGAGGCTTCAACTAATTTTGAATTCGGTAGAGTGGAAAGTCTCTAAATGTATACCAATGCTCGCAAAATTTTAATCATCTAAAAGGAATATGTTCATAATCTATGGGTTGATGTCACATATTGTCTTTATGACTTAAGCATATGTTTCTAGGAAGTGGTTGTGACACATTCATGTACATGAAAATATATGCATACGACATATGCCTCCCTTGTTTCATGGCTTCTGAGCACATGCCAAATGTTCCAAGAGCATTTTTAATACCTTCAAGTATTTCTTGGTCCAAATATTCTTTGGAAAAATGAAACAATTGAATCCATATCAGTGCTACAATGAAATCCTCTTTATCAGGGATGAACCATTTTGTCCAAATCTCGTATATGGTTTGGTTGAATGAAAATTTGTGAAGCATCTTGAAAGACTTTAATTTTGTCTTCCAGAGTATTGAAAATTGTTGTGAAAAATATTTTGGATGCAAGCTTGAGATCTACATCTCCTTTAGGCTACCAGTTCATTCAAATCCACCACATTAGAACTCTCTCTATTGGTTAAATCCCTATAAATTTTCGTATTAGGGCACGGTCTTGCATATATTGGATCTTTTTTACTGTTCTCATGGATGTTATCTCATATTTGGGTGTTTTTTCTGCTTAGGGGATAAATGTTCCTGATTTCTTTTGAAACCCTTTATCTTATTCGATTATTGATTGATTTGATGACCCATTAGAGGAACCCATACTTCCATCTTATTTTAGGATTTGTTCCTTCTCTGGTTCTTTACTTGCACTAATATATTGGGTTTATCATTATTGTGGCTTGGGTAGCCTCTAGCCACTGCAATTTTGTAGGAGGCCACTCCCCCTCCTCCAGGGGAGCATGGTGTATCATGGGAGCATATTGAACTATAAATTGAAACCCTCACACCTTTCTTAAAACCCTAGTTCCACTCCTATCAGTTTGGAAGTAACACAATGTGCTTTTCTCATAAATTATAAATTCACTATGATCTCTGTATACTAAGAGTGTAAAATAGTTGAATATATAGTATTTACAATAACTTAACACTAATAAGAGTAGGGTGATTATGAGTAAATTTTATAGAGTGATGATTGAAACATATGTAGATGTTATTAAGAATGTTTGTAAGGTATAAAAGAGTGAAGATATTTGAGAAATATGGGTAATGATCCATAATATCAAAGAGAACAATGACTACATGCAACAAAAACTAGATGTGTGGATAACCACCATGAAGGTCCACAAAACGTTTGGTGGATGTTATTAAAGATGATGTTATTGGGAGGGCCATTAGGATGATTTACGAAGTCTTTGAAATGGATAATGCTAGCACATTAATGATAGACTGGATTTTCTCGGTCACTAAAGTTTACATTAGTGTCAACTTACATTATAGAAGAGAAAGTACATCAGTTGTTATCAGTAAGTACTAAAAAAAATTATGATTTTTCCATACACATTTGTTGTAATCATATTTCATTTTGGAGCTAGAGCTATCAATCTAGTGGTATGGGAATGAGGGCTTACTCAAACCTTTTCATTATTCCTTTATGTGGAGACAAGAGAATTCAATGTAATATTGAAATATTACTAGAAAAAAATGTCCGTGAATGTTATATATGTTTATATGTTTATTTACTTCATTTATGTTTATGCAAATCAATAACATTTTGTTATGTTCATACTCATAAACAAAATCCTTTTCACATTGGATATTTTTTTTCCAAGATGTTGCAGGTACTAGGTTGATGTGATAGATACATCCTCCCTTAATCTAATATTCAATCATTAGTGGTTAGTTATGTGGTGTAGTTGCACATTTTAGGTGTTTGGGTAGGTACATAGATTAGGTGTGTGAGTTATGTATGTGAATTAAGCATGGGTTAGTTTTGTGGTTTAGCTATGCAAGTTCGATGCATCGGTTTGGCATGGGAGTTGGGTGCTTGGACTATGTATGTGAGTTAGGTGCTTATGCTAGATGCATGTTATTTGCCAACATGGTTTAGATAAATGGATTATATGCTTTGGTTAGGTGTGTGGGTTATTTATATGGTTAGTTGCATGAGTTAAATGCATAAGTTAGTTATGTAGGTTAGGTTTCACAACTAACTACATGGTATCTGTGTGTTAACATTATTAATACCCCTTAAAAACCTGTGTCTGTGTGTTAGCATCATTATTATTATTACTCTTCTTATAAATTATGTTTTCATGTTAACATTAGTATGGTTGTGTGTTATAAATGATCCCATATATGTACCAATGGTGGCATGTATGTGTATATGTATGTGTATGTGTGTGTGTATATATATAGATATATAGATATCCACAACAATAGCTTTTCCATTTCAATAGTTTACTTTGGGCAGAGTTTTTTTTGTGTTATAGATTATGTATATGGATTAAATGAATGAATTACATGCATGTGTTATAGTTGTTTGTTAATTATGTGGATTAGATTATTTATAATCATGGATTATGTGTGTCCATAGCGAGACGCATGACCTGCATCTGTAAGCATATTATTTAATAAATAATTATTCTCATTTAATGAATATTTATTTTTGTTCATTATGAGTAGAATGATCATGTGTCTTAGGAGCATTATAGTTGTGTGTATTATAAATTATCCCCCACACACCAATGGTGGGATATATATATATATATATATATATATATATATATATATATATATATATATATATATATATATATATATATATAGCATCACCCACATTAATAGCTTTTCCACTTCAATAGTTTTTTTTTTTTGTTAGTGTTATAGATTAGGTGCATGGATTAAGTGGATGGTTATATGTGTTGGTATGTCCATGGGTTAAGTGTACGGATTGCATGTGTAAGCATAAAATTTAATACACAATGATTGTCATTTAATGAATATTTTTTTTTGTTCATTGAAATATAATGATAGTGTGTCTCAAAAATAAATTATATAGGTTGTCATTACACATTGTCTTTTAAATTATTTAATTTCAAACAATTCTCAATATTGACTTCATTTTTATTTCATTTTATGATCATGTGAGAAATTAAAAGGTCAAATGTTGCTATTTAATGTTGTTTTTATATTGGTTTTTAAGTTTGCTTGACACAATTTGAATCAATGTGCCTCGAGAAATTAAAAGTAATAATAATAAATAATTTGAGTTAATGTGCCACTTTTTCTGGAGGGTTGAAATATGGCATGCAAGTTTAAATGTGGAGGATAATGAGTAAGTTCCCTATGTGCACAATGGTTGATGTGGAACCTTGTCTAAATGTTGATCAACAAATTATTGTTGGCATATCTCATGGAGGGCATGCTTGCATCTATTATGGTTTATAAAGATTGCAGGGAAACTTAGCTTTGGTGTAGTATTCATCAAAAAACTGTCATGCATGGAAGTGTCATTTTTTACAACTTTCACGTTTCCCAAGGTAGTACATGGCTTCCAATGCTAAGTGGTTCAGGTAATCAAAAATTCAACTTGGTCTTAGAATGCTTATTTTGATGATAGGATTCCATGCTGCATTGAATAATTCTAATCAGAGGTGGAACTGACTCATGACAACTTAGTCAAACTTGGTCAATAGGTGAAACAAGTTTCTAGGTGGTAGAACAGGGGAATATTTTCATAGAATTTGACATGTAATATGTCAAAATTGGTCTTAGGAATGAGAAGAACAAACCCATGTCCCAGTTTATCCAAATTCCCAATGACATTAAAGTCCCAATACAAGGAATGCTGACATATCTAATAATAACGATGTCACAATGCAAGACATAATTTGGTCGGATGAAGAAAGACCCAGATGAAATCAGGTTGAGTTACATCGAACCCACATTGTAGAATTAGAAAATTTATTGAGGCATTAGAGAACTAGAAAAAGGCGGTCAAGTTTGAGTTAGTAAAAGAAAGAATCAATTGAAACTAGCCATTTGACAAGTCAACTAGCCATTAAAGGGTTTGGCTAGTCATTGGAGACTTCATGGACCAAGAATTTGGATAATGGACCAATCAAGTAGTCATTAGAAACAAATTATTCGTCCAAATGACTAAATTGAATTTCCTCCAAGGAAAATAAGTAGAACATTGAACTACTATTATGTATTATTTTTCTTCTTTGACCAAATTGGGCCATCAACAAAGGGATTCATGGGCCAAATTGGGAAATATAGTCAAGTTGACCCCTTGGAGGACAATTAAAAAAATTTAATGAAATATTTTAAGGGAAAAATTATTAAGTTTCCAACTTGTGCATGACTTATAAAGTAATATTTTGAGGGAGAGTCCAACTAGCTATTAGCTAGAAAAAATCTAACCATTGCAAATTTTTCTATAGAAGGTTAGTCTCCCCTCATTGTATTGTTATTTTAGTCATATGATATTGTGTGCCATCAAATAATAAAGAGCTCATTTTTGCAAATAATTGTATATAATTTCTATATACATTGTGTGGAGTCGTTTTTATCTTCATTTTTTTCCTTGATCTTACGCTATTAGGGTTTAATATAATAAAAGTAATAATCAATAAAACTACAAACAAGTTAACAAATCACGCCATTAAGGGGATACATAGTCACATGAAAGGGGTGAACTAGGGGGTAACCCCACTTGGAATTTGTATTTTTTAGGTGGACCAATCTAAATAACTAGACCATTTCAAATCTAAGATTTTAGTCGTGTCGGATTTCATATTTATCTTCACACGCAATCTGAAGATCGAAGATGCCACATTGAAGGGGCCACTTCTAGCTAGGCTAAACTTTATTAAGGGTGTTAAATCAATAATGTGGACAACTTATTTGAGACAAAACCCACTCCCTTGATTTATCAAGCTCGATCAACTTAAAAAGGTGTTGATTTCACATTCCCTCAAGGGTGAGGTAAGTTGGACACAGGAATAAACTAAACAACTTTTCTACAATTTTCAAAATATTTTTCTACACCTTAAAAATATTTCCTTTGATTCTATCTTGTTTAATATTGTTCATTTCACTATTCGAAGTTGAATTTATTTCATTTCCAACCACATTTAAAGTTAAAATTAAAATATAGAAATTCTTGAGCCATTTTCCCAGAGGGTTTTTCCCAAATTCCCAAAAAAAATCAATTTCCATCTTGCTCGAAATTGACTTTTTCAATTGTTATATGTTTAGGAGAGACCTCATAAGTCTCTATTTTTATACTCGATCCTCTCCACCCATAGACATTAAATATAGAAGTGTTTAGGCACTTGCAAGGTCACTGATTTGGGCTTAACAATCACTAATTTTACATAGAATTTATGATATGGTTTTATAGGACACAAACTATTTTGAATCATAAGTCTCTAATAAGTGGTCCAAACTAAAATATAATTACATGTTTGGTTGGATTAAATTTCCTAGACCCAAATCAACTAGTTACATTCCATATTTTTTGTATTTTGGTACTTCTAATTTCCTTGTTTAGTTTTCTATTGTACATCAACATTAAAAACTAGCTAGATAATTTCGAGAGATTAACACCTACACTCCAAGTGACCCCATCTAAAGAACTCATCTTACTTGGGATTATTTAGGGTTATATTTGGGACTCCTCCCTTGGCCATTTAAGTAGTTATTGGATGAAAACAATAGGGGGCTTGAGCCGTGGTGACAATGGATTCTTGCTCTATGTGTGCCCATCTAGTGGTTTCGAAGACCTTAACAACATTTCTAATCAAATCGATAATCATTTTTGGTGTCATTGCTAGGGAGAAGGTCATTTAACCCTAGTTGTACACAACAACACATCTAGTAAGCATTTTATTTTGTATTTGTACTTGATGAGATATTATTTAAGGATTAACTTGCAATATCTCATCCAATGACTTCACTTCAAGAAAACATAAAAATGTATGGCACAAAAGGTTTCTCTCTAAGGTAAAAATTAAAATAAATATTGATGACTCCACACTTATGATTTTATTATTGGTAAGCAAATTGTCCATTTGAGAAATCGAAATTTTAATGTATGAAGTATGGGTTTTAATAATGATTCATATTTTGAACGTATATGTGTTTATTTGGATTTATCATGTGTTCCAAAATATCCACATTCTTCCATAGTTGATTTGTATGTGCATGTCCCTAAGTTTGATGGAAGTCCATGGCTAGCTCTAGATTTCTTAAAATCTTGTATGAATTATATTATTGATACTAACCTTGTCTTTGAGAATGAATTAATGAAATCCTTTGCATTATCAATGCAAGGATATGAAACATAGAAATTGTAATGTATCTTTAAGCCCAAATAGATAAAATCAATCCCCTAATGCATCAAAAGTTTTCAAAGGTGGTGGATCTATGATGGTTATAAGGATGATGATAATTCTTATGATTTCATTTACTTGCAAGGAAGACTTTAGGAAACTATTAATGACTTTATTGCAACATATCGTGAGCTTCCCTCTAATGATATAATTGAGGAAATATAAACAAAGAGGATGCACTCAGTTTCATGTCATGTCAAAGAAAAATATGTTAAGCCTTATGCACAAAATTTAAAGGATATAATGACCATAAAGGCTTTTCCTAATCCTATAACAATCCTGACTCAATAGATGAAGGAATTACAAATGATATTAACTACCATGACTCAAACTAAAAATGCAATGCACCAAAGGTTCTTAGAGATAGAAGAGGATTATGAGGTGAAGAAGAAGAAGATTTCCATGAAGATTCTCAACATTCTCCTCCCTTCCTTGAATAGTTATTGCATGATTTAGAGGAATATGATGAATGGATGACTTACTTGAAAAGGTTCCAAGAAATGGATAAGGTAGATAAAAAGGGAGACATTGTTGAAGAATGAAACCAAGAAACTATTTGTCTCCATCCCTAGAGTGAAGAAATTAGTAAAGAGAGCATGACAAACCCACATTAGAACAAAGAATGGCTCATTTACCTTCAATGTCTCAAAGAACTCAATGAAAAAGAAAACCCTACTATAGATTTGAGTGTCTCACTTCAAGAAGAAAACAATATTAATGAGTCCCACTTCACTGAGGAAGACAAAGTGGTGGAATTAAAAGAACACAAACATTGAGGTAGAAAACAATAGAGAAGAATATCCTTGTTCTTCCAATAAGAATAAACAAATAATTGAAGAACAAAGAGATGAAGAGAGCAATGATGACAAGATCATTCAAGAACCCACCCTGCCTCCTCCATATGAAATCACGGGTTCAACAAGTTACACCCATTTTCAAGAAATTGATTTGTTATGTCACATCTACTAGTGATATGGAAGAGGAGGATTCAAAAAACAAGCATACTTTTCAAGAGGATTGTGACCATGGAGAGATGGACTAAATTTATCATTCCTTAAGGTGGAAAAATGTAAATGGGACTTGAGTTTTTCTCCATTCACAAGTAATCATATCTATGACATAGACACCAAAGAACATCAAACTGTGAAATTTGGGCCACATGATCAACCAAGTTATTCTATGGATAAAATATATCCACTCATATAGGAGCATGAATATGTACCAATGCAATTATTGGGACTTCCATGTTCAAGATACAAAAGAAAATTTTCACCAATTAATATCCCTAACATGTGATTCTTGGTTGTATAAAGATCCGCTTAACAAGGGAACATCTCAACCTTGTTGTAGCGGGTAATCCATAATACATTCAATGTTAAACATATTTCATGAATTCTCAATCTCCCTTGCTAAAGTGGTTAACTATAAGTTGTGAGTTTCAATGTATATTCAATTTTTGTGGATTTCCTATCATTGGTGTGTGTATGTGAATAGAGGTATCCAAGAAAGGAAACAATTTATGCATAGGTTCTAGTTAGAGTCACCGTCAAATCTCTCTTGCCTCTTGATTTCACAAACAACATTAATGAATGGCTTTATGCACACAATGAAAGATGTCAATATATTAGCCCCATTGATTTGTGGATCGAAAAAGTTTGTAGTAGAATAGAGAAACCTTAGCCCTTCTTCAATTTTATTCTACATGATGATCATCCCACTACAAGAGTCTTCCAAGTAATGAATGAGGTTTAAACATATGCCTTTTGCAAGTTTTATGTTTCATTGTTTTGGTTAGAAACCAAACACACAAATAAAATCAATGGTAATGATAAATTCACCTATTTGTTACATTGGTTATATGATTTCACTTAACATGTTTTGCTTCTTTTAAGTAGATTATGATATGATAAATAATCTCTTTACCATGGATAGATTAGATTAAATACTTTGTAGTTTCAATTTTTTCTTGTGTGATTTCATTTCATTGATGTGATGTTTTTACATGCTTTAATCTAGTTACACACTTTTCCATGTCATTTTTATTTATGCCAATTATTTTAATTCCTAGTTTAGTTGTCATTTCATTTTTATTTTTTCCATGTTAGGAAGGTATAGGACTTCAAGTTAAATCTCTCCATATATTTTGTGTCATATTGGATGATATTTTCAAGTGATAGGTAGAAAATTTTGAGTTTCCCACATTCCCTAAGTAGAACATGTGTCTTATAGTTGGAGCCATTTATTATTTTGCATGTTAGAAAGGGTACATAAAATCTCTTACAACATTTTATCACCACCATTGTAAACACAATGTCATAAGTCAAAGTATTGTAACAACCGTGTGAGGTTTAGTTATCCCAGGCCTATGTCTTATTCTTGAGTTTGTATCTTGTTGTCTTGGTCGGACCATGGCTCGTCCCATGTAGTTCACTTTGGGTGAATCTCATCCTACATAATATTGAAAAGCATTCAATAATGTTATGTTGATGGTGCTAGACCCTCCAACATGTTAGGGGATCTCTCCAATAAGAATTCCCAATTAGACCTCAGACCGTTTGGTGTAGGAGCCCCAGCAGTGAGTTGTACGGTAATGCCTTGACTGCGATTTCGCATAGAGGCAAGTAAGATGTCCTTGTTGGTAGCGAGGATGTGATAGCTGCAGTAAGACAAGGAAGGTGCATGAATGGCTCTAGCACGTTGACAGTTGGATGAGTGTGCCCCTTGGAAGCCTGTAATAGTACACGACTGGGAAGGGAACACATGGTTGAAGATGCATCACAAACTTGAAAGCAAGTTAGCTAACAATCCAAAGTGACGGTTAAACCAATCAACACATTTCGGTAAGATTCATACATACTTATACAAAATAGTCCATACATGCATGCGTAAGGAAACATATACATATACCATTTAGAGTAAACAAGATAGTTGAAATACAATATGACATATGCATGAAACGTGCTAGCTTCTTATATTAAGAAGTGTAAGTTCTAGTCATACAATACATCCATGTCCAACCACTACAGTCACAACCGACTGCTCCTCCAAAGAGATATACTAGCTCTGCACAGTGGAGAAGCCAAGGCTCATTACAATACTGTCTAAGCTCTCTTTAAGATAGTCTTATCAAAATCTTGGCTGACTAAAAGCCTCTACAATGAGTTATGAGGGACTATTTATAGCAAAGCGTGGGGTGGCCCTTGACATTCCCCTTTGTGACAGTTCATCTACCCTCATGACTCTTCATCTACTCTATGATTGTTACATCCAACTATTGAACTTATACTTGACAAAAAGTTACATTAAAATGCACATGTACCCATGTGAGACAAAACAACTTGAGCAAGGCATAAAAGACATCACTAACACTCGGACTGTTATGGTGAGACCAACTCTTTGACATCCTTATGATGGTCGATGGTGGCGAACTGATGCCAAACTTGGTCGTCCGTGATGGTGTCTATGCGCTCAATGGTGACATCTTGTTGAAGTGAACTCTTGCCGCCTTTGCATCCGAGTACACTGATATGGCTCCTTCGTCCCACTCGTCTGATAGCCGCATGGTATTCTTTGGTGCAGTCGAACCGGCAACATACTGATGCATAGAGTCCATGATGATCTTCAAGTGTGTGTTGGTGGTCATGTGCACCAACTGTCAAACTACATGTTCAACCCCAGTCAGACTTTCTTTTTGTCTTCGCCTCGATGAGTGTGCCAAATGGGTGGATCGCATGCATGGGCACAATGACATGCATGCTGCTGAATTCTCTTACATGTGATCAACAACACTGCTCACCTTGTCTACTTCATGCGCAGTTTCATCCGTCTGTGCATGTTACGCCCCCTGATGTACATGTTCCTGCTATAACTCATTCTCATGTTTGTGCAGCTCCTGTTCTTCCTCGAGTTGTTGCTTCAACACATACAAATCCTTCTCTTTTACTTTCTCTACCTTTGTGTGATCTTCATGTCGTGTTGTCACCTCATAGCCTCAATCTCCAAAGTTTCTTTCATCACAAGTGGATCTCCTTGAGCTTGCAACTTTGTTCCACCTCTATGTTCTCAACGATATTCCTCTTGCGTTTGTTGCATGCAAGTATGCTACCTTTGGCTACTGCTGATGGTGCTTCTTGCTACGATGTTGCTACCATCTTACCTTGATTTCCTTATCTACAAAAAACTTGATGTATTCGTGGGTAGGCAAGTTCATAGACACTCAATCGACTGCATCCTCAAGTGTGCTCTGAACAGTGTCTTCGACTCTCCTCTCCTAGAAACCATTGGTGCTGCTGGGAGATAGATGACCACCTGCGATACTTAGAGACATGGCAACACTCATTGCAAGCAATCTGTCAGTCGAAAACCAAAATGAACTTCAGAAATGACATGCAGCATACCTGTGTGACTGATCATGAAGGTTGCACAATTTCTACTGGGAGGTCGGGAGACTGACTACCAAAACTGCACAAGGCACAGTCCGAGTTTTTAGGAGGCTGACTCACTGCTGGAAATGTGCAATGCATAGTCTAGCCTGGCATGCTGAGGACTGAAACTGCACAATGCACAATTTCAGTTAGCAATGACATGCAACCAGCAAATTGCGTTGCGCAGTTTCTGGGCTAGCAGGACACTGCCTCCAAGAATTGTGCAATGCAAGTCTGGAGGTCAGTTCTTGGACAAGATTGCGCAATTTTTGGAGGAAAGGGAGAGCCTTCGCTTCTGGAAATGCACAGTTCTAGCCAGGAAAGGCACAGTCTGAGCCAAAGAAACCCAGTCCGGCCGATGGGCAACTGAAAACATGATAAGTCTGAATGCATGGTGAGATGAGTGCAAACGAGAGTGAATGATCATTCATGCAAACAACAAGTGCAGGATTCAGAAAATGGGAAAGCATACATGTGTATGAAGTGCGTCGCCACAACAGCGACTGTCTGTGCAAAACAATGTTATGCGTGCGACAAGAGTGAGATGTAAACGAAAAATGAAACGGTGCTTATACAAGCTAACATACATGCAAATGACATCAAGCGCTCACTGAAATCAAGAAGACAACACTCACACGAAGCGATACACAAAAAGCGACAGAAATGCAACGCAAGACATGAAAAGCAGGTTTATCCCAAAATAGTTGAGTTGAATGTGCCGAAGACTTCTAGATGCAATGTGGGGTGTCAAAGTTGCAAGGTCGATGTGAGGAATGATTTCTGCAGCATTCAGTTGATGAGTTTCGATAAAATTGAGGTTGTGACGCGTATAGCACAAATCTATGAAAAGCGACACTTGGTGGGAGGTTTCTGAAATGATCCTTGCATGTAACCTCTAGATGCTAAAAATAGATCCTTGAATCAAGGGATGCCTTTGAATGCTGCCTTGGGAGAAGCATTCCATGCATGCAAATCAATTTTTCTCAGTCCCAAAGGGAACCAATCAACCTGAAGGCACATGCATCGGTCTGCTCAGCTGAGGGGAAAATATGTACATTTCTAAGAGGGATCCAGGTTGGATGTTGTTGTCTTAGGGGGTCCTAACCCAGGTTCAGAGTTAGTTTTGCCAAATAAATCCCTACACTATTGGCCTTTTCAACATCAACTCGCGGAATGCAGACTGAAGTCTCACCCGAAGCAGTATGGGGGGATGTTGGAACCAAATTTCCACACCCAGAGATGAGTGTGATGTCATTTTATGCCCTAAATCTGCCTTTGCGCAAATCGATAAGCTTTTAAGGCTTATCGATGTAACTCCATTTAATTATTTTATATACCTCTGCGAACGGTTATGACTGTCCATTGTGGACCCTGAATAGGTGGATCAAATACTTACATGCATCAAAGATGACTTATAACTAGTAATTACTCCAATCAGCTTAAGTGTTCAATAACTTCAACGTACAACAAGATATTCTTCGTGTAACCAGTAACAGTAATTGCATTCATGTATTAATATAAATCAGGTAAAGTCATGCATCAATACATCATTATTTCATATACCCATTATAACATAAGGCGCATTCATATAATAGAAGTAAATATATAACACAAGTATTGCTACAACAATATTCTTTATTGATAGTCAGTTCAATCTTACAGACTCAAGGCTTCCTTGCGCACTTAGCTGCAGGGGTCCGCGCACTCAGCTGCAAACTCTACTCTAGACCTCTACGCACATAACTGCAGAGCCTTCCTTCGACTCTAAAACTTCTTTTCTCTTACTCTTACGGACCCATTACATCCATCTTCATCAACAGTACTTGCCTTAAACATCCTAAGACACACCTATTTATACAATCCCATGGTCTGTGGACCATGGATAGATCTTCAAAAGCTGACTCAACTTACATAAAATAAGGGTAAAACCCTTTATGACACTTTAACTATCTACGCGCTCCGCGACCACAACTTGTGGAGACTTTACATTTTATACAACAAAACTTGGGCTTTTGCCCCAAAATTGACCCTAGGAGACCCCATCCCAATAGGCCCCCAACACAAAGATCGTGACTCACCCTCGAGTCACTCTACTGGCATAGAGATCTTACTACGAATACCACCCAACTCTACTTGTGCCACTACTACTTCAGTCACGCTCTGTGTGGCTGCCTGTTTGATCTACTCCGCCAGCTGCTCTGTTGTCGGTCCTACACTATCTTCTTTGAGTTTATGTTGTGTGTTTTGTAGGCTCGCCAACTTCTCCTGAATGTTGGCAAAGATAATGTAGGCCTCATCCAGCCAAGGTCCTAATCTGGCCTTGAGGACCACCTCTTTCTTCTGCGCTGCTTCCACCTATAGATGCTGCTACCTAGCCTCCTGCAACTTAGCAATGCATTGTGCGGCAACAACGGTGCATGTCGTTGCTATAACTTCATCATACTGTTGCTGGAGTTTGCAAGCTTGTGTATTCAAGGCTTGCAGGGTGGGATCTTCCTATAGAGTCGTGACTACCTCCATTGCTTGCTCAAAGAGTTCGGTGTAGTCTGCCACCGTGACATCCACTCTCGCAACTCCATCCTTCACAACGGCTTCACGTTGTTCCATGATCTCTGGTGGAGTTGAAGGCTGTGACTTCAACTCTAACTTTGTGATCTTCAATTTCATCTCAAACTAAACTCTAGCCATTTATGTCTTGGCATCGCACATGCCTGCAGCCAACTTTTTGATTTTCACCTCCAACGACGCTTCCTCTGGTATATGCAGCTCAGGTACGATTTTGCAGGCTTCTGCCACCGTGGCTGCAAGCTGGTCATTTTATGCTTGGACTTTCTTTTGTGCCTCTAGCACCTCTGATTTCTCAATGAATATATGTTTGTTGTTGAATCTGTACTCGCTGATAAGGCTCGGTGCTCCCGGGCCTTAACTTATGCTATCACACCTGCTTGCAGCATGTGAAGAAACTCGCTAGGGAGTGCAGCCAAGTTGAGGCCAATGTTATTCAAAGAGTTGACAATAGCCTTGTTAGAGGCCGCCTCCACGCTCTAAGATCCATTTGTTAGTGCAACTACCCAGAGATCTACTAACTGGACCATCTCGGCCGCTTGAGTGGTCCCTGGTGCCAATCTTCTTGAGGCGGCACTGCTCTACCCTACGCCTACCTGAATCCTATTAGCCTGGATCTGTAGCTCGCCCAAATCCTTCTCGATGTTGCCCAGTTCCTGCCTTTGTTTCCGCTCAAACTGCTGCAGCATTTTTGCTATAGTATCCCACACCTTGTTGTCTATCTCATCCAGGTCGTTGTCTGTTAAAGTGATCGAATCCGGTGACGGCTTTTTCGCCTTTGACTTCTTTTGCGGTCCTTCCTTCCCTTGGTCTCTGTGTCTCTTCATCTGGAAGGGAGTTCTCTCCTACTCCTCCTGACCACCGCCACCCTGCTCTGACCATTCTTCCTCCTCCGTTTGGGGCAAAGGGGACTTATCACTTCGCTCGGAGTTGCACTCTTCCTTCTCTGCCTGCTTCTTTGCGACGCTCTCGTCTTCTACCCTTGCCTTCTCCTCGACCTCTTTCCTCCTTTTCTTAGCCAACTATTGTACCTTCTGTTTGGCCGGGTCCTCCTTCTTCTTCTCCACGGACTTACTAGTCCCTACTTCTAGATTAGAAGGAGAATGCCAATCTATCAGTCAACACTTGACGACCTCCTCAATAACATCATCTCTAGCAAGGTAGGGTAGGTTGAACCATTTTTGCTTCAGATCCTTTTCCGCCCAGATGTATACGCGGTGGAAGTTGGCTTTGATCTCCGCGTACCTTGAAACCTGCTCAAACACGTTTGGTGAAAACCACGGCTTATGGTTGATGGCCATGTGAATGCTCGCCTCCATTAGCACCCAAAATAATTTGGTCTTTGTGACCAGCACAACATCTTTTGTGGCCCATAAAGATGAAAATTTTGCAGCCTCTAACAAATCTTTCTCTACAAGAGGAAATTGGTTGTCCTCCAGCAAATCCCAGGCGACCAACACAATCGAGAGAAACAACCATGAATAGTGGAATGCTTTACTCTCATCCTATGCCTCTCTGTAGTTCGCAAGGAACTCACTACATAGGTAGTGTGCCTAGTTGAACTATATGCCCTCTGCGCACTGTGCTGCCAAAGAAACCATTGGTGCTCACACCTCATCCGCGCGGCACTTTCTCGTAATCTTGCTAGCCAAAATCTATGTGGCAACCTTTACCGCGGGGTCAGTAACTGAGGTAATCGAGTACCCATGCAGCTTCTTCACAAGTTTGAACTTGTCCTTCATCTTCTCTGCAAGGTCACGCTTGCTTGTCTTTCTGCCAAGCTCCTTGGCTGGATTTAACCCTGATTGTGGCAATAGCGTGATCCGATGGGTCAGCATATCAGTGATGGGGATCGGCGCGTTCAGCCACAACCAATCGTCATGCACCAAAAAAAACAACTGCAACGAAACCATTTGTTGGCTTAGGGGGTCCTGACCCAGGTTCAGAGTTAGTTTCGCCAAACAAATCCCTACACTATTGGCCCTTTCGGCATCAACCCGTGGAGCGCAGACTGAAGTCTCACCTGAAGCAGTATGGGGGGATGCTGGAACCAAGTTTCCACACTCAAATATGAGCGTGATGTCATTTTATGCCCCAAATCTACCTTTGCATAGATCGATAAGCCTTTAAGGCTTATCGATGTAACTCCCTTTAATCAGTTTCTATACCTCCACGAATGGTTATGACTGTCCTTCGCGGACCCTGAATAGGTGGATCAAATACTTACACACATCAAAGATGACTTATAACCTAGTAATTACTCTGATCGGCTTAAGTGTTCAATAACTTCAACATACAACAAGATATTCTTCGCGTAAACAGTTAACAGTAATTGCGTTCATGTATTAATATAAATCATGTAAAGTCGTGCATCAATACATCATTATTTCATAAACCCATTATAACATAAGGCGCATTCATATAATAGAAGTAAAGACATAACACAAGTATTTCTGCAACAATATTCTTTATTGATAGTCAATTCAATCTTACAGACTCAATGCTTCCCTGCGCACCTAGTTGTAGGGGTCCGCGCACTTAGCTACAGACTCTACTCCAAGCCTCTATGCACACAGTTGTAGATCTTTCCTTCTACTCTAAGACTTCTTCACTCTTACTCTTACTAACCCATTACATTCGTCTTCATCATTAGTACTTGTCTTAGACATCCTAATACACACCTATTTATACAATCCCATGGTCTACGAAACATGGGTAGATCTTCAAAAGCCGGCTCAACTTACATAAAAGAAGGGTAAAACCCTTTATGACACTTTAACTATCTATGTGCTCCGCGACCAAAACTTGTGGAGACTTTACATTTTATACAAAAATAACTTGGGTTTTTGCCCCAAAATTGACCCTAGGGGACGCTATCCCAACAGCTACCCAGAAGGTTTGTGCAATTTCTAGGATGAGCGACTGATTGCTGCACAGAAGGTTTGCGCAATTTATAGGATGAGCAGCTGACTGCTGCCCAGAAGGTTTGCACAATTTGTGGGCTAAGCAGCTGACTGCTGCCCAGAATTGCACAATTTCTGGGCTGAGCATCCCTGCTGGGAGGAATTTACGCAATTTTCTCAATGAACAGTGACAGGCAGATTTGCTCAATTTTGGAGCCCTGTAGGCTGCCAAACAAATTGCACAATTTCTGGAGGGAAGGCTGTTTGCCCTCCAGAATTGTGTAATTTCTCGAGCGAGTTACTCAGCCTGTAGCTGGACCAAGTCCGGTGAAACAACCTGTGAGGGGGATGCAACAAGATTTGATGGGTAGGCTGTCAATCTGCAAGAAAATCACTGAAGCTTGTTGTTGTAGCAGCTACAACCACCCTCCAAAATTTTGGCCTGCACCAATTTCAGAGCCTCCCTTGGAGAGTTTCACTTAATGACTGCACACACTTAGGTTCACTCCGTGATCGTGTGTGAGTCTTTACATTCATCTTGCTTGTTTATTGCACTCAAGTCTGTGCATGTTGATGTCTAAGTCATGCCTGCAAGTGTTTTTTGTTTATGCTCAAATTCTTTGCTTCATATGTGTTTGTTGTGTTCGCCATGAAGGCATCTGTTGCACTCACACACGGAGTCATATTCACTGTCGCGCAAGCATCATCTCGATCATGAACAATCAATCACAAGTGTCGCGCTTGTTTCTTGCATCGTTGGTCAGTCATGTTGAACATGTGTGTCCAGATGGTTTGGTTGTTTCGTCATCAAGTCATGCGAGTGTGTGTCTGTATGATCATTTATGCATATTTTGATTTTTCACACACTTAATATGTTTTGCGGACGTTCTGACGACCAGACTCCTCACTGACAGCCAGACCATCACCCTGCTTTCGACTCTATCGACTGTCAACTAGAACAGCGCAGAAGTGTAGGTTTTAACCCTATACAGAAATTACCTGCATATGAATTCTAAAACATAGAAAATAAACAATGCAAGAGAAAAACACATATACACAGAGATTTTCCCATGGATCCCAAAACCGGGACTACCAGCTTGATTTTTTATTATGTTTCTTTCAATGTTACAATACATATTTATACATGCTAAAGCATCCAATACCATGGACCGAAAACCATCGCATCCAAAACCATGGACCAAAAACCGTCGTGTCCAAAACCATGTGCGAAAAATCATGCACAAAACCATAGGCAGGTCCGCCCAACCTAACATAGGGTCCAAAACCAAAATTTTCTGGGGCGCTACTCCAAACCCCATAAAGTGGGGTTACATGCACCCGTCAAACCCCTTGTGACTCCCCCCACTACGCAATCGGCGCAACGAAGGGGGGCTTTGCCCCCCCTCTAACCCCCCAGTTAACTACGTGGGCTAGTCGTGGAAATAATATAACACAACCCAACATTCTCCCACTTGTTGTTTTCTTTCCACAGGGGGCCACAAGAGAGCTTAGTCATTTATCCAACCCTGCAACACCCATTGTTTCTCTACACCAAGAGAACTTCTTAGAGCTCACAGATTTTGTTAATGCATCTACAGTATTCTTCAAAGTGTCCACCTTTACCAGCAACACCTTTTTTTCTTCTATCATATCCCTCACAAAGTGATACTGAACATCAATGTGCTTTGTCTTTGAATGATATGCAGGGTTCTTTGCCAAGAAAATTGCACTTTGGCTGTCACAGTCTATCCTTATAGCTCCCTGTACTAACCCCATACTTGAACACAATCTCTGTAATCAAACTTCTTCCTTGCTTGCATGAGTGGTTGCCATGTATTCTGCCTCTGTAGTTGATAGTGCCACTACAGTTTGTTTCTTACTCATCCAACTGACTGCACCTCCAAATAGGTTAAACACATACCCACTTGTAGATCTTCCCCGATCCATATCTCCAACCCAATTTGCATCAATAAAGCCACGAATATCCAACACTCTGTCCAATGCTAGTCTTCCTTGGTAGCACAAACCCTAATCACTAGTGCCACACAAATACCTGAAAACCCACTTCAATGCTATTCAGTGCTTCTTTCCTGGTTTTGACATAAACCTGCTCAATACTCCCACTGCATGTGCAATGTCTGGTCTAATACAAACCATTGCATACATCAGGCTATCGAATGCACTTGCATATGGAACATGGGACATGTCCTCTTCCTCTTCTTGTGTCTTGGGACACTGTTCAGCAGATAACTTTACACCTACAATAATAGGAACATTCACTGGTTTACTATCCGCAATATTAAACCTCTACAATGTTGTCTCGACATACTTCCAATGGTTTAACCAGACCTTCCTCTTTGTCCGATCTCTTTTAATTTCCATGCCCATAATATAGTTTGCAGCACCAAGATCTTTCATGTCGAATTTGGAGGAAAAATGGGTCTTTAAATCCTAGATAACTTCTTTGTGATTCCCAACCAACAACATATCATCCACCTACAAGACCAGATAAATAACGCAGTCATCAATTAATTTAAAATACACACAGTGATCTACTTTGCATCTGGTGAAGCCAAGTCCTCGTATAAATGTATCAAATTTCTGATACCACATCCTTGGTGACTATCTTAACCCATACAGAGACTTCTTTAACTTGCATACCAGTTCTTTCTTACCCTTCACCGCAAAACCTTCAGGTTGTTTCATGTTGATCTCCTCTTCTAGATCCCCGTGAAGAAATGTTGTCTTCACATCCATCTATTCTACCTCAAAATCAAAAGCATCAGCAACAGATAAAAGTAATCTAATAGAAGTTACCTTGGCAACAAAAGAAAAAATATCACCAAAATCAATTCCTGGCACCTGGGAATAACCTTTTACTACCAACCGAGCTTTGTATTTCTCCACTTTTCCTTCTACATTTGTCTTCTTCTTGAACACCCATTTGCTGCCAATGGGTTTCCTTCCAGCCAACAACTCCACCAGATCCCAAGCCTCATTTTTGTGCAAAGATTCCATTTCATCAACCATGGCCTCTTTCCAGAGTTTTCCATCCTCTGAATCTACTGCTTCCTTCACAGTTCTGGGATCATCATCAATGATAGATAAAGCAAAATTTGAACAGAAAGAAGATGGACTATACCTTTCGAGTTGCCTTCTAGAATTTCTCGAACTGATCTATTCACACTCGGAGTTTGTGGCTCTTCATCTTCTAATTCCTCAACTGTTGTAGAGTTTGATTCTTCCTCCTTAAGCTCAAACTCTATCTTCTCAGGTTCCTTTGGTTGGACTTCTTGTTTAATAACATATTTTACCTCTCTGAACACCACATCTCAGTTGTACACAAACTTCCTTGTTACTGGATTCCAAATCTTATAACCCTTTAAACCATCCTTATACCCAATAAAGATGCAATTTTTAGATTTACTATCCAACTTGGTTCATTTCTCCTTTGGAACA
The DNA here is from genome assembly GCA_031772625.1 of Pinus tabuliformis. Taxonomy (NCBI): domain Eukaryota; kingdom Viridiplantae; phylum Streptophyta; class Pinopsida; order Pinales; family Pinaceae; genus Pinus; species Pinus tabuliformis. The sequence goes on along the minus strand of CM062818.1, from coordinate 1,173,177,523 downwards.
TGTACATATGCATCACATCCAAATACCCTCATATGTGAAACAGAGGGTTTCTTACCAGTCCCTACCTCTTGTGGAGTCCTATCCTCCAACGCTAATGAAGGCGATCTGTTGACCAGGTAATATGTTGTCTCCACCGGCTCTGCTCAAAATTCCTGTCCTAACCCGGCACCATTGAGTATGCTTCTTGCCCTTTCCATCAACGTCTTATTCATTCTTTCTACAACTCCATTTTTCTCAGGTGTTTATGGAGTAGTTTTCTGCGATGCTATACCACACCTCTTACATAATTCTTCAAATTCCTTACTGCAAAACTCTCCACCGTTATCTGTCCTCAACACATTTATCTTCTTCTCTATCTGATTTTCCACCAGAGCCTTAAATTCTTTATTCCTGTCAAAGACTTCAGATTTCTTCTTAAGGAAATATATCCATGTATTCCTTGAGAAGTCATCTATAAATGATACATAGTACACAGACTTACCCAGTGATGGAACCTTCACAGTTCCAAACACATCATTGTGCACAAGTTCTAATATATGTTTTGCCCTCTTATCATTAGAGTGGAAACTCACCCTATTCTGCTTCCCATATACATAATTTTCACATAAATCAAAATCCAAAGAGTTATTACTCATACCTTCTACCATACCTTTACCATGAAGTATTCGAAGGCCCTTCTCTCCAATATGTCCAAGCCTTTGATGCCACAACATGTTCTTCTCTCCAGAGACAACTAGATTTTCTACTCCAATTTCAAGAACTGCAGAACTGTTGCACCCATCAACAACAGTGCTACCTTGCAACTTGTACAGAGTTCCAATTCGAACTCCTCGCATCAATACCAGTGCCCCTCGAACCATCTTGTAGGTATCCTTCTCGAACACTATTTTTACACCTACATCATCCAGCTTGCTTACAGAAATCAGATTTCTAGCTAATGCAAAAATACGCAGAACACCCGGAAGTGTTCTAACCCTTCCACCTTGCAACTTTAACTATACTTTTCTGCGACCAACGATTCTAGCCTTATTGTCATTCCCCAAGAAGACATCACCACCATCATATTTCTCATACTCGCAGAACCACTCTCTATGGGGAGTGAATTGAAAGGATGCACCTGAGTCAATCAACCATGCCTCATGATCTACATGTGTAATTGAAGAAGCCAAGTACACATCCCCACCTTCATCTAAGGTGGTTTTCACCTCTGCAGAAGGAGAATCATCAGATCCCTTTCCTTTATCGGGAGCTTTAGATTTATAGTCCCTTTTTTAGTGTCCTTCCTTTCCGCATTTCCAACCCACCACCTTTACAGGTCTCATCTCCTCCGTCAGCAAAGGATGAGACTATTTCATCAAACTGCAAGGCAGTTGTATTGCTACCTATTGCAATAACTAGACTATCCCACGAATCTGGTAGAGAACACAACAAACTGATGCACTTACCTTCATCTGAAATTTTAATATCAACATATAATAACTGACTTACCATAGTATTAAATGCGTTCAGATGCTCTATCACCGAGTCTCCATCTTTCATCTTCGGGTTATACAATTTTTTCCGCAGGAACAATTTCTTCACCAGAGACTTAGATTGGTACAAATTCCCTAACTTGTCCCACAAAGCCTTCACCGTAGCTTCCCCTAATACATTCAGCAATACTGAATCTAAGACACACAATCGTATTGTTCTCTTTCTCTTCTCATCCAACTTCTTCCATTCTTCGTCGGACACTCTCATTGGTTTAGTATCCGGATCTACTGCGATCCACTAATCTTTATTCACCAACAGATCCTCCATCTTGAGTTTCCACAACTAAAAACTCTGACCATTAAATTTCTCGATCTCTATCTTTCCACTGCTCACCATATTCTTTCACCACCAGAACCGATTTCGTAGATCTCCCAGTGAATAGGGTCTACCACAAGCCCGAGCGAAACCCTTCAACAACAAAGGTGTCCCCTTGAAGCCAAAACAACTTTGATACCAAATGTAGGTTTTAACCCTGTACAGAAATTACCTGCATACGAATTCTAAAACGCAGAAAATAAACAATGTGAGAGCATAACACATAAAACACATATACACAAAGATTTTCCCCTGGATCCCAAAACCAGGAGTACCAGCTTGATTTTTTGTTATGTTCCTTTCAATGTTACAATACATATTTATACATGTCGAAGCATCCAATACCATGGACCAAAAACCATCGCGTCCAAAACCATGGACCGAAAACCATCGCGTCTAAACCCATGTGCGAAAAATCATGCACAAAACCATAGGTAGGTCCACCCAACCTAACATAGAGTGGGGTTACCAGCCCCCCTCAAACCCCTTGTGACTTCCCCCTCTACGCAATCGACACAACTAAGGGGGGCTCTGCCCCCCCTCTAACCCCGCGGTTAACTACGTGGGCTAGTCGTGGAAAGAATATAACACAACCCAACAAGAGCACCAAGCTATTTCTTTCAAGCTGTGTTGCCTACAGGAAATTCAATCAGCACTCATGCTGGCCACCTGTACAATCAACTGGTTGTTCATCTCAGAAATTGTGCAGTTCTCATGAGCAGGCCTCCTGCTACCCATAAGTCAGCTCAGCTCGGAAATTGTGTAGAGATGATTAGTAGGCTGGCCTCCCAGCATTAATGCCATCTTCCCAACCAGAAACTCCCAGCAGCAGACTGCCTGTTACCTCCAAGAATTGCGCAGTTTCTGCTACCAGTGACCCCAGCATCCAACTGGTAGTTCCCTCTGGGAATTGTGCAAGTCTAACTGCAAATGACCCCAGCAACCAACTTGCAGTTCCCTCTGGAAATTACACAAATCTAGCTACTAGTGACCCCAGCAGCCAACTGGCAGTTCCCTCTGGGAATTGTGCAAGTCTGGCTGCCAGTGATCCCAACAGCCAACTAGTAGCTCCCTCTAGGAATTGCGCATTTTTGGCTGCCAGTCTCCTGGGCAGTTCCCTACAAAAATTGTGCAATCCCTGCCTGCTGACCCATCATGTAGCTCGGCCCATTCCTTTGGAAAATTGCGCAAGTTTGGTTGTCTAGCCCCTGCTGGCTATTCGTTCCAGAAAATGCGCAGAGCATCCCTACCCTACCCTCCTACAACCCGGACTGTCCCTCCTAAAATTTGCGCAATTTTGCCTCCCAACCGAGCCATACCTTGTATACAGTCACTGTCGACTCAAATCTTCTGTCTCCATCCATCAGTGACTCTTGCGCAGTTTTTATCAACAGTTTCCCAGAGCCATCATCTCGCATCATAACCCTGCTGCCTCTCCCAGTCATCCGCATCCAAATGATCATGTGTCATGGTATACTAGGAGGTTTTATATTTAATGTCGTTTCATCATGAGTGACTGCAGGTACAGGTACACCTGCAAACATGTCAATGTAATGAATGGGATGAACGAAGGGAGCATATGCAGATGGACAAGTTCACCAACGGACGAACGAATGAAGCATGTGAAGCAGATGAAAGCAACGAACATGCACCTTCGCGAACAAGTGAGCCTATCAAGCCTTCCAGCATGAAAGCAAGGAACAACATACTAGAGCTTCATCAAGCGAACCAAGGACCATCGAAAACTCCATGGACTTCACCATGCAGAGGTGAAACTATGATACACCATGAAGACATCCATCACTTAGCAGCACTGTAGCTCAACATGCACTCCAGCAGCAGCACAAATGTACTAGCATTGTCTTGTCAAGTCATGTCGAGTCAAGTCATGAGTCATATTGCCCACATCTCCAGTATGGGCTTTTTGTCAATCAATGCGATGTAACGTGGAAGTCTAAGAGACCCAGTTGTTGAACATAAAGTCATGTAATTCAGAAAGTCATGGAAGTCAAACAGTCATGAGGGTAGTTGAACATCCACAAGGGTCAGTTTCACCCTTGGCTATAAATACCCCCCTCATTTGTACATGAAAGGACTTTTTCACCTCAGCTCCTCCAACATAGCCAAGAGAGTCTGTAATCTTTTCTTTGAGGAGTAAGTAGTGGCTCCAACGCCCCGCTGACAGGGTTAGTGATGTATGGTGTAACAATGTGTCTTGGAACTTTTGCTTAATTCAGAAGCTTGTCAACATGCCAACACGTTTTCACACATGTATTGTATTTATTGTAAGACTGATCTTTAACACTTGTAATGCATATTGCTTTAACCATGTGTTCTACATTTGAACTGATTCATTTGTTGTAATGCATAATATATTAATGGAAATGTGTTGTATATATTGTTAATGTTGTCCCGTCTGTGTTGACTGCTCTGTCGGACATCAAACAAAACTTTCACATGAACCTTGTTGTAACAATCGTTGCACTCGTCTCGGACTAATCCGTGAGTGTTGTACGTGTTATCTTACCTTGTATGTTGTGACTGACGCATCCGAGTGGGTTGCTCCACCGGAAGCTGTGTATGTCCTTTGTGTTGTGCGTTCCTAGCCAAGTTGGGACTAATCCCTTTCAACCTGGAACTCACCTTCACCTTTTCCCCCTCACAGTGAAAGAACCATTGACACAAGTACACTTACTCTCACCAGGCACACAAAACTCACTTCTTGAAGACAAAGCAAACCATTCTCCTGTGATGACAAGCAAGATTTGAGGAAAATCCTTAAGATAATGGCAATCGGGCCATCATACCGTATGGCACTCCCACACCAAACGGTGTGAGGTCTAGTTGGGACTTCATACCGGGGTGATCCCTTGAATGTTGGTGGGTCCAACGCCGTCAACATTTCTGACACTAGAAGGAGGGTAGTCAATTGTACATGGATAAAATTCCCCTCACACTCACTCATCAACCATTTGGTCAAGGCAGCAACTCGCAACCCCTCTCTCACGACTCTGTAATTGGTTACTCCTTACCTCCCAGAATTGAACAAGAAATTTCGTATCAACACCTTCGCTCCATCCATACCATCACTCGCCAATTCCCGAAAGAAATTGGACTAATCCCATGCATGCAGTACCTTCTGCATGCATCTAAGAAGCCATAGGCCACTCCCACAGGAGTGGTTGTATCATCGGTGGAAGAAGTAGTCCTTGCTACTCTTGAAGGTTTAGAAGAAGTTATTGAAGACAAAGAGGAACCTCCAATCTTCTCTGAGCACAAACAAGGCACTCTTGTGGTCTTGAGATCAAACTACGGTATAGGAGGTGGATGGGAAGGTAGCGGAGGGAGTGGAGGCGAAGACGAACCGACAGACTCAGATCCAAAACCATCAGATTCCGAAGGAGAGGAAGAAGACAAAGAGGATGAAGAGCACGAAGAGATGGATGACCAAAATCTTGAATGGATTACTCAGGGACCATTGGCTCTCTTGGATGTTCTGCACAAGATGCCGAAGCGAGCAGAGAGAATGAACATCAAGTTTAACCCTAAGAACGTGGTGAAGGCAGAAGACCACTTAAACAACCTCTACCTATAGTTGCAGACCCTTGAGGTACATTATGACGACGTAGCATGTAGATTATTTCCATGTACCTTGGACGGCCGGGCAGCTGCTTGGTATCACAACCTTCCACCCAACTCTATACAGAACTAGGGTTCTTTCAAATATATGTTCCTTGAAAAGTTTGTTGCTGACAAGACTCCAACCATGCTACTCAAAGAATTGGGAAGCCTTAAGTTGGAGGGAAAAGAGAAAGTGAAATATTTCAATCGGAGGTTTACACGTATCTTAAACATGTTTGCAGTAGACACCAAACCTCATGACTCCATCATTGTCGACTATTACACATTTTCACTGCCAACCACCATTGCACAGTTCGTCAAGCGAGATGCGAAGCCAAAATTGTTAGAAAGTTGTGAAGAGGCTATCGTTGTTGAGAAAGACTTGCGCGCCATTGGAGTCATCAAGGATGACGAATCAACAAAAGACTCCAAGGATGCGAGCAGAAAGCCCCAAGCAATGGCGAGCAAGGACAGAGACAAGGAAGCAACTGATATTAAAACCCTCACTCGCTTGGTCAAGAAATTGACCACCGAAATGTCTGAACTAAAGCAACGGAAGACGGACACATTCGTGAACAATCATCCGCCCAGACAGAGATAGGCAAGCAATTCATCGATTGGCTCATCAAGCAACAATCGGTTCGGTTCCCAATTTATGTAGAAGCCTATGTTCCAACTCGAACAATGTGTTGATCCTAAGTATTGTTCCTTCCATGATGAATTTCATCCCGAGAACTCTTGTTCAAATTGGAAGCGAGTTGTTACCTCTATTTGTACCCATACACTTGATGCGGATGGCGACATACATGAGCAACCGGAAGACACTAATGATAACGAAGAGGCTACACCAGATGAAGCACCAAGTTTTGGGCATGTGGTGAATGCATATCAGTGCTCGCAAGTAGTCTCGAAGACAAACACCGAAAAGCAGCCCCAAAAGCAAAATGATTGCTACAATCGTAGGAATAAAGGGGCTCCCCCAAGACTTGAGGAAATGCAAGAGAAAGTGAGACGATTGATAAAGAAGGTAGATCCACCAGCTGCCTCAACAAAAACAAAGCAAGTCCAAGAAGATAGCGGCAGATAAGAACACATCCATGAGCAGCAAGTTGCAAAATAGTCCGCCAAACAACATGAGAATCGGTTCCACCCCGAACACCCCTGTGAGTCTACCACCTCTGGATTACAACATAGTCAATGGCATGAAGGAAACTCAAGCAAACATCAATTTGTTTGAGTTACCCAAAGTCCAGAGCCAGCAAGGTATCATGTTGCACGCATTGGGACAAACAGAAACAAACAGTGCGACCTCTACTAGAAAGGGAGCATGCACACCTCCTTAGGTTGCCCCCAACTACAATGTCCACAACTGTTTGGTTGATTCTGGCATGGCAAACAATGTCATGCCACTCTCCATTGCTAAGAAGATCAATGCACGATGGAGAAAAACACCCGCGAGAATCATCCAACTTGATAAAACATCGGTACCAACCATTGGTGAACTACGAGACGTGATGATCCGACTATCCCATGATAGTCAAGTCCACCAGTGCATCAAAATAATTGTTCTGGACATACCCGAAGCATATGGTTTGCTGCTAAGTAGAGACTGGTCCAATAAGCTAGATGGATACTTTGTTACAGACTGGTCTCACTTGTGACTTCCCTACAAGGGCAAATGAAATAAAATACGAGTGTTATCCAAGAGGTATATGAAACACAATGTCAGTCCCCTTGATGGTGAGAACGAACCATTGGCCTTCGTAGAACTCATGTTTGGAAACTGTTTCCTGGAAAACACATTGGAGTGTTATCTTACACGGCCAACCCCAACCTCATCAGACAATTAGTTGGGACTCCTTCCTCGTCTAACTGATTATAATGAAACTTGTACAGTTTGTTTTTCTGTTAGTAGCAACAACAATAGTAGCAGCAGTACCAACAAAACAAACGGTCCATCTACAGACAAGTTGTGGACCACGAGTCTTCATAAATTAGGAACGCATGATGACTCAAGGAATGAATGCATCTCAGTCATCCAAAACAATGATCTATGCACAATTTCAAGTTGTTTGAAGTTCGGAGTCACAAACAATGATGTTGAAGCACTCATGATGAGCACACGAAAGACCAACACTATGAACAAACAGAGCAACTTGGGGATCCACCATGATCCAAAGATGGCTAATCTCGACAACCAATTGTTGACCGCTTGATCGAACAGTACCAAGATGGGCCTGCACGAGTAGATGATGACTTGAGTACCCACTACATACGAACAATGCAACATGAGATTCCAGGTAAAGGAGAAGACAAGCCATTACAACAAAGAATGGGTAACACATGCATGTTGTTTGTACTCCTTTCACTGAATAGATTGATTAACATTTTAAGTGTTTGGATTATGTTGTCCCTTAAGAAACCAATTTCTTGGTTGTGTAGAAATTGTACTTAAGACATTAATGTTTATAATTATTGTCACTTGTTTTTCACTTAATTGTATGTTGTATTCTCAAATGAAGGACCTGAAAGACTTGGTTTTTAACCCTTAATACTTAGGTGACATGAAAATCTCAGAATGCCATTTGATTGCTAAATATAAATGATGAATGAAGAAAGCTTGAAGAAGTCAGAGACAATATGTTGTTTTACATAGAATATACTATCTATAACACTTCGAGAAGTTAAAGATAATATGTTGTCTTACACGGAAACTATTATCTGTAACTTAGAAGAATTGCAGAGGTAGGAACTTTAAGTATAGGAGCACTCTTTTAAGGGATTTTAACTTCATTTACATAAGCAAATAAAGACCTGCAACTTCATTACCATATACTTAAAGTAAGAAAACATATGATGACACATAACGGAGAAGTCACAAAATCATACCCAACAATGTGTGGAAAACTTCTGATCCTTTCATAAATCAACTGTTTTATCAAGGATACAATGGCCTAGTCCCCAGGTTCTCCAAAGTTCGAACCCTTTCTCTATAAATTTTCCTCCTTTTATACATTATGAGACAGTTGGTAATCACCAAAACTGTCAAACTACTTAACTATATCCTAACTAGCTTAAAGTAAAAGTTATTGCAGAATATTACAATGGAGGGCAAAGACACCTCATTCTCAAGAAAATAAAATAACAGGAAGTAATGAAATTTAGAAAACTGATGATGGTTGTTTGTTATTCAGACATGTGGCTTGGCTGCTGATGAAGTTTCTTTGTTGATGTTTTGATAATGGTTAAACTACTTTAACACAACACAATGGATTTTAAAAAACCCTGTGTGTGGACTTGTGGGCCATGTATATATCATAAATGTTCAGATTAGCTAAAACGCAAGGAAACTCAACCAATCACTGTTGCCGAAAACAAAGGAATAAAGCTCTAAATCATTACATATCGGGTCCACCTGATCCATTAACCCCTGTGCACATTTGAGCGCGATCACCGTCCAATCACTCATCCAATGGATGATCTGATCCTTTGGAACTCAACGACACTTTAAGCCTTTTGAACAAAACCTTATCATGTCCATTTTTTCAACATCCCTTTGACTCCCACATGGACCCGATAAGAAATAAAACTGCTAGTTAAAGATTTATCAGGTCCGATTTTAAAAATAAAACCCAATTACTTTTCAACGCGATATCCATCGGATCTCGTCCCTTTCAATGAATGGTTGCAATTGATTCGAACTTCAACATATTAAACTGCATTTCATACACCATCGCATCCGATTTCCGAAATAAACCTCGTCCATGTTATCCGCATGACTACAGTCAGACCTGTGGCCTGTTGATTGGAAGACCCAGATCTTCTCGCAGGTTTATCACTTTCAAAAGCCATTGATAATATAAAATCAACCATTTCTTTCAAATCCCCACACTTCCTTTTATTTCCGTCATAACATAATATTTGGCTTTTTCTTTCATATTTTTTATTTTCTTTCATTTTGTGATAAAACTGAAAATAAACTTAAATAACAATGGATGCTACAACAGATTACTTGCAAAATTCATCATCACACTTGGTTTTATGATTTAAATCCTCCACATAAGAAATCTGGGAAGATTCGCTTACGCATTGACTTCAGAAACTTGAACCATTCCCGGAGTAAAAACAATTACCCCGTGCCATCATCTGAGCCCATGTTGCACACAGTACCTGAGACAGTAGTGTTGTCTTCACTTGAAGGTTTTCTAGAATGCCACTAGGTTCAAGTAGCAGAGACCGATGGACCAGCAATGGTCCACGAGAAACTTGGCTCACACACCTATAATTTTCAATCACTCGATGGGTGGATTGATAATATTCCTGTCAAACGACCAAGTCCTCAAACATTAGTTCAGTAGGTGGGGTCGCACCTGTGCCTTGTACATAGTAAGCTTGCTGCTTGTTGTTTCATTTGGCTCATTTCGCTTATTATCTTTTCTTTTTCTTTGTTTACTATTTTTGTTTCCAGAAATAAGTGTTGCCAACTACTATGTTCTAGATTTTGAATAGAGTATGTGGTTGAAATTTGAAGAGACTTGTGACACTACAGCGCTTGGTTAGTCTTGTGTCCATTTTCTATGTGCTTGGTTACAACCTTCAGCCGACGAAGTCCTGACGGAAAATTCAAACCATCTGTAAGGGAAGCTTTGGTCCAACCGTGAACCTGTGTCCACACTGGAAAGCCCCATGCTTATACTGAGCCTTCTGCTCCGTGTGATGAAGCTAATCCAATTAGTAGAAACGGAGAAGGGGAAAAATCTAAACGAGCAGACCTATGTCAGAGGTCTTACATGCTTCTTTGAAGGAACAACCTCTTTTGCTCTTAATAAGTTGATCCCTCTTCCGCCCAAAAATAAATAAATTCCTATGCACAGTTCTCTTAAAAAAAAATACAAAGGCGAAAGAAGAGAAAGATTTCCTGCACAGAGACGTGAAGCATGCAACTCCACCGAGGTACTAACCAGGCTCGCTGGCAATGGAGCAATGTGTGTGTTCTTGCGTGACTCCTTCAGGGTATTGTCCAGGCCTGCTGGCAGTGGAGCAACACCAGAGATGAAAACTTATACTCTGAAAATCTTCAACTCGTGAACTAAACTACCCTTCCCAGATTCAAAACACTGAGATCTAAGCTGAACTTTTGATTGTGTTTGACTGAGTTGGCAAAGGGTGAACCATGTATGTCCATGCGGTAAGTGGGGAAACTTAAGTAACCTGCACAGCAATCCAATACTTCCTAAAATAACAAGGCCCTGTGCTAGCAATGAACCAAAACATAGAAGTTGGAGTTCTACTAGTGTGTCGCCAAGTGTTGTAGTGGCTACAACCACCCTCCAAAATTTTGGCCTGCACCAATTTCGGAGCCTCCCTTGGAGAGTTTCACTTGATCACTGCACACGCTCAGGTTCACTCCATGAGCTCGTGTGAGTATTTATATTCGCCTTGCTTGTTTATTGCACTAAAGTCTTTGCATGTTAATGTTTAAGTCATGCTTGCGACCGTGTTTCGTTTATGCTCAAAGTCTTTGATTCGTATGTGTTTGTTGTCTTTGCTATGAAGGCATCTATTGCACTCACACACAGAGTCATATTCACTGTCGCACAAGCGTCATCTTGATCATGAATGAGTGTCACGCTTGTTGCTTGCACCGTCGATCAGTGATGTTTAAAATGTGCGTCTGGATGGTTTGTTCGTTTCGTTATCAATTCATGTGAGTGTGTGTCTATATGATCACTTATGCATATTTCAAATGTTCACACACTTAGTCATTTTTGTTGAAGTTCTGACGACCAGACTCCTCACTGACAGCCGGACCACCACCCTGCTTTCGACTCGATCGACTGTCAACCAGAACAGCGCATAAGCACCAAGATATTTTTTTCAAGTTGTGTTGCCTGCAGGCAATTCAATCAGCACTCATGTTGGCCACCTGGACAGTCGACCGACTGTTCATCTTAGGAATTGCACAGTTCTCATGACCAGGCCTCCCGCTGCCCATCAGAGAGCTCAGCTCAAAAATTGCGCAAAGATGATCAGCAGGCCCACCTCCCGGCCTTAATGCCATTTTCCCAGCCAACAGATCCTAGCAGCAGACTGCTTGTTCCCTCTAGAAATTGCGCAGTTTCTACTTCCAGTGACCCCAACAGCCTACTGGAAGTTCCCTCTGGGAATTGCGCAAGTCTGGTTGCCAGTGACCCCAACAACCAACTGGAAGTTCCCTCTGGGAATTGTTCAAATCTGGCTACCATTGACCCCAACAACCAACTGGCAGTTCCCTCTAGGAATTGCGTAAGTCTGGCTGTCAATAACCCCAGCAGCCAACAGGCAGTTCCCTCTGGGAATTGCGCAGTTATAGCTGCCAGTCTCCTGGGCAGTTCCCCAGAAAAATTGCGCAATCCTTGCCTGCTGACCCCTCATGAAGCCCATCCTTTTCCTTTGGAAAATTGTGTAAGTTTGGTTGTCCAGCCCCTACTGATTGTTTGTTCCGGAAAATGCGTAGAGTGCCAGCATTGCTCTCCTATAGCTCGAACTGTCCCTCCTAAAATTTGTGCAATTTTGCCTCCCAACCAAGCTAGACCTTGCAGACAGTCATTGTTGACTCAGATCGTCTATCTCCATCCCTTAGCAACTATTGCGTAGTTTTCATCAACAGTTTCCCAGAGCCATCATCTCGCATCACGGAATTACTGCCTCTCCCGGTCACCCACATCTGAATGATCATGTGTCATGGTAGACTAGGAAGTTTTGGATTTGATGTCATCTTGTCATGAGTGACTGTAGGTACAAGTACACCCACAAACATGTCAAGACGAAGAACGAGATGAACAAAGGGAGCACATGCCGATGGATAGGTTCACTAATGGGCGAACGAATGAAGCATGCGAAGCGGATGAACACGACAAACATGCACCTTCGCGAACAAGTGAGCCTGTCAATCCTTCCAGCATGAAATCAAGGAACAACATACTAGAGCTTTATCAAGCGAACCAAGGACCATCGAAGACTCCGCGCACTTCACCATGCAGAGGTGAAGCTATGATACACCATGAAGACATCCATCACTTAACAACACTGTAGCTTGACATGCACTCTAGCAATAGCACGGATGTACCAGCATTGTCTTGTCAATTCATGTCGAGTCAAGTCATGAGTCATGTTGCCCACATCTCCACTATGGGCTTGTTGTCAATCAATGTGATGTAATGTGGAAGTCCGAGAGACCCACTTGTTGAACATAGAGTCATGTAAGTTGGAAAGTCATGGAAGTCGAATGGTCATGAGGGTAGTCGAACAGTCACAAGGGTCAGTTTCACCCTTGGCTATAAATACCCCCCTCATCTGTACATGAAAGGACTTTTTCACCTCAGCTCCTCCAACATAGCCAAGAGAGTCTATAATCTTTTCTTTGAGGAGAATTAGTGGCTCCAACGCCCCGGTGATGGGGTTAGTGATGTATGGTGTAACAATGTGTCTTGGAACTTTCGCTTAATTCAAAAGCCTATCAACAAGCCAGCATGTTTTCACACATGTATTGTATTTTTTGTAAGACTGATATTTAACACTTGTAATGCATGTTTCTTTAACCATGTGTTCTACATCTCAACTGATTCATTTGTTGTAGTGCATAATATATTAATGGAAATGTGTTGTATATGCTGTTAATGTTGTCCCATCTGTGTCGACTTGCTCTACCGGACATCAGACAAACATTTCACATGAACCTTGTTGTAACAACTGTTGCACTCATCTTGGACTAATCTGTGAGTGTTGTACATGTTATCTTACCTTGTTTGTTGTGACTAACGCATCCGAGTAGACTGCTCCATTGGAAGCTGTGTATGTCCTTTGTGTTGTGTGTTCCTAGCTGAGTTGGGACTGATCCCTTTCAACATGGACCTCACCTTCACATTTTCCCCCTTACAGTGACAGAATCATTGATACAAGTACACTTACACTCACTAGGCATGCAAACCTCACTTCTCGAAGACAAATCGAACCACTCTCTTGTGCTTGCAAGCAAGATTTGAGGTAAATCCTTAAGATAATGGCAACTGGGCCATCATACCGCATGGGACTCCCACACCAAACAATATGAGGTCTAGTTGGGTCTTGATACTGCGATAATCTCTTGAATGTTGGTGGGTCCAGCACTGTCAACACTTGTGTACTTGACATGGCAAGATAAAGCTAAGACAAAATTTTGGAGGGTCGTTGTAACCACTACAACACTTGGTGACACACTAGTAGAACTTTAGCTCTCTGAATGGACCTTGTTTGTGAAAAGCAAGTCTAACACCTCTGGAAGTATTGTTCAGTTCTCAGTTCGTCTTGGTTTCCACACTTGCTTGATTGTAAGATGTAGCATCTGCCAAGATCTTGGTCCGTTAACACACATTCCAAGCCAAGTCAACACAGTTATTTCGATTGGGGTTGAGGGGTATATTGGTGCACAACCAGTATAATCATTAGATTCTTAGTTTCATCTATGGTGTTTCTTCGCCAGTAGGCCTAGACAGTACCCCAACAGAGTCACATAGGAACACAAGCATCGCTCCGCTGCCAGCGAATCTGGTCAGTACCCCGGCGGAGTTACTTGCATCACCTCTCTGCATAGGAAGCCTTTCTCTTCTTTTGCCTTATTCATTTTCCACTTTTGAATTTTTTCACTCTTTATTTTTTCATTTTTCATTTTCATAACTGTGCATGGCATTTATTCATTTCAGAGGTGGAAGAGGTATCTCGACTTATTGAGAGCAGAAGAGGTTGTTCCTTTAGAGAAGTAGTTTATTATATACATCTAATGTGCTTGTTAAGGTTTTCCACCTCACCTTACTCTACTTGACTGAGCTGCCAAGAGTTAACCCAAAAACAACCGACTAGAGTAGGTGACACTAGTTAGAGCGCAAGCGTTGTGTTTTCAACAAGTTTCACTTCGAATAGTACGTATTTTCCATCAATGTATCATGGACTAAAAGTAACAAGTTCTTCATACAGAGGCAGGATGACATATAACCAAGTAGTGATAGTTGCACAAGGCCTCTTGTACTTTACCCAGCTTGTTTCAAGATTCATGCATGGTTTCACACAAAGCTAATCTATGAACAAAATCAAGCAAAAAAACAACAAAGCCAAGCAGAAGTAGAAGTAAATGTGAAAGCAAAGTGATTAAGCAAATACGCAAGAAGACAAACAAACATGCAAATCAAGAAAGCAAACAAGCATGCAAGCAAGTGAACTGAAAGCAAACACTACTCCTACTCCTAAGCTAACGATGCATGGCCCTGATCACATGAAGTGATATTTCCAATGAAACCACCAACACATTGGTTGACCCATGTTGGTGAAGGCTTGGTTCGCAAGTAACCCAGTTGTATGAACCAGCAAATGTGAAAGATACAACGATGAAAATAGACACACTCTAAGCTTACTGTAGAATTTTCTCTACAAATCAGCTAGCTCACTGATATCATGTAGAAATTTCACCTGCAGATCAAACTGATATATGTAATGTACTAAAGCATAATACTAGATCTACATCTACCATAAAATTTGCAGAAGCTTAATCAAACATGAGCAACATCAAGCATGAACACATATAACTGATAAGAAGGAATCAATCTCACATAACACAGAATATATCACTGGAGAAAGCACCAGCATAAAACCCCAACACTGTATTATCAATCAAGTGGAAATCCTCAACAACATACAAAAAGAATCAGCTCAAAAGCTATCCCGCTCTCTATGTACTCTGATGATAAATCTCATGGACTACCTAGCCATGTATATAAAGACTGCGCCTTAGGTCCAAGCTCCTATTTCCTTGTGCAGTTTTGATTGGGGTCCAATTACAAAACACATGTAAATTGGCCTGATCATACCTGCTGTCAACCTCGGGTCCAACTACGCAATACTGGAGGACTCAAGTTCCTCCTACATGCAAGGAATACTTACTAGAAATATCCTAGCAACTAATAGTACATTGTCCCACATATGATCTCAACTGCGTCTCTGACAGAACTGACATGCATCAGTTATCCATGAGTGAATATACATTTATCTAAAAATAATAGTTGTCACATGCATGCAAGCATCAACAAACTATATCTCATTAATTTAACAACTTGTTAAATTAATGTAACTGAACTTGACTAAGTTAAACTAAGTCAACTGATCCTCTCAATATAGAACTCATCCTTAATTCCTCAATCAGTGGAGAAAATCAAGGACACATTCCCCAATTAGTGGAGAAATAATTGCATGTTCTCACAAAGACTTCAAGTTTGCTTTTCCTTAACTATTTAACTCATTGAGAATTAATATTCCAAACTGTTGGTAAGACCAAATTCAAATTTATTTCCTATAGATAGACCAGGGACTGCTATAAATAGGAAGGGACCCAGAAATGATATTTTTAGAAGATGTTGTTTTTAGCAGTTTCACCTCTCACCCAAGGTGGCCAAAATTCCACACTAGCCAAACTGCTATTTTTAGCAATTTCTATTTTTACATTTTTTGTTGCACATTTTTCAACACTTACAAGTGTCCACAGAAAAAAAAAATGAGTGAAAGCGCATGACATGCACTTTGTGGACTTGCCATGGTATTTTCCTACACTGCGTGCAGATGTTGAGTGTATGCATTCCCTTGACTTTGACATCCAAGAAAACATGAGAAAGGTATACCACCTATGTTGTGCAAGTGTGCTTGCTATGTAGGATTCCTCTAATGCATGAGTGATGGGATCATGTAGTTCGAGTAGAGGAAGTGAAATCTAAGTGTTGGATTGTCCTTCAGTGCATACAGATGAGTCATGAGGAGCCTCAGTTGTTTGAACAATTTCCTGATCAGAAGTGAGACCAACCTTAAGACAGTGAGGGCCTAACATAACCCTCAGCTTGGGCTAAAGTGCCTCGATAGTCTGGAGGGTTTCGACTTCGTTGATAGATAGATCATCGTAGACCAGTGGCTCAGACAAATTAACAACGAATGAATCAACATCGTAATCAGATGATGAGTTAAAGAGATCACAACAGTGAAGATCAGAAAACTCAGGATGTTGGTCGACATTCTCATTATTTGATGAATCACACAGAGGGGTAGATGAGAAGAAAGGATGTTCACCCTCTACGTTTCCGGAAAAAGCAGATGAAAGATCGAGTGGATTTTCAATGAATGATTGGTCCTCTCCGTTGTCAAGTAATGGAACGATATCCTGTGTGTCCTACAAATGATCAACAATGGGTGCATCCATGGATGGAGATGCACATGAAAAATCAGGGATGGCAAGATCATCAAGGATGTCAGGAAAAAAAGGAGGAGGTACAGACAAACAGGGATGGTCCCCTACTATCGATGGATGTTCAAGCTCCCCGTCATGCTCTTCATAAATGGCAGTGTATGTTGGTTGTGCAACACCAACTCCGTTGATAGATCGATCCTCGTTCAAAATGAGTGTAGAGTCTGGAATGGAAGAACACAAGGCAATGTCATCGGGAGGATGAGCAGAATACGAAGACAGAGGTTGAGGTACAAAATACATGTGACACGGTATGGGACTCATAACCAAGTCTGTGCAAAAATCGGAAGGAGCGATGTGGGGAGGTCGTGACGGTTCAACAAATGTGTTCTCATGCTCTCCCAAATCACTCTGCGATGGTGGAGCTGTTTGACGAGGGGATGGTTGAAAATCACTTATGAAAATGACCGTATCCATATGTGATTGCGCAGCTCCATCACCAAAGTATGTTGAGCAGGGTTTGAGCTTTAACTTCTTCTTGGGATGGATTGACTTGTTAAGATAGTACTCGAATATATCCGAAAGATAAGGAAATTTCATCTGGCTCTTTGGAGCTTGAAACTGCAAATCATGGAAGCGCTCCCAAAAATCCATAGGCGATTCATGTGGAGCCTTCCATTGTTGTAACGGTTTTTGGTCAAGATATCCTGGATCAAAATGACAAAAAGTGTCTTCAATGATATCACAAAAGTGCTCAAGTGAGTGCACTCTGTCAGCCGGTAGGCTGCACAACCACCGATGTGGAGATTCGCGAAGTGTGTATGCAAGCAACAAATTGGCCTATTCATCATAACATCCATCATCCTTATGAACCAAGGCAAGGAAGTCATGTAAGAACTCAGGCCAAGCCACTTTTCCTTCACCATCATATGTGTATGTAGATAAGAGATAAAAGAACTCCCTCATGATGGTAAGAGATTTGGCATGCGAAAAACATCGTGGAGGGAGGAGAGTGCAAGCCTCCATGATAGATATGCAAAGGTTCAAAATAGGTTGAGAGGACACAACTTGTTATCTGGCCCTCCTTTTAGTGCCAAAAATGTTGACGATGTTGAACCCGCCAACATGTCAAGGGATCTCCCCGGTAAGAAGTCCCAATTAGACCTCAGACCATTTGGTGTAGGAGTCCTAATAGTGGGTCATACGGTAATGCCTTGACCGCGATTTTGCATAGAGGCAAGTAAGATGTCCCTGTTGGTAGCAAGGGTGTGACAGTTGCAGTAAGACAAGGAAGGTGCATGAATGGTTCTAACACATGGATAGTTGGGTGAGTGCACCCCTTGGAAACCTGTAATAGTACGCGGCTTGGAAGGGAACACACGAGCGAAGATGCATCACAAACTGGAAAGCAAGTTAGCTAACAATCCAAAGTGATGGTTAAACCAATCAACACATTTCAGTAAGATTCATACATACTTATACAGAATAGTCCATACATGCATGCGTAAGCAAACATATACATATACCATTTAGAGTAAACAAGATAGCTGGAATACAAAATGACATATGCATGAAACATGTTGGCTCTGTTATACTAAGAAGTGTAATTTCCAGTCATACAATACATCCATCTCCAACCACTAGTTCTGATAGCAGAACGTTACAGCCACAATCGCCTGCTCCTCCAAAGAGATATACTAGCTCTGTGCAATGGAGAAGCCAAGGCGTGTTACAATATTGTCCAAGCTCTCTCTAAGATAGTCTTATCGGAAGCTTGGCTGACCAAAAGCCTCTACAATAAGTTGGGACTATTTATAACAAAGGGTGGGGTGGCCCTTGACATTCCCATTTGTGACAGTTCATCTACCCTCATGACTCTTCGTCTACTCTATGACTGGTACATCCAACTATCGACACTTGAACTTATACTTGACAAGACATTACATTACAATGCACATGTACCCATGTGAGACAAAAAATCTTGAGCAAGCCATGCAAGACATCAATAACACTCGAACTGTTGTGGTGAGACCAACTCTTTGACATCCTTGTGATGGTTGATGGTGGCGAATTGATGCCAAGATTGGTCATCTGTGATGGTGTTCGTGCGCTCAATGGTGACATCTTGCTGAAGTGAACTCTTGCCACCGTTGCATCTGGGTACACTGATATGGCTCCTGCGTCCCACTCGTATGATAGCATGTGCATGGTCTTCTTGGATGCGGCCGAACCAGAAACACACTAATGCATAATGTCTGTGTTGATCTTCAAGTGTGTGCTAGTGGTCATGCGCACCAACTGTCAAACTGCATGTTCATCCCCAATGAAACTTGCTTCTTTTCTTCACCTCCGTGAGTGTGCCAAATGGGTGGATCTCATGCGTGCACAAAATGACATGCATGTTGTTAAATTCCCTTTCATGCGATCAACATCACTGCTCACCTTGTCTGCTCCGTGCCAGCTATTGGGATGGATCTATAACTTGTACAAGTGCAGTTTCATCTGTATGTGCATGTTGCACCCCTTGATGTACCGGTTCCTTCTGTAACTCATTCTCATGTCTGTGCAACTCATGTTCTTCCTCAAGTTGTTGCTTCAGCACATGCAACTCCTTCTTTGTTATATTCTTTTCCTTCGCGCAATGTTCGTGTGGCGATGTCACCTCATAGCCTCGATCCCCAAAGTTTATTTCATCACAAGTGGATCTGCTTGAGCTTGCAACTTTGTTCCGCCTCTGTGTTGTCAACAACCTTTCTCATGCATTTGTTGCATGCAGGTATGCTGCCTTCAGTTGTTGCTAATGGTGTTTCTTGGTGTGATGCTGCTGCCATATTACCTTTGTTAGGGTCCTATAATTATAGGAAATCTGATGATTCAGATATTATTTGTTGCTCTCATGATGAAGCTTTTGGCTTGTTGACTCACCCCGCTTCCTCTCCATTTTGCATCATCATTTACTTAGCTTCCTACTTTATCACCCACTTTCCTTCTTAATTCATCTGAATATTACCCCAACATAAGTCGAATACCTGCTTTCAAATCATTAAGAATAAGTTTGTGTGACAAAAAGGTTATATATTATAGAGCTTCTGGTTTTAAAGCCTTGGATTTTATTGAAATTTGCATAAAAAATAAGCCTAAAACCTTAGTTCCCGCTCCATCTCCATGTGACCTACATTCACAATACCTAAGCCTAGCACACCTAACACCAAGCACAAGTGGGTAGCCTAGGGCTTATTTTGTCAAAACACAATGTAACTATGGGCTTATATAAACCCATCACGAAGAATGTTCCCTTGTATATATATATATAAAATCCCTCTTTTTACCCCTTGTGAATGTCAGATAAATCCCATAATATATATATATATATATATATATATATATATATATATATACATAATCCCTCTTTTTACCCCTTACTTCACATAACCCTATTAATATAAAGTTTTAGACTTTATATTAATTTCTCCCGGCAAGGCTATACTACCTCTTCCCCCTACAAAGTCAACCAATGGCCCACCCCGCACTAAGAATTAAACCCCTTTAATTTTTATTTGCCTCGAGATTCGTAAAAATAAATGAACGGTTAAAATTCCATATCGCACGCTCAGCTCGTCCAACACTTAACATCCTAAAAGCACACAAAATTAGTTGTTTTCCCAGCCTGCCTTTTTGCTACATGGCAACCCCATGTTATAGCGCGTCCTCCAAAATAATACCACCCTACCACTTGAAAGCGGTGCGATAAACCATTAACTGTTTTGGTTTTGAATCTTATAAATGTTGTGTAGATTATCTTCCGGAGACATCGCATTAGATTTCCTTCAGATCGACGTTTCGAACATGGTTCATCTTCAGGATTTGAAATATTATTTGAAAGATTGTTCTCAATTTTTCTTCACATATATATAGATGAGATGCTTGGCCGACAGATATTAGAATTTATTTATTATTATTATTATTATTATTATTAATATTATTACTTTTTACGGGAATATAGGGTGGATTAATTTCAAGCGAAATACAGAGATATGAGAATGCGGTAATATTTCAGAGCTATCGATGAAACCATACTTGAGGTAAAATTATATAGCTACAGGAAATATGAGACTAAGGTTGTGGAATGAGATTCAAAGGTAAAATGGTTTTACAGTGACATGAAATAAAATTCACGGATGCCATGAATTAATCAGAGAAAATAAAAGGGAAAATTTCACATGAAATTAATGTACAGGTGAGCAAAGATAGCATTCATGTAAATACATTTCACGATAGAAGATTAAAGTTAAATCAATTTACAAGCATGGTGAAATCAATTTACAGGTGTAAAATCATGTTGCAAGAAAAAGTAAAAGAGTAAAGTGAGAATACTCTTCCAACCATACAAATCAACACATGGTTTTGCAAAACCATCTAGGTATTCTACAAGGGTAAAAGGAATTTACATACACATAAAATGAATTTACAAAGGAAGGAGTAATAGAAACAAAACTACACATGGTTTTGTGAATTCATGGAGAGAGAAAACAAAACCACAGATTGGAAACAACACATGGTTTTGTAAAAATTTAATTATAATTTCATTTAAAATGTTTTGGAAATATTATTCAAATATATATATATATTACTATATATTTTCCAAAATATTTTGTGACACTAATGGATGATAAAACAGCAAGGCAGTCAAAGGATCAACCATTAGTGAGAGAAGTCTCAGATTATCAAGTCAGAGGATCAACAAGCAGTTGAGTGAATTACTAAGAAAAAGAGAGATACATCTACATCTGCTAGTTCATCTGCCAGCACATCCACAAATTTGGGTCCACATCCTACTTGCTCCCACTTCCACAGCAACAACATGTGCACATCACATTCCACCAGAACTATTAATCTGCAGCAGTGTTAGAGCTTTTTAGTTCATCTATAGTCTAAAAATGTCCTGTCTATTAGAGACAACATTATTGTAAACAATTTGCAAATTTTGTATAAATACTTCTACTTTTGAAGTATTAGGGGTGGATTGTTTGAGATCAGAAATATTAGTGATATGTTGGAGCATTGTAAGTTCTTTTTAAAGGACTGGAGCATCAATACTAAGAAGACCATTCATAGGATTCTTGTGGCTTAAATACTGGTGATATTTTTCTTATGTTAAAGTGTTTCACTGTCATCTCTTCACTGTAATCATCTAAATTCCAATTGCAAAACAGAAATGTGATGAATAGGATTTACTTTTGAGTACCTTATTCTGACTGCTTTTGCAATCTATATGTTTTCTACTGAAGGCCACACTAAAGAAATCTTGACTTCTCTTTAGTTCTGCCTGATTGACTGAATGCTACACTAAAGAATTCTTAATTTCTCTTTGGTTCTGCTGAAAGTTTTCTTTATTTTGCCATCATCCACTTATTATTCTAAAAGATCCAATAAATATTCCTAACTTGCCCTGGGTTTACTCTGTGAAAAATTGATGCAACCATCCAGTTTACCTTTTGACTCCATTGCCCAATAGATGCTAATTAAATTGAATACAATCAGTCTTCCAAAACCCAAATCAAAACCCAAAACCCAAGTACAATCATAACTAGTCTAAGATTTTCAAGCAACAAAGATAAATTTTACAGAGAGCCCTCTCTCGGAATGGAAGGGATAGATTCCCACCCCAAAGATGGTTTGATGTTAAATTCTTGTGATTTGTCCTATAGCCTTCAAATTACAGGGTGGTAACAACCTTGATGTCCTTGTCTATAAACAACTTGATGTCTTCATGGGTAGGCAAGTTCATAGACACTCGATCCACTACATCCCCAAGTGTGCTTTGAATGGTGTCTTCAACTCTGCTCTCCTGGAAACCATTGGTGTTGCTGAGAGACAGATGAACACCTGCAATACCTAGAGACATGGAAACACTCATGCCAAGCAATCTGTCAATCAAAATCCAAAATGAACTTGAGAACTGACTTGCAACATACTTGTGACTGATCATGAAGATTGCGCAATTTCCGTCGGGAGGTCGGGAGACTGACTACCAAAACTGCGCAAGACACTGTCCAGGCTGTTAGGAGGTCGACTGACTGCTGGAACTACACAACGCACAGTCTATCTTGGCCTGCTAAGGATTGAAACTGCGCTATGCACAATTTCAGTTAGTAGTGAGTGACATGCAACCAGCGCACTTCGTTGCACAGTTTCTGGAGCCAGCATGACACTGCCTCCAAGAATTGTGCAATGCAAGTCTGGGGGTCAGTGATGGGCTAGGCTTGAGCAATTTCTGGAGGGAAGGGAGAGCCTTCGCTTCCGGAAATGCGCAGTGCTACCGGGAAAAGCACGATCTGGGCCAAGGCAACCCAGTCCGACCGATGGGCAACTGAAAACATGAGAAGTATGAATGCGTGGTGAGATGAGTGAAAACAAGAGTGAATGATCATTTATGCAAACAACAAGTGCACGATTCAGAAAAAAGGGAAAGCACGCATGTGTGTGAAGCAAGTCGCTGCAACGACGATCGTTTGTGCAAAACAGTGTCATGCATGCGACAGTAGTGAGATGCAAACGAAAACTAAAACAATGCTTATACAAGCTAACATACATGCAAACAACAACAAGCGCTCACTGAAATCAAGCAAACAGAACTTACACGAGGTGATACACAAAAAGCGACAAAAACGCAACACAAGACATGAAAAGTGAGCTTACCCCAAAACAGTTGAGTTGAATGTGCCGACGACTTCTAAATGCAATGTTGGATGTCAGAACTACAAAGTCGATGTAAGGAATGAGCTCTGCAACGTCTATTTGATGATTTTCGATAAAATCAAGGTTGTGACGCGCAAGCCACAAATATAGGAAAAGTAACACTTGGCGGGAGGTTTCTGAAATGATCCTTGCATGTAACCTCCAACTACTAAAAATAGATCCCTGAATCAAGGAACGTCTTTGCATGCTGCCTTGGGAGAAGAAGTCCATGCATGAAAATCAGTTTTGCTCGGTCCTGGAGGGAACCAGTCAACCTGAAGGCACATACATCGATCTACTCAACTAAGGGGAAAAAATGAGCATTTTTGGGAGGGAGTTGGGCTGGCTGCCCAGAAGGTTTGCACAATTTCTGGGCTAAGCAGTTGAATTCTACCCAGAATTGCACAATTTATGGGCTAAGCAACCCTCCTGGGAGGAATTACGCAATTTTCGGAGGGAAGGCTGGTTGCCCTCTAGAATTGCGCAATTTCTTAAGGGAGCTACTTAGCCTGTAGTTAGACCAAGTCCAGTGAAACAGCCTGTGATGGGCATGTAACAAGCTTTGATGGACATGCTAGCAATCTGCAAGAAAATCACTTAAGCTTGTGTACTTGACAAGGCAAGACATGTTGTGAAAGATTGGTAGGGGGGCTCCAAAACAAAGCTAAGGAAAAATTTTAGAGGGTGGTTGTAGCCGTTACAACATGTTACTATAGGACTCATGGTTTTATGGGAGCCTGCTTTTGTAGAGATGATCATCGATGTATGTGCCAATCCAATGCATGTAAAGGTGCACCTATGTATTTACCACATGGTTATGGTCTATAAAGTCTATAGGTGGCCTTGAATTTGGTGCATTATTCATTAGACAACTCTCATGCATGGAAATCTCATTTTTGAAAATTGTCACATTTCCTAAGGAAGTACATGATTCCCAATGCAAAGTGATCCTAGTGGTCAAAATGTCAACTTGGTCTCAAAATGTTCAGTTTGATGAGAGGAGTCCATGCCACATTGAATTTTTCCAATCATTGGTGGTAATGGTTAGTTACAACTTGGTCAAAATCGGTCAATAGGTCAAATAGGCTTCCATGTGGCAAAACAAGGACATTATCAAGAAAAATGATGTGTTATATCAAAAGTGTTCTACTCAATGAGAGGAACAAAACCTATAATTAATATTTTCCAAATCCTCAAAGGATTTAGAGATCATACACTTGAACATGATGGAATTACAGGACATGTTTCCAAGTGCCATAACAAGGACATAATTTGACATACAATATGTCAAAATTAGTTTATATAATGAGGGAAACGATACCCATGTCTTGGTTTCCCCAAACTCCCAAGAGTGTTAGAGATGCAACACAAGGTAGAATGACATGTAAGATAGTGATGATGTAGTAATGCAAAGACTAATTTGGTTAAATGAAGCAAGAACCAAATGAAATCAGGTCAAGTTATAGCAAACCTAATTGGCAGAAATGACAAATTCATCAAGTCATTGGATAACTAGAAAAAAGTGCTTAAGTTCAAGTTAGTGAAATAAAAAATCAATTTAAACTAGTTGTTGAACAAGTCAATGAGTTGTTAAGATCTAACTAGACATTGGAGACTTCATGAACAAAGAAGTTGAATAATGGACCAAGAAATTAGTCGTTAGAAGACAAATTATTCATCCAAATGACCAGGTCAAATTTCTTCCAAGGAAAGTAAGTGGAACATTGAGCTATTATTATATACTATTTTTCTTCTTTTGGCCATACCAGACCATTAGAAAAGGCTTCGTCAACTAAATTGGTAAATCTAGTCAAGTTGACCCTTTGGAGGGCAATTAAACAATTGTAATGAAATATTCTATGAGAAAAATTACGAAGTCTCCAAATTGTGGATGACTAGTAAAATAATACTTCGAGGAAGAGTCCAACTAGCCATTAGCTAGTTGTTGTCTAGTTCTTTGTTAGGTCCCTATAATCCTAGTGTATTCCCCTTATTTTTATTAGTGTAGTCCCCTATTGTTATTTTTTTTCTCATGTACCCCCCATGTTGTTATTGTTTTTCCCAATAGAAGCCCACTATTGTTATTGTTGTGTCCTTACATTATTATTGTTATGTAGATTCTGATTATATTGTGACCCCTAAGACTCCTATAGATACCAAGGAGGTCTTATCATTTGAATCATCTAAGAATTGTTCATTTTTGTAATGTAAAAAAGTTTTCCCCTTCGAAGAAAATAATTTTTAAGTCATTGATCTATCTTTTCTGTGAGCTGATTGCATAACATTTGGTATCAAAGCTTTGGATTCTAGGGTTTCTCTTCTTCAAACAGACCATCTTGGCATTTTCGCTATAAGTTTTTTTCTACGAGGCTTTAGAAGCTGAAATTTTGACCACGTGGAACTGAAATCTTGGTGAAATTTGTCTACATATTTCGGATCTTGGTTCACTATATTTTTTGATATATGATCTGGGGAAGTTATGGTTTTTGCAGGCTCCAGAATTCCATCTCAAACAGGTGACCTAGGGAAAATCATCATAAATTTTGTTTCAGACATCGGATTTGAATTCTATAAAAATTGGATGAAAGTACATGGACTGTGGTTTTTTTAATAGAAATTTCAGGGTCGAATGTTGAAACTGTGACAGATGGCATCCCGTGCAACTTCTCTCTACTGAACCAGTGCATAATCAGGCCATTGTGGGAGATATGGCATAACTCTATATTGAAGAATCCAATATTGGTCTAACTTGTGGCATTGGAAATATGATTAATAGGGCTACCATAGGACCGAAATGCAGACCTTGGAAATCCAAAATTACAAAGATACAACAATTCCAATATCGAGGTCCAAAAAAAACAAGAAAAATGTGTGCATTTTTTAAATTTTGTCATAACTTTTGTTTGAAAAACCAGTTTGAAGTGATTCAAAGGGAATAGTGAAGCATAAATATAAGTATTTGGTTCTAAAATGCCTCCAAAACAAAAGAATTCTACACCTATTAAGCCCTCAGAAAACTCTACAATGACGCATGACGAGGAAGAATTGTAGCATGATATATCAAAATTATGAGACCAAGTGCAACAAATTTTGGTCTCACAAAGAGCAACCAAAAATGACATGGATGGTTTAAAAGCAAACATGGAAGGTTTGAAAAAAGGCATGAAAGCTGAGATGGATGGTTTGAAAGAAGACATGGAAGGTTTGAAAAAATTGTTGCAAGAACGATTTCTTGGTGGTGACAAGGTAATCCATAAAAATCATGATGTAGACAAAAGAAATATGAATTATAATTTTAGAGACTCAAATATGGTGTTTAAGAACGACCACATTCCAAAGATAGATATGAGGAAGTTTGAATCAAGGATCTCATAACGTGGATACTACAGATGGAGCAATATTTTGATGTAAATAATGTGCAACACACACAAAAGGTACATATTGCATCTTTATATTTAAAAACCAATCAATTTGTATGGTATTGATGTCTATGTTCTTTAAACCACTTGTCAATTGGTCAATTTTTATGGAGGAAATGATAGCACATTATGAGAGTAAAAAGAGAAACACCTTCTTTAGCCAATTGATAAATCTCAAACAAAAGGGTTCAATAACAAAGCACATTGAGGACTTCCAAAAATTGAATATTAGGATAACTGATATCTTAGAGGAGCATAAGGTTGATGTATTCATAGGGACTTTGAAGGATAACATCCAACATGAGGTTCGCCTTTAGGACCCTGATTCATTGGAGAAGACAATAATGGTGGCAAGAAAAGTTGAAAGCAAAATTATGGCAATAAGGAAGTCTACCACCCACAACTATAAAGATGGAAGTGTTGCTACTCCTAGCCCTCCACAACCTACAAGGTTGATGCTACAACAATTGGAGGAAAAAAAAGCAAAAGGGCTTTGTTACAGTTGTGATAGAAAATACACTAAAGGTCATAAGTGTGCTAAGAATAAATTATTCTACATAAATTTGGAAGCGGAGGAAGAAAAAGAACAAGAAACATCAAAAGAGGAGGATATACACCAGGAACCAACCCCAGAGAAAGAAAAAGTGAATCTGACAATATCTTGCAATTCATTGGCAGGAATTACCACTCCTCAAACTATCAAGATAGAAGGATATATCAAGAAGAAAAAGGTAATAGTGTTGATTGATTCAGGTAGTACTCATAATTTCATTCATTGTAAGATAGCCAAAGAATTGAATTGCATTATATATCTGGCACCCAGGGGTTAAGTCATGACTGCAAATGGAGGAACTATAAATTTCTCTGGAAACTTCCATAATACCAAGCTAACCATGGGAGAATATGTATTAAATAGGCCAATGCTTCCATTCCAATGGGTGGTGTTGATGTTGTACTAGGAGTCCAATGGTTACAATTTTTGGAGACAATAACTTTTAATTTTCAAAAACTTTTCTTGAACTCTTTTTGGGAAGGAAATGAAGTTGAATTAAGGGGTATCGCAAGGAAACCAGGAAAGATAATCAGCTCTAATGACATGACAACGATTTTGAAGAATGACCAACGAGGTGTAATTTCACAATTATACTCACTACAGGTTCAAACATCAAAATAATCTATTTCTCCACATCTCCGAAAAGTCTTGGACAATCATTCCAAGGTATTTGAGACTCTCAAAAGCCTCCCACCTATCCGTGATCATGATCATGTTATTCATTTGATTCCAGGATGCGTTCCTCGAAACATCAGACCTTACAGATATCCTTATGCCCAAAAAAGTGAATTGAACATATGGTTGCATAAATGCTAGAGGCTGGTATAATTCAACCTGATCAAAGTTCTTTCTCTACTCCAGTGGTGTTGGTGCACAAGAAGGATGGATCATGGTGTATGTGTATGAATTATAGGGAGCTCAACAAGATCACTATTAAAGATAAATTTGTCATCCCTATCATTGATGAATTGTTGGATGAATTACATGGAGCAATATACTTCACCACGCTAGATCTTAGTTGAGGATATCATCAAATTAGAATGAAGACTAAAAACATTCTGAAAATAACATTCACTACTCATGAGGGTCATTATGAATTTTTGGTCATGCCTTTTGGCCTTACTAATGCAACTTCCACATTTCAAGGTTTGATGAATTCCACTTTCAAACCCTTCCTTAGAAAATTTGTGTAAATATTTTTTGATCATGTACTAGTCTATAACAAGTCTTAGAAAGATCATGTTCAACATGTTGACAGAGTGCTAAAACTATAGGAGGAGAAACAATTGTATGAAAAATCCTCCAAATGATTCTTTGGAGTATAGGAGGTGGAATATTTGGGTTGTTTATTTCTGGTAGCATCGGATATGCTCTAAGCCTCAAAATTTGCAGGGAGGTTTGGACACATGTATTCCACAATACCCAGAAATCATTTGGGAAATTCCACCCGGAATCTGTTTTATTAAAATAATTAATTACTTTTAATGGGTGCTTAAGTCTAAACTTAGGAAATTAAAATAATTAAAGGGTATTAATCAAACTGTGGGTGAAACTTCTAGAAGAAGATGATGATCAAACCAAAACGATCTGAGCCATTGATTAGAATCTAATATGGACCATTGAATCTCAACAAAAGGATTATAAGAGGAGGCTTGAAAGGAATTTGGAAAATACATCGAGTGGAGATCAGAGGATCAAATTTTTGAAGCACAACAGTTGCTAAAAGAGGAAATCAAAGTGATCTTTTGCAGTGAGGGGCAGCGACAGTATCCAGAGGGAAGTTTTCATGGGCCGGAGAGTACAAGGCAAAGAGGGTAGAACAACGTCCAGAGAGGTTGACGCTGGGCCACATAAAGCTACGTTGTGCAAGCGTAGAGCCTGAGAGGGAGATCAAACTCCTGTTGAGGAAATCGAGGTTCAGAAGTCGGGAGCTAGGGTGTGAGACCGGGAGGCTAAGAGCTGAAGTTTCCAGCCAGTAGAGGATCAGAAGGAGGAGGAGCGCAGTCCCAACAGAGGTGACACAAAGACTGCGTCGGATTGGCGTAGTTCTGTGCAAAGGCTAACATAGAAGGGACGCAGAGGCTCATTTCCCTCGAAATCAGAGCCGGTTCTTCCGGTGACAGGGTGAGATCAACTCTCTATTTATTTTCCCCAGTTTCTCTCCATATCGAATAGCCAGTTGAGCATCCAACGAATTGTACTCAAAATTACTTCTACTTAATAATAAAACCCTCAACCGCTGCAGTGGTTTTCCCACATTGGGTTTTTCTAAGGACATTTTTCCAAAAATGGTGTAATATGTTGTGTATTTCTTTCTTGCTTAGTTTCTTGTTTCAACATATAATTTAATTAGTGGATGTTGCAATGTATTAGTTTCGATATTTGTTGTAGAAAGAAATAAGTAATTTGTTCAGTAATTAACAAATAGAAGGAACTTAATCAGTTGCCGCAGTAGAAATTTGGGCTTCCAAATTTTCACATGGTATCAAAGTTGCAGGTGAAACAAGAGAGAAGAGTCGGAAGAGCCCATCACTGAAGAGGAGGGTCGAAGTGTTGCGTAGGCAGCAAATCAAATCCCCAAAGGGATTGTGCAGTCCAGGCCAGGAGAGCAAAGATTTTCGAGGAAGGTCTTTCTCTGAGTGAGTCCACAGAGAGGTAAGACTTCCAAATCGAAGTTTATCAGTGTCAAAGGGAGAAAAGCAACAGTTTCAGCAAAGAGGCATTTTTTTGGTGTGACATAGTTTTCTGCAGTAGTTGTTGGGGAAGAAAATCATCAAAAGGAAGACAAGAGACACTATTGAGGGAATTTCTTCCTCAGATAATTCCTAGCCAGGGAATTCAATTTCTCTATTGCTGAGTAGTAGCAGAGAGGAGAATATCTACTAACCCTAGCAGGGAGTGCGTAGGCCAACCCAGTGTTGCGCAGACGAGAGAGGAAAAAGTTCGACAGTTTCATTAGCAGAGATGGCGGCCAATGGGTTACGAAATCAAGATCGATTGGATGGTGCATCCAACTATGTGATCTAGAAGTCGAGGATGTCATGCCTTATTAATGAACATTTTCTCAAGATATACGTCAAGAGTGTGGTAGCTAAGCCCGCTGATCCAGATTCGCTCAAAAGGTACAAGGGAGAGATGGCAAAGGCCAAGCAGATGATCCTCGATGGAGTGAAGGATCACGTAGTATGTCACATCTTAGGCAAAGGGATTGTCAAGGAGATGTGGGATGCCTTGTCCTTGCTATATCAGGGATCTTCCGTGTAGCGGAAGATGTACTTGGAGCAGAAGATGAGATCCACACAGATGCATAAGGGGGAATGCATTGATCGGTTCCTTGCAATACTTCAGGAAACCCGAGATGAGTTGGCAGCTGTGGGGTTAACACCTCAGCCTACCGAGATGGTGAGGTTGGCTCTAAATTCAGTCTTAGAAGAATGGAAAGTGTTTTTGAAGAGCATCCTGGGCAAAGAACGATTGCTAGATTGGGGAGGGATGTGGGCCGCTCTTCAGCAGGAAGAGATGAGGAGAGACTTAGTCAGGTGCAAACTTAACAATAACAACAACAACAGTGGGACAAAGTCGAAGGAGGAGGATGAAAATGCATCCCTCGCATCTCAGGGGCAGTAGGAGCAGCAGAAGAAGAAGAAAGATATTTCGAAGATCAAGTGCTTCCGATGTGGCAAACTTGGTCACTATGCTACAGAGTGTCCTCTCAAGAAGAAGGACAAAGACGAGAGGCATGATATAAAGGCTATGTTAGTGTCGGTCTTGAAAGCCCTCCATCAGTGATCAAAGCTCTTTGCATTTGCATTAGTAGGTGTCTCATTAGTGTCAAATTTTGCATCCCGTTAGGCATGCCATAACTCTGATGGAGGAGCTGGTCTATTTATACCCCTCTTGGCTTTGCTGGATCAAGTCATATCAGTCATTAAGTTTTTCAAGCTTGTCTTGTTTTGTCTTAAGGTCAAAGGTCCTAGGTCTAGGGTTTTGGTCATTTATCCTTGCAAGGTCATGTCTTTGAAAGTCCTTGAGTGCCCAGCAAGCCAGAGGGAGGATTGTAAACATGTTTCTTTGATATTTTCATCATGTACAGTTCATTTTTAACCTTGGATTTAAAAAACTCTGTTTTTAAAGCCAAGGTCATGTTAAATTTGTGTAAAAAGAATGAAATTCCAAAAAGTTTTCAAAAGGACAGCAGTAACCCTGGTCCCCTTGCCAAAGTCCCTCAGATGATCTACCTGCAAAAAGAATCAAGTCAAAGCACTCAATGAGTCAAAATCAGGATAAAGGAAACCAAAAATCAGTGTTATAAAGTGTCACAAGAAAAAACATTAGAAAGTGGGTTTGTAAATGAAATTTTTTCAAATGAGACTTATAAAAGCTCAAATTCCCTCCTTTCACTCTCATTGTGCATTTTAGAGCTTGCAAGAGAGAAAGAGAGAGTGATTGAGAGAAAGGAGCGAAATTGCAGTGATTTCGGGCAGCAGAGTGGTGCGCGACCCGTCCAGGGCTCCTCCGCAGTTCAGAAATACTACGGGCGCGACCCGTTGGGAGGCCTGCGTGACCCGTTGAACTGTTTGCCCGCAAACTACAATAAAATTCCTCCATCTCCCTTCAAATCTTCTAAATTGATCGAGGTAGGCTCTTTACACATGGTGTTTGAGGATGGTGATGAAATATAAGGCTTTATGTTATGATTTTGATCTCAAATCATGCAAATGAAAAGACTTATATGGCTGCAATATTCATGTGCAAACTGTGCTAGGGTTTATGGTGTTTCAAGCTGTTTTTCCTTTGGTTTGTTTCTGTTGGACACCTAATCCTAATGGGTTAGCGTGGAAGTTGAATGGACATAGTAGTCCAAGAGACCTTGGGATCTGAAACCCAAGAGTCACCTATTGTACTATAAATGTGTATCTTATGTTAATAAAAAAATGCAATCACTGATTTATCTTTCCATCTGTTTCGCTGTCCATGTGAGTTTAACATGGTATCAGAGCCACTTGTTTTTCTGTGGCCTGTTATGTGCATGTCAGTAGCTGCTCCTGCCAGCGCTGTCCAGCGCTGTCCAAGCGATTCTGAGATGCCTATCTCTCAATTTTATTGACTGCGCCCTTTGTCATATGAGTTTTTAAGTAAACATCGCTGTGGTAGGAGCGCTGGTATAACAGCACTGTGATTATTCTCTGACACGTCTTGAAATAGAAAAATACTCTGCCTAGTTAACACTACACATAACGCTCCTCGTCCTGTGCATCGAATGCCATTTCCTCTGCCATTATTCTCTATCCGACGCTGCTGCGCTCTGTCATCTGTACAGAGGTGTCATGAAGACTGCGCACTATCCATAATTATGCTGATGAATGTGCGTTGTTCTCAGTGATTGATATTGAATGCGCATAAACGTTGATGCGTTTCTAATTGAATGCATCTCCAGACAGAGAGCCGTTACCATGGCCTGAGTCCGAGGCGTTTAAACTGTGTGATTTTTTTCCAGAATCTTTCGGCTCTAAAATGGTTTACTTGCATTTTGGTGCCGGCGTCAAGTGAAATTTTCTTTCAATAATTTTTTGGGTTTGAGGGATTACACTGCCATTCCGTCCCTTTGAATGTCCTTCGCTCATTCTGAATAAACCGCTCTGCTATTTCTTCTACGGTGTCTCCCAAATTGGTTAACCGTTCCTGACAAATTGGGCATATCGACGGATGGCCGCTGTCAAGACAATGTTCGTTGGTAATTACAACTGTGGGTAAACCATGTTCTGTTAAGTAATCAGTAGAATGACGATCAATATTGGAAAATACACAGAAGGCGTAGCAGCGGAATTCGAAATCATATGTATTATGGTCTAAATGGTGCATGATCTCAAACCAATTGAACTTTTAATTCCATATAAATTGCACGGTTGTGCGATTTCCATTCTCGCGATCCAGAAAATCCCATATTATGCGAACCAAGATAATGTTTTCTGGCAACTCTGTTGGAAGTTGAGCAGATTGGGGAAAATCGAGCGCTGTTGGGATTGAAGCAGTTGGGACGAGGCCCATGTCATCGCTTACGACCGTCAATCTGACCTTTTGGGGCATGGATTTGGAACCCATAATGAAGATGGCCAAAATGAAAGGGCCGAGTTTGTGAGGGCCGCGCTGCTCAGCACTGAGACCAAGTTTATAGGGGCCGAATTCGTGGATTTATAAGGGCCGAGCTGGGTTGGAGTTCATTGGAAAGTTTCGGTGAGCGGATAAACCATTCCACCTGCTTGACATAAATCAGCTGCCTCCATGACTATTGGACGCTGTCGTTAGATTCGGTCGCTTGAACAGTTCCAGCGCCTCCCGGCTTCTTGTTTCCCGTTCGGAGTAATGTTTGGTATCGACCTCCCTTTTGATAACAATTGGCATTACTCTCCACGTTGGTATCCTCTATTTGATTATTATTCCATGCTTTGTTTGAGTAATACCTTTAAGTATCATTGAAAGTGAAGAAAATAGTGAGGAATTTAACAGTACGAGAAGGGGTTGAGTACTTGTAACGTTGGGCTGCATACAAACCATAATATAGAGACTCGACGGGACTCCAGTTGCAGGGCTTCTCATTTCTTTTCAGTTAAAAAAATGCGTATTGCAAGTGGTGTTTATATAGTATCAAAGTTGGAAGTTTATTACAAAATTCTCGTTGGCATTGTTTCTGCATTTAAGGAACCCATCATTTCAAGTGCAAGTCTCTCACCAATTTGCTAATCTTGACATGTACGAAGTCTATGAAAGTGACAGTATTTTCTCTCTTATGGAGAAGTTTGATTCTTTCCACAGATAACTTGGTTGCTTGTGCCTCGTATTTGCACAAACCAATTTGGTAATAGTACAAAATCTTAAATTGACTCTGTTCAGCAGCAATGGTTAGCAAGTTATCAGGCTGTTGCGCGATTGCTCCATTGTGAATCGTGATACTTGTAAAAAAAAATAATAAATTCCCATTGTGTAAAGCAAGTTGGTATCTGTCTCTTTCTCCTTGCTTTGCCATTTTCTGAGTTGGGTATTCCATAGCTGGAATCTCAGGGCTTGTCTGTTCCAGCGCCCTGATAGCTTTTGGGATTGTGTTTGATACACAAGACGGCAGCAGAACCAGGATAATCAGCAAGAAGGCCCTTACCTCAGAGGAGGCTGCAGGAGCTGGCATCAGAGAAGGGAAAACTATTCCTGAAGGCTTGTTGCTCACAGCAAGATTTTATAATCCTTGAAAATACGAAATTAGAGCTTCATTTTTGTATTTTGTTGCTGCAAGCTATTATTTGTTTGAGGAGCATTGAACATGACAGTTATTTATACGGCAACAGAAGTAACAACTTGCAGAGTCCATCTATATTAAACAATAAAGTTTGAATTTACCATAACGCATTGAATTTTATGTGGGGCATTGGATATCAAAGTCTTTTTAAAGATTTTTGGTGTCATTTATCATATTATATTGAAGACAAAGCGACTGAGAGAGCCACAGGAGGAATTTGTTTTCTGTTCTGGAAGATCATCATTTTCACACCACAGCAAGCCATTTGTAGTTTATGAGATTATGTACAACTCCCACAATTGCAGCTGCTCCACATGCTATCATCAATAGTTACAAGAATGTATTAGCAGTCGCTATTGAAGTTGACTATTCTTTTCCACTGGCCGAGAAAGTGAAGGAGTATTTGAAAAATCCAATTCAATTTAAAGTTGTTGCTTGTTCAATTTACTTGTTCCTATTGTGCAGTTTGGGCATAAATTTATGTGCAACAAACAAATTTGTTTTTCTCAACAGATTCTAATGAGAAGATTGCTTTAATTGTTGGGGTGATTGTCTGCTATTTGTTGCAAGCATTGTGATTATTTAGGGTACATTTTCACTCCAAAACAAGTTTCTAGTGGTGCATTTCTATTGAGAAAAATGGCTACAATTACTGAAGTATTAGAGTTCATGAAAACTCTTATACAATCCACTGTTGATGACACATTACAAATCAGCAAAGGATATCTCTCAGAAATTCAGACATGTTTACAAAATGCACAGGAAAAGATCGATTTTTTGCAGCTTGAATCACAGCTACAGCAAGAAGAGCTACATCAAAATAGACACCATTCTGAACCTGTTTTTGTTCAGAACATTGAGACAACCACCCATCAGCAGCATGTTAATAATGGTACAGTTCATTCAAATAAAGCAGCAGTTGTGTATGTAGATGCAGAAACTCAGTCTGCACTTCCCAAGCCCATCATCAGACCTTGGGAACAGCTTGTCCACAACAAGCACAGAACCGGTCTTGGATATGACAAGGACTTGTCCTTTCATATTCCAGACTATGCCAAGCCCATTCAGTTTCAGAGTGCTGGTTTCATTAATGACAGTTCACCTGCTCCTTATGACAGTTCAGCTTCAACTGTTCCAGATTCTACCCCTCTTCCACAGCAACAACAAAAACAACAGATCGTGAAATGCCAACACTGTGATCGAGTTGGCCATCTGAAAGATCACTGTTTTGATCTTCATCCATGTGAGCACTGTCATAAAACCAGTCATTCTTCACACAGATGCTTCAAAAACAAACGTCCTGCAAGAACGAAGATTCATCTTGGATGGATCGCTTCTTGGCAATGGGCATCAACAGCCAAGAAGATATTCCAAACACATGTTAGAACTTGTTCTAGAGTATTGAACAGTCTTGCAGTTGAGTTTTCTCCATCTTCTCACCTTGTACCTGACAGGGGGGAAATGATGGTCATCTACAAGCTTCAAAGCCACATCAAGCGAGCCTGAGCCACAACCTGCCACACCAGTTTCAGAGTTGTAGCCAGAGAGAAGATGCCTGAACATGCCTTCAGTTGGCAATCTGGGACTTCCTCTAGCAGAAGACTTCAGCTTCTTGCCAGTTTCGGAAGCATTCCAGGAACAGATTGAGAACACTTCCTCTAGCAGAAGACATCAGCTTCTTGCCAGTTTTGGAAGAGTTCAAGGAATTGCATTAAGCATTCCAGAGTTGTTGGTCATCCTTAAACCATCACAGATTGAGAACACTTCCTCTAGCAGAAGACACCAGCTTCTTGCCAGTTTTGGAAGAGTTCAGGAATTGCATTAAGCATTCCAGAGTTGTTGGTCATCCTTAAACCATCACAGATTGAGAACACTTCCTCTAGCAGAAGACACCAGCTTCTTGCCAGTTTTGGAAGAGTTCAAGGAATTGCATTAAGCATTCCAGAGTTGTTGGTCATCCTTAAACCATCACAGATTGAGAACACTTCCTCTAGCAGAAAACTTCAGTTTCTTGCCAGTTTTGGAAGAGTTCCGGGAACTGCACTAAGCGTTCCAGTGTTGGTGGTCATCCTTAAACCACCGCCCTTTTTTACCAACATTTCATAGAGCACATTCAGCCTAGTGCTGCCATGCATTTTTGCACATTTTGTATTACAGCTCTCTTCTTGGACTCATACATAACCCTTCGTATTAAGGGGGGGAATGTTGGACACCTAATCCTAATGGGTTAGCGTGGAAGTTGAATGGACATAGCAGTCCAAGAGACCTTGGGATATGAAACCCAAGAGTCACCTATTGTACTATAAATGTGTATCTTATGTTAATAAAAAAATGCAATCACTGATTTATCTTTCCATCTGTTTCGCTGTCCATGTGAGTTTAACAGTTTCCCTCCCTTCCCTCTTGCTCATATTCATATGTACATCTTATTTTCCCCCATGTCATTTTATAAATGAAATGCAAATTTTTCCCCATCCCTAACCATTAAAAATGAAAACCCTACCCCTTTCCCAAAGCATCAAAAACAAAAAATGAAAACCCTAATTCCCCTCTACCACATGCATGTGCAAAATAACAAAGAACTGTTGGTAAAATGTCAGCATGTTTTGTGCATGGTTTCCCTTTTTTCCCTTATTGAAATTGTATACATATTCCCATATTTACTTTCATGCATGTTTTTCCCATATGCAATAATCTTTGCAAATGATTTCCCTATTACAAATATGTGTTCCTATATGCATATGATTTGCAAAATTTCCCTTGAAATTCCCTGTAATATTTATATATTCCCATTCCTTGTTAAAAGATCCCTCCCCTAACATTTCCCTCATGTTCTGTTCCCCTTGAAACAACATAGATTTCAACACTTTTTGCAGGCAGAGACAGCAGTGTTATTTGTCCACTTTGCTCCTAAACCATGTCAGAAACCGAAACTTATGGGCAAAGTGATGACCATTCATCATCTACAGAGGTTGAGGAACAGAGGAGGCCTCTTAAGGGTGGTAAGGGTGGACATCATAAGCGAGAGGAGCCCACCTCTCTGGCAGAATTACAGGCCTGCCCCATGGCAGTGAGTTGTTTTCAGTATATGTCTTGTTATGATTTCTGTGAGAGAATTTCTCAGATTCAGCATCATAGAGAGTTGGCCCGCTTGTTTGTCTTGCACTTCCGTGATGGACATGTCACTCTGGCAGGGGTGAACTTCACATTGACTCCTGAGGTGATCTCACAGGCTACAGGGATACCAAATGTGGGTGAGGTGTGGCCTAAGCGCAGATTGCTAGATTTTGTTCACTTTGAGCCCTATGTCCGGCCACCATTCGTGAGACTTTTGACAGGTGTTTTTCCATTCAAATTTCTCCGGAGCGAGTATGCTCCCATCATGAGGCTTATTATGCATTATTTTACCTGTGAGGGCAGATTTTCACAGGTGTACTCATATCACATTCGCCTTTTGATGCATTTCACCCGAGTGAGGATGATGAACATCCCGGTCTTCTTGTTTCATAACATTCAGAGGATGGTGCCCATGTTGCAGAAGAAGACCCCGGCCCAGCAGTACAGGAGCCTATGCCATTATGGTTTGATTCAGCTCATAGTCTCACATCAGTTGACTCAGCAGGGCATCTCATGGGAGGAGTTCATCTCCCATGAGTTTTTCACAGTGCCACATCAGCCACATCAGGAGGTCATTCATGAGGAGGGAGGACCATCTCAGCAGCCCGATGCTCCCGTCACCCGACATGTTAGCTCCACTCCTTTGGTCACTTATCAGAAAGGCCCAAGGGCCTTATTTGCAGCAGCTAGGCGAGTACTATCTCCACAACAGGTGGAAGGGGTCTCGCCTTCATCTTCAGCTCAGCGAGTGTTATCTCCACATCAGGTGGAAGGGGCCTCGCTTTCTTCACCAGCACAGGTACTACAGAGGGGCAAAGAGCCCGTGATTCATGAGGATCCGGTGATTGATGTTGAGGTTAGTTCTCCTAGCCAAGAGGCGAAGGAGATCATTCAGCATCTCAGGGCTGAAAATGATGTTTTACAGAGGAGACTTGAGGGTGCTCAATGGACTATTACTTACCTGGAGCAGCGGAACAAACAATTGGAGGATGAGAAAGCGCTTGATGAGCAATGGAGGATTCGTAGCGACCGAGTCTTGAACCGTAGAAGACCCGGTGATCCATTGCCTGCTGACCGAGAGTCAATGCTCATTCAGGAGAATGCTCACTTGGAGACGCTGTTGGCTAAGGCCAACCAAGAGAAAAGGCTGCTGAGAAACATGAAGAATCACTATTGGGCAAGAATGCATGTATGCAAGGCCAAAATGAAAATGTTCCAAAGGAGGTTATCCGAGGCTCTTAAGCGGAAGAAGAAAACCAATCCACTCCGTATCTTGGCTGAGGCATCCCTCAAAGATCATGGCACTCACTAGCATCAGCTACAGCACAAATCCCAAAAATGTTTGAGAATTTTGGGTAATTTTGGAATTTTTTGGAAATTTACAGGTTTTGGCTTCTCAACGGGTCTCACCCCTGGTGAGACCCTTTGTCATCGTAGCTCCGTTTTGCAAAAACTCAGCATTTTTAGATTTTTCATGCACAATTACATATGCCCATGGATGGACTTGAGTTTTTATGGGGTTCTGGGCCTCCAGAAGGTCAAAATACATGCAAAATTTGACTTTTTGACCCTTTTTCGAGTTGCAGAAGCAGTCTTGGGAGAATTGAGTTTTGACTGGGCAAATGAACTCCAAATTCA
The DNA here is from genome assembly GCA_031772625.1 of Pinus tabuliformis. Classification (NCBI taxonomy): domain Eukaryota; kingdom Viridiplantae; phylum Streptophyta; class Pinopsida; order Pinales; family Pinaceae; genus Pinus; species Pinus tabuliformis. Next base: position 1,173,138,065 of record CM062818.1, on the reverse strand, counting down.
AAAATTCCAGTTGGGTTGGAAAGTACACTCGCAGACCTTTCCAACGAGCTATCCTGAACCCAATTCGGATACCGAGAAGGCCTCCAAAAAGAGCTCCAAAGTGCGCGACCCGTTGAGGAAATGTTGCCAGATTTGACCAGTTCAGCCCAGAAATTGCAGATTTGACCCTTTTCGACTTTCTGAGGTTAATGATGATCTTGATGGATGTAATTGTGACACTTTTTGGATACTTTTACTCTTGTTTAACATTTCTAGAATATTTATGCATGTAAAGAGTAAAAATTGAATGTATGAACTGATTTCCAAGTTTATAGAGGCAAGTTGTTTTGACTGCCTATTTTGTAGTGCTTAGTTTAGAAGTGGTTCAAACAGCTCCTAGGATAGCGAGCTCGACCCATGGAGGCAGGGAAAGAGGTTAGATCATCTATATTATGTACTTTCTTGCTCATTTTCATGGTTGGACTCTTGAGGGAGAAGCTATCACTGTATTATTTCACTTGTATCTCTGCAATTTTTGGCTAAGGAAGACCAGGGTTTTGCAGTCATCTTTGGGATTCTTGTGGACTCATGTGTTGATGGTGTGTTTTTTCATGTTCTTGTAAGCTTTGTTATGTGATTCATTTCCTTTCTTTACTGCTGCACATTAAACAAATGAAGTGTTAAAGTATGAATTCATGCTAGCCATGCTTTGCTTTTAAATTTGTTTAATTTCAATGTTTTCTTCTGTCTAAAGAGAATTCAAATTCATTGTTTGCTCTCTTTAGCCTTCTTATCTTTCTTTCCTAATCATCCACTTCAGCTAAAGACATCAATACAGGCTCCTACCTCGCCCCAAAGACCCCCTGCAGAAACTGTGTCCAATCCCCGTACCCTAAATTGCAGCTCCTCAATTTGCCACCAAAAACCCCCAAATCAACCTTTATAATCAGTTTACTAGCCTAATATCAGTGTTACCTTGTTGGTCATCTCATCCTATTGAAAATCTACCGAGATTGACCGGAGAGAGCCTTCTCCTACCCCATAGGGCTAGCTACGAGGCTGAATGGTTTGATGTAGCTTTGAGGTTTGCCTTTTCAGCCTGAGGTGAAATTTCAAGTGCTAACATACTGGCGATCATACTGGGGAGAACATCTAATCCTTTGCTCATTGAACGTGTTATTTCATAAGTCTTAGACGGAGCCTGAAGTTACGCCAGGTAGCCTTCGAAACGCTCTTGTTTTACATCAGCACAAGTAGATAAACGCTGCTTCAGTCAATCACCGTGAGCTTGTGAACATAGCACTTCTTTGACATCTTATCCCTGTGTATTTGTTAACTCTGAGCCGTGGATGATAGGTTGAGAGTTTTCACAGGCTGAATGCTTTTTCTTTCCTAGTCATTTTGAGAAAACAAGCTGGCTACAGATCCTAGACCCATTTTCAGATCTCATTCATGCCCAGCTATTTTTGATTATCTTGAAGATTTAGATTTTGACGAAAGCTTTGAGTTGTCTCTGTTTAAAGCTAAGTCTGAAAGTGCGCTCGATTCTCTAGTTCTTGACCCTGATTTTGCAGCTGTTATTGAGTTTGAGAGACATAATAAATTGGTTGAAAATTTCATCTTAAGACATCTTCAGTCAAGTGTTCAAGCTACTACCCTTGCTGATTTTGTTGAGAGTATCTCTGATCACATTGGATCTACTATCACGGCTCACGAAGAATCTTACCCTCCTTATGTTTCAGTTTCACCTATAATCACCTATCCTGAATCAGCAGTCGGTTCTCCTCCTTCGTCTCCCACACCTCCGACTCCCCCAACTCCACAAACTACACCTCCTCTTATAATAATCCCTGCTATCACAGCTCCTCCACTTCATACTCATCCTACTCCCCCTCCGAGAGCAATGGCTGCCCGGTTTGCCCCATTGGTTTTACCTGCAAATCTTCATGATATGCCAGCTGATTACCAAAGTAAAATTCCCATGTTTGATGGCACTCCACAAAGTATTACAGCTCAGCAACATATCGACAAGATGACCACATTTTTTGATCTATATGAGTTAGATGAAGAAGATGTTACCATGCGGTTATTCGTGCAAACATTTGCAGGAGAAGTTAGAAAATGGTTCAGAGGGTTGACAGCCAACAGCATCACTACTTTGGAAGAACTTCAGAATCAGTTTTTAGATCGGTGGGAAATCAGAAAGGATTCGCTTCAAATTAATGCCGAATACAACAACCTCAAGCGCAATCCGGGTGAGTCTGTTCAAGATTACATAATCAGATTCAATACAGTTTATAATGCTATTCCTGATGATTTAAGGCCATCTAGAAAATCAGCACTTCTTAAGTTCCCAGATGGTTTTGATCCGGAGATGGCTTATTCATTGAGAGACAGAGATCCACCTACATTGGAAGAAATGCAGAAAATTGCTGTCAGCGTTGAGGCAAATTTGAATGATAAAAGAGCAATGATGAAGGCAGAAAAGCGAGTCACAATTAAGGAGGAAGCATCCACTTCAAATCAGTTACATCGTGATGTTGAACAGATAAAGAGGGCACTTGAAAAGATCACCCTTGACAAGTCGGAGCCTCAGATTCGTAATCCTAATTTCAGAGGTCAACAGCAGCAACAATATAGGATCAAGCAGCGCGAAACAAAGGCACAAGACACAGCAGTTCAGCAGCAAATGAAACCTCCTTTTCAGCAGAATTTTGTTAGCCAAGAGTCTGAAGATGAAGGTGATAATGTTGGTGAGGAAAATCACTTCTTCACTCCTGATGATATGCCTACATATATTACGGAAGAAGATGAGTTGGTGAGTAATTCTGTCTTTCCCCAAGACGAACATTATATTTTGTCAAATGATACAATACTTGAAGAAGAATCTGAAGAGTATCAAAGAGGCTACTTAAATGCTTTATCAGCTCAGCAAGGACATCAAAGGCAATTGAGAAGCCGAGCTATTCCTATAAATCCCGTGCAGAAGAGGAAAGACATTGCAGCAAAAAATGATTCGGTTTCTTCAAAAGGTAAAGATATAGTCGGTCCATCAACAACTCAAACATCACCAGCAGCAAAGATTGACCAGCCATCAAATGCACCGAAGGATAAAGTTGAAAAAAGAGATAGTCCGGCAAAAGAAGGTGAGAAGTTTCCAGTTTTCAGTTTGGAGAATGAGATTGCAAAGTTGAAGATATCTATTCCTTTAACGGAGGTCATGAAAAACACCACTTATCGAGGTCAAATTTCTAAGTTGCTGAATGTTGATCCAATGCTAGACATGGTGAATGTACAAGATGATCAGCCGGAGTTAATCTTTGGGCTAGCTTTGAATGGTGAGTCTCCCAAAAGTGATATTCCACCATTTTATATCAGTTTGCGTTTGCATGAGTTTGTGTTGCACAATGCCATGTTTGACTCGGGAGCTTCACATAATTTGATGCCAAAAACAATCATGGAGAAGCTGGGACTTGACATCACAAGAAAGTATCATGATCTATATTCATTTGATTCCAGCCGGGTAAGATGTATTGGCTTGATCAAAGACTTAGTGGTGAGCCTAGATCAAATTCCAGCGAAGAATGTTTTGATGGATGTGGTGGTGGCGGATATTCCTCCACGGTTTGGCATGTTGTTGTCGAGGTCATGGGGAGCCAAACTCAAAGGTACAATTCAGCTTGATTTTTCATATGCTACAATTCCAGTTTTCGGTCAAATGAGGAAGTTATATCAGGAACAAAAGATGAAATACATGATCACTAGTAAGGAAAAACCCGTAAATCATCCTGTAAATTATGTACAAACAGATTTAGAATCTTTTGTTTTGTTTGCGGAAAATTTCAATGAGGTAGATAGTCAGTTAGTTCAAGTAGAAGATATACCAGACATTTCAGAAAATTTCAGAGAAGTTTTGAGAAAGGAAAGTGAAGAAAGGTCTGTTGTCATAAGGCCAATTGCAGAAATAAATGGGCAGCAAGCAGAACATGAATCAAAATCAGACTTTCAGCTCCTAGAAGATGATGAAGAGGGTCTTTGGACCATGGATTTTGATGGTGCAGTGGGCAGCGATGGTGCTGGTATAGGTGTGTGGATCCGAAGCCCATTCTCAGCCCAAGATCAAGTTCCAAGCAAGGTACGGGTATGTTCTTATAAATTGGCATTTGATTGTTCAAATAATGAGGCGGAATATGAAGCTCTTATTGCTGGTCTGAAAATCCTTCGGAAGTTGAAGGCAAAGAAGATAGCGGTATATGGCGACTCCGAATTAGTTATCAAGCAAGTGAAAGGTGAATTTCAGGCCAAACATCCTCGTATGAGAGCATATCGGAATGCTGTTTTAGGTATCTTGAAAATATTTTCTGAACATACTTTGACATGTGTGCCCCGGATTCAAAATGGTGTTGCGGATGCATTAGCTAAGGCAGCAAGTAACCTGAAAATACCCATGAATTCCAGTAATAAGTTTGAGATATATGTGAAGCACCGTCCTACAGTTCCAGATAACCAAAGGTGTTGGCAAGTGTTCCAAGATGACGAAGAAATCAAAGACTTTCTGCAAGTTGAGGGTAAATTCGAAGACATTTCAATAGATACGGAAGCTGAAAGAGTGAATCAGATGGATGTGTTGCAGCTCAAGGACAATTACATTCCTAAAGGATTGATTCCTTTGGAGGAATTGTTCGATCAAGATGATGTGGCCCGCAAGCCAACTTTGAGGGCTACAGATGAAGGAGTTGAAGATGTGAACCTTGGGACAGCTGCGAATCCAAAGTTGGTGAAGCTTTCAAAAGCATTGCCGCCTAAGATAAAGCAAGAGTATATCAGATTATTGTCTTTGTATTCTAATGTTTTTGCATGGGATTATTCAGATTTGAAAACTTATGACACAAGCATTATTCAGCATACCATCCCCATAAAGCCAAATCAAAAGCCTTTCCGGCAAAAGTTGAGAAGAATTAATCCTAAATTGCTGCCATTAATAGAGAAGGAAGTCAACAGGTTGTATAAGTCTGGAATCATAGTGCCAATCCGGTTTTCCGATTGAATCTCAAACTTGGTGCCCGTGAGGAAGAAAACCGGTGAGATTCGCTTGTGTATAGACTTTAGAAATCTGAACAAGGTGTCATTAAAGGACAATTATCCGCTGCCCAAGATGGACCACATATTGCAGCGGGTGGTGGGGGCATCTAGGATGTCATTGCTTGATGGTTACTCCGGATATAATCAGATTTTGGTGCACGAAGATGACCGTGGCAAGACAGCATTTACTACTCCATGGGGTACATTCCATTATGCCCAGATGCCGTTTGGATTGAAGAACGCGGGTGCCACATTTCAGCGGGCAATGGACATGGCCTTTGCAAATGAGAAGGATGTCTTTTTAGTTGTTTATCTTGATGATCTGACCGTGTTTTCTAAATCAGATGAAGAGCATTTGTTTCATTTGACTAAGGTGTTCGAAAAGTGCAGAAAATATGGCATCTCATTGAATCCGAAAAAGAGTCTTTTTGCTATGAGCGAAGGCAAGCTACTGGGCCATATCATTTCTAAAGAAGGCATCCGTATAGATCCTGCACGAGTAAAAGCAATTCAGCAAGTGGAGCAGCCCCGTAGCAAGAAAGAAATTTAGTCTTTCAATGGTAAATTGAATTTTCTGTGTCGTTTCATTCCCAATCTTGCTGAACATCTTAGAGAGATAACAAATATGCTAAAGAAGGACAGCGAGCTCAAATGGACCGAAGAGGCGGTGAAATCTTTTAATTTGATAAAGGTAATCTTATCTTCAGCCCCAACTTTGATTAGCCCGGATTATACACAGGATTTCATTTTGTTTTCATTTGCCTCTGAGCATACATTGGCAGTCGTGTTAATGCAAAAGAGAGATGGAGTTGAGAGGCCCATAGCTTTTTTCAGCCGCATCATAAGGGACGGAGCGCTGAATTATAATATCATTGAGAAGCAAGCATTGGCCCTGATCAAAGCATTGAAAGATTTCCGAGTTTACATATTGAATTCTCATGTTTTAGCATATGTTCCTAATGCAGCTGTGAAGGATGTTTTAGTGCAAACAGAACCGGAAGGAAGAAGGGGTAAGTGGATCGTTGCACTCTTAGAATATGATGTAGAAATTAAGCCTACCAAGTTGATTAAAGGTCAAGGTCTAGCTAAGTTGATGGATGAAGCAAACCTTCATGTCCTTGATATAAATCTGATTGCTGCCTTGTCCGATGAAGATGAAGAAAATTCAGTTCTACAGGTGTCCGATATCTTTGTGTCTTCTCCTTGGTATGCTGATATAGTTTATGTGCTTCAAAACTTATCTTCACCTCCTGGGATGCCTAGAAACAAAGCTAGAACATTGAAGCTAAAGGCTGCCAAATTTTGCATTATCAAATCTGCACTTTATTGGAAAGATCCCGGTGGCATCTTGCTGAACTGTTTGGTCGAAGAGGAAGCAAAAACAACAGTAGATGATTTCCATAAAGGTGACTGTGGGGGTCACTTATTTTGGAAGACTACGGCTAATAAGATCTTGAGAGCTGGTTTCTATTGGCCTTCTTTATTTTCTGATGTGTATAAAGCGGTAAAGAGCTGTCATGAATGTCAAATTTTTCAAGGAAAACAGAAATTACAGCCATTGCCTCTCAAGCCGGTGGAAATCAGTGCACCATTTCAGCAGTGGGGCTTGGATTTTATTGGCGAAATCCACCCAACATCTTCCGGGCAGCATCGATGGATCTTGACCGCCACAGATTACTTCACAAAATGGATTGAAGCCATTCCCACCCGGCAGGCCACAGATTTGGTAATTATTTCTTTTCTTGAAAATAATATCTTGTCACGTTTTGGCTGTCCACAAAAGTTGATTACAGACAATGCAGCTGCATTCAAATCGAAGAAGTTGGTTGATTTTTGCTATAAATATAACATCAGCTTGGGGCATTCAACCGCTTATCATCCGCAAGGTAATGGGCTGGATGAATCTTCAAACAAATCTCTAGTGAACATCATAAAGAAATTGCTGGAAATAAATAAGAAGAGCTGGCACAAGAAGTTAATAAACGCATTGTGGGCTGATCGGGTAAGTCAAAAGAAGTCAATTGGTATGTCACCTTTTGAAATTGTTTACGGAGTAGATGCAGTGTTTCCTACTTCACTAAGTGTTCCAGTAGCCAAGTTGTTTCAAGAAGCTAGTGGTGAGGACGATCCTATGCAACGACGGATCAGTCAAATGATTCATTTACAACAGACACGAGAAGAGGTTCACCAGAATTCCCTTAAGTTGCAGGAGCGCATAAAGAAAATCTATGACAAAAAGGCCAAAGCAGATGAGTTTCAGATTGATGATGTTGTGTTACGGTGGGATGCCCGCAATGAAGATAAAGGGAAGCATGGAAAATTCGACAACTTATGGAAGGGTCCTTACAAAATTGCAGCATACCGTGGTCCAAATGCTTTCCTTCTCAAAGAAATGAACGGTGATGAATGTCTTGGTGGGTCGGTGAATGGTCGGCTGCTCAAAAGGTATCATGCTTGAGCATTTTCTGCTCTAATCACTCTCATTATAAATACCATTTCATTTTCTTTCTGCAGCAAGTGTGAAGCTGATTTTCCATCTTCAGTTTGGGGCCCGCGGTGAAGGCTATAATTCTGAAAATGGTGATTAGTTGGTGTGAGTTTTACAAGTTGTTTCATGTCAGTTTATTCTCTGTATAGAGTAAGTGAGTTAGTGTCCAAGATAGTCTTGAATTTCAGTCAATTGTCCAAGTCAAATAAAGTTGTGTTCAAGTTGGTCACATGTGAATAAGTTGACTCCATTGCCCAATGAAAAAAGCACTGGTCTGTTCTCCCATAGGTCTGAGGTTCTTGGTACCTCCAAGGAGCTACCATCCCCATTGGAGCCAATGTTAGTGTCGGTCTTGAAAGCCCTCCATCAGTGATCAAAGCTCTTTGCATTTGCATTAGTAGGTGTCTCATTAGTGTCAAATTTTGCATCCCGTTAGGCATGCCATAACCCTGATGGAGGAGCTGGTCTATTTATACCCCTCTTGGCTTTGCTGGATCAAGTCATATCAGTCATTAAGTTTTTCAAGCTTGTCTTGTTTTGTCTTAAGGTCAAAGGTCCTAGGTCTAGGGTTTTGGTCATTTATCCTTGCAAGGTCATGTCTTTGAAAGTCCTTGAGTGCCCAGCAAGCCAGAGGGAGGATTGTAAACATGTTTCTTTGATATTTTCATCATGTACAGTTCATTTTTAACCTTGGATTTAAAAAATTCTGTTTTTAAAGCCAAGGTCATGTTAAATTTGTGTAAAAAGAATGAAATTCCAAAAAGTCTTCAAAAGGACAGCAGTAACCCTGGTCCCCTTGCCAAAGTCCCTCAGATGATCTACCTGCAAAAAGAATCAAGTCAAAGCACTCAATGAGTCAAAATCAGGATAAAGGAAACCAAAAATCAGTGTTATAAAGTGTCAAAAGAAAAAACATTAGAAAGTGGGTTTGTAAATGAAATTTTTTCAAATGAGACTTATAAAAGCTCAAATTCCCTCCTTTCACTCTCATTGTGCATTTTAGAGCTTGCAAGAGAGAAAGAGAGAGTGATTGAGAGAAAGGAGCGAAATTGCAGTGATTTCGGGCAGCAGAGTGGTGCGCGACCCGTCAAAGGAGGTGCGCGACCTGTTGGGCGGTGCGCGACCCGTCCAGGGCTCCTCCGCAGTTCAGAAATACTATGGGCGCGACCCGTTGGGAGGTGCGCGACCCGTTGAACCGTTTGCCCGCAAACTACAACAAAATTCCTCAATCTCCCTTCAAATCTTCTAAATTGATCGAGGTAGGCTCTTTACACATGGTGTTTGAGGATGGTGATGAAATATAAGGCTTTATGTTATGATTTTGATCTCAAATCATGCAAATGAAAAGACTTATATGGCTGCAATATTCATGTGCAAACTGTGCTAGGGTTTATGGTGTTTCAAGTTGTTTTTCCTTTGGTTTGTTTCCCTCCCTTCCCTCTTGCTCATATTCATATGTACATCTTATTTTCCCCCATGTCATTTTATAAATGAAATGCAAATTTTTCCCCATCCCTAGCCATTAAAAATGAAAACCCTACCCCTTTCCCAAAGCATCAAAAACAAAAAATGAAAACCCTAATTCCCCTCTACCATATGCATGTGCAAAATAACAAAAACTGTTGGTAAAATGTCAGCATGTTTTGTGCATGGTTTCCCTTTTTTCCCTTATTGAAATTGTATACATATTCCCATATTTACTTTCATGCATGTTTTTCCCATATGCAATAATCTTTGCAAATGATTTCCCTATTACAAATATGTGTTCCTATATGCATATGATTTGCAAAATTTCCCTTGAAATTCCCTGTAATATTTATATATTCCCATTCCTTGTTAAAAGATCCCTCCCCTAACATTTCCCTCATGTTCTGTTCCCCTTGAAACAGCATAGATTTCAGCACTTTTTGCAGGCAGAGACAGCAGTGTTATTTGTCCACTTTGCTCCTAAACCATGTCAGAAACCGAAACTTATGAGCAAAGTGATGACCATTCATCATCTACAGAGGTTGAGGAACAGAGGAGGCCTCGTAAGGGTGGTAAGGGTGGACATCATAAGCGAGAGGAGCCCACCTCTCTGGCAGAATTACAGGCCTGCCCCATGGCAGTGAGTTGTTTTCAGTATATGTCTTGTTATGATTTCTGTGAGAGAATTTCTCAGATTCAGCATCATAGAGAGTTGGCCCGCTTGTTTGTCTTGCACCTCCGTGATGGACATGTCACTCTGGCAGGGGTGAACTTCACATTGACTCCTGAGGTGATCTCACAGGCTACAGGGATACCAAATGTGGGTGAGGTGTGGCCTAAGCGCAGATTGCTAGATTTTGTTCACTTTGAGCCCTATGTCCGGCCACCATTCGTGAGACTTTTGACAGGTGTTTTTCCATTCAGATTTCTCCGGAGCGAGTATGCTCCCATCATGAGGCTTATTATGCATTATTTTACCTGTGAGGGCAGATTTTCACAGGTGTACTCATATCACATTCGCCTTTTGATGCATTTCACCCGAGTGAGGATGATGAACATCCCGGTCTTCTTGTTTCATAACATTCAGAGGATGGTGCCCATGTTGCAGAAGAAGACCCCGGCCCAGCAGTACAGGAGCCTATGCCATTATGGTTTGATTCAGCTCATAGTCTCACATCAGTTGACTCAGCAGGGCATCTCATGGGAGGAGTTCATCTCCCGTGAGTTTTTCACAGTGCCACATCAGCCACATCAGGAGGTCATTCATGAGGAGGGAGGACCATCTCAGCAGCCTGATGCTCCCGTCACCCGACATGTTAGCTCCACTCCTTTGGTCACTTATCAGAAAGGCCCAAGGGCCTTATTTGCAGCAGCTAGGCGAGTACTATCTCCACAGCAGGTGGAAGGGGTCTCGCCTTCATCTTCAGCTCAGCGAGTGTTATCTCCACATCAGGTGGAAGGGGCCTCGCTTTCTTCACCAGCACAGGTACTACAGAGGGGCAAAGAGCCCATGATTCATGAGGATCCGGTGATTGATCTTGAGGTTAGTTCTCCTAGCCAAGAGGCGAAGGAGATCATTCAGCATCTCAGGGCTGAAAATGATGTTTTACAGAGGAGACTTGAGGGTGCCCAATGGACTATTACTTACCTGGAGCAGCGGAACAAACAATTGGAGGATGAGAAAGCGCTTGATGAGCTATGGAGGATTCGTAGCGACCGAGTCTTGAACCGTAGAAGACCCGGTGATCCATTGCCTGCTGACCGAGAGTCAATGCTCATTCAGGAGAATGCTCACTTGGAGAGGCTGTTGGCTAAGGCCAACCAAGAGAAAAGGCTGCTGAGAAACATGAAGAATCACTATTGGGCAAGAATGCATGTATGCAAGGCCAAAATGAAAATGTTCCAAAGGAGGTTGTCCGAGGCTCTTAAGCGGAGGAAGAAAACCAATCCACTCCGTATCTTGGCTGAGGCATCCCTCAAAGATCATGGCACTCACTAGCATCAGCTACAGCACAAATCCCAAAAATTTTTGAGAATTTTGGGTAATTTTGGAATTTTTTGGAAATTTACAGGTTTTGGCTTCTCAACGGGTCTCACCCCCGGTGAGACCCTTTGTCATCGTAGCTCCGTTTTGCAAAAACTCAGCATTTTTAGATTTGTCATGCAAAATTACATATGCCCATGGATGGACTTGAGTTTTTATGGGGTTCTGGGCCTCCAGAAGGTCAAAATACATGCAAAATTTGACTTTCTGCCCCTTTTTTGAGTTGCAGAAGCAGTCTTGGGAGAATTGCGTTTTGACTAGGCAAATGAACTCCAAATTCAAAAATTCCAGTTGGGTTGGAAAGTAGACTCGCAGACCTTTCCAACGAGCTATCCTGCACCCAATTCTGATACCGGGAAGGCCTCCAAACAGAGCTCCAAAGTGCGCGACCCGTTGAGAAAAGGGGCGCGACCCGTTGAGGAAATGTTGCCAGATTTGACCAGTTCAGCCCAGAAATTGCAGATTTGACCCTTTTCGACTTTCTGAGGTTAATGATGATCTTGATGGATGTAATTGTGACACTTTTTGGATACTTTTACTCTTGTTTAACATTTCTAGAAGATTTATGCATGTAAAGGGTAAAAATTGAATGTATGAACTGGTTTCCAAGTTTATAGAGGCAAGTTGTTTTGACTGCCTATTTTGTAGTGCTTAGTTTAGAAGTGGTTCAAACAGCTCCTAGGATAGTGAGCTCGACCCATGGAGGCAGGGAAAGAGGTTAGATCATCTATATTATGTACTTTCTTGCTCATTTTCATGGTTGGACTCTTGAGGGAGAAGCTATCATTGTATTATTTCACTTGTATCTCTGCAATTTTTGGCTAAGGAAGACCAGGGTTTTGCAGTCATCTTTGGGATTCTTGTGGACTCATGTGTTGATGGTGTGTTTCTTCATGTTCTTGTAAGCTTTGTTATGTGATTCATTTCCTTTCTTTACTGCTGCACATTAAACAAATGAAGTGTTAAAGTATGAATTCATGCTAGCCATGCTCTGCTTTTAAATTTGTTTAATTTCAATGTTTTCTTCTGTCTAAAGAGAATTCAAATTCATTGTTTGCTCTCTTTAGCCTTCTTATCTTTCTTTCCTAATCATCCACTTCAGCTAAAGACATCAATACAGGCTCCTACCTCGCCCCAAAGACCCCCCTGCAGAAACTGTGTCCAATCCCCGCACCCTAAATTGCAGCTCCTCAATTTGCCACCAAAAACCCCAAAAACCCCCAAATCAACCTTTATAATCAGTTTACTAGCCTAATATCAGTGTTACCTTGTTGGTCATCTCATCCTATTGAAAATCTACCGAGATTGACCGGAGAGAGCCTTCTCCTGCCCCGTAGGGCTAGCTACGAGGCTGAATGGTTTGATGTAGCTTTGAGGTTTGCCTTTTCAGCCTGAGGTGAAATTTCAAGTGCTAACATACTGGCGACCATACTGGGGAGAACATCTAATCCTTTGCTCATTGAACGTGTTATTTCATAAGTCTTAGACGGAGCCTGAAGTTACGCCAGGTAGCCTTCGAAAACGCTCTTGTTTTACATCAGCGCAAGTAGATAAACGCTGCTTCAGTCAATCTCCGTGAGCTTGTGAACATAGCGCTTCTTTGACATCTTATCCCCGTGTATTTGTTAACTCTGAGCCGTGGATGATAGGTTGAGATTTTTCACAGGCTGAATGCTTTTTCTTTCCTAGTCATTTTGAGAAAACAAGCTGGCTACAGATCCTAGACCCATTTTCAGATCTCATTCATGCCCAGCTATTTTTTATTATCTTGAAGATTTAGATTTTGACGAAAGCTTTGAGTTGTCTCTGTTTAAAGCTAAGTCTGAAAGTGCGCTCGATTCTCTAGTTCTTGACCCTGATTTTGCAGCTGTTATTGAGTTTGAGAGACATAATAAATTGGTTGAAAATTTCATCTTAAGACATCTTCAGTCAAGTGTTCAAGCTACTACCCTTGCTGATTTTGTTGAGAGTATCTCTGATCACATTGGATCTACTATCACGGCTCACGAAGAATCTTACCCTCCTTATGTTTCAGTTTCACCTATAATCACCTATCCCGAATCAGCAGTCGGTTCTCCTCCTTCGTCTCCTACACCTCCGACTCCCCAACTCCACAAACTACACCTCCTCTTATAATAATCCCTGCTATCACAGCTCCTCCACTTCATACTCATCCTACTCCCCCTCCGAGAGCAATGGCTGCCCGGTTTGCCCCATTGGTTTTACCTGCAAATCTTCATGATATGCCAGCTGATTACCAAAGTAAAATTCCCATGTTTGATGGCACTCCACAAAGTATTACAGCTCAGCAACATATCGACAAGATGACCACATTTTTTGATCTATATGAGTTAGATGAAGAAGATGTTACCATGCGGTTATTCGTGCAAACATTTGCAGGAGAAGTTAGAAAATGGTTCAGAGGGTTGACAGCCAACAGCATCACTACTTTGGAAGCACTTCAGAATCAGTTTTTAGATCGGTGGGAAATCAGAAAGGATCCGCTTCAAATTAATGCCGAATACAACAACCTCAAGCGTAATCCGGGTGAGTCTGTTCAAGATTACATAATCAGATTCAATACAGTTTATAATGCTATTCCTGATGATTTGAGGCCATCTAGAAAATCAGCACTTCTTAAGTTCCCGGATGGTTTTGATCCGGAGATGGCTTATTCATTGAGAGACAGAGATCCACCTACATTGGAAGAAATGCAGAAAATTGCTGTCAGCGTTGAGGCAAATTTGAATGATAAAAGAGCAAGGATGAAGGCAGAAAAGCGAGTCACAATTAAGGAGGAAGCATCCACTTCAAATCAGTTACATCGTGATGTTGAACAGATAAAGAGGGCACTTGAAAAGATCACCCTTGACAAGCCGGAGCCTCAGATTCGTAATCCTAATTTCAGAGGTCAACAGCAGCAACAATATAGGATCAAGCAGCGCGAAACAAAGGCACAAGACACAGCAGTTCAGCAGCAAATGAAACCTCCTTTTCAGCAGAATTTTGTTAGCCAAGAGTCTGAAGATGAAGGTGATAATGTTGGCGAGGAAAATCACTTCTTCACTCCTGATGATATGCCTACATATATTACGGAAGAAGATGAGTTGGTGAGTAATTCTGTCTTTCCCCAAGACGAACATTATATTTTGTCAAATGATACAATACTTGAAGAAGAATCTGAAGAGTATCAAAGAGGCTACTTAAATGCTTTATCAGCTCAGCAAGGACAGCAAAGGCAATTGAGAAGCCGAGCTATTCCTATAAATCCCGTGCAGAAGAGGAAAGACATTGCAGCAAAAAATGATTCGGTTTCTTCAAAAGGTAAAGATATAGTCGGTCCATCAACAACTCAAACATCACCAGCAGCAAAGATTGACCAGCCATCAAATGCACCGAAGGATAAAGTTGAAAAAAGAGATAATCCGGCAAAAGAAGGTGAGAAGTTTCCAGTTTTCAGTTTGGAGAATGAGATTGCAAAGTTGAAGATATCTATTCCTTTAACGGAGGTCATGAAAAACACCACTTATCGAGGTCAAATTTCTAAGTTGCTGAATGTTGATCCAATGCTAGACATGGTGAATGTACAAGATGATCAGCCGGAGTTAATCTTTGGGCCAGCTTTGAATGGTGAGTCTCCCGAAAGTGATATTCCTCCATTTTATATCAGTTTGCGTTTGCATGAGTTTGTGTTGCACAATGCCATGTTTGACTCGGGAGCTTCACATAATTTGATGCCAAAAACAATCATGGAGAAGCTGGGACTTGACATCACAAGAAAGTATCATGATCTGTATTCATTTGATTCCAGCCGGGTAAGATGTATTGGCTTGATCAAAGACTTAGTGGTGAGCCTAGATCAAATTCCAGCGAAGAATGTTTTGATGGATGTGGTGGTGGCGGATATTCCTCCACGGTTTGGCATGTTGTTGTCGAGGTCATGGGGAGCCAAACTCAAAGGTACAATTCAGCTTGATTTTTCATATGCTACAATTCCAGTTTTCGGTCAAATGAGGAAGTTATATCGGGAACAAAAGATGAAATACATGATCACTAGTAAGGAAAAGCCCGTAAATCATCCTGTAAATTATGTACAAACAGATTTAGAATCTTTTGTTTTGTTTGCGGAAAATTTCAATGAGGTAGATAGTCAGTTAGTTCAAGTAGAAGATATACCAGACATTTCAGAAAATTTCAAAGAAGTTTTGAGAAAGGAAAGTGAAGAAAGGTCTGTTGTCATAAGGCCAATTGCAGAAATAAATGGGCAGCAAGCAGAACATGAATCAAAATCAGACTTTCAGCACCTAGAAGATGATGAAGAGGGTCTTTGGACCATGGATTTTGATGGTGCAGTGGGCAGCGATGGTGCTGGTATAGGTGTGTGGATCCGAAGCCCATTCTCAGCCCAAGATCAAGTTCCAAGCAAGGTACGGGTATGTTCTTATAAATTGGCATTTGATTGTTCAAATAATGAGGCGGAATATGAAGCTCTTATTGCTGGTCTGAAAATCCTTCGGAAGTTGAAGGCAAAGAAGATAGCGGTATATGGCGACTCCGAATTAGTTATCAAGCAAGTGAAAGGTGAATTTCAGGCCAAACATCCTCGTATGAGAGCATATCGGAATGCTGTTTTAGATATCTTGAAAAGATTTTCTGAACATACTTTGACATGTGTGCCCCGGATTCAAAATGGTGTTGCGGATGCATTGGCTAAGGCAGCAAGTAACCTGAAAATACCCATGAATTCCAGCAATAAGTTTGAGATATATGTGAAGCATCGTCCTACAGTTCCAGATAACCAAAGGTGTTGGCAAGTGTTCCAAGATGACGAAGAAATCAAAGATTTTCTGCAAGTTGAGGGTAAATTCGAAGACATTTCAATAGATACGGAAGCTGAAGGAGTGAATCAGATGGATGTGTTGCAGCTCAAGGACAATTACATTCCTAAAGGATTGATTCCTTTGGAGGAATTGTTCGATCAAGATGATGTGGCCCGCAAGCCAACTTTGAGGCCTACAGATGAAGGAGTTGAAGATGTGAACCTTGGGACAGCTGCAAATCCAAAGTTGGTGAAGCTTTCAAAAGCATTGCCGCCTAAGGTAAAGCAAGAGTATATCAGATTATTGTCTTTGTATTCTAATGTTTTTGCATGGGATTATTCAGATTTGAAAACTTATGACACAAGCATTATTCAGCATACCATCCCCATAAAGCCAAATCAAAAGCCTTTCCGGCAAAAGTTGAGAAGAATTAATCCTAAATTGCTGCCATTGATTGAGAAGGAAGTCAACAGGTTGTATAAGTCTGGAATCATAGTGCCAATCCGGTTTTCCGATTGGATCTCAAACTTGGTGCCCGTGAGGAAGAAAACCGGTGAGATTCGCTTGTGTATAGACTTTAGAAATCTGAACAAGGTGTCATTAAAGGACAATTATCCGCTGCCCAAGATGGACCACATATTGCAGCGGGTGGTGGGGGCATCTAGGATGTCATTGCTTGATGGTTACTCCGGATATAATCAGATTTTGGTGCACGAAGATGACCGTGACAAGACAACATTTACTACTCCATGGGGTACATTCCATTATGCCAAGATGCCGTTTGGATTGAAGAACGCGGGTGCCACATTTCAGCGGGCAATGGACATGGCCTTTGCAAATGAGAAGGATGTCTTTTTAGTTGTTTATCTTGATGATCTGACCGTGTTTTCTAAATCAGATGAAGAGCATTTGTTTCATTTGACTAAGGTGTTCGAAAAGTGCAGAAAATATGGCATCTCATTGAATCCGAAAAAGAGTCTTTTTGCTATGAGCGAAGGCAAGCTACTGGGCCATATCATTTCTAAAGAAGGCATCCGTATAGATCCTGCACGAGTAAAAGCAATTCAGCAAGTGGAGCAGCCCCGTAGCAAGAAAGAAATTCAGTCTTTCAATGGTAAATTGAATTTTCTGCGTCGTTTCATTCCCAATCTTGCTGAACATCTTAGAGAGATAACAAATATGCTAAAGAAGGACAGCGAGCTCAAATGGACCGAAGAGGCGGTGAAATCTTTTAATTTGATAAAGGTAATCTTATCTTCAGCCCCAACTTTGATTAGCCCGGATTATACACAGGATTTCATTTTGTTTTCATTTGCCTCTGAGCATACATTGGCAGCCGTGTTAATGCAAAAGAGAGATGGAGTTGAGAGGCCCATAGCTTTTTTCAGCCGCATCATAAGGGACGGAGCGCTGAATTATAATATCATTGAGAAGCAAGCATTGGCCCTGATCAAAGCATTGAAAGATTTCCGAGTTTACATATTGAATTCTCATGTTTTAGCATATGTTCCTAATGCAGCTGTGAAGGATGTTTTAGTGCAAACGGAACCGGAAGGAAGAAGGGGTAAGTGGATCGCTGCACTCTTAGAATATGATGTAGAAATTAAGCCTACCAAGTTGATTAAAGGTCAAGGTCTAGCTAAGTTGATGGCTGAAGCAAACCTTCATGTCCTTGATATAAATCTGATTGCTGCCTTGTCCGATGAAGATGAAGAAAATTCAGTTCTACAGGTGTCCGATATCTTTGTGTCTTCTCCTTGGTATGCTGATATAGTTTATGTGCTTCAAAACTTATCTTCACCTCCTGGGATGCCTAGAAACAAAGCTAGAACATTGAAGCTAAAGGCTGCCAAATTTTGCATTATCAAATCTGCACTTTATTGGAAAGATCCCGGTGGCATCTTGCTGAACTATTTGGTCGAAGAGGAAGCAAAAACAACAGTAGATGATTTCCATAAAGGTGACTGTGGGGGTCACTTATTTTGGAAGACTACGGCTAATAAGATCTTGAGAGCTGGTTTCTATTGGCCTTCTTTATTTTCTGATGTGTATAAAGCGGTAAAGAGCTGTCATGAATGTCAAATTTTTCAAGGAAAACAGAAATTACAGCCATTGCCTCTCAAGCCGGTGGAAATCAGTGCACCTTTTCAGCAGTGGGGCTTGGATTTTATTGGCAAAATCCACCCAGCATCTTCCGGGCAGCATCGATGGATCTTGACCGCCACAGATTACTTCACAAAATGGATTGAAGCCATTCCCACCCGGCAGGCCACAGATTTGGTAATTATTTCTTTTCTTGAAAATAATATCTTGTCACGTTTTGGCTGTCCACAAAAGTTGATTACAGACAATGCAGCTGCATTCAAATCGAAGAAGTTGGTTGATTTTTGCTATAAATATAACATCAGCTTGGGGCATTCAACCGCTTATCATCCGCAAGGTAATGGGCTGGCTGAATCTTCAAACAAATCTCTAGTGAACATCATAAAGAAATTGCTGGAAATAAATAAGAAGAGCTGGCACAAGAAGTTAATAAATGCATTGTGGGCTGATCGGGTAAGTCAAAAGAAGTCAATTGGTATGTCACCTTTTGAAATTGTTTACGGAGTAGATGCAGTGTTTCCTACTTCACTAAGTGTTCCAGTAGCCAAGTTGTTTCAAGAAGCTAGTGGTGAGGACGATCCTATGCAATGACGGATCAGTCAAATGATTCATTTACAGCAGACACGAGAAGAGGTTCACCAGAATTCCCTTAAGTTGCAGGAGCGCATAAAGAAAATCTATGACAAAAAGGCCAAAGCAGATGAGTTTCAGATTGATGATGTTGTGTTACGGTGGGATACCCGCAATGAAGATAAAGGGAAGCATGGAAAATTCGACAACTTATGGAAGGGTCCTTACAAAATTGCAGCATACCGTGGTCCAAATGCTTTCCTTCTCAAAGAAATGAACGATGATGAATGTCTTGGTGGGTCGGTGAATGGCCGGCTGCTCAAAAGGTATCATGCTTGAGCATTTTCTGCTCTAATTACTCTCATTGTAAATACCATTTCATTTTCTTTCTGCAGCAAGTGTGAAGCTGATTTTCCATCTTCAGTTTGGGGCCCGCGGTGAAGGCTATAATTCTGAAAATGGTGATTAGTTGGTGTGAGTTTTACAAGTTGTTTCATATCAGTTTATTCTCTGTATAGAGTAAGTGAGTTAGTGTCGAAGATAGTCTTGAATTTCAGTCAATTGTCCAAGTCAAATAAAGTTGTGTTCAAGTTGGTCACATGTGAATAAGTTGACTCCATTGCCCAATGAAAAAAGCACTGGTCTGTTCTCCCAGAGGTCTGAGGTTCTTGGTACCTCCAAGGAGCTACCATCCCCATTGGAGCCAATGTTAGTGTCGGTCTTGAAAGCCCTCCATCAGTGATCAAAGCTCTTTGCATTTGCATTAGTAGGTGTCTCATTAGTGTCAAATTTTGCATCCCGTTAGGCATGCCATAACCCTGATGGAGGAGCTGGTCTATTTATACCCCTCTTGGCTTTGCTGGATCAAGTCATATCAGTCATTAAGTTTTTCAAGCTTGTCTTGTTTTGTCTTAAGGTCAAAGGTCCTAGGTCTAGGGTTTTGGTCATTTATCCTTGCAAGGTCATGTCTTTGAAAGTCCTTGAGTGCCCAGCAAGCCAGAGGGAGGATTGTAAACATGTTTCTTTGATATTTTCATCATGTACAGTTCATTTTTAACCTTGGATTTAAAAACTCTGTTTTTAAAGCCAAGGTCATGTTAAATTTGTGTAAAAAGAATGAAATTCCAAAAAGTCTTCAAAAGGACAGCAGTAACCCTGGTCCCCTTGCCAAAGTCCCTCAGATGATCTACCTGCAAAAAGAATCAAGTCAAAGCACTCAATGAGTCAAAATCAGGATAAAGGAAACCAAAAATCAGTGTTATAAAGTGTCACAAGAAAAAACATTAGAAAGTGGGTTTGTAAATGAAATTTTTTCAAATGAGACTTATAAAAGCTCAAATTCCCTCCTTTCACTCTCATTGTGCATTTTAGAGCTTGCAAGAGAGAAAGAGAGAGTGATTGAGAGAAAGGAGCGAAATTGCAGTGATTTCGGGCAGCAGAGTGGTGCGCGACCCGTCAAAGGAGGTGCGCGACCTGTTGGGCGGTGCGCGACCCGTCCAGGGCTCCTCCGCAGTTCAGAAATACTACGGGCGCGACCCGTTGGGAGGTGCGCGACCCGTTGGGAGGCCTGCGCGACCCGTTGAACCGTTTGCCCGCAAACTACAACAAAATTCCTCAATCTCCCTTCAAATCTTCTAAATTGATCGAGGTAGGCTCTTTACACATGGTGTTTGAGGATGGTGATGAAATATAAGGCTTTATGTTATGATTTTGATCTCAAATCATGCAAATGAAAAGACTTATATGGCTGCAATATTCATGTGCAAACTGTGCTAGGGTTTATGGTGTTTCAAGCTGTTTTTCCTTTGGTTTGTTTCCCTCCCTTCCCTCTTGCTCATATTCATATGTACATCTTATTTTCCCCCATGTCATTTTATAAATGAAATGCAAATTTTTCCCCATCCCTAACCATTAAAAATGAAAACCCTACCCCTTTCCCAAAGCATCAAAAACAAAAAATGAAAACCCTAATTCCCCTCTACCATATGCATGTGCAAAATAACAAAAAACTGTTGGTAAAATGTCAACATGTTTTGTGCATGGTTTCCCTTTTTTCCCTTATTGAAATTGTATACATATTCCCATATTTACTTTCATGCATGTTTTTCCCATATACAATAATCTTTGCAAATGATTTCCCTATTACAAATATGTGTTCCTATATGCATATGATTTGCAAAATTTCCCTTGAAATTCCCTGTAATATTTATATATTCCCATTCCTTGTTAAAAGATCCCTCCCCTAATATTTCCCTCATGTTCTGTTCCCCTTGAAACAGCATAGATTTCAGCACTTTTTGCAGGCAGAGACAACAGTGTTATTTGTCCACTTTGCTCCTAAACCATGTCAGAAACCGAAACTTATGGGCAAAGTGATGACCATTCATCATCTACAGAGGTTGAGGAATAGAGGAGGCCTCGTAAGGGTGGTAAGGGTGGACATCATAAGCGAGAGGAGCCCACCTCTCTGGCAGAATTACAGGCCTGCCCCATGGCAGTGAGTTGTTTTCAGTATATGTCTTGTTATGATTTCTGTGAGAGAATTTCTCAGATTCAACATCATAGAGAGTTGGCCCACTTGTTTGTCTTGCACCTCCGTGATGGACATGTCACTCTGGCAGGGGTGAACTTCACATTGACTCCTGAGGTGATCTCACAGGCTACAGGGATACTAAATGTGGGTGAGGTGTGGCCTAAGCGCAGATTGCTAGATTTTGTTCACTTTGAGCCCTATGTCCGGCCACCATTCGTGAGACTTTTGACAGGTGTTTTTCCATTCAGATTTCTCCGGAGCGAGTATGCTCCCATCATGAGGCTTATTATGCATTATTTTACCTGTGAGGGCAGATTTTCACAGGTGTACTCATATCACATTCGCCTTTTGATGCATTTCACCCGAGTGAGGATGATGAACACCCCGGTCTTCTTGTTTCATAACATTCAGAGGATGGTGCCCATGTTGCAGAAGAAGACCCCGGCCCAGCAGTACAGGAGCCTATGCCATTATGGTTTGATTCAGCTCATAGTCTCACATCAGTTGACTCAGCAGGGCATCTCATGGGAGGAGTTCATCTCCCATGAGTTTTTCACAGTGCCACATCAGCCACATCAGGAGGTCATTCATGAAGAGGGAGGACCATCTCAGCAGCCCGATGCTCCCGTCACCCGACATGTTAGCTCCACTCATTTGGTCACTTATCAGAAAGGCCCAAGGGCCTTATTTGCAGCAGCTAGGCGAGTACTATCTCCACAGCAGGTGGAAGGGGTCTCGCCTTCATCTTCAGCTCAGCGAGTGTTATCTCCACATCAAGTGGAAGGGGCCTCGCTTTCTTCACCAGCACAGGTACTACAGAGGGGCAAAGAGCCCATGATTCATGAGGATCCGGTGATTGATCTTGAGGTTAGTTCTCCTAGCCAAGAGGCGAAGGAGATCATTCAGCATCTTAGGGCTGAAAATGATGTTTTACAGAGGAGACTTGAGGGTGCTCAATGGACTATTACTTACCTGGAGCAACGGAACAAACAATTGGAGGATTAGAAAGCGCTTGATGAGCAATGGAGGATTCGTAGCGACCGAGTCTTGAACCGTAGAAGACCCGGTGATCCATTGCCTGCTGACCGAGAGTCAATGCTCATTCAGGAGAATGCTCACTTGGAGAGGCTGTTGGCTAAGGCCAACCAAGAGAAAAGGCTGCTGAGAAACATGAAGAATCACTATTGGGCAAGAATGCATGTATGCAAGGCCAAAATGAAAATGTTCCAAAGGAGGTTATCCGAGGCTCTTAAGCGGAGGAAGAAAACCAATCCACTCCGTATCTTGGCTGAGGCATCCCTCAAAGATCATGGCACTCACTAGCATCAGCTACAGCACAAATCCCAAAATTTTTTGAGAATTTTGGGTAATTTTGGAATTTTTTGGAAATTTACAGGTTTTGGCTTCTCAACGGGTCTCATCCCCGGTGAGACCCTTTGTCATCGTAGCTCCGTTTTGCAAAAACTCAGCATTTTTAGATTTGTCATGCAAAATTACATATGCCCATGGATGGACTTGAGTTTTTATGGGGTTCTGGGCCTCCAGAAGGTCAAAATACATGCAAAATTTGACTTTCTGCCCCTTTTTTGAGTTGCAGAAGCAATCTTGGGAGAATTGAGTTTTGACTGGACAAATAAACTCCAAATTCAAATATTCCAGTTGGGTTGGAAAGTCGACTCGCAGACCTTTCCAATGAGCTATCCTGCACCCAATTCTGATACCGGGAAGGCCTCCAAACAGAGCTCCAAAGTGCGCGACCCGTTGAGGAAATGTTGCCAGATTTGACCAGTTCAGCCCAGAAATTGCAGATTTGACCCTTTTCGACTTTCTGAGGTTAATGATGATCTTGATGGATGTAATTGTGACACTTTTTGGATACTTTTACTCTTGTTTAACATTTCTAGAAGATTTATGCATGTAAAGGGTAAAAATTGAATGTATGAACTGGTTTCCAAGTTTATAGAGGCAAGTTGTTTTGACTGCCTATTTTGTAGTGCTTAGTTTAGAAGTGGTTCAAACAGCTCCTAGGATAATGAGCTCGACCCATGGAGGCAGGGAAAGAGGTTAGATCATCTATATTATGTACTTTCTTGCTCATTTTCATGGTTGGACTCTTGAGGGAGAAGCTATCACTGTATTATTTCACTTGTATCTCTGCAATTTTTGGCTAAGGAAGACCAGGGTTTTGCAGTCATCTTTTGGATTCTTGTGGACTCATGTGTTGATGGTGTGTTTCTTCATGTTCTTGTAAGCTTTTTTATGTAATTCATTTCCTTTCTTTACTGCTGCACATTAAACAAATGAAGTGTTAAAGTATGAATTCATGCTAGCCATGCTCTGCTTTTAAATTTGTTTAATTTCAATGTTTTCTTCTGTCTAAAGAGAATTCAAATTCATTGTTTTCTCTCTTTAGCCTTCTTATCTTTCTTTCCTAATCATCCACTTCAGCTAAAGACATCAATACAGGCTCCTACCTCGCCCCAAAGACCCCCCTGCAGAAACTATGTCCAATCCCCGCACCCTAAATTGCAGCTCCTCAATTTGCCACCAAAAACCCCAAAAACCCCCAAATCAACCTTTATAATCAGTTTACTAGCCTAATATCAGTGTTACCTTGTTGGTCATCTCATCCTATTGAAAATCTACCGAGATTGACCGGCGAGAGCCTTCTCCTGCCCCGTAGGGCTAGCTACGAGGCTGAATGGTTTGATGTAGCTTTGAGGTTTGCCTTTTCAGCCTGAGGTGAAATTTCAAGTGCTAACAGGCTACATTCGCATAGATCAAGGAGGAGTTTGCCATGATCGCCCAGAGGTGGGGTGATATAGAACTGTAATTAAAAAGGACTGCAAATGGGCAATATCCTTAAGGAGTCCACCTCTTGGATCAATACCTTGCTACAAGATCCCAAATAAGAAGTACCAGGATGGACCAGTGTTAGCTGGTGCAAAAGGAGTGTCAGAGTGACAGTTGCAGTAGCTAGGAGTGCCAGAAACTTAGCAGCGCATAGTAGAGTTGGCAACACTACAATTGGCACAGTGTAGAGTCAACAACAACGTAGAGGCTTCAGAGGGTCAATGCAGAGACTAACAATAGTTAGAACTCCAGCAACAGATGCATCATACTAAACACCTGTTCAGTAATTTTGGATGCTTTTTCGTTGCTGATGCAGTAGTTGGAGAAGGCCGATGCAGTAGTTGGAGAAGGTTGCAGTGTAGATGCAGTGTTGGCAGTGGCAGGGCCAGCAATAGCACAAATGTATAATTTGAGAGGGATTTGTAGTATAGATGCAGTGTTGGCAGTGGTAGTGTCAGCAGCAGTACAAATGAAACATTTGCGCAGTAGTTGATGGGCAGCGTTGTCAGACATCAACAACACAGAGGGAGATGTTACATAGAAAGTTGATGCTTTAGCAGGTTACATTACTAAAGCACATTCCTCGCTAAGAGGGAGTGTTGATTTTTAGTAGCATTGGATGTGCTCTAAGCCTAAAAATCTGTAGAGAGGCTTGCACACATGTATTCCACAATACCCAAAAATAGTTTTGGGAAATTCCACCCGAAATCAGTTTTATGAAAATAATTAATTATTTTTAATGGGTGCCTAAGTCTAAACTTAGGAAATTAAAATAATTAGAGGTTATTAATCAAACTGTGGGTAAAACTTCTAGAAGAAGACGAAGATCAAGCCAAAACGATTTGAGCCATTGATTAGAATATAATTTGGGCCGTTGGTTATCAACAGAAGGATTATAAGAGGAGGCTTAACAGGCGTTCGGAAAATACATCGAGTGGAGATCAAAAGATTGAATTTCTGAAGCACAACATTTGTCGAAAGAGGAATGCGAAGTGATCTTTTGCAGTGAGGGGCAGAGATAGTATCCGGATGGAAGTTCTCCTGGGCCAAAGAGTACAAGGCAGAGAGGGAAAAACGATGTCCATAGACGCTGACACTCAACCACGCCGTGGCAGCACAAAGCCTGAGAGGGAGATCGAATTCCTGCTAAGAAAATTGAGTTTCAGAAGTCGGTAACCGGGGTGTGAGACCAGGAGGTTAAGAGCTAAAGTTTCCAGCCATCAGAGGATCAAAAGAACAAGGAGTGCAGTCCCAGCAGAGGTGACGCAGAGACTGCATGGGGTTGACACAGTTATGCATAGACGCTGACGCAGAAGGGACACAGAGGCTCATTTCCAGCGAGATCAGAGTCGGTTCTTCCAGTGACAAGGTGAGATCAACTCACTATTTGTTTTGCCCAGTTTCTCTCTGTATCAAATATCCAATTGAGCATCCAACAAATTGTACTCGGAATTACTACTACTTACTAATAAAATCCTCAACTGCTGCATCGGTTTTCCCACATTGGGTTTTTCCGGGGACACTTGTCCAAAAACAATGGTGTAATGTGTTGTGTATTTCTTTCTTGCTCAGTTTCTTGTTTCAACATATAATTTAATTAGTGGAGGTTGTAGTGTATTAGTTTCGATATTTGTTGTAGAAAGCAATAAGTAATTTGTTTAGTAATTAACAATAGAAGGAACTTAATCAATTGCTGCAATATAAATTTGTGCTTCCAAATTTTCACATGGGTCATATTGTATCTCATTAGGGTGTTAAGGTAGACCCTAACAAAATTAAAGCAATTAAGGAATGAAAAATCCCTACAACCATAAATAATCTTTGAGGATTTCTCGAGTTGATAGGGTATTATCACAAGTTTGTTAGGAATTATGTGAGAATAACAACACCTCTAACAACACTACTAAAGAAAAATGCATTTTCTTGGACTCGAGAAGCGACTAAGACCTTTGAACATCTTAAAGAGGCAATGTGCTAAGCACCAGTCTTAGTTACCCCTGACTTCACAAAAACTTTACCATGGAATGTGATGCCTCAGGAAATGGAATTGGTGTTGTTTTAATGCAAGAAGGAAGACCCATTGCTTTTGAAAGTCGTCCAATCAAAGGAAAGTATTTACACAAACATATTTATGAGAAATAAATGTTGGCAATATTACATGCACTAAAACAATGGAGACATTACCTAATGGAAAAACACTTCAAGGTAAAATCGGATCATGATAGTCTTAAATACGTTTTGGAACAAAGATTATCTTTAGAAGAGCAGCAAAAATGGGTCACAAAGATGTTGTTTATGTCTCTGAAATCATGTACAAAAACAAAAGAAAAATGTTGTTGCAGATGCACTCTCAAGAAAGAATGAGGATGTGGAAGCATTGTTTTGTGCTATTCTATTATCCAACTTGATTGGATAACTAAAGCAAGGGATGAATGGAAGAATGGCGAAGAGGTGTGGGCACTCATTCAAAAGTTTCAGCAAGATCCTAGTACATCTAATACATTTAACTGAAAAAATAATTCACTATGGTACAAATATCGCTTATATCTTTGTAAGAATGCCCAGCACAAGAAAAATATTCTTTTGGAATTGCACACCTCCCCCTTAGGAGGGCACTCATGATTTTTGAAAACTTATCACATGGTGAAGAAGGATTTTTTTGGGATGGCCTTAAATCTGATATTCAAAAGTTTGTGGCAGAATGTTTGGTTTGCCAACAAAATAAAATTGAAACAATTAAGGCCTCGAGTCTGTTACAAACTTTAGCCATTCCAAGTCAGCGTTGGGAGAAAGTCTCAATGGATTTTATCACAGGTTTACCCAAGTCTGAAGGAAAGAGTGTCATCATGGTGGTAGTTGATAGACTTACCAAATATGCACACTTTTGTGCATTATCTCATATTTTTAAAGCCACTACAATTGCTATTGCATTTATGGAAACAACTCAAAAGCTACATGGAAACCCAAATATTATTGTAAGTGACAAAGATCCCATTTTCACTGGAAATTTTTGGACGGAATTAATTTTTTGCCTTGGTACTCAACTAGCTCATAGCTCATCTTATCATCCTCAGTCTGGCGGGAAAACTAAGATAGTGAACAAAAGTTTCGAAGAATATATTTGTTGCTTTATATCAGATAAACAAACATAATGGGTCAAGAGGTTACCTCTATCTGAATGGTGGTATAACACTTCCTTCCACACTGCAGCAAAAATGACCCCATTTATGGAACTTTATGGATATCATCCAACATCCATCACATCATCTTTAAGAGAAAATTCTAAGGTTTAAGCAATGGAAGATCACATCGAGCATCAACAATAAGTTCTCCAACTCTTAAAGGATAACCTCACTCTAGCACATAATTGAATGAAACATGTCAATTAGCATCACAGTGAAAGAAGGTTTGATGTAGGAGACTAGGTATTTTTTTACGGCTACAACCATATAAAGAAATGTCCCTCAAGCAACCTAAAAAGGATAATAAATTATCACCTAAGTAATATGGTCCTTACAAGGTGTTGCAAAATATTGGTACTATGGCATACAAATTGGAGCTACTTGCATCTTCTCGAGTACACCCAATTTTCCATGTTTCATGCTTAAAGAAAGTTATCAGTGACAAACTCGTAGTTCAAACAGTGTTGTCAAAACTTGACGAAGAAGGAAAAAGCATATTTGAACCTGAAGCAGTCACAAAAACAAGAACTTGACATCTACAAAATCAATTAATTTTAGAGTATCTCATTATGTGGAAGAACTTAACCGTTGAAGATTCCACATGGGAGGATGATAATTTTATATAGAAGCATCCAAAGCTACTCAAGTGTTGAGGACACTACTTTTTTTAAGGAGAGGGGCATGTTAAGTCCTTATAATACTAGTGTATTCCCCTAATTGTTATTAGTGTAGCCCCCTATTCTTGTTGTGCCCATGTATCCCCCATGTTGTTATTGTTGTGCCCCATAGAAGTCCACTATTGTTATTGTTGTGTCCTTACATTATTATTGTTATGTAGGTTTTGATTATATTGTTACTCCTTAGACTCCTATATATACCAATGAGGTCTTATCATTTGAATCATCCAAGAATTGTTCATTTAAGTAATGTAAAGGAGGTTTCCCCCTCAAAGAGGATAATTTTTAAGTCGTTGATCTATATTTTATGTGAGTTGGTTGCATAACATTCTTGCAAATTGTTGTATAAAAGGTTGTCCTCCCCTCACCGTACTATTGTTTTTTTATATAAGATTTGTGCCATCGAATAATAAAGAGCTCACTTTTACAAACCATTATCTATAATTTTTGTATACAATGTGTGGACTGGTTTTTATCTTCATTTTTTTAATCTTATGCTATTAGAGTTTAATCTAATAAACATAATAATCAATAAAACTACACATAAGTTAACAAATCATGCCATTGAGTGGCTACATAGTCACATGGAAGGGGAAAACTATGGTAAAACCCCACTTGGCCATTTTGTTTTGTAGGTGGATCAATCTAAGTGACTAACCCATTATGTAGGGGAGGTTTGAATCATGTAAGATTTCATATTCGTCTTCACACATGATCTGAAGGTTGAAGATGCCAAAATGAAGGGTTGCTCCTAGCTAGGTTCAAATTTTATTAAGGGTATTAAATTAATAGTGCGGGCGACTTCTCTTTGAGACCAACCCACTCAATTGATTGATCAAGCTCATTCAACTTAAGAAGGTGTTTATTTCACACTCTAGCAAGGGTGAAGTAAGTTGGACATATGTATAAACTGAACAACCACTTTTCTACAAAAATTCAAAATATTTTATTTTAGGCATTAGCTTAGGATTTATTTGCTTGTTGGTTCATTGATTTATTTATCGTGTTAACAAGCATTGAATTGGGGAAATTGAACAAATTTTCCAAATATAACCAAGGATAGGTACAAGAAATATTATTTGGACATTTTATACTTGTCTAGTTGAATTATGTTGTAGATCCAAGTATTTAGTTGTTGTAGCATATAGGATCTGTAACAAAGATAAGGGTTTCAACACTTTTCCAAGTAAGTTAAACCTAAAAAGTCCTTCCTTTGACTCTAACTTGCTTAATAACGATTATTTCACAATTTAGAATTTAATTTATCTCATTCCTAGCCACATTTAAAGTTAAAATTTAGATCTGGAAATTCTTGGGCCATTTTGCCCAAAAGGGTTTAACCCAAATTCCTAAAGAAAAAATTTATAGCTTGCTAGAAAGTGACATTTTAGCAATCATATGTTGAGGAGAGGCATCACATGTCTCTATTTTCATCCTCAAGCCACTCCACCCCTAGATGTAAAATTTGGAAGCGTGGCACATGCAATGTGGCTAATTTGGGGATAATAGGTCGTTGATTCTATTTTTACACAGACTTTACAGTCCAATTTTATAGGACAACAAGCTATTGTGAACCCTAAGTCTCTAACCAGTTGTTCAAACCAAAATATAATTGCCTATTTGTTTAGAGTAAATTATGTAGAACAATTATCTGGTTACACTCCATATTTTTTGTATATTGGTATTTCTAAATCCCCTGTTTTAGTTTTAGGTTGTACAATGACATTAAAAACTAGCCAGATAGTTACAGGAGATTAACACTGCCACTCCAAGTCACCCCATCTAAGGCACTGATCTTACTTGGGATTGCTTTAGGTTATATTTTGGACTCCTCCTTGGCCATTTAGGAGGTTGTTTGATCTAAATAATGGGGGTTTGTGCTAAGGTGATAGTGGTTTTTTTCCCTATGTGTGCCCATCAAATAGGTTTCTAGGACATTAACAACCCTGCTAATTAGATCAAGAACAGGGGCAAAAGATAATCTCCAAGGTGAAGTATGGGAACAAGTGTACAATCAAGAGTGGTTAATCATCCAATTTGGCTTGTATCCATATTAGTGATGCCCAAAACATTAAATGAAAGCACATGATTACAAAAATGGTTATTGTACCTTCTGATGCATGACCCACCTTCCTTTAAGAAATATACTGAATGGGAGACAGCATTGACTAGAGCATAGGTGGAGAGCCCCGAAGTAAAGCTATATGTGGATAATCGTAGGGTCATTGGATGGCTAGTTGACCAATGGGGGGAAAAAAAATCTCCTAGGTTTACCCACTTTTTGTGGGTCACAAGTCACAAACATATGGTATTTTTTTCCTTAATTTTTTTATTTTTAATGTTAATTCTCCAGTAATGGCATATATTTCTGGAGAAACACCAACAATTTCTGAAATAAACAGCCAAGTTTCACCATGAACTAAGGGGTCTTATCAAGAAATGGGTTACTCATCGAGAAACCAAAATCTGGTTACCAACCATGGGATTTGCCAAAATATGATGTCTCAATATCAGGTTTCTGGTAATGAAGCATCACATCACCCACATATATAAGTATCTAAACCTGGTCCAACACCAGCAAAGTTGACGTCATTAACCTCACATCTATTATCACTTCAGTGAGAGAGGAGGATGGGCCATACAATAAAATTCCCACCACGTAAGATTCCTCCTATGAGTGCATCAATAAATTTTAAACAAAAGGAGACGATGTTGATTCGTTATCATAAATCACTTTGTTATGATGTTGTAGGCTTCAGCCTGATCACAACCTTATCTTAAGTTAGTTTGATCCATTTGTGACATAATTGGTTAGAATTGAACAATAATTCCCCATATACTAAATATAACCCCCCATTTCACGTCTTTTCAGTTCATTCCTTGTTTCTAAAAGATAGCCAATCCAAAAAATTGTAATTTTCAACTATTGTCTTTATACAGAATACACACTCATTTTAATGATCAACTCCCAAGTTATTTGTATACTGCATGCTGCTGTTAGTGTACACCCATCTTTTACTTTGCTCTACATAAGTGATAATTTACTATATTTGATTAGAGTCTTGCATTCAATGCATACTCCGTTATCTCTGTCCAGGTCATCTGCATACTCCATGCTGTTAGCGTACGCCCATGTTTTATTATGCATAACATAAGTGATGATTGACAATATTTGGTTATAGTCTTGCATTCAGTGCATGTGCCATTATCTGTGTTCATTGCAATCTTATCTCAATGCCAATCAATATCCATAACGCCAAGAAGTTTACTCAATAAATCCAACCTAATTGAAGAGAACATATTTGCTGTAATTCGTTAATTTCTTGCTGATTTGATCAATTCCTGATTTATCACAACTCTGGTCGTTGTTGGAACAAAGGTTCAAATTATAGTTTATTGCATATCTGAAAGTGCTCCAAAACATATCAAATTGATAAGTTGCCTTTGTTATTGTAAAAAGAAAACAGTATAAAGTTATAAACTCAAAAAGGATTTTGATATAATAACATTAATGTAGAACCTATCAGATAAGTAGCACGGCTACTTTCTTAATCGTCACTAAACAATAACAGCATGAAAAGGATCTGAAAAGAAATTTGATTGATTTCCAAATATGCGTTGCCAACTAGGGTAAAAACTAAGGGAACTGATGATCACTTTATATAGATGCCATTTGCTTTAAACTAATGGCTAATGATTCTCAAGTTCCCCATTTTTAGTAGGTATAAGCCTATTATTATAGCATCTATGATTTCCATATTCATTCCCCAAGAAACAAAAACACTGTAAAACCAGGGATGTAGGACTCTTAGAGGGCATAGAACATAGTTAACAGCACTGTGTTCTGTGTTGTGTGTGATTGTATTAGATAATATATACACTTTATTATGACTGGAGCTTCTGAAGCGGATGTAGTTTCTGCACATTTATTATCTTTTATTACAAGTAAGCTACTTAAGACAACTCGCATTTGGGTGACAAAAGAGTATCTGGGCAGAGGCAAAGCTTTTGAATCACCTTCTTGGTTGTTAACTTGTTCATGTACGATTGCTTAAAATTGGCAATTGACAATCATTCTACACATTCTGTAAACTAATTTTGCAGTTGGTGTACAGTGGTAGGATCTTGTGAATTCTCTGATCTGTTTCTCACACTTGCTCTCCATCGCATGTATTGCAGAAGTGATTTCCCAATCATTGCAGCACCAAGTCCAGTCAAATAGGAAAGTGAAACTGCTAAAACAGCACCCATATGGAGCTGCCACTCGAGGAAAATTGACAAACCAATAAGTAGGCATGCTTGCAAAGAGATTGAATCACATGCATATTAGATGTACATTTGTCTAAATCAAGATTAAAAACAAAGTTCTACAATTATCACAATCAGATAGTTTTATCAAAAATATTACATACCGCTAAGTAAAACAGAAGCATGAAGATAATTACAAATACAAACTGGAATGCAGAATATGTCCAGATATGGCTTTTGCTCACTGCATAAATCAATAAAATAGATTAGAATTGAAAACTTAGTTATCCTGTTACCTTCTATTCGCGTCAATTACTTAGCAGAACTGGTTTCTTATTTCTAAGAGTGTTAATTTAGTGCTTTGTCAGATTGTTTTGTTGTTAATGTTTAACAATTTGAACCGTCACCATAAATAATGGATTGCTTTACTGACATACCCATAGCTGATGCAGTCATTGAGGCAAGGAGGCCCAATACACATGCAGATGGCAAAGCTACTGCAAGAGCTTCTGAACCCATACTATTAACCTGCTTCAAAAATTAAACTTGGTTATCAAAAGAAGATATTGTTGGAAAAACTCAGAAGAGGAAAGTAAGCAGGAGGGTGGAAATTTTGAAAATTTCACCTGGAAACCCAATCCTTAACCAATGAAGAGTTAATCTTCTCTTACCAGAAGAAGTTGAAGAAAAAAGAAGTATGCAAGCATGCTGATGATGACAAGGACAAGTATATCTTGACCAACCCTGTCACAATTCAAGTACATAGCATAATTATGTCAGAGGACAAGGATTTATCAAAATTTAACCAAAAAGACAGATTGTATGAAAAGTGAACCATAGTTTATCAGGACTCAAGATATGCCTACGCCAATGTTGCAAAAAGCAGACAGGAATAACTGGGTGGGGATCAAGAAAATGGACTCAGGAAAAACCCGTGAAATTTTTTTGAAGATTCAGGGAAAAAGTAACAAAGCACTAACAAATGCAAATTATTTAATTTTCTTTTTCAATTAATTTAAAATATAAACATACAATTTATTTTTGGGCAATGTATAAGAGAATTTTACACTGCAGATGATTTTTTCTAATGAACTGTGGCGTTGTTGTTGTTGTTTTTTTTCTGAATTTTTAAAAAATTGCAACTTTTTATTCAAATTTGTCAGTTGGGGATTAATTCAATGTTGACATGGACAAATGACCCTTATCAACTTCACAGGCTTACCCAACAAAAGGCTCAATTAAACCTTTCCCCATTAACATGGCATGCCCTTTGGTTATGGTCCACCTGCCGTAATCTGGCTTTAAGAGTTCAATGAAATGCAACTAATATGCAATTAAGATTGCAGTATGAAATGTAGCTAACTAAATCATAATTAGAGAAGACAAGAACAAGGTTGAGAAATGTAACTGAAAGCAGGCAAAATAGTCCACTGTTGCTATGAGAATTTAACTTGAATCAGACCTTCCCAACACTGTGGAAGAGAAATGATTTGACTCTGATATTACTAATGGAAAATCAACAGTAGATACCAAAAATAATGAACTTGGAACAGCAACAAATGAAGTAACAATGGCCACAAATTTAATGCACAAATGAAACCAGCATAACAATCTGAGCCATTATATTAAAACATGGATCTGAGTACATAAAATCAATGTTCCACCAAGACTCTAGGATGGGGAGACGCAGGTGCGGGGAGATGCACAAAGGGGACGTGTGGGAGTACTCTCAAATTTTAGGAAAATTTAGGGGGGACGGGGGGACGTCAGGGTATATAATTTTTTTCCTTTTTCATATATATATATATCAAATTCATATTCTATAATGAAAACATAAATACAATAATACATACATATTTGAATTAAATAATGAAATAGATTGATCTATACTCATCATCCTTACTAATACATACATGATTCATCCATAGACCACGAGATTCAATAATGAAATATTCTGCTCCATATTCATTATTCATTATTCACCATTCTAGAATCTACATTGATTTAAAAATTAAATTCATCATTCTAGATTCTAAATTGATTTTAAATTTAAATTCATCATTCTAGAATCTAATTAGTACTAAGAAAAATAGACTATAATAGATATTGAAATCTAAAGTCTGGAATAGTAAATTGATATAGCTAAAACTCAAAAACAGTCGAGTGATGAGTCTAAAAGTCACTCTAAAATGCATAGAGGGCTTGGTGCTCTTGATTGAATTCTAATTCCATACCCTTGTACATGACAAAATGCAATGGAAACATTGCAATCCATCGAATCCTGAATTCCTGAAAAAATTGTTAAGTCTGCTGGATTTTGAGTGAGATTTAAAATTCTACTTTCTCCATATGAAATCTAATGAGGTCAGAACCACTCTCAAACATCCTAAGTCATTTCATGGTAATGTTAAAAATTTAAGTAAAAGGAGGAAAATGAAAGATAAAGGAGAACATTACCATGAATTGCATAGCATTCGTAGGGAAATATGGTCAACTACTAGGTTTTCCCTGTCATAAATCATTGTTTACAAGCAAATTTAAGGGGAACGCATAGCCCATTTTGAGGGGGCATCCCCCTTTTGGGGAGTCGCGTCCCCCACATTAGGGAAACGTCCCCCCTGCGTCTCCTCGCGTCTCCCCAAAAGGGGAACGTGGGGAAAAGTTTCCCCAGACGTCCCCTCGTCCCCAGTGCGTGGGGTGCAAGGGGTGCACACACCCAACCTTGGGGGACGTGTCCCCATGGAACACTGCATAAAATGAGATAAAACAATGGAACCTGGGCTTGCCAAGCAAGCTAAGCAAAACCCAGAAATATGCTACTAACCCAAGTAGTAGAGAACTCGTAATGGTGATATTGGTGGTCCAGTAAATCAACCGTTGCTGGCTGACTACTGGAATGATGATTTAAGACCTGAATGCTACCCGAATTAGCCTAAAACTTCACCCATGAATTCCTCTCCCAAAACCCACAAAAACCTGAAAATGGTTTGCTCTGGTCCCAAGTAGTGAAGAAGCCCTCCAACAAGTGTGAATGGCCACATTAGCTAACTGGTGCGCACCACTGCCAAAATCCTCTGCAAGAAGTAACCCTCAACTCAGCAACTGAAGAATTCCCAATTGATCTAAAATTTGCCTCTAGAAAGCTCCAATTCTTCAGGTCTCGCACTCCCAATCTGCGTAGCTGCTATACCTGTGCAGGCTTCCTCTAGTGAGGCCAATGCACTGCCAAAAAACACTTAATTTGGCCCTAAAAATGGCTTTTGATTTGGGGTATCATCGGATGTGCTCTAGCCACGAAATTTGGTGAAGAGGCTAAGGCACATGAAATCTCCAATACCTAAAAAGGGTTTGGGCAGATTTTAAACAGCTTTGGAGATATTAAAATAATTAATATTTTTAATGGAGTCCCTAAATCTAAACTTAGGGAAAATAAAATATTAATGTGTATTAATATAAAATTCTTTTAGAATGGTCCAAAAGTCATGGATCAAGCCAGATCTAATCTTAACCATTGATTAGAGACTTAATTTTGGTCATTGATTTGTCAACAAGAAAAGTATAAGAGGAGGCTTAAGGATCACTTAGAGGACACACTGAGGGAGACCAGTCAATTCAATTTATGGAGCAAGGTTAGCTGAGAAATTGAACCAGTGGTCTGGTGAGAAGTCAGGAGGCAGCAAGTACGGAGCAGAGAGGCAGGATCAACCACTACAGATTAGCACTGAGGCAGGAGACGCAAACACAAGGCTTTTCAGGCAGACGCAGAGGCAACAAAAGACTGCGCAGTCACTTGTTGGGCTTGCGTGAGTGACACAAAGAGGCCCAGGGCTGACGTAGTCAAGCAAGGGTTGACGCAGAGGCTTTGAGAGCCACACAGAGGTCAACTGGGCTGACGTTGGGATTGGAGAAGTGTTGGAGAATTATTTCTCTCTGTGGGTAAGCCAGTTTGGCACCCTGTTGTACAGAAGAATCATTGAATAATAAAATCCTTCCTTGCTGCACTGATTTTCCCACATTGGGTTTTTCCGGGGACTGTTGTCCAAAATATCTATGTCAATGTGTTAATGCTTGTGCATATGTTTGTTTTTGTATTACGGTGTGATATCTGCAGCAGTATTTATTTTAATGTTTATTGAACTAATTTCATAAATAACTTATTGTGGAATAAATATGAAAAATAAATCAGTTGCTGCAGTGATAGAACTTTCACATGGTATCAGAGCAAGTAATCAGAGACAGAAAGGGAAAATCAGTTATGTGTCGAGACCAAGATGCAGAGGCATCCGCATCAGGGGACTCACACAGATTTTCAGAAGATTGCACAAGAGAAAGATTTCGATTTCTCTATGTTGGTTTCCAGGCTGGAAGAAGAAATGGCGTGTATGACTAGTGCTGCACCATCAGAGGTATGGTATATAGACAATGGAGCTTCGTGGCATATGACGGGAATCAAGGAGTGTTTCTCACAATATCGAGAAGAGAAGATGAACTTTCAGATCACCATGGGGAACAAGGCAAAGTGTACTCCAGTAGGGAAGGGTACCATAGTTTTTCAAACAAAATCGGGAAAACGGTTCCGTACTACAAATGAACTGCATGTACCAAGATTGGGGATGAACTTACTTTTCGTGTCGCAACTACAAGGCAAGGGCTATGACGTCTACTTCATCAAGGAGAAGGTATACGTCAAACACCCGAGCTAGAAAAACAAAGTACAGATAGGGATCAAAAGTAATCAGTTGTATAGATTGCAACTAGAATCACCAATGGCACTAATAGGCAGTCATGGAAACAAGGACTTGAACAAACTATGGCACAGAAGAATGGGTCACTTGCACCATGGAGCTCTGAGAATTCGTAGGAGCACTGTAACAGGAGTTCCAGATCTAAGTACGGAACGAGATGATGTATGTAGGGGATGTGTTCTAGGAAAGTATGCCAAAGCAGCATTTCCTAGGAGCAAACACAGGGCCAAGAGCATACTAGGATTAATACACTCTGATATTTGTGGACCTATGTCCGTCAAAGCTCTCAGAGGTGACGAGTATTTCCTTACCTTCATTGATGACCACTCAAGGAAAACTTGGATTTATTTCTGAAAACCAAGGATGAGGTTTTCTGTCGATTCAAGGAGTTCAAGGCTCTAGTGGAGAATCTAAATGGGAAGAAAAGAAAAGTTTTGCAGTCAGATAATGGTGGAGAATATTTTGATAAGGACTTCACTGAGTTTTGCGCTAAGGAGGGCATCAAAAGAGAGTGGACAACTCCATATAATCCAGAGTAGAAAGGGGTAGCAGAAAGAAAGAACAGTTCTATTGTAGAAGCAACTAGGGCCATGATGTATGACCAGGATATGCCAAAATTCCTGTGGGTAGAAGCATGCAACACAACAGTTTATGTTCAGAACAAGACTCCTCATCGAGCAGTGGGCAAGATTAATCCAGAAAAAGTCTTCACAGGGAAGACGCCTGAAGTTATTAATTTCAGGATATTTTGGAGTATAGCATATTGCCTCATACCCGAAGAAAAGAGGAAGAAGCTGGATCAAATTGCGGAAAAGGGATATCTGGTAGGATATAGCGAGAACGCTAAGGCATACAGAATCTATCTTCCAAAGAGTAGGAAGGTAGTACTACAACGAGATGTAAAGTTCATGGAGTACAGGGCTTTCAGAAGATCTCGTGAGATGCCTTCCGAGGAGCAATCAAAAGAGGAGCCATTGGTGAAGCCTCTTCAACCAACAGAAGTAAAGAATTCTTCCTCAGGACAGGAAGATTCTCAGGATGAGGAGGAAGAGCGAACAGAAGCACCTACTAGCAGAGGAAGAACTAGCAAGGAACTTCGTTAGATTCTGTGAGATGCAGAGGACTTCATCGGTGTGCCAAGAAACAATAAGAGGGAGCGAAAACAGCCAGATAGATATCAGGCATTAGTAGCTCAGGATGGAGAGCCTGCTAGTTTCAAGGAGGCAGCTCAACATCAGGTTTGGCTAGATGCGATGGTAGAGGAATACAACTCCAGAATGGTAAATTATGTCTGGGAGGTCGTGCCAAGACCTCAAGACAGATCAATGGTAGGTTCAAGATGGATCTACAAGATCAAATACGCTGCAGATGGCAGTGTTGAGAAATATAAGGCCAAGTTTGTGGCTAAGGGGTATGCTCAAAAGGAAGGGATTGACTATGAGGAGACCTTCACCCTGGTAGCCAGGTATACATCTATTAGGACCGTGATATCTCTTGCAACCCAGATGGGATGGGAGATCCATCAAATGGATGTCAAAACGACATTTCTAAACAAGGTAATAGAAGAGGAGGTATACATTGAACAACCAGAGGGCTTTGAAACTCATGAGAAGAAGTCTCATGTATGCAGATTGAAGAAAGCCTTGTATGAGCTGAAATAGGCACCGAGAGCATGGTATGGTCGAATAGATGGCTACTTGCAAAAAATGGGGTTTGTCAAGAGTGGCGTGGATCCGAATCTCTACTATCTAGTTGTAGAGAACAAGCCGCTAATCTTAGTATTGTATGTGGATGATCTTTTTCTGACAAGATCATCCAGACTCATTGGGGATTGCAAGAAGACTTTAACCACAAAATTTGATATGAAAGATTTGGGACGAATGCACTGCTTCCTAGGGTTGGAAGTTCGACAGCAGAAGGGAGAAATCTTCCTTGGGCAAAGGAGGTATGCAACAAAAATCCTGAAAAGATTCGGGATGGAGCATTGTAGACCTATGGCTACACCAATGATCACCAACTGGAAGAAGATTGATGCATCAGAAGACAAGGATGTTGATCCCACCCTATACAGGCAGCTCATAGGGTCCTTGATGTATTTGGTCAATACCAGACCAGACATTTACTACTCTGTCAACACCCTCAGCCAGTTCATGGTGGAACCAAAGAGGGCACACTGGGCAGCAGCAAAACATGTTCTCAGGTATCTGCAGGGAACAGTGAATTATGGACTCTTGTACACCAGGAGTAAGGATATCAGATTGAGTGGATTTACTGAAGCAGATTGGGCAAGAAGTTCAGTGGATCGGAAAAGTACCTCTGGGTATTGTTTCAACATTGGATTAGGAATGACCTTTCAGTGCAGTGGGAAACAAAAGTCCGTGGCTCTGAGCTCATCTGAGGCAAAATATATGGCGGAAAGCACAGCTTCGTGTGAGGCCATATGGCTTAAAAAACTGCTTGTGAACCTATTCAGAAGGAATATGGAAGTGACCAAGATCATGTATGATAATCAAAGTTGCATCAAGCTCTCTGAGAATCTAGTGTTTCATGATATGTCGAAGCATATTGATATCCAGTGTCACGTTGTCAGGGACTATGTCCAACGAGGAGCTGTACAGTTGAGCTACACTCCTACAAGAGAACAGGTGGCGGACCCCCACCAAGGCCTTTGGAAGGACAAAATTTGACTACTTTAGGGAAAATATGGGGATGGTAAAGAACTTGTTTCAGTAGTAGAAATGGGAGTGATATCTGCAAAGATGCAGAGGGAGTTGCAGTGCAGATGCAATGTTGGGAGAAAGGACTTGCAACACCACGAATGCAGAGCGAGTTGTCGTACAGATGCAGCAGTGGAAGTAGCAGAGCCATGGGCAGCAGTACAGGATGCAGTAATGCAGAGGATGTCGGGCAAGGAGGCTTAGCATCAGCACAGGGACCGACGCTGGATGATCAGGGTGATACTCAGTGAAGAGTATTACTAAAGCACAGTCCTCGCTAAGAGGAAGTGTTGATTTGGTGTAGCATCGGATGTGCTCTAGCCACGAAAATTGGTGAAGAGGCTAAGGCACATGAGATCTCCAATACCCAGATAGGGTTTGGGAAAATTCTAAACAGTTTGGGAGATATTAAAATAATTAATATTTTTAATGGAGTCCCTAAGTCTAAACTTAGAGAAAATAAAATGTTAATGTGTATTAATATAAAACTGTGTTTCCCGGATGCGGGTGTTTGACAGCTTGGAGGGTATGCGGATGGCATTTCACGTGGGCAGGTGTCAGCCCCAACACGCCACGAGTTATGAGGCAGGTCAGGCGAGCTGGTCTCGCACAAGCTTATTAATGGAGGTGTTGACCTCTACTGGTCAACTACCCATGCAGTGCACCTCGTTTTTCTTGATAGAAAGAAGCAGCACCTGATCAGCATGTCCGTGCCATCCTGCCATCATCAGCAGCTTGATTTTTTTGATTGTAAACCCAGTCTGCATGTATTAATTGTAAATAATCTTAGCAGACATGAGTCATGTATATAATTTGCCTAGGTGGACCTAACTTTCTGATGATAATCTACGTCCCGGAAGGTTTTTCGTCTCACCGATCCACGGATCGGCAGAGTTTTCCTTCAAACCTGACCCCAAAGCCGGGATTGATTTTGTCATTAGAACTTTAGGAGAATCCTAGTGTGTTGATCTGCTAGATTATCGTTGTGTCGCAGAGCTGGGTGATTTATGAGGGTCTGTATTAAGTGGGCTTGTCCCCTTGAGATGTAAATTATAAAAGTCATGATGTAATGTGTCTTGAGGGTTGAAAATGTTTTAAATCCCCTCCTGAGTCCTAAGTCCTAGGTCCTAGGTGATGTTTCCGAAGGCTTAGTTCGATGATCCATTTTAAAATGAATTAAAAAATTAAAAAATCAATAAAAATAATAAAATAATAAAAATTAAAAAATAAAGCAAAAAACCCTAACTAATAAAATAATAATATTTTAAGTGAATAAATCGACGGATGAGATCAAGAGATGTCTTGATCCTCATCAACGGTCGAGATCATTTCTACATGGATCACTCGAACTAGCCGTTGGGATCATTTCCTTTATATAGGGTGCTAGGAGTCATTTGAGATCATGTGATCTGTGAGTCTGTACTGAAAAAGCTCTCTTGTAATCTGATTTTCTGGTTAATAAAGAAGTTAACCAGAAGACTTTGGGGTCCAAATCTGGCCGGTGTTACTCTCTGGAATTGCTGTGAGATGTTTATTTTTCTGCATATTTGTTTTCAGCAGTTAATAATAGCTTGTTTTCAGAGTATTGTGAGTACAGGTATCTTGCTCACTTGCTAGGGTTTGAATGTTGTAGGGTTTCTGGAATAATGGCAGGTATCTCCATTATTTCCTGAGATCTAGCAGCATTCTCTCTCTCTTTGCTGATGGTTGCTTGAGATGTGCAGGAAAACCTTTCTGAAGGAAATTGTGGGCGTTTGGGGAAGTTCTAGGCTGAACCAGCCGACTCCCACAGGCTTTTCTTTGCAGAGCCCAGCTGATTTTGCCCTGGGTCAATCATTTAAAGTTTATTTCGTATTTTGCATGAGAGATTTTCTTGCTGTTCACAGCAGAATTCAAGTTTTTCTGATATTTCGAAAATATTACTGTTGTTATTGCTAAATCCGGCATTTCAGGGGCCACAATCTGTAAATTATTAGGCTGATCTAGGGTTTCATATTTTTGTTTTACGCAGCTTTCATTAGGGTTTTGTTTTCGTCTACAGGGTTTTCATCAAGATCAGATTTTCAGGAGTTCGCGGCTGTCCAGATTACAGCAATCCTGTGCTTACAATCGTGGCCATCTTTCAACTGTTGTACTGGCATTTTCATCATTCAGTAAACAAGGATCAAATTTCGGCTCTATTTACATTCAAAACGCAGTAGAACATTGCTTGCTAGCCGGTTTCAGGCTCTGGTTATTAAATCCGTGTATGCCCACACACAGAAAGCAGAAGTTTCTAAACGATACAGCCGCCAGAATCAGCGTGAGGTGAAAGCACGCATTTTTGGCATGACGTATTCACCTA
Source organism: Pinus tabuliformis (assembly GCA_031772625.1). Lineage (NCBI taxonomy): Eukaryota > Viridiplantae > Streptophyta > Pinopsida > Pinales > Pinaceae > Pinus > Pinus tabuliformis. The sequence continues at coordinate 1,173,096,213 of CM062818.1, read as the reverse complement.
AACCGACAACAGGCAAAGTATCAAGCTGATTTATGTAACCATCTTCGTCGAGCTGTAATCCCATGGTTTCTCCCTGCGTGTCCTCGATTGTCTTTTGGGCCACGTGATTCTGGTAAGGTGATTCGCATCAAGCGGAAGGTGAGGAGCCCGTTCCAAATCGTGTTCAAAACGCTCAGCATAAAGCCCATCGATTTACAAACAGGATACGACTTTGGGACTTTGGCATTCGTCAATTCATCAGTGGTTGCAGTGCCTGTAATCTCCAATAGCCAGGTACGCTTTCACCAGCTCACGTCTTTAGCTTGAATGTCAGCGTTTATCATTTCTCAGCCCGTCGTTTTTTCCTTCAGCCCGTCGTTTTTCCTTCAGCCCGTGAGTTCTGCATTTCAAATTTGATAGAAATATGTATAGCCAGGGTATATGAATCGTAAGGCAAAACTAAAACGCTGCGTATTTGTTTTAGCGGCTCGATCTTGTGGACTTCTGGTTTCCGCGCAGTTAGCAGTTAGGGTCAAAGTATATATATCGACTTTCATTTTTACGTTTGGTTGTTCAGATAAATACGTAGGTTTTATCACATTATATGATGCATAGCGTAAGTAAGCGTAGTTTAATTTTAGAATTAAGTCTTTTGTTAAGTTTTGGTTCATTTTTTGTTAGGTTATTTAAATTTAGATCTTAGGCTTGGTTAGTTTTTAATTCGTGTATAGATTTTAAATTTATGTTTTATATTTTAGATTTTATTTAGATCTTAATTAGATTAGATTTTTTATTTATAAAAAAAGAAATAACAATAAAAAGATTTTATTCAGTTTTTAGACTTAGGGTTATATTTTTGTATAGTTAAATTTCTTAGATTTTAGTTTTAGAATAGATTTTAAATTTTAAATTTTTTTTTTTTTTTTTTTAGATTTTTAATTATCATTTTATAATATTGAAAAATAAAAAATTGAAAAAAGATTTTAAAAATTTTGAAAAAATATTAAAATTTTGTGGAAAATTATTTTGCCAGTTTCAGTTGCTTTCGCGATATATCTTTCATGCTGAGATCTGAAATTTTCAAGTCGAAACACGAAATATGATATCTGGTTAATAATTCATGGTTCTCGTGGTGGTTTAAGGATTTCATCTTTTCAAAAATTTTCAGTTGCCGGATATCATTTTGGTCATGTGATTTAGCTGATGACAAATGATTACTGTTCACGGTTTATGTTTCTATACCATTTAACAAGTAATCATTGCAATAATAACCTCTTAAGGCACTGGTCTCCTCAAATAATCAAATCATTTTAGTGCTTATCTTATTTGTGTCTCGTGTCTCCCGACCAACTGGTCGACAGTTGGTCTCATCATCTCACAGGGTCTACCCCCCTTAGCCGCGGGAGACAGGCTTAAACGGAGGGATCGGGGATCAGAGTGATAGCCCCCAGTCTGAGCGTTGTCGTGCCAATCCGCGCGACAACAGGAGGCATTTACTTCCTCCATCCGTTGCCTGGTTAACTGTGCTATGGCGCTCCATAAGCTAATCGCTCCCGCGGCTTTGTTGCATTCCTCTGCGGCTTCATGGATTGCAGCGTTGTGTGTCTCTCTGAGCTTCTCTGCAAGCGAACTTAGGCCCGTCATTCCCTTTCTGGTTCCGGGGTCTTATGGTTCAATTGATGTTCTGTTTTCGCCTCGCTCAGGGTACTCTTCTCTGTGTATTCACTCTCTCGACAATTCACTGAACATTGCAATGCCGCGCGAACGGCCCAGGATGGGGAGCAGACGTGGAGGCTCCTGTGGCCGCGCGGCCTCTCAGCGATCCTCAGACACGTTGGAACCTGGGCGGAGCAGTCCCCCGGCCACCAGAAGCGGAAGAGGCAGGGGTCGTGGGAGAATTGGGAGGGTTGATTGTGAGCATGCTGCTCATCCCACTGTGCGTTATCGCATCCCGTGTTCTCTCGCCAACTCCACCTTCATAGTCTCAGTCACCATAGAAAAATGTGAAGATAATAGGGGCTCGGGAGCAGCCCATCCTGGAGCACTCGCAGAACAGAGGATGGCGAATCCGGTGGACAATCAGCGCCAGGTCATGGGAGGTGCTTCGCTGATGAATCCGGCTGTCCCTGCAGGTCCAAGTGCGCCAGCTCGTGGTGAACCTACAGGCTCGGCGGTTCCTCATTCTGACTCGGAGGACTCTCTTCAATTCGGGTGCAGGGTCGTCGAGGAGCCTTACACCTCTGAGGATGACTGATCCAGCTGGGTTTTCGCCCTTGCAGTTTCTGAAGTAGGAGCTCGACTCTGTTTTGACTCTCGAAGTTATTGCATGTTTCAGGTCTCTGTCTGTCAATGTGTCGTTTATGTCTACCGTTGTCTAGCTGTGCAAGTTTCGTCTTAGTTTTTGTTCAGCACTGTGTCGTGTCGAAGGTGTAGTCAAAATACTGCTGAAGGTTCACACTGTACTGAAATCATGATCTTTTTGTAACATGCCAAATTCAGGGCAGGACTTTCAAGGCCATGGCCTTGCTGTAATATTTTTTGTATAAATAATAGGAGTAGACAGATTGAGAAAAAAAAATATAAAACTATGTTAGAATAGTCCAAAAGTCATGGATCAAGCCAGATCTAATCTTAGCCATTGATTAGGGACTTAATCTCGATCGTTGATTTGTCAACGAGAAAAGTATAAGAGGAGGCTTAAGAGTCACTTGGAGGACACACTGAGGGAGACCAGTCAGTTCAATTTATGGAGCGGGGTTAGCTGAGAAATTGAACCAGTGATCTGGTGAGAAGTCAGGAGGCAGCAAGTACGGAGCAGATAGGCAGGATCAACCATTGGAGATTAGCGCTGAGGCAGGAGACGCAAATGCAGGGCTTTTCATGTAGACACAGAGGCAACAGAAGACTGCGCAGTCACTTGTTGGGCCTACGTGAGTGACGCAGAGAGGCCCAGGGCTGACGCAGTCAAGCAAGGGTTGACGCAGAGGCTTTGAGAGCCACGCAGAGGTCAGTCGGGCTGACGTTGGGAATGGGAGAAGTGCTGGAGAATTATTTCTCTCTATGGGTAAGCTAGTTTGGCACCCTGTTGTACAAAAGAATTGCTGAATAATAAAATCCTCCCTTGCTGCACCGGTTTCCCCACATTGGGCTTTTCCGGGGACTGTTGTCCAAAATATCTGTCAATTTGTTAATGCTTGTGCATATGTTTGTTTCTGTATTACAGCGTGATATCTGCAGCAATATTTATTTTTATGTTTATTGAAGTAATTTCATAAATAACTTATTGTGGAATAAGTGGGGAAAATAAATCAGTTGCTGCAGTGATAGAATTTTCACAATGGCCCCAAAACACCTCTGCAAATTATCACCAAAAATATGCTCTTCTAGAAAAAGAACAACCCCTATAGATTTTCCCACAAACTCTTCCACAATCTGTGCATTGGCCAAGTCGGCTTCTCTCCCACACCCAAAAATGCGCACTACTCCTCCAGTGGCCGAAAGTGAAGCTCAGATAAAGCCCTGTGATAGACTTCTCTAATTTCTAGCTAGGGAGACACTCGAAGTCCTCCAAATCCAGCTTGGATTTTGCTTGAAACCCTTGTGCTAAACAACACTCCAACCCTTGTGCTAAACAACTAAAAGAGGAGATGAATTATTAAGTGAAATAGTAAAAAAGAATGATGTGGAGTGCCACCTCTTTTCCTTTAAATAAGCCTAGCCCCATGCACCATCCTTGGTAGCCCCCACTTTCCTTCCAAAGTTGCTCTCCCTCTATAGTGGTGCACATTGCTTCCTTATGGCCCACACTTGAGCGTGGGACCTGTTGTCGCTCGAGTTGTACAGGAACCATGACAATGCTCAGGTCAGGGGCTATCACTCTGATCTTTGACCTCTCCATTCTAGTTGTCTCCCAACAACAGGCTATGGGGGGTAGTCCCTATGGAAATGAGATGAAGGAAAACAAGTTGGGAACCAACTTGCCTGGGAGACACAGTTGAGTGGCCTAACCACTTGGTAAAAATTTAGCAAGATTAATGATTTGATTAGATTTAGAGTTTGAGACCAATGCCTTATGGAGTCAAGAGTTCTTGCTTATTATAAATTATGACCAAGTAATCAAATGGACAACCACTGCTTGTATGATTAGCTAACCTATATGCTTATGCAAATCCTAGGATCTAGGTGTGATGCAAGGATCTTGGTTAATTTTAATTATATGCCTAGTCTAGATGTAACCTTCCCTTAACTGTTTTGAAGCTAGGCTCCAAGGTAGGTTGTGGGAAGGAGGCCAACAGGAAGCAAGCAAAAGCCATATTAACGATACCTTTTGTTAAGCTCCTATCACCCGATGCCTCCAACACTACAAAGGCTGTGGCTCTGATGACTGCAAGGTCACCATGTTAACCACCAAAGAGTTGCTAAGCTCCTCAAGCTAGGTGAGAAGGGTGGCCCTATGTTTCTATCAACCAAGCTTATGCTTGGAGGTAAGTTTTAATGCAACTAGTTCCTAGAATGCTTGTGCAATGATGATGAGTGAAATTATCTTGAGTTAAGATTTGTTTGGGCTCTTTAAGTACTTAATGTAAATTATCTTATAGCAAGAGTACTTAACAATAATGATATGACAATCTTAAACAAGATAAATGCTTAAGGATACAAGTGCAAGCTTTCAACTATAGATTAATCCACAAGATGCTTAACCAATTTGTGATAAGAACTTAGAGCAATTTATCCAATTATCAATTAACCAATGGTTACAAGATGTCAACTGCAATTACCAAAGAAGATTCTCAACAAGATTTTTTGTGATCTTATTATTCAATGCTAACTATCAATAGATTTTCAATTGGATTCAATCAATGCTATAACCACAATACATTAAACAACTTTAGACAAGATTAGAAGATTTAGGGCTTGAGTGACTAAGTGCCAAGTTAACAAATTCTCAAATTCAACTCAAGACAAGCCAATGTTAGATCAACTGTAATACTTCATAATTTCAGCACTTATTAGTACTATCTCAGCAGTAGGAAAATCTCTTTAAATCATTAAATTTTCCAAGCATATGAAATAGAAAATTTATCGATGATTAGTCAATGTAAATTTATGATTTTCAGACCTCTTAAGATGTGGCAAATGATCATTATGAAAGTGGTAAGAAAGTTATAAAAGCAGTAAGGAAAACATCTTAGATCCAAGAGATAATAAGCTGATGATGACTAAATTTGATCAATGTGATGCCCAACAATTTGCCAAAGTAAAATATGAGTTTCAAACCACTTTAAGTCTTTAAGATGCAGTGTTCAAAAATAAATCAGATCTGATATAACTTATTGCAACAAGAAGTAAATCAGCAAATCAGTAAGTTATTGATGCTACAACAAGTGCCCAAAATGCCCAGTGTTGTCGCGCGGGTTGACACGACAACGCTCAGACCGGGGGCTGTCACTCTGATCCCCGATCCCTCCGTTTAAGCCTGTCTCCCGCGGCTAAGGGGGGTAGTCCCTGTGATATGATGAGACCAACTGTCGACCAGTTGGTTGGGAGACACGAGATACGATATAAAAACACTCGATGGATTTGATAAATTGCAGACCAGTGCCTTGCGGATTTAATGTTTAAATGATTACTTTTTAAATGATATAGAAACATGGACCATGAACAGCAACCATCTATTATCAGCTAAATCACATGACCAAAACGATATCCGGCAACTGAAATTTTCGAGAAAAATAAATGCTTAAAATCACCAGGAGTCATAAAACATTAGCCAGATATCATATTTCGCATCTCGACTTGAAAATTTTAGATCTCAGTATGAAAGATAATAACACGAAAACCACTGAAACTCGGCAAAATAAAATTTCCGCAATTTTTTTTTTTTTTTAAATCTTTTTTCAATTTTTATTTTTCAATGTTATGGAAATAAATCTAAAAAAATTTAAAATTCTAAAACTAATCTAATTTTAAAACTAAACTAAACAAAAAATTAAATTTAAAATTAAAAAAAATCTAATAAATTTTTTTTTTTTTTTTAAGTAGGGGGGATTTACGCAGTGGGCTAAGTGGGCTTGATTGTGGGAAAAACTCCACAGTTAAGTGCGCTTGAGCCAGAGGAGTTCTGGGATGGGTGACCTCCTGGGAAGTCCTGGTTACCGGGTGCAAGCCCCGGAAGTGATGATTGATGCTATGTGATTCGTTCTCCACATTTCACTAGTTTCAATCCCACTTCTTCACCCCTGTGAGCATCACCCGATGCAATGAGTGCTAAGTGAACTATTCAAAAATCATGAGAAATTAGTCAGTTACGACTACCTCTCATGGAAATGGTCATACGTTTGAATGACTTACTTAACGCAGTTGAATCCCAAAAATGATATCTAATATAATGCACTGCGTAAATCCCCCATACTTAAATTCAAAAAGAGTCAAGGGATCTCTACTTGAATGGTTCATGAGGCACAATACTTGCTAAGGTTTTGCAAATGGGGTAGCAAGCTAAGTGGGCTTGATTGTGGGGAAAAACTCCACAGTTAAGCGCGCTTGAGCCAGAGGAGTTCTGGGATGGGTGACCTCCTGGGAAGTCCTGGTTACCGGGTGCAAGCCCCGGAAGTGATGATTGATGCTATGTGATTCGTTCTCCACATTTCACTAGTTTCAATCCCACTTCTTCACCCCTGTGAGCATCACCCGATGCAATGAGTGCTAAGTGAACTATTCAAAAATCATGAGAAATTAGTCAGTTACGACTACCTCTCATGGAAATGGTCATACGTTTGAATGACTTACTTAACGCAGTTGAATCCCAAAAATGATATCTAAAATAATGCACTGCGTAAATCCCCCATACTTAAATTCAAAAAGAGTCAAGGGATCTCTACTTGAATGGTTCATGAGGCACAATACTTGCTAAGGTTTTGCAAATGGGGTAGCAAGCTAAGTGGGCTTGATTGTGGGGAAAAACTCCACAGTTAAGCGCGCTTGAGCCAGAGGAGTTCTGGGATGGGTGACCTCCTGGGAAGTCCTGGTTACCGGGTGCAAGCCCCGGAAGTGATGATTGATGCTATGTGATTCGTTCTCCACATTTCACTAGTTTCAATCCCACTTCTTCACCCCTGTGAGCATCACCCGATGCAATGAGTGCTAAGTGAACTATTCAAAAATCATGAGAAATTAGTCAGTTACGACTACCTCTCATGGAAATGGTCATACGTTTGAATGACTTACTTAACGCAGTTGAATCCCAAAAATGATATCTAAAAATATTTTTATTTTTTATGTTTTTTTATAACAAAACAAAAAAAAGTCTATTTTAAAATTTATAAATCCTAAAAAAAAAGAACTTCAATAAAAATATAAAACTAAATTTAAAACCTAATCTAAAACCTACGAATCCTTTTTCATTTTTATTTATAATACAATTAAACCAATCTAAAGGATATAAAACGAAATTATAAACAAAACAACAAAAAAAAGCCCTAAATCTAAGACTACGTAACATACGGAAAATTGAAAACGAATTATATGACCACGAAAGATGTTTCGATTACCTTTTCCGTCTGCTTAAATGAGGAACGCTTGACCGCTGAGGAAGATTGAAACGCAGGAAACCGGCATGTAGATGCTTCAAGGGAATACCCGGCCCGGAAACGAAAATGACGGAAATCTTGAGCTGTAAATCGCATATCAGCTAGCATTAAGCAGTCAAAGAAACGTATAACCAAAACGCTGAAAGGTAATGCAGAAAAACGATATCGTAACCCATGTGCAAGCGTAAACACGATGGCGGATGACTGTGGATCGACTGCAAAGGGAAACTCGAAACGCTGGATAGTTTCACGCCTGAAGCTTCTCAAGCAGCTTAGCGTTCGATGGAGAAATCAGTTTCATGAATCGCTGGACAATCCTGCGTTGATAGCAGACGGCGGCCACTATGAATCGATTTTTTCTGCTGGCCCGTCAATAAAATTCGAATTTGCTTCCCTTCTCTTTTTTGTGATGTTTCTGGCTATTGGAGATTACACGCACTGTTGGCAGTTTAGGTGAATCATGCCAAAAATACGTGCTTCTACCTCACGCTGATTCTGGCGATGCGTGTTTTCATACGCTGTCACGCCCTTCTCGATGGCGGATGTATTATTGAAAAATTTCTGGCCAATATATAGTGGATTGTTTTTGGCGGACAGGGATGTGATCATAAAATTTTCTGCTCATAAACCCCTGAAGAGAAACCCTGTACCTGCAGAAACACAAAAATACAAAACCCTAATGAAACCTGTAAAAATCAAAAATTAAAAATAAAACCCTAGACAGCTGATAATTTGTACAGATTTAGCCCCTTAACAGCCAGATTTGACAATAATTGCAGTAATTGTTTTCAATAGAAACAGAAATTTGAACTTTGCTGTAAGCAGAAAGAAAATCTCTCATGTAAAACAGGAAATAAAACTCTTAATGATTAACCCAGGGCCAAAATCAGCTGGGCTCTGCAAAGAAAAGCCCGTGGGAGTCTGCTGGTTCAGCCTAGAACTTCCCCAAACGCCCACGATTCCCTTCAGAAAGGTTGTCCTGCACATCTCAAGCAACCATCAGCAAAGAGAGAGAGAATGCTGCTAGATCTCAGGAAATAATGGAGATACCTGCCATTATCCCAGAAACCCTAGCAACACTCAAACCCTAGCAAGTGAACAAGATACCTGTGCTCACAATACTCTAAAAACAAGCTATAACTAATGGCTGAAAACTGAAATATGCGGAAAATTAAAGATCTCACAGCAATCCCAGAGAGTAACACCAGCACGATTTAGACCCCAAAGTCTTCTTTTATTAACCAGAAATCAGATTACAAGAGAGCTTTTTTCAGTCCAGACTCACAGCTCGGATAAAAACTGTAAAATGACCCCCTAAGACCCTATAAGAGGGAAATGATCCCAACGGCTAGTTTTGGGTGATCCATGTAGAACTGATCTCGACCGTTGATGAGGATCAAGACACCTCTTGATCTCATCCGTCGATTTTATTTAAAAAAGATATTTTGCATGTGTCCACAAAAAATATTATTATTTTATTATTTAGGGTTTTTGCTTTGTTTTATGAATTTTTTATTATTTTTTATTTTTTATTTTTTATTTTTTATTTTTTATTTTATTTTTTATTTTTTTATTTTTTTATTTTTTTTTAATTTTATTTTAATATTTTATTTATTTTCTAAATGGATCATTTGAACCAAACCGTTGGAAACATCCCCTAGGACCTAGGACCTAGGACTTAGGACTCATGAGGGGATTTAAACATTTCTCAACCCTCAAGACACATTACATCATGACTTTTACAATTTACATCTTAAGGGGACGAACCCACTTTAACATAGACCCTCATAGACCACCCAGATCTGCGACACAACTATAATCTAGCAGAGTAACACGCTAGGATTCTCCTAAAGTCCTAATGACGAAATGCATCCCGGCTTTGGGGTCGGGTTTGAAGGAAAACTCTGCCGATCCATGGATCGGTGAGACTAAAAACCTCCCGGGACGCAGATTGTCATTAGAAAGTTAGGTCCACCTAGGCAACTTTACATACATGACTCTGATCTGCTTAGATTATTTACAATTCAAACGTGCAGACTGGGTTTACAACAGGAAAAATCAAGCTGCTGATGATGGCAGGATGGCACGGACATGCTGCTCAGGAGCTACCCCTCTCTGCCAACAGAAAGGAGGTGTACTGCATGGGCAGTTGACCAGTAGGGGTCAACACCCAGAATTAGAAAAAAATTTCCAAAATTGAAAAATTTAGTTTTTGAGTCTTTTAAGGTAAATTTCTCAAAAAATTACAAATTTGCTTCAGTGATTTACACAGAAAATTCCAGCAAGTAAAATTTTAGATTTAAGCTAGATCTTTGATGCCCAAGTGACCAAATTTCTAGAAATTTTAAATTTTTCAATTTTAGAGTATTTTGACTAACTGAATGTGATTTTAGGGCTTATGTATCACAGTTGTGAAACAAAAATTACAGCAGTAGCAAAACAGTGAGAAAACTATGGTTTAGAGAGCAAACCCTAGGCCCAAGGTCTTGTAGATTAATTGCCCAAATTTGCCAAATTTTCTCCAATGTACTTAGCACCTAAAAACACAAGATTTGAGCCAAAATTGTTGAAAAACAATTTGTTAGAGATAAAATGTTCATCTTTTGAAGAAACTCTTGTTTGCAATGAGATCTAGCCCTTATAGGGCTTACGACCTTCTTAATGCTTGCAAAATAGATTCCAAACACTAGCATTTTACGTTGGGTAAGGGCTAGAGCCTTCAAAAAATGAGTTTTTTACCTGATTTGAAAATAAGCAACCTACAAAAATAGCTTGAAAACCCTAGATGTCTAGGGTTTTTGAGGTCTCCAATGCCAATTTCTTCCTCAATCCTGAAACAAATTTAGAATAGAAACCCAAATACCCAATATAAAAAATTTAAATTTCAAAACCCCAAATATATACAAAACACTAAAAAGCCCCAAAACCCAAGTTAGACAAAATAATTTACAAGTTAGATCTACAAAATTATTCACAACATTTACAAATATACAAGGGTTTGAAAATTTTAAATTTTTTAGAAAAAAAATTATAGAGTTTTTTTCTTTGAAGAATGGCTAAAAATACTTTTGAAACCCCAATGTATACTATAGCCTTAGTGAAAATTTAATCTACCATATAAATATTTGGAATACAAGCGACAATGATTCTTGCCCAAGTTTGTGAACTTGGAGGCCAAGGACTAAAGTATCTACAAACACTATGAATTTATCTCAAAAATAATTTGTTAGATCACATGGGGAATCAAATCACCTAAGATTAGCCCAAACTATCAATAGTATGGTTTTATCTCCATCTAATGAAAAACAAATCTTACCAATATTCAGCACAACATAGAGATGTCCGTAGTCAACACATACCACAAATCAATAAGCAAGAACACCTTGAATTGCACCCCAAAGTCTTTATTATGATTGAAAAAATAGTTCCCAGCGGGACAATAGTTACAAAGCTGCTTTAGCAGAAATTTTCTAGCCAGAGATCAAGATGCTAGAGACTCAAATGACTCTCTAATTTATAGATTTATCTTCCAAGTGGAAAAATAATGGTTAGTTTCTTTGATCCTTGTCAAAATAATCTTGGTCGTTGATAAATACTTCAAGATCTTTTAATCTTGGCCCTTGATTTTTTATTTTTGAGGAATTTTCAAACTTATCATTTAATTCCATTTTTATTAGCTCAAAATTAATTATTTTGAGTTAATTTCCTCAAAAATTTGACTTTAACAGTGTGGAAAAAGTTGGAAAAAATCGGGATTAAATCCCCAAAATGCGATTTTTTTGGCTGGCCGATTTCTTGCCGATTTTTTCCCACTTGAAAAAGTCGGGATTAAATCGAAAAAGTCGAGATTAAATCAGGACTTTTTCCAAAAAATCATGAATGAGGTAGTTTCTTTAACGATTTTTTTTTTTTGAAAAATCGGGATTTTATTGAAAAAGTCTGGATTTTTTTAAAAATGAATATTTTTGTATTTTTTTTAATTTTGCCAACTTTTTCAAAAAACTCCCGACTTTAACGACTTTTTCAACTTCTGGACGCTTGCCAATTTAATCCCGACTTCGACTTTTTCCTCATTGCTTTGACTTAACCACGAAAATCCAAGAGTCCAAATTTTCTTAAAATATACAATATTCCCTTGGTAGAGTACCTTTAAAAATTGATTCATTTAGGACCCACGAATTTTTTCACTTGGAGAATTATTTTTCCTGAGACAACTTAATTTTGACTATATTAATTAATTTTCTAGCTTAGGATTTAATTTTATTTTGCTAGAAAAATTAATTAATTTATACATGAGGGGATTTAATTATTTTTCCACCCTCTAATACATAAGATTTTACATTTACAACCCTCAAAGGGGGAATACACATTTGGCTTAGACCTTCAAAATGCATAACCCATCTGCGACACAATATGATCTAGTAGACCAAGTGATTTGTAATAAAATAATTAAGCCAACTAGCTTAAATTATTTCCGAATCATTTTTACATTAGACTCGACTAAAAACCCTAGGACTCACATAACATTTCGACAAGAAATTTCACGTTAGTTTTGGGGGTTTAAGTTGGAGGGGAGAAAACTCTTGAATAACCGTTTAGAAACACAGATAATCAGTGAAGTTAAAAAACCTCCTAGGATGAAAATCATCATCAAAATCATAGGTTTACCTAGGTTGTTACATATACTCAAGGTGTTACTAGGATCATTTACATCATATAACTTGTAGAATGGGGTGACAATGACACATGGACTACTGATAGGTGATCCGATCCAGTTTAAAAACATTTGGTACTTCCACTTCCTTGGAACTTTGACAATTTGAGTGCAACATTTGGCTCCATATGGGGGCGCGTTGCTTCCATGAACTAACATGAGAACCCTAGAATCCCACATCCAAAAAAGCAAAAGTCCATCAAATAGATATCCATTCAACATCAAAATCATTATGCATATATAGAAAATACCACTGTAATAGAAAAATCTACTCTATCAGACTGAAATATAGAAGACATAATATAAATTCATGAAATAAAACTACCTAATAACATAAAATAAAGAGAGTAGGGTTAGAGATGCTATCCAAAAGATTCCCCATGGTATCAGATGTTTTCAACATAGTGCATATTGAACATCTGCCGACTCTCTGGCAAGTCTAAAGGTTGCTTCTTTGATGTGCCATGCCCGATCCTACATATTGTGGGACTTTGTCTTATCCGAATATCGAGCTGCTCTCGACCATCATATGCATCAAACCTCTTTCTTCTCTTCCTCTACCTTTTACTTGTGTTCCTGGTGATCTGTGATGTCAAAAGCAAGACTCTTCTGTTAGTTTTTGTAGCACCGGATGTGTTCTAACCACGAGATTTGGTGGAGAGGCTAGAATACATGTATTCTTCAATACCCAGAAATCATTTCTGAAAATTCCACCTAGAGACAACTTAATTAGATTTATTAGCTAGTTTTTAATATTTCCTAAGTCTAAACTTAGGAAATATGATTAATTAATCAGAATTAATTAAGCCATTGTAAGAATGTTCTAGAAAAGTACATGGATCAATTTCTAGTTAATGCTAGCCATCGATTAAGATTTAATAGTGGTCGTTGAAGTCTCAATGAAGGATTATAAGAAGCAGTCGATGGGGCTGGAGAAGACACACCAAATCAATTGAGCATTCGATTTTGCTGGGAAATCGATTTCTAGTGTAGCAACACTCAGTTGTCAGCGGTGATCCAGTGAGATCAAAGTAGTGAGAGAGGGGCAAAGATAGTGAGGCCAGAGGAAGATTTTTCAGTTCCAGCGAGTACATTGCAGAGAGACAGTGATTGCCACAGAGAGGCAGCGCAGAGCCCTCTAGAGGAGATTTTCATTTTGCTGGGAGAAGTCGAGACTCAGTGCTAGTCCAAATATTTCACTGTTGCATAATAATAAAACCCTCAGCTGCTGCACCGGTTTCCCAAAGTTGGGTTTTTCCGAGGACAATTGTTCAAAAATAATTGTGTTATTTTGTGTGTGTGCTAGTATTTCTTCCGCAGTTTATTTGTGTAGGTTGCAGTGTGATTGATTCAGTATTTGTTGTAGCACACAGTAAATAAATTGTTAAGAATTATTTTAACAATTAGGAGAATTATTTCCAATCGCTGCAATAGGAATCGGGTTTTCGATTTTTCACATCCTGTAGATTTATTGTCTTGATCTTGAATGTGTTCGGGCGAAAGATCTGAAGAGCCTGAAGTATGCCCAACCTTATTCTAAATATACTCTGCTAAAGGTGATACATAAGTGTGATCTTTCTTAATTTCTTTTCCAATCATGGCATTTTCAATCACCCTGTTTTCAATGGGACAAGAGACCTCTTTGCAGTGAGATGAGAATCATTCTTATGGACTAGGAGGCTTATGATCTGTCGTAAGTTCTTTGTTCCTTTCATCATCTGATTCATGCTGAAACTCTTGTATCTGCAGCCTCTCCATCTTTTATAATTTTTCCATTTCTTCCAACCTCCTCTGCATGGAACTCATTTCTTTGGCATGTATTACTATAAATTTTTCTTGATCGATTTTTGTCTCCACGAATCTGTCTTGAAGAGTGAAATGCTTAGCCTCAAGACTTTCATTTCTTGTGTGTGATTGTGCTCCATGGTCTTTATCTTGTCAGAGTAGTTAACCTCCATGGCACAAATTAGTTGTAATTGTCTTTTTTCCATTGTTCTTATTTGTTGTGTGTGATCATCCTTCATGGTCTTAATCAAGTTTTGCAGCCTATCCTTAATGGCATTCATTTGGTTGGAATGCTCATGCTTGATAGTACTGATTTCCTTGGCATGATTTTCCTCCATGGTGATCAAATGGTCTTGCATGGTGGTCATTTGTTTAGAATGGTTAGTCTGCATGATTTCTAGTTCCTCAGCATGTCCTTCCTCTATGGTATCCATCATGTTTTGAAAACTGATCCTTTGATTATACTGAGCAACTTCCATTGCCTGTAACCTGTTCCCCATAGAACTCATTTCTCTGGCATGATCTGCTATTAATTTTGCTTGACTAGATTGCATGTCTTTGATCATTTGAGTTAATTCCTTAACAAGATGCTTATCATTTTCCTTTTCATCGTCAAAATGATTAATCTGGTTACTAGTCCCTGCAATGCCACTACCTAGGATTCCCCTTGCAAAAGCACAAGTAGATTCATCATGAAAACTTTCACAAGTACTGCAATATGGCCAAGATTGATCATTATTATCCTGCAACTCATTCTCGTGAGACTCCTTCATATTAACTAGGTAGTTTTGCATGACAATGACTTGATTTTTATGCTCATCTTGCATACTTTTAATGCTTTGAGCTAGTTCTTTAACATGATCATTTTCCTCTTCTTTAATATCTGGAATCTCAAACTTCCCAGATGCTTTCTTGTCATTTTCTAATTCCTCAACTAAAGCTTGAGCAACCCTTACATTAGCGGGCTTCCCGCACATCAATTCGTAAGAAGTGTCAACGTCAAATGCATCAATGTAATGGTCTAACAAAAGTTTGTCAGGAGGCTTGTAATCTTGAGATAATTCTCTTATAATGCCATTGAACCTCCTATTAAATTCTTTAACAGTTTCATCTTCATTCTTTTTCATACTGTAAATAGCACGAAGTAAACCCTTTTCATCCTTCTTATTTCCATATTCATTGATAAAGGCCTTGATTATAGCTTGCAGAGAATCAAAAGAATCATTAGGAAAATCATGAAACCAATCCATAGCATTATCTTCCAAGGAAAAGACAAAGAGATGCATCTTAATGTCTTCATGATTATAGTTAGTATTGCTGCACCACTTAGCCATACAAAGATTAAATTTCTTGAGATGATCATTAGCATTAATTGCACCATTGCCTTGAAAAGAAGGTAAATTATCAATGGCTTTTTCTGGAATATCATGGGGATAACCCTGAATGTTAGTAAAATTACAAGGGGCAAGCAAGTCATTCATGATGACTTGCTTAAGGGGAAAGGAAGCTAGTGGATGTCAAAGAGAGATATCCATGTTCAAGATAATCAAGAAAACTACAAGAGGCGAGCCTCTAGCAGGAATTCTTGTAAAAAACGAAAGAAGTGGAGTCACCACTTGAACATAAATCTGTCTCCAAAATCCAGAAGGAAAAAACCGAAAAGTTAGTTAGGGAGAAGCAAGTGGATATCAAGGAAGGCTTCCTGTCTGAGAAAATTGAATGCTCACTATAATGTAATCTGTTTAACCGAGCCTAGAGAGCAGGGTTAACCAAGCTATCAATAAGCCTTTATGAATGGATGAATCAGTGGAGTTGCCACCCAAACAGGAAACTAACCCAAATGTTCAGGTGCTAAGGTGCAAACAGAGAAGTGAATAAGGTGATAAGAAGATTAGTGAGAATCAATGAAAATTTCATAAACACCAAGTTCCAATAAATTGTTCCCCGGCAACAGTGCCAAAAATGTTGTGGCGTTGGTAGGACAATGAATGAAGGATGAAGGATCACAAGATGATAGAATGTCGTAAACCTTGGCAATGAGCAAACTCGTCCGTGGCGACGGCGCCAAAAAATGATGTCGCTCGGATTGTATAGGCACCGCGACAATGCTCAGGTCGGGGTGTAATTGCCCACCTATAATTACAAACAAAATGCAAATATTAGCATACATACAGGGCATCCATATGATAGCTACATATGCATGGGCCCGCATGTATTACACTAGTATACATATTGGCTAATACTGGGAAATGTCTAAGTTTAGGTTAATGAATTGATTATCGAAATTAATTCCTATCTCATCGGAATATAATAAATATATCGAGTGGGGCCTTGATATGTATACCACTATATATATATATATGATAAAGATAATGAAATATATATGAAATTTTATTTAATTTATATTTAATTAAAATAAATAAAATCATTTATTTAAATATTAAAATCAATCTTTGTTAAAACTATAAATGAATCAATTTAATTAATTGGAAATTAATTTAATAAAATATTATCAAAATCTAAATTAAATAAATGGACCACCGCCTCTATCCAAAAGGAAGAGAAGGGTCGAGAAAATTGGGGGGTGACAGTGAGAAGAAAAGGGAAACAGTGGAGGAAGGAAGCCGACAACAAGGAGGTAGAGAGGCGGTAGAGTTGAGGATATAAGGGAAGGGAGAAGACCATAACAAGGATTTTTTTTGGGGGAGTTAAAAAGAATTTTGTGAAACAGGGAGGAGATTTAGGGGTGAATCTTGCAGAGAAGGACAAGAATTTCTAACAGAGTGAGACATTGAGCTTGATTATTCTTGGAATTTTGGGCATGGGGGCCAAAAGATTTGTCTTTTGGATCTAGGGACCATACAGGTAGACCCCAGATAGGCTGGGAGGTAAAAAGGCGGTTTGGTAACTGCAGTAGCGAGAACAACCATAGTCCAAAACCCTTTCAACTGATTCCAGGTATTCTTCTGCATTCTATTTAAATTTGGTTTCAAATTTTCACTGTCTAGATTGGCGCAATTTAAGGAATAATTCCAATTCTTTTAGCTAAATTAATGAATTGGGTCTCACAAATTGGTATCAGAACTAGTTTTCAAACCCTTGGGATCTTACAAGCCCTAGAAGTAACTAATCCCTGTAGCTTTGCATAAGCATCCACCGATTAAATTTAGGTTGCAGGCAAATTAGCTCCATATTGTAAGCATGTTCATTCTCCTTGTCTGTAGATGATCTATAATGTTCATTAAAATTAGAACCCTCCAGGTATGCAACTGGAAAAATATGAGGTCGTTTTTCCCATGAATGAATATCGTTTGGGTTAATATTTGCAATCCAAGACTGAGGATACTGTTCAAATGATGCCCATAGGATTTTAGGAAATGCAATATTGCGTTCTGACCCCAACCAGAATTTGAGAACAGAGTCAATTTAATCTTTCCAATCTGACTTTCTACTCAACTTGGCATGGCCCTCCAGGTACGTAATATGCTTTGATATTGTTCACTGATTTCTCTTTCCCATACTATTCTTTTCCTCCTTGTTAAAAACTGATAATTTTGACCAGAATGTGAATCTGTGTTTAAGATTGGAAAATCTTCTCCATCGTAATCTTCATCTCATCTCCTGTCATCCCTGTCCCAATATCTTGAGTTCTGACCCAAACAGACAAAGCCATGGCCAAAGTGGAGAACCTTTGAAATCTAGTTGCTTCCATTGTCATCATTGTTTTTCCTCTTTCCCATCAGTTTATGAATTTCTTTAGTATCCGAGACCCCTTTATTTCCAAATTTCGCTCTCAAGGTATGTTATTGCCATCCTGAATTCCAAAAAGAAAAGTGAGATGAACGTCCCTTGTTATAAAATGAACCACCTAAAGAAGTTTGGTGTTCACCTCTGTCACTGAAAAGATAATTACTTCTGACAACCGTAATAATAAATACAGTGAAACGAATAAGCACAAATACAACCACCAAACACTACGGAATCCCTCGTAGGCAGCTAAACCTTCTGCCGCATTTGAGTTTGTGGCTGACGCCGCCATTCCGTGCGCCTGTTCCCTGAATGTGGCCCTACTCACCTACATAGACCCACTCGCCATCCTCCATACTATTCGATCTCTATTCATACTATGTAACCAGAAGAAAATTTTGTGGCCGCCCTCAACATTGTATCAAGTTAACACGGATCACGTGTCATCAAGGCCCAGACCGTATCGACCTGTGGAGGGAAAGTCGAGACGCACGTCGATTTTCTTCTTTTGTCTAGTCCGTGGAACAAATATTCGTTGACGTATGGCAGTGATGAGATACGCCAAAAAAATGTAGAGGAACGATGAGAAGTGCTTATCTTGATTTCAATATCGAATTGAATATTTTATATATCAAATCTTATATTATGCTTCAAATTATATTAATATAATTCCGTAATATATATTTTTTTAATTATAAATTTATTAAAGAAATGTAATTTGTATTTAAATAAAAAACTTATATATTATGCGGCTACCTTAATCTATGGTAAATGTATTTTAAAGTAGAAATTTATTATATTAACATTTAAAGTTAATGTATTCAGACCTTAAAAGAAAGAGATAAATAATAAAATTTTATATTATGCGGCTACCTTAATCTATGGTAAATGTATTTTAAAGTGGAAATTTATTATATTAACATTTAAAGTTAATATATTCAGACCTTAAAAGAGAGATAATATTAAAATTAGAGTTCTTTCATTCATGATGTTTTCTATGAAGGGACATAAATTCCTTTTAGTAAAATTATCTAGGACATTATTTCAACTATTTACTTTACTATTAAAGCATTTGTGTGAAGATATTTTAGTGATTATAATTTTAAAGCATAAGACAATTGTTAACATCAAAGGTATAGTTGTAATATAGAGGTGTTATTTGTCACTTTATTAGTTTTAAAGGTATTTGTATATACTATATCATTATGTTCAACATACCTTTAGAATAATTGATTTGAATGAAGAATTATTCTTGTTCAATTCATTAGTTTTTATATAGTTTTCTAATAATATGTTATAACATAATTATGCATATCCTAGATTTTAAATATATATATATATTCAATTTTACACCCTACTTTCATCAGTTTTCAAAATGTCGTAATGAATTTTGGTAATTAGACCTTTGGGAAAAATAAAATAATAAAAGGTCAATAACCCCTCCACAACCGCATTTAAGATTAGAAAATGCTAGGCAAATATTACGAAGTGATACTATGTTCTATGACGAACCGTGCGTTGTGATAAGTATTATTGCACATTAGGATAACACACCATGCATTAGGACAAGGAGGTAGCGATACCACCCTCCTTGACCTCAGTACCAGTAAGACCTGCCTGCAGGTAAAAATAGCAAAAAAAAACTATACCCGTATGAAAGCTTGAATTTACGAAAATTATATTTATTAAATCTAAATCATACCTCAGATTTTCATAAATCTTATTATGTATCCAGGAAAAGTTGCGATGGTAAAGACATATCAATGACGACGATGCGACCTCCTTGACCTCAGTACCAGTAAGCCCTGCCTGGAGGTAAAAATAGCAAAAAAAAACTATACCCGTGTGAAAGTTGGATTTACGAAAATTATATTTATTAAATCTAAATCGTACCTCATATTTTCATAAATCTTATTATGTATTCAGGTAAAGTTGCGATGGTAAAGACATATCAACGACGATGATGCGATCGGGTAGCATCGCCATCGCTAACGCCACCACCGTCGTCGTCGTCATCGCCATCGCCATCGCCATCACCACCACCAATACCATCATCAATGCCAATCACTTCAGCACCTGAGTTAACCATTATAATGCGCTCATTGGAAGCCATCTTGGAAACATTAAAAGGGCCACCAATAGCTAATATCAAAGAGGAGCAACCTCAACTTGAAGAAATAAATCCAGCAGAGCCCAAAGGTTCTAATTATAGACAATTGAAAGTAGATATTTCTAGGGAGCTGTAGAAAATTAAACTCCCAAAATTTTCAAGAGGACACGCTGGAGAAGGTGTTGAAGCATGGCTAGAAAGAATGAACGGATGGTTTTCCCTAAGAGAGTACTCTTCTACCTCAAAGACGAAATTGTCGTATTTCAATTAAGGGAAAGTGCCTTGATTTGGTAGGGAAATCTGGAAAAACAATTACACCTCACAACGGATAATGTTCCCTGGGAGTTGTTTGAAGAAAGATTTCGTGCTAAATACTTACCACCTTACTTTTAGGAGCAGCAAGCTGGAGCTTTCCATATGCTAGTTCAAGGTAACAAAACAGTGGAAGAATATGAGATAAGGTTTATGGAACTCGTGAAATATATTCCTTATCTAGACACTGACGAATGTCAAGCTGAGCGCTTTGTATATGGATTAAATCCTTGAATCAGGGCCATGGTCAAAATGTGGAAGCCATTATCAATAACAGAGGCAGTTGAATGTGCCCGTTATGCAGAAGAGCATCTAGGGATAAAAAGGGATGTCAGACCAACAGGACCCTTATAGCCAAGATTCCCCGGGAAAGCTCCCTGAAACTTCTTCAGGGGAAGTAGCTCAAGACCACCTCCTTATGGTAATAGATCTACCCCAATAGGAGTAGGAGCAAGAGCTCCCATGATAGTTAATACTATAGTTGTTGAACCATCATATACAAGCCCATGGAAATCTCGAGGAACTGCTAATAGAGGAAGAAACATGAGAGTAAGTGGCACAAGAGGACAGATCTCTTTGTCTAGAAACTCACAATTTGACTCAAGGGGATCACCCCAAGTTAATTGTTGAGGATGTGGACCACATTTTCAACGTGATTGCCCGGAAGCTTCGTCAAGTATAATGCATAGAATAGGAAAAAAAACCATCATCAAATAACCAAGAAAATCATAGAATCCATGCAGTAGTCAACAATAACCAAGCAGAACATTAGTCCACTATAGTGGAATCCTCAGGTACTATTAACGGTATAAAACTCAAAATTTTATTTGATACTGGTGCGACTGATAGTTTCATTTCATCATATGCATTAAATAAATGTGGGTTGGCAACCTGCAAGAAAAACGATTTCAGACAGGTAGAAATGGCTTCAAGAGAACTTCAATCCATAGACTTAAAGTGTGGAAGAATGCAAAGTTGATCTAGGGGTCTATTCGACTAAGTTAAAAATTTATGTCACAGCCCTAGGGACTTATGACCTCGTCATAGGTATGGATTGGTTAGAAGCTCATCAAGCTTGGGTAGACTGTTATGGGAAAAGAATTCTCTGTATAAATGATGAAGGAGAAACGATCCAAATTCAAGGTATCAAGAGAATGGCGTCTTTACGCTTCATCTCAACAATGCAAATGAAGCGTTGCTTAAAGAAAGGTTGTAAGACATATGCAGTTCAAGAAGTAAGCAAAGAGAAAGGACCGTCCTTAGAACAATATAACCGAATTTCCAGATGTTTTTCCAAAGGAACTACCAGGATTACCTCCTAAAAGAGAGTTAGATCTCACAATAGAATTGAAACCTGGTACAGAACCAATCTCTAAAACACCTTACAGAATGACAACTCTAGAACTTCAAGAATTAAAAATTTAGTTGAAGGAACTGTTGGATATAAGACACATTCGACCCATTATTTCACCTTGGGGTGCTCTTGTCATTTTCGTTAAGAAGGATGGTTCCTTGCAATTATGCATAGACTACCAAGACTTAAATCGAGCTACAGTAAAGAATCGATATCCAATGCCTCGAATTGATGACCTCTTCGACCAAATGAAAGAAGCTGTTGTCTTTTCAAAAATCGATCTATGATTAGGCTATCATCAATTAAGAATTAAGGAAAGCAATATCTCTAAGACTGCATTCTAAACTATGAAAATTCTTGAATCTAACACATCAAAAACCCCTACTGCATTTTCTGGTTTCATAAGGATGGTGTTTCGGAGATCCTCACTATCAGGAATGTGCATTCTTCCATGGAATCGCAAAATTCCATCATTTTCTAGTTCATATCCCTCAAATTTAGGTTCTTTTGGATTTTTACTATTGAACTTGAATTTTACTTTCAAATACCAACTGTCTCTCAAGAGATGTTCTAGTACTCGTTGCCTTAAGTCTACCTTGATAGATATGAGGGAAAATATCCGAGGTCTTCTGCTTAAAGCATCTGCCACTGCATTCTCTTTTCCTTTAATGTATGAAATTCCAAAGTCAACATTACTTAGGAATTCACTCCATCGTCTTTGCCTAGCATTCAAGTCCCTCTGAGTAAACAGATATTGTAAACTTTGATGGTCTCTTTTGAGAATAAAGCTTCTCCCTACTAGATAGTGTCTTCATATCTTTAAAGATATCACTATAGTGGTTAATTCTAAATCGTGAGTGGCGTAGAGTTCTTCATGAGAATTTAACTTTCTCGAAGCATACACTATTATTCCTCTGTATTGCATTAATATTGCACCTAATCCTTGCTTGGATGCATCAGTACACACAATAAAGTCTTTGTCCATATCAGATACTCGTAAGATTGGTGCACTGGTCAACAATCTTTTAAGTTCAAAGAATGCTCTATGACATTCCTCAATCCATTCATATTTAACTCCTTTACGTTGGAGGGTTGTGATAGGCTTTGCAATTTTGGAGAATCCTTCTACAAACCTTCGATAGTAGCCAGCTAAACCCATAAAGCTTCACACTTCATGTGCATTTTTCGGTATTGGCCATTCCATGATTTCCTTTACCTTCTCAGGATCTACTGAGATTCCTTCACCAAATATGATATGACCCAAGTAATGAATCTTCTTCTGAAAGAAATAACACTTGGATAACTTTCCATATAATTGGTGTTCTTTGAGGCAAGATAATACTATCCGCAAATGTTCTTCATGTTCTTTCTCATTTTTGGAATAGATGAGAATATCATCTAAGAATACTTGTACAAAGTGATCGAGATATTTGCGGAAAATGTTGTTCATAAGGTTCATGAACATTGCTGGTGCATTGGTCAACCCAAATGGTACCACAGTGAACTCATAATGCCCAAAGCGTGTTCGTATTGATTTTTGGTAGCATTGGATGTGCTTTAGCCATGAAAATTGGTGGAGAGGCTAAGGCACATGAGATCTCCAAGACCCAGAAATCGTTTGGGGAAATTCCACCCAGATGAAGAGATATTAAAATAATTAATATTTTTAATGGGGTTCCTAAGTCTAAACTTAGGAAAATTAAAATATTAATGTGTATTAATATAATATGTGTGAGAAAGTTCTAAATAACGAGGATCAAGCCAGATCTAATCTTAGTCGTTGATTAAGGACTTAATCTCGGCCGTTGAATCGTCAACAAGAGAAGTATAAGAGGAGGATTGAGGGTCATTTGGAGACACACCAAGACACCAAGAGAGATCAGTGAATTCGATTTTTTGGGGCGAAGTTTGTTGAGGAAATCGAACAAGTGATCACTTGCAATGAGGGGCAGCTCAGCAGGAGGCCGAGGAATACATATCAAAGAGGCAGTAGAGTGCCGGAAGAGGCAACGCAAAGCCTAGGAGGGCTGACACAGAGGCAGCAAGGGTTGACGCAGAGGCTAAGGAGGCTAGCACAGAGGACGTAGAGGGCCAAAGGAGCTGACGCAGAAGACCATAGAGGCTAACACAGATCCTAGGAGGGTTGACGCAGAGGTTAAGGAGGCCAGCACAACGGACGCAAAGGGCCAAATGAGCAGACGCAGAGGCCATAGAGGCTGACGCAGTAGACGCAAAGGACTTCAGATGCTGCACTGAGGTGATTCAGTGGGACAGACTAAGAGTTGATTGGTTGACGTAGATCCAGTGAGGGTGACGCAATCCCTAAGAGAGTGACGCAATTCCAGAGAGTGTGTGGAGTAGCTTTTGCTGTCCAGCACAAGGAATAGCCGAAGTCATTATGGGATCGTTCATCCAGTTGCTGATAAGCCAGAATATCTGTCTCCGAATAGAGGTATTGCTGCCAAGGATATTCTCTAAAGGGTGAGCCATTTTTGGCACCCTAGTTGTATGCAAAATCTTCTTAATAATAAAACCCTCTATATACTGCACCGGTTTTCCTGTATTGGGTTTTTCCAAGGACGATTGTCCAAAAATAACGGTGTCCCTTGTGTTGTCTCAGTTGATTTCAGTTGTTGATCTGTATATTTGTGAAGACTGCGTTTGTGTTTACTTCGATATTTATGCATTTGATATCATTGTCTTGACTCTTATCACCTGGATTTTTTCATGCTTGCCATTAAGGCAAGACCAGGTGCATTCCTCCATACTATTGTACTTGCTCCATTGGATTAATAAAATGGCTCAGCTGGTTCTTACTTCTGGAGTTTTATGAGTATTTGTTGAATGTTTGAATTTTCTGTGTTGTGAATCATTTTTTCTTTATATGTCATTGTTTATCCAAGCTTGGAACATTACAGTGGTATCAAAGCTCAGATCCTAGTTCAGCCGTGGGGATTTTCACATGAGTGAGGAGGACCGACAGAATATTACTTACAGGAGGCAAAGGTACTGGAGCAAGGAGAGGGAGTTGGAGATTACTCCAGACATGGAGGACCGTGGGAAGGTAATGGTGGCAGAAGACATGTGGGAGCCCAAGAGAAGAGAAGAGATTTCCTTTGATAATCTCTTGAACGTTGTGATCGATTTGGCAAAGGGGTAGAAAGAGATGTTGGATGAGATCAAAATGCAGAATCGGGAGTGGAGCACTCACCGGGAGTTTCTATTTGGAGAGACTTCGGGGGCCTCTCAACAGCTTGATCATCTTTCACCCACTGCGCAGCCTCCATCATCGAGTGGGCCAACTTGAGCCACTCTACCGTCTTTCTTACCTTTGGCACAAGGTGAACCGGGTGGAGTTGAGGATCAATCACCTATGGGGGAGCATTTCAGGGAGTGGCATTCCATGGGAGCAGACGTCAAGAAGACACTATCTTTCAAAGACGTTTTCCAGCTCAAACAGAATGAGAAGGGGAAGGGCTATGGAGCCCATGGTATGCAGAACTATGAGTTGCAATGCACCATTGGGAAGATGTACTTTCCCACCTACAATGGCACTACTAAGTGCACAACACGTGCTTGGGTGGAGAAGCTAGACACATATTTCTAGCTCAACAAGATGATGGAGGTAGAGGCCATTAAAATGGCCACATTGCATTTGGAGGGGGAGGCACACGACTGGTGGTTTCATGGCTTGTCCACTTTGGGGCATGCCAACGTGACCTCCTATGAGGACTTCACACAGAGAGTAGTCGAGCGTTTTGATCAGAGGGATCCAGAGGCTCACTTCAGGGAGTTGACCCAACTCAAGCAAACAGGACATCCCAAGCATTATATTTCAGAGTTCCTGAGGGTCTTAGTCATGGTGCCAAATTTTTCAGATGCTAGGAGAGTATACACATTTGTGGAGGGGTTGATAGAGCCACTGCGGGGACTGGTGAAGTCACGCAGACCATCTACTCTTCTAGAGGCATCCCCAAGACCCGGGCACCCTTTCCTCCACGCACTCCCTACCCTTAGAAGGGAAGTGACACTAGAGCGCCCATAGCACAGAGAGCAGCCCAAGGGCAGGGACAGTTGGATGATGAGACCAGGAGAGACCTCAAGAGGAGGAAGTTGTGTTTTACATGTCAAGAGCCTTGGGCACCAAGACATTGGTGCATAGCAGGTAAGGCTAATTACATAGAGGTCTTTTCAAATAGCGATCAAGAGGACGAGGTGGAGTTGGAGCTTGGTGGGGGAGGCAGCGAGGATCCAACAAAGAAGGGGCCACCACCACCACCACCACCACATGGGGGAGCATCTTTTGCACCAACTGGGGGAGTCCTAGCTTCTTTGTGTGGGATTCCCAAATTTTTTACCATGAGGATCAAAGGTACAGTGCAAGGGCAGCATGTCTCAGTTTTAGTAGACAGTGGGGCCACCCACAATTTTATTGATGCTCAGATGGTCCAGAGGAGGGGCATCACCACTACAAAGTTTGAGGGGTTTTCAATTCTAGTACCAGGAGACAAGACTATGCAGTGCACTCGATATGTTCCTTCTCTGACAATGACCATGGGGAACTATTCGATGACAGACCACTTCTTCGTGGTGGATGTACCGGACACCAATGTGGTGATGGGTGTCCAATGGTTGTATTCCCTTGGCCAAGTTACCACCGATTGGAAGCAACTAGTGATGGAGTTTACTGGGCCCAATGATAAGCAGGTGGCTCTTCGGGGCATGCATTCATATCCTCCACAGACAATTTCAGCCCACAGGATGGAGACCGATTTGAGGCATGGAGACATAGCATGGGCAGTGGAGATGAGGATTTCAGAGGCTAGGGGAAGGCCAAGCCACCACATCTAGACATACAGGCAATACTGGATAGATATCCAGTAGTTTTTGGAGACATACCGCCAAGAAAACCACCTGACAGGGGGTTCGAGCACACTATAGAGCCTGGTGTGCAAGCGATGATTACTATAAGGATGAGATTGAGATGGCCATTAGGGAGCTATTGGAATTGGGCCACATTAGACCGAGTTCTAGTCCATTCACTTATTCAATTGTGTTAGTGAAGGAGAAGGATGGAACCTGTTGACCACTCCATGTCAACGACCCATAGCAGTACACCCCCCTTTTCACAAAAGGGATAGCTCTTGATCGACATGTTCCTACCATCCAGCTATCATCGTCAACCTGAGGATCATCTTATAATGTAAACCCAGTCTGCATGTGTATAATGTAAATAATCTCAGCAGATCCGTGTCATGTATGTAATCACCTAGGTAAACCTAGTTTTCTGGTAACGATCTACATTCCAGGAGGTTTTTTGTTTTACCGATCTATTCTCGGATGGTCAACAGAGTTTTTCTTCAGCCTACCCCAAAGCCGGAATGGATTTTGTCATTGGAATCTTAGGGGAGTTCTAGTGTTCTAGATCGAGTCTATGTAAAAGTGATTTGGGAATATTCTTAACTATTTGGTTAGGTTATTTTATTACAAATTGCGTGATCTGCTAGATTATATTTGTGTTGCAGAACTGGGTAGTCTGTGAGGGTCTTTTGTAAATGGGTTTTCCCCCTTGAGATGTAAAAATGTAAAAAATCATGATGTAAAGTGTCTTGAGGGTTAGAAAAATAATTTATCCCCTCATAAGTCTTAGGTCTTAGGTAAATTTAAGTTTTCCAGAGGTAAAATTCGTGGATCCTTTAAAAAATTAAAACTTAACAGGTCCAAGGACTAAAGTTAATTGATTATTTTGCTAAATTTTATGCCTTAGGTCCCTGATGTTAAGTCAAAGTCAAAATTTTGGGGAAATAAATGCAAAATTTTAATTTTTGAATTTATTAAAATGCATTTAATTGAAAAATTCGAAATTTCCTCAACATTTAAAATTTCGACGGATGAGATTAAAAGAAAGTTTGATCCTTGTCAACGGTCGAGATCACTTTGACAAGGATCACTCGAACTAGCCATTGGAGGATTTATCTTTAAATAGGAAGTCATTTGTCAGTGAGCATCATCCGATCTTTTGATCGTGTACTAAACGAAAAGCTCTTTTGTAATCTTTTTTATGAGCAATAAAAAAAGACTTTGGGGTTAATTTCTGCTGGTGTTACTCTTCATGGAAATGCTGTAAGATGTATTATTTTCATGCGTAATTTCTTTTTTGCCATTAATAATAGCTTCTGAAGAGCAATTTGAGTACAGGTATCTTGCTCAGTCGTTGGGGTTTGAATGATAATTTAAGTTTTGAATATAATAGCAGGTATCTCTATTAAATCTGATTTTTATTATTGTTCTCTCGCTCTATCATTGACGGTTGAATTGAGTTTTCCAGGAAAATCCTTGATTATTAGATCCTCGAGCATTCGGGGAACTTTTCGGCTGAACCAATCAACTCCCGATCCATGTTTTCCGAAGAGCCCAATTTGAATTTGATCCCGGGCTTATCATAAAATATTATTTTTATGGGAGATGCATGAAGGGTTTTGAGCTTAGAACCTCCTCTAAAATTCAAAAAAAAATATTTTTTTGTGCTAAATCATTAGATCTGGCTATTGAGAGCCTCAGACCATCAGATCTGGGAGTGGAGTCAGACTCACACTCCCTAGATCTGATAGATCTGTTATTTATGTACATAGATCTGTAATTAATTTTAGTTTTCCGACTTACGGTTTCTGAGGTTTCAATTTTTTGGTATATCGTGATTCTGGGTGTTTGTGTTTTCAGGAACAGGTTGCAGATCTAAAAGTGAAGTTCGATTTTGAAGCCAGATCTAGGCCTTGGAGGGTAAGCTCTGGCCTCAAAAACAACTTTTGTAGGGGCATCATTTTTGCAGTCCAAGGGTTTTAAAAAATATTTTAAATCTGGATATTTCGTGAGGGTTTCATTAACAGATCTGAAGCAATTGGATTCGATATTTTCATTAAAATTTTCGGAAATTTTTTTAAAGGGTCTCTAGGCCACCTGTTTGCTGCCTGGAGTTTTCAATTTCTCTGGTACAGAAATTTCGAAATTTTTTTAGCCCATAGTCTCTTGTTGTTGCCTGCACTCTCTATAAATCTACAGATTTCCTCCTCTCTGATATAAGCAGCTCCATCATTTTCTCATCTTCCATCGTTGCCCTCGGCCCTCATAACCCCGCTCATCTCTCCCTTGCGTCCTTCTCCCTCACGCAATTGCCCATAGCTGCTCCAACCTGCAAAAGACCTCCAAACTCTTCCACGTGTTTTCCCTTACTCTCCACGCTATCCCTTCCATACTCGATAGCTCTCTGCCATTTGTCTACTTATCCTACCCGCAACGTTCTACTGCATAGCCTCCACGAGGTTTCTCTTCCCCCCATCGCACTACGCTTGCATCGATCTCCTTTCTGCAAGTTTTCTTTCCCTGCGTCCTCCCTTTGTCGTCTTTCCTTTCCGCTCCTCGTTAACGTGCGTACATTCCATCTGTTGCTACCTTCGAGCCATCCTCCCTGTCTACGTTCTGTCTTCCGTCGAGCTCTTTCTCCCACTGCTATACCTGCAATCAAACCTTCTTGTCCCGCCCTCCCGCGTTCCCTTTCCCTTCTATCCGTAGCCCTCCATAAGCCGTATCCATGTCCATGCTTTTGCTGCTCCATGAACAGTCCCTCCATCCCCTCACTACAAGCCCGCGTAGCCTTCCTTGCCATCGATCATCCATTCTGCCGTCAGGTTCTTCCTGCATACAAACGCACAAATCATTTCGATTTTTGGGTGTGTTACGTTAGGTTTTATTTGGGTTTATTTCAATTTTAGGTTTGTATATAGTTAGGGTGTCAGCGCATAAATTTTCTAGGTTTCATAATATTTTGATAGCATTTTTTTTTTTTTTCTTTAAGGCCTCATTTTGGTCCCCTTTTTATTTTTAGTTTTAGTTTTCATTATTTTATTTTTGTTTTATCAAAAAAACTAAAACCAAAAATAAAAAGGGGACCAAAATGAGACCTTATAAAAAAAAAAAAAAAAAAAAAAAATTCTAAAAATCCTAAACATTAAAAAATTTTAAATCTAAAAATATAAAATTTCAAAAATCCAAAAACATTAAAATATATATATATATATATAAAACCTTTAAATCCTAAATCTAAATTTTGTGTCTAAGGATTTAAAATAAAACTCAGGGTGTTTTTTTTCTTTTTTGCTTAAACTCTAGAATTTTTAATGTGGCCTATGGCCCATTAAAAATTTTGATTTTTTAACCCTTCGATTAAATTAAATTCCTAAGGAATAATTAAAAAATTTTAACCTAAAGTTCCTTAGTGTCATTTGGTCATTAAATGCAATTTTTATGATTTTCCTATGGTCAAAGTGTGATAAACATTTTTAATCATATTTGGTTGTTGAAGAAAATTTATTAAATCTAGATTTGGGCAGTCAGCGAAAATAATTTTAAATCTAGATTTTCTTGCATATGGATTATTTATGATCGTCGCTTTTCATCATTTTGGATAGCTTGTTTTATTGATGGTTAATTCAAATATCGAAGGCACTGGTCTATAATTGTTTCTATCTTATGGTCCTGTCTTGTCTATTTTGGCGTTTAATCTACAAATCTGATTTAATCGTTTAAATTCATCAAGTTGTCTATCATTAAAATCTCCTAGAGTCTGTTTTTCACAGGCTATCCTCATCCATTTACCTAGGGACTACCCCCCTTGACTTGTCTAGGAGAGAGTTTGAATGGAGTGAGTAAGGATTTAAGAGTGACGGCCTTTACTCTGAGCGTTGTCGTGGTGCCTAGTCACTTTGTGCGACAACAGGACCATCTGCATGTGCATTGACTATAAGGCCCTCAACAAGAAGACACTAAAGAACCAATATCCCATTCTACTTATTGATGAGTTGATGGACAAACTTAGAGGAGCAAACTACTTCTCTAAGATAGATTTGTGGTCTGGATATCATCAGATTCAGGTGAGGGAGCAGGATATTCCGAAGACAACCTTCAGGTGTCATTATGGGCATTTCGAGTTCTTGGTCATGCCTTTTGGGTTGACCAACGCACCTGCTACCTTTCAGTCATGCATGAACCATGTGTTCAAAGGTCAACTAAGGAGATTTGTACTGGTGTTCTTTGATGACATCTTGATCTACAGTAGGACGTGGGAGGAGCACCTGCAACATCTAGAGACAGTGTTGTGTATCTTGGAGGAGCAACAGTTCTACGCCAAGATGTCCAAGTGCGAGTTTGGGTTGACAGAGATGCTCTACTTGGGGCACATCATAGGCGCAAATGGGGTCAAGGTGCACGAGGAGAATATCAAGGCATCTGTACTTATTATCAAAAGTTCGTTAAGGGATTCTCAGAGTTGGCGGCACCCCTTACTAATCTGACTAAGAAGGGGACTTTCGCATGGACAGGTGGGGCTCAGGCAACATTCAACCGCCTCAAGGAGGTGATGAGTTGTTGCCCAATATTAGCACTCCCAGATTTCACAGCCTTTCACATTGGAGTGTGATGCATCGGGTGAGGGGATTGGGGCAGTCTTGTCCCAAAGAGGGCACCCCATTGCTTTTGAGAGTCGGAAGCTCCTACCACATGAGAGGTCATATTCCATATACAACAAGGAGATGTTGGCCATAATGCATGCATTGGCCAAGTTTAGATAGTACCTGGTGGGCAATAAGTTTTGGGTGAAGACGGATCACAACAGTCTTCGCCATTTCATGGGGCAACAAGGCCTCAATGATAGACAACAAAGATGGGTCAGCAAGGTGCAGGCCTATGATTTCAATATTGAGTATGTGCGGGGAAAGCACAATGTGGTGGCAGATGCACTATCCAGGAGACCTGCAGGACTTTCACTCATGAGCATTTGCCATGATTGGAAGGCACAACTATTAGTAGAGTACTCCAAGGATCATCGGGCATGCGAGATCTTGGAGGGAAGCTATGCAAATGAGCGCTACAGGGTGATGGATGAGGTTATATACTACAAAGGGCGCATATTCTTGGTTTCGAGGTCCCAGTTGAGGGAGCGCATCCTTCGTGCAGCTCATGATTCTCCTTTGTCTAGATACCAAGGTTTCAGGAAGACCTATATGGCAGTGACAGCGCAGTTCACTTGGAAAGGCCTCAAAGGGGACGTGTTGAGGCATGTGCAAGAGTGTGAGGCTTGTCAGAGGAACAAAGGCGAGTTGACCCATCCAACAGACTATTGCAGCCTCTTCCCATCCCTGAGGGGAAATGGGAGAGTGTCTCTATGGAAGGATTGTATTTTTATGGTGGTCAACCAGCTGACCAAGTTTGCACATTTCTTTGCCATCCCGACACATATTCAATTTCACAGGTGGTAGAGTTGTTCTTTAGGGAGGTTTTTCGCCTGCACGGGCTCCCTAAGACTATAGTCAGTAACTGAGATAGCAGATTCATGGGGGGGTTTTGGCCGGAGCTTTTCAGGCTAGTTGGCACCGAGCTCACCCCAAGCACCAGTTATCATCCACAAACCGGCGGCCAAACAGAAAGGGTGAACCAGTGGTTAGAAGGCTATCTCAGGAACTATGTCACAGGCCAGCAGAGGGCTTGGATTCGATGGCTGCATTTGGGAGAGTATTGTTACAACACGACACATCATATGTCCATTGTAATGACTCCTTTCCGTGCTTTATATGGTTATGATGCTTTGTCTTTTGCTACCATTGTTTTTGGAAACAGCCAAGCCCCAAAGGCCAAAGATTGAATCCTAGAAAGCCAAGATATCCTCAAGCTCTTAAGGATAACTTGCAAACAGATCAGAATCAACAAAAGATGTATGCTCACAGGCATCAAGTGGAGAGGCATTTCGAGGAAGGGGACTTGGTGTACCTTCGATTGCAGCGATACCGGCAGTCCACTCTAAAGCAAAAGGGGGTCGAGAAGCTGCAACCAAGATTCTTTAGGCTTTACAAGGTGATCATAAGGGTTAGAGAGGTGGCTTACGAGTTGGAGCTACCACGAAGGAGCAGGATCCACAACATTTTCCATTGTTTCATGACCCAAGAGGGTGTTGGGCAACAGGTTATAACAGTTGTGGAGTTGCCTCCACTTGATGATGAAGGGCACCTAGTTTTAGAACCAGAGGCCATCTTGGAGACCAGGGAAAGGAAGCTCAAAAGCAGGATAATCAGAGAATACTTGGTGCGTTGGAAGAGCTTACCAAATGAGGATGCTACTTGGGAAAATGAGCACATACTTGAGCATCTAGCACTGAAGATGCTTGGGGACAAACAACATTTGGGAGGGGAGGATTGTCAGATCCCTTCCTAAATTAATTTGGAATAGAATTAATCACTACATTTTGGGGCCAATTTTGGAGGTGATGGGGCCCATTCAATTTTATTAGGAGGCTTAGACTTTAGTAGAATTTATTTTGGTGTGGTTAAGTTATACGTGGGGGCCACCCACACTAGGAGAATATGCACTCCCTAGTTCGAATTGCATGAGATGGGAAATCAATGCTTAAGTGAGGGACCCATGATGGAGGGAAAATGAAGGGAAAAGTGCTCCACAAAATCTATAAAAGGAAGGCAACTCTCCTCATTTCATTATCTTTGGGCATATTGAATTTCTCTTCAGTTGCTCGAGTTGCTTAGCCAAGTCACTTGCTGTTTAGCAAGAGTTCTTCAAGCGAAGAGCTCACCCTTTCTTTGGGGGACTTTGAGTGCCACCCTAGAGAGGTTCATCTACATTCTTGCGGAGGAGGATTTCATTGTGATTTCCAGCAATTGTATTCATCATCTCCACATGGTGCGTATTTCTGGAGGACGCAGTGAAGGGAGGCCGAGTTGCGATTGTGATATCTTTCAGAGGAGCTTTGGACAGGAGAATTTCAAGGAAGGAGGCATAGGTATTTGGCGGCCATTTCGACAAGTTTTGGAGCTAGAGGAGAGAGATCCTATTCACTGTGACTTTCGCACTTCCTAGGCCAGGCAGAGGCAACATATTGTGCACACGTGGGAGGTGGAGTCTCAGCTATTGAGGCTGATCTTTGTCGAGAGAGTTAAGGGAAGCACTTGTGGAGGAGATTGCTACTTTTCCAGAGCCTTGGAGGAGGATTTTGTTGGTATCTTTGCAAGTCGTGTTCTTGAGCAGTCTTGGAGGGTGTAGGGCCTCTTGGAGGTTGATTTTGGGAAGTTGGATTCAGACCAAACTGTTGATCAGTGGTTGTCATTGATGTCAACCCAAGTTGCACCAGGGGCTACCCCAATCTTTCATGGGAATTTTGACTTGACAAATTACCCTATTCTAAGTCAAGGATCTCCTAGATGGATTCTACTCATTAAGATGTTTCCGTTGATATATGGCACGCCAGGTAATTCTTCACGGTTTGAGACATATTCATGTTTGAAGTTAGTAACCCCAGTTAGTGGGCTAAAATGCTATGGGGTTGTGGCATGGCACTCATAATTGATTGTGGTCATTGAGTAGTCAATAATTAATAATAAAAAAATTGCTCCTAAAATCCCTCCAACGTTCACTTGTTGAGGACCCTCTCAACTCAAGACATTCATATAAATAATGACCCTCATATCCTCCTCTAGTAGGGATTTTGTGGCTTAAAAACAGGTCATCGTGGCATTTTTGCTATAACTTTTTTTCTGCGAAGCTTTAGAAGCTGAAATTAAAAACTATTTGAGCCGAAATTTTGATGAACCTCATGACTGGATTTCAGATCTTGGTTTGCTATATTTTTGGAGATATGAACCGAGGAAGTTAGGGTTGTTGCAGGCTCCCGAATTCCATGTCAAATAGGTGACGTTGGGAAAATCATCATAACTTTCTCTTTGAGCATTGGATTCAAATTTCATAAATAGTCATAGAAAGAGGACGGGCTGTAGTTTGTTGAGTAGTGTTTTTAGGGCCAAAGGTCACAATAGTGACACGTGGCACTTCGTACAAGTTCGCTCTACTAAACTAGTCTATAATCAAGTCATCGTGGGAGATTGGGCATAACTCTTTCTTGAAGAATCCAATCTTGATCAAACCTGTGGGGTTGGAAAGAGGACTCAGAGAGCTACCACAGGACAAAATTTCAGATCCTGAAGATCCGAAATTACATAGTTACAACAAAATCAATATTGAGCTCCTAAAAGGCAAGAAAAAGCATGCATTCAAGGATCACTGCAGTAAGGACAACACATCAACAGTGAAGGGTTAGTTTTGGATATAGTCGTGCATAGAGTCCAAGCCTATATCAAGAGTGGGAGTCTTTTTCTACTGCTACAACAAGTCAACAACAAAAGTGACAAGCACACTTCAGTATTTCCAACAATTGGTATTAGAGGTTGGTTGTTTCAGTAACAGCTTAACCACTGGAAGTCAGTTTTTAGGGCATAGAGATGGGAAAGTCAAAGAAGCAGGTTACAAGGATTTCAAAGGAAGGTACAGGTACAAAAAAGTCTGAAGAAAGTGAGTATTGTGTACCAACCCTTGATTTCGATGCAGATAATTATTTGATATGGGAATCTAGGATGGAAGTACATTTGCAGGCACATGGAGTATGAGAATCAATTGTTTCTGGAGACACATCTACTGACGAAGCTAAAAGGTACAATTCAAAGGCCATGAATGTAATTTTGAATGTTTTGTCAAATTCTGTGAAAACAAAAGTTGGTCAATGTTCAACAGCTAAAGCTCTTTGGGAAAAGCTTCATAGTCTCTATTCAACAAAGCAATCAGGGCAAGATGTTACTGAAAATTCGGATCCTTCTGACTATGATGAATAAATGGGAGAAATGAGTAAAACAAATTTTCAAAATCAAGTGATCAAGGTGATAAAGGAACTCAAAAGTCAAAAGGAAAAGACAAGACTTTTGGAAGCAAAATTGAAGACAGCGAAAAAAATCATCAAAGAAAATGAACAGTCTGAGAAGATGATTAGTAGTCTTAGAACTCAATTGGAAGAAATCAAGAATACAAAGACACGAGACCTCACGAGAGAAGTCTAACAAAAGCAACAAGAACTCGACACAGCATTTGCAGAGATTAGCAGGATCACACAATAGATGCAAGAAGCTGAAACTGAAAGGAAGGAATCTGATCAAAGATACATATCCATTGTTGACCAAAAGCAAAAGGAATTAGAAACATCTTCAGTAGAAATAAGCAGGCTCAAGATTGAAAATGAGAAGCAGAAGGAACAGAAACAGGTTCTCAACAGAGAAGTAGAGAAGACCACTCTTCTCAAGCTACAAGTTGAGGAGGCAAAAAAAGAAGGAAGATACTGAGAAGATGGTTTCAAGAAGGTCTTGCTCAGAAGCAAGAAGAACTTGATGCAACCCGTGATGATATCATCAAACTCAAGGGATCACAAAAAGAACACTTACAAGATAAGACAGATGAAGAAGCAAAAATGAAGGCAATTAAAGATGGTAAAGCTCCAGTTGATGAAGGTACAAGCTCCACATATTTGCAAGATGATTCTAAGAAGGAAGTTGATCAAAGTGAAAAGCCAAAGAAGAATGTTGCAACTCCAAAGAACAAGACCAAAGCAATAAAGAACAAAGGACCACAACAAACTACAACACCGCCTCCAAAAAAGAATGAAAAACCTTCAAGGTATGTTCGTTTATTTAATGGTTATTTTTTTTGATGCGCTAACTATGGACATATGGCCAAGGATTGTAAAGTTATTGACAGGTACAACTATTAAGGACCATCGCATCCGAATGAACCATTCAGGTACGCACATTTATTTAATCGTTATTGCTTTTTATGTATTAACTATGGGCATATGGCTAGGGATTGTGAAGTTTTTGACAGGTACAATCATTATCTGTAAAACCCTTGAAGCAAGTTTGTAGGATCATGAGACAGGTTCCACGACGATTTTGTCAGAAGAGAATACATGCTAGATGGGCCAAACATTGAATGTTTCAAATGCCATAACTATGGCCATAGTGCTCGCGGTTGTAGATATCAAATGGAATCACCAATGGACAACATTGAATGCTTCAAGTGTCATAAATATGGGCACATGGCTCGAGATTGCAGGAATAAGAAGGTCTGGAAAGAAACAGGTACAGGAAGACAAAGCAAATAACAAGTTTTCAGCAGTTATGCTTTCAGGATTTGTAAAAGCAAAAGGTCATGAGGAATTAGCAGTTGCTTCAGATAATGTCTCAAGTCAAGATGGCCCATTAGGTGACTCACTATTTTGAACAATTTGGCTTGTTGACTCCTTAATTTTTGTAGAGGAGGAGTCTATGCAGTAGTATATGGCACAAGTCTACGATTGACAGGAAGGTAGTTTGAACAAGATGGCAATTTCATTACAGGTTAAGGGGAGCAAAACAGTTGAAGGATTACAAATTACCAAGAACAAGGCAAGATTAGTCTACAAAGGATATGCACAAGTTGAAGGAATCAATTTTGAATAAACATTTGCTCCCGTTACCAGAATGGAAGCTATTAGGATGTTTCTCACTTATGCTTGCTCGAGAAAAATCAAGGTCTACCAAATGGATGTTAAGTTAACTTTTCTAAATGGTGAATTGGAGGAAGAAGTTTACATTGAACAACCTGAAGGTTTTCTGCTCTCTGACAAAGAAGACTATGTCTGCAGATTAAAGAAGGCTCTATATGGTCTCAAGCAAGCTCCTAGGGCTTGGTATGCTCGTCTTGACGAATATCTACATCAACAGGGATTCAAGAAAGTGCTGACAACAATTTTTATGTGAAAGTAGATCAAGATAACCTAACAATTATCGAAGTATATGTGGATGATATAATCTTTGGAAGCAGTGATGACAGATTAAGTAAAGACTTTGCCACAAAAATGCAAAGTGAGTTTGAAATGTCTATGCTTGGCGAACTGACATACTTTTTAGGGCTTCATATTTCTCAATAGGATAAAGGAATATTCATATATCAAACCAAGTACATCAAATAAATTCTCAAGAAATTCCAGATGGAAGATTGCAAGCCAGTCCTTACCCCCATGGTAACAGGTTGCAAGTTAAGCTTAGAAGACTCATCAAAGGATGTGGACCAAAGGTTGTATAGATCCATGATTGGTAGCCTCCTATATGTGATAGCGTCCCGGCCAGATGTGATGCAAGCAGTTGGACAAGTAGCACCAAAAGAATCTCATATCATGCTGTCAAAAAAAATCTTCAATATCTTAAGGGCACAACGGAATATGGTCTCTAGTATCCCAAAGGATAAGATCTGGTCATCCAAGCTTATACAGATGTAGATTGGGCGGTAAGTGTTGATGATTGTAAGAGTACCAATCGAGCAGCATTCTACCTAGGTGGTTGCCTTGTCTCATGGTTAAGTAAAAAGCAGTCTTCAATCTCGTTATCCACAGCGGAAGCAGAATACATCGCGACAACAGCTTGTTGTACTCAATTTCTCTGGATGAAGCAAACCTTGCAAGATCTTCAAGTTAAGTTTGATGAGCCTATTCCCATCTTCTGTGATAGCACTAGTGCCATCAATATCTCCAAAAATCCTGTGATGCATTCCAAAACAAAGCACATTCCAATCAAATATCATTTCGTTAGAGAGCATGTCGCCGAAAACAATATCAAGCTTGAATATGTTGGCACAAAGGAACATATTGTTACATCTTTACCAAACCATCACCCTGAGAAGCATTTGAGTATCTTCACCAAAATCTTGGGATTCTCCCAAGTTCTCATTAGAATCTTTCTCTTATCTAACTAAGTAGAAAGGGGGAGTGGAGGTGTGTACAGGTCCGCAGGATGACAGTTTGTCAGGGGGAGTTACCCTTTGCCATTGATGACAAAGGGGGAGAGAAGGCAGTAGGAAGAGGTGTCATGATCGCAGGGGGAGTACTTGTGTTTCCATCAATGCCAAAGGGGGAGATTGTTGATTAGTGGTTGTCATTGATGTCAACCCAAGCAGCACCAGGGGCTACCCCGATCTTGCATGGGCATTTTGACTTGACAACTTACTCTATTCCGAGTCAAGGATCTTCTAGATGGATTCTACTCGTTGAGATGTTTCCGTTGATATATGGCACGCCAAGTAATTCTTCACGGTTTGAGAGATATTCATGTTTGAAGTTAGTAACCCCAATTAGTGGGCTAAAACCCTATGGGGTTGTGGCATGGCACTCATAATTGGTTGTGGTCATTGAATAGTCAATAATTAATAATTAAAAAATTGCTCCTAAAATCCCTCCAATGTTCACTTGTTGAGGACCCTCTCAACTCAAGACATTCATATAAATAATGACTCTCATATCCTCCTCTAGTAGGGATTATGTGGCTTAAAAACAAGTCATCGTGGCATTTTTGCTATAACGTTTTCGATACGAAGCTTTAGAAGCTGAAATTAAAACCCAT
The DNA here is from genome assembly GCA_031772625.1 of Pinus tabuliformis. Taxonomy (NCBI): domain Eukaryota; kingdom Viridiplantae; phylum Streptophyta; class Pinopsida; order Pinales; family Pinaceae; genus Pinus; species Pinus tabuliformis. Next base: position 1,173,057,317 of record CM062818.1, on the reverse strand, counting down.
TTGAGTCGAAATCTTGATGAACCTCGTGACTGAATTTCAGATCTTGGTTCGCTATATTTTCGGAGATATGATCTGAGGAAGTTATGGATTTTGCAAGCTCCCGAATTCCATGTCAAACAGGTGATGTTGGGAAAATCATCATAACTTTCTCTCTGAGCATTGGATTCAAATTTCGTAAATAGTCACAGAAAGAGGACGGACTGTAGTTTGTTGAGTAGGATAGGTGATGTTGGGAAAATCATCATAACTTTCTCTCTGAGCATTGGATTCAAATTTCGTAAATAGTCACAGAAAGAGGAAGGAATGTAGTTTGTTGAGTAGCGTTTTCAGGGCCGAAGGTTGCAACAGTGACATGTGGCACTTCGTACAAGTTTGCTCTATTGAACCAGTCTATAATCGGGTCATCGTGGGAGATTGAGCATAACTCTTTCTTGAAGAATCCAATCTTGATTAGACCTATGGGGCTGGAAAGACGACTCAGAGGGCTACCACAGGACGAAATTTCAAACCCTGGAGATCCGAAATTACATAGATACAACAGATTCAATATCGAGCTCCTAGAAGGCAAGAAAAAGCATGCATTCAAGGATCACTGTAGTAAGGACCACACATCAACAGTCAAGGGTCAGTTTTGGATATAGTCTTGCATAGATCCAGGCCTATATCAAGAGTGGGAGTACTTGTCTACTACTGCAACAAGTCAACAATAAAAGTGACAAGCACACTTCAGTATTTCCAACACAAACCCTTTCTGGGTTTTTATGGGTTTTGGTTAAGGAGCTTGGGGTTAATTTTGCATCATTTTCTGAGCATCAAAGGTGGGGTTTCTAGTAGTTCCTTTCCATCCAGCAGTGTAGTTTTCTAGGTAGTGCAGAGCATTAGAGTAGTCATTATCAGCATTTGATATCATTGTCTTATCTCTTGGATTCTATCATGCTCGTCATTGAGGCAAGCCCAAGTGCATTCCTCCATACTATTTTACTTGATCAATTGGATTAATAAAATGGCTCAACTGTTTCTTACTTCTGGAGTTTTTATGTGTATTCGCTGAATGTTTGAATTTTCTGTGTTGTAAATCGTTTTTGCTTTATATATCATTGTGTTAATTTTAGGTATGTTCTATGCTTAGAGCAATTTATTTCAATTTTCACAGTTAACTCAATATCTTTTCCAGATTAGCAATCACATCAGCATTAAAGTAAATTACAAATAGAACATAAACATAAATCACAGAAGACAAGCCAAGACAAGAGGACACAAGATGCGGCGCTAGCCAGGGACAAACCCCAATGTGGGGAAACCCTTGATCAATTATTTTTATATGTTCTTCAATAGTTCAGCAGAGAGAGAGAGAGAGAGATAGTACGTTTACAACGGAAGTCAACACTTTGACTTATCTAGATAAGAGCATAGATCATCTCTAAGAAGATGATACATGAGATCAGTTGAAGACATGCTGCTTCAACTGATTCTCCAAGGTGACTCCTTCACCTATTGTTGTGCTGCATTTCGTCATCATGCTGCACCTCACCGTGCTGCACCATGCTGCACCCATCATCACTATGCTGCATCTCATCATGCTTCATTAATCATGACTGTACCCATCACTGTACTGCATTATGTGCCATTGCTGCACCATGTTGCCACACTGACCTATGGGTTGGCTGCATCTTGCTTGCTTGTTGTCCCCGGCATGCTTGTTGTCCTTTGCATGCTTGATGTTGCATGCTAGCTGTCCCTTGCATGCTAGCTGTAAAATTGCATGCTTGGTGTATTTGCTACTAAGTACCATACCACTGTCCTAATGTTAGTTCACTCCTAGTGAATCTCAACTTCATCTGATAGCTATCAATCCTCTCATACTACACCCCGGGAATTTTGCTTCAAGCCATAGAGGGCTTTTTTCCACCTGCATACGTGAGATTCCTGATCATGAATCTCAAACCCCTCGGGTTGTTCCAAACCTATGGACCTGCTACATGAGGGGAATGGTGCCCTTGTAAGATTTTCCTTCGGTACATCTCAGACATGTACTTTCATTCTCTTTTTGAATTCAGGCATCCCTGTCACCATCTGACTCACAGACCTCCGATGGTATGTGTCAATGGACATGGTCCCCAATGGACTTGCTGCAACTTGATACAACCCTGAACTCAAAAACATCTTTGAAAATTCTATTTTCAAACACGTAGCTTTCCATCGATGAATGCCACCATGTAACCTTTGACTTCCATTGCCAAAATGGACACCAGGTTCTTCTTGTGATCAGGTACATAAAAGATATTCTGTAAATGAATCGAGTTACCCTCATTCAATTGAGGGGTAACATTCCCTGCACCATTTCCGAGATAGATGACATTGGCTCCAAGTATAATCCCACGATTGTTTCCATCTCTACCAAATTAGAGAGTGCACCCTACTATCCGATGAAGTGCCTTGAAGCACTACAATCAATAAGTCAAATTCCCAAAGAATCTGAAGGAGAGGGTCAATACAAGATAACGCTTCTTTATCTTATCAAAAACAACATTTGATTCTTCATACCTGGGGTTCCTTGCTTTTTTTTATAGTCGGCCATTTCCTTGATGACCTGCATTACCTATCATTCCTTTGATCATTGAAGATGTCCCTGGAATGATTGTTATCTTCATCAAGAGATGTGTCTCTGCGATTTGGACACTCCTTCGCACAATGGCCGAACTTATTGCAACCAAGGCATCTGCCTTTCCTTCCACCCTTAGATCTGGACTTCCCAATGAAGTGATCTTTAGGTAGGCCATTAGAAACTTCCGCTACGCCATTCTGATAATATTCTTTGCTTCGACTTCACCCTCGGTGAATTTGAAGAGGAATGAGGAATCCACTGATCCTTTTGTCCTTTCCCAACTGTCTTCAGTGATTGCTCTTTCACTCTTGCATGGGCATTGTCTTCACCTCAGCTCCAATACCATGTTAATTTTAGGTATGTTCTATGCTTAGAGCAATTTATTTCAATTTTCACAGTTAACTCAATATCCTTTCCAGATTAGCAATTGCATCAGCATTAAAGTAAATTGCAGATAGAACATAAACATAAATCGCAGAAGACAAGCCAAGACAAGAGGATATAAGATGTGGCGCTAGCCAGGGACAAACCCCAATGTGGGGAAACCCTTGATCAATTCTTCTTATATGTTCTTCAATAGTTCAGCAGAGAGAGAGAGATAGTACGTTTACAACAGAAGTCAACACTTTGACTTATCTATATAAGAGCATAGATCATCTCTAGGAAGATGATACATGAGATCAGTTGAAGACAAGCTGCTTCAACTAATTCTCCAAGGTGACTCCTTCACCTATCATTGTGCTGCATTTCGTCATCATGTTGCACCTCATCGTGCTGCACCATGCTGCACCCATCATCACTATGTTGCATCTCATCATGCTTCATTAACCATGACTGTACCCATCATTGTACTGCATTATGTGCATTGCTGCACCATGTTGCCATACTGACCTATGCGCTGGCTGCATCCTGCTTGTTTGTTGTCCCTAGCTTGCTTGTTGTCCCTAGCATGCTTGTTGTCCTTTGCATGCTTGCTGTTGCATGCTAGTTGTCCCTTGCATGCTAGCTCTAACATTGCATGATTGGTGTATTTGCTGCTAAGTACCATACAACTGTCCTAATGTTAGTTAGTTGTCCCTTGCATGATGTTCTTCTTCAGAGACAGATGCTCAAGTTGTTCCTGCAGCTTCGGCAATTTCGGTTGTTCCCAACAGTTCTAGCAATTCCGGCAATTCTGGCTATTCCCGGCACTTTCGACAATTTCGGCAGTTCTGGCTTCTCCCCTCTGCTTCAACTTTCCCAGCAGTTCTGACAATTCCGGAAATTCCGGCTATTCCCAGCAGTTCCCTACAATTCAGGCAATTTCGGCTTTTCCTAGCAGTTCTGACAGTTCCCGGCAGTTCCGGCTTTTCCCGAAAGCTCCAGCGGTTCCGGGCAATTCCGACAGTTCTGGCTTTTCCCGGCAGTTCCCGACAGTTCTTGGCAGTTCCGATAGTTCTGGCTTTTCCCGGCAGTTCCGGCTATTCCCGGCAGTTCCAGCTTCTGCCCTCTGGATTAAGGCAGCGTTATCCGTTAGGATCTTTCCTCCTACTAAAACCCAAAGACAAGTAGAGAAGAAGAGATCCCAAATGTGCTGAAATGACTTGAAGGCCACCTCTATTTATACTAAAACTTTGAGCACAAGTGGGATTTATTTGGTTGCTGGCCGACCTTGACGAATTGTCCCATAACACAAATAAATTCATATCTCCATGAATACTTATCGGAATCGGAAGATCTTTAATCAATCCTACACCTCTCAATGAGAGGGATCCAAGAAAAATATCAGCTTCCATTAATAAGATGACCCACATGGAGTTTGGCCCTAGTTGCCAATTTAAACACATTGTTTGTCCAAGCTTGGAACATCAGAAGGATAATGAAATATATATTATATTTAATTAAAATAAATAAAATCATTTATTTAAATATTAAAATCGATCTTTGTTAAAACTATAAATGAATCAATTTAATAAAATATTATCAAAATCTAAATTAAATAAATGGACCACCACCTCTATCCAAAAGGAAGAGAAGGGTAGAGAATATTGGGGGAATATTGGGGGGTGACAGCGATAAGAAAAGGGAAATGGTGAAGGAAGGAAGCCGACAGTGAGGAGGTAGAGTTGAGGATATAAGGGAAGGGAGAAGACCATAATAGGGATTTGTTTTAGGGGAGTTAAAAAGAATTTTGTGAAACAGGGAGAAGATTTAGGGTGAATCTTGCAAAGAAGGACAAGAATTTCTAATAGAGTGAGACGTTGAGCCTGATTATTCTTGGAATTTTGTGCACGAGGGCCAGAAGATTTGTCTTCTGCGTCTAGGGACCATACAGGTAGACCCCAGATAGGCTGGTAGGTAAAAAAGGCAGTTTGGTAACCGCAGTAGCGGGAACAACTACAGTCCAAAACCCTTTCAACTAATTCCAAGTATTCTTTTGCATTCTATTTTAATTCAGTTTCAAATTTTTACTATTTGGATTGGCACAATTTAAGGAATAATTTCAGTTCTTCTAGCTAAATTAATAAATTGGGTCTTAGACGGGGGCTGTCACCCTGATCCCTAACCTATTTGTTCTAGTTGTCTCCAAACAACATGCTATGGGGGGTAGTCCCTATGGAAATGAAATGAAGGAAAACAAGTTGAGAACCAACATGCCCAGGAGACACAATTGAGTGGCCTAACCACTTGGTAAAAATTTAGCAAGATTACTGATTTGATTTGATTTAGAGTTTGAGACCAATGCCTTATGGAGTCAAGAGTTCTTGCTTATTATAAATTATGACCAAGTAATCGGATGGACAACCACTTCTTGTATGATTAGCTAACCTATATGCTTATGCAAATCCTAGGATCTAGGTGTGATGCAAGGATCTTGGTTAATTTTAATTATATGTCTAGTCTAGATGTAACCTTCCCTTAACTGTTTCGAAGCAAGGCTGTAAGCTAGGTTGTGGGAAGGAAGCCAACAGGAAGCATGCAAAGCCCTAATTAGCGATACTTTCTGTTAGGCTCCTATCACCTGATGCCTCAGGTGCTGCAGAGACTATGGCTCTGAAGATTGCAAGGACACCGTGTTAACCACCGAAAAGTTGCTAAGCTCCTCAAGCTAGGTGAGAAGGGTGGCCCTATGTTTCATTAACCAAGCTTATGTTTGGAGATAAGTTTTAATGCAACTAGTTCCTGGAACTCTTGTGCAATGATGATGAGTGAAATTATCTTGAGCTAAGATTTGTTTGGGCTCTTTAAGTGCTTAATGTAAATTATCTAAAAGCAAGAGTATTTAACACTAATGACATGACAATCTTAAACAAGATAAATGCTTAAGGATACAAGTGTAATCTTTCAACTATAGATTAATCCACAAAATGCTTAACCAATTTGTGATTAGAACTTAGAGCAATTTATCCAATTATCAATTGACCAATGGTTACAAGATGTCAACTGCAATTACCAAAGATGATTCTCAACAAGATATTTTGTGATCTTATTATTCAATGCTAACTATCAAGAGATGCTCAATTGGATTCAATCAATGCTTATAACCACAATATCTTAAACAACTTTAGACAAGATTAGAAGATTTAGGGTTTGAGTGACTAAGTGTCAAGTTAACAAATTCTCAAATTCAACTCAAGACAAGCCAATGTTAGATCAGCTGTAATACTTCAGAAATTCAACACTTATTAGTCTTATCTCAGCAGTAGGAAAATCTCTTTAAATCATTAAATTTGCCAAGCATATGAAACAAAAAATTTCCCAATGATTAGCCAATGTAAATTTATGATTTTCAGACCTCCTAAGATGTAACAAATGACTATTATGACAACGGTAAGAAAATTATAACAGCAGTAAGGAATGATACCTCTCAAACAAGCAGGGGTCCTAGGAGAGAATCCTAAATGGACAGTTGCTAGGTCAAGGGCAACAATGGAGCAATAGCCCACTGTCACCTCAGTTAAAGCTCCCTACTCTTTACGGACTTTCACCGATGGGAGGAGCCCCAGTATGATACGGATCACAAAGATGAATAGATCAAAGATAGGATGAAGGGTGATCCTAGAAGCCTATTCACAAGAAAGACTTGAGATTGTGGCTTGCTTGTCTTGGAAGACAAGATGGAAGGCTCTCTAGGAAGGGTTTGGGGAGAATTTCAAGGGTTAGGTTTTGAGTATGTCTTATAAAGGAGATCCCTAAGCCCTAGAATTCTTGCAGAATGTATTATTCCTAATTAGCCATGGCTAATTGGAATATTCGATTTTGTTCGATTTTTGCCTTCTATAGTTATTTGTAAATAAAAAGTGAGGAAGGGGGACATAACTCACTTTTAGAATAAAAATTCACTTCCTAGTAGCACAACGTTGTGACTTAAAGGGGAGCCAAGGGGGCCAAAGGGGGACGCAGAAATGGAGCCCACGCAGACACATGGAGGAACTGCGCAGGAGGAAAGGAACACGTGGCAAGAGGGGAATCACGCAGGAGGAGGTGAGCCTTGGGATTGAGAGAGGCAAAGGCTATAAAAGAGAGAGGAGCCCCCTCATTTTGATCATTCCAGTTATGAGCATTTGTGATAGTCATTTCGACTTAGAGCACGCTAGCTATTTAGCTAGTCTGCAGCACTGTTTAGTGCATTGAGTGTCTCCGTTCGGAGATCTCACCCTTAGCCCCGGGGGACTTCGAGTGCCTACTCAGGCAAGGTATTTCCATTGGCATTCCAGCAATAGTTTCATCAGCATTTCAGCAGCAGTTTCATCAGCGTTTTGGAGGACTGCGCAACACTGGGAGGAGGACGCAATTCTTTCTGGCAGGAGTCTGGGTTGAGGGTTTGCAGGAGGATTTGTGCTGAGAGGTAGAGCAGGAGATCAGCTCTTGCATATTGGAGAGTTTTGACAGGAGTTTCAGGCAGTTTTCTGGAGGGTTTCATTCAGTGGAAGCGCAGAGCATTGAGGAGTCGCGCAGAACCCCAAGGGGGTGATTTTTGGGTTCGGCCGTTTCAGAAAAGCTTTTTGGGCTTTTCTGGGTTTCTTGAGTAGAGTCTGATTCCAAAGTTTCAGCCTTTTCTGAGGAGGGGAGTAGCCCCAAATCCTCATTTGATTTCTAGCAGCAGCAGCAGCACGGCATTTCTCCAGCAACTTGCACGCAGTTCAGAGAGGGGCCATTCCTTGCTATTCTGAGTGTATTTCTTCACTTGCCTGGTGCAAGTCGAGGTGCCATCTTCCTGAGCACCTCATGTACTCATTCTATTACTCAGTATAATAGAATGGCTTAGCATTTCTCGTCGCATTTCTTGTGTATCTGTGTACATTATTGTTGCTGCACTACTATTATATCTCTGTGATTTTCTCGGCTACTATACCACTTGTGTGTTCTCGTATACTCTTAGACAGAGTCTGGAAAGGGCCAGGTAGCCTCCAGATCTCGTCCTCTTTTCAGAGGCGACATATCTGGTAAATGCCCTCCCAGTCCATCTCTGGTTGGAGTTTGCTTGTATTTGAGGAATATTCCTGATAAGGGATATTACACAGAAACTTGGGTTCCAGGTGATCTTTGAAGAATTAACCTAGATAGTGCATGGGACCACACGGGACCAAGTGGATCCGAGGTTAGGTCAAGAGGATAGGATTTAGCGACCAATGATATACTTGACCTAATTAGGGAGGGGAAAGGAATCAAGGAATGAATTTTCAATGAAAGGCAATGCAAGGATCCCAATGAGGTTTCTAGCCTAAGGGAAACCAAGGGCAAGAATTGGTCTTCGAGTTAGGGCTTGCAATATCTCAAGATCCCACCGTCGGAATCTCATGAAATTTGGAGGGCTTCTTGAGGACACACCAAGGTAGTTATGAACTAAAAATCAAAGTATTTGGATGGTTAGATTGGGAGATAATTGATGCCCTAGGTGACCTATGCAGGCTAGGCCTAGAAAAAGAGGGGAAGGTGAAAGAAATAAGCTTTAAAGTGATCACCAGAGGAGGACCAATGCTTTTTCCTTTGGGAGAGATGGAGTCATGGAAGATTTAGAGTTTGTATTGATTTCCACTCGTCAATGAGACCTAAAATACAACTTCGTTGGGCATTAGGACTTAATGGAAGTGGCTTCAAGGTCATTAATACTCTGTTCAACAATATTTGGTGACTTGTCAAGACAAGGATGTTTCTAGGAACATTCATTCATTCAAGCATGGCCCAATCATGATACAACACTATTTAGAGATTTAATTTCCACAATTTCGTTCCACGAAAAAACAGCGAATTAACCCTAGAATAGCAAAAATCCTAATATCATGAATGCAACAAAATAAAGAATCAAAATGGCATTAACATGTTACTTACATGGCCCACGGGGCTTTGGATTGACGGTGAATGGGTGTGTTGTTAAGGCACTCCTTGCAATAGGTCACTGGTTCAAATCCCCCGTGGGTACTTAGGTTAGTTTTAACTAGAAAAAAAAAAAAACATGGTACTTACATGTAATAAGAATATATCCAATAACCAAGATATGCCAATCATAGAAGCTCCAAGACAAAGTAGAAAATCAAACATCAAAATTCATCCATTCATCCAAAAAGTCGCATCCTCAAAAGATAGCGAAAATCTCACAAGAAGATATGATCCAATCCAAGTGACGATGCTAAAATGAATTCACATCACTTGTATTTATACACTTCTAATGAGTTTGATTTACATAATTAGGCCTACATTAGCCCCTACAATAAAATAATGTGCAAAATAACTCACTTTTGGTGACAAACCCACCAAACTAGCTCATAAACAAAAGAATAAGCCTCCCAAGAAGTCGAATAATGACTAGTTCATGTCGTTGGGCCTTGGAGGAGACCTAATGGAGTCTGTATGTGCCATAATGTGTAGTTGAACTCCCAAAAGTTGTGGACAAGCGGTTGGCCCCTTGTAATAACATATGGTGCTCCAAATGACATGTGGGGGCACACAAGTGTCCTCATGGGTCTCCAAACAAATCGAAGATGCTTGCTGATTTCCTGCAAGGGCTAGGATGATGGTGTAGGTCATGCTGCATCATCGTGCAAGTCCTGGAGCATCTACCAGGTGTATGGAGCAACTCTAGAGTCGGTTGGGCATGATGGATCATGTGCATCCTCCTCGTCAAATGAGTGGAATGTGAGCAATCTCTGAGTGGTTGTGGGGATCCATGAAGTGCAATTTGCTGTTGTGGAGGCCCATGGCTCTCAACGCTCACCCTATATGTGTCAATGTAGCCCTCTGGAAGATTAGGACCCCGCATAGGGAGACCAAACCACAAAACGGAAACCATCTCCAATCCTAAATAAGATCCAATGCATTCCATAGCCTTCCAACTGTTCAAGTGTAATTGGTTCGATCTTCATAATGACATGATCTTTGTAAATAATGTAATAAATTAATTTTGTACATCTTGCTTCATGGGTTTCATGAGCAAGAAGTGTCACTAGGTAAAAGACGACTTCTTGATGTCTTTAGGATTTTATTATTATGTCAAAGAGTCATGTCATGTGTAAAAGCTCTTTAAGAGCCTATGTAAATGTATACAAGTCTTCAACAGTATGTAACAGCCCTCCAAGACCAAGAACAATCCTCCAAATACAAGAACACCAAAGTCTGCAAGCAGAATAATGAAGAGATCTTCATGTCGGCTCGAAAATAAATTAAATGCATAAATTAAAGTGAGGTCATCTTGAGCAAAAGTCACATCGGTTCACAATTACAAGTCGGCTCAAATATGTGGCACAAACCACTATAAATACCCATCTAGGGTCAACGCAAAAAGCCAAGATAGAATTCACATTTTTCTCCTCTTAAATTTTGGATGAAGAGAAGGAGCAGATCCGCATTGCCTTAGGGCAAGTGTTCAAGGGTCTGTCTGCACCTCGGATGGGTTTAAGGGCAGACAGACTAGGTCTCGGATGGACAGAAGGAGCAGGAAGGTGACCTCGCATCTCAGGAAGCAGGGAGACTAGTCTATGAAGATCTCGGATGACTTGCAGGTCCAATACTTCGTATGGGTATAGGCAGAAGCAACCTTGAACTAGGATAAGATATAACCGCAGGCAAACAAGGGTTTGTATGGGACAGTGAGCCGCAAATTTGATAATGACAGTGAAAGCCCTCACTGTCGTCTTGGCTTAACGTGAAGGATCAGAAACCATTACAGTCTCAGCCAAATGAGAAGTAATGATCTCAGTATTACAATCTCGGTAGATCTATCTTAGATCATGTATATGTAAAGAACCTCGGAACCCTTACTATCTCTGTATAGTCTCAGTTCCATTGTCTCGGCTTAAGAGAAATCACAATGATCATATAGTTACAATCTCAGTCTCGGAATACTTATCATGGAACATACTCTCGACATGATCAATGTCTACATGATGATATCTGCAACGAAGTACAGTGATGATCCAAGTATAAAAGGAGACATGATACAACAGTCAAGCTAGATCTCATAGTGGCACACGTACAGTCACAACCCTATCTCAGTTATGATTTTGGTCTTGAAGGTCATGATCTCAATGAAGACAAGAGATCTCAGTGATATAAAGAAGAAGCAGTAATGAAGATCTCAGTGATGCAGCAATGATGGCTTCAATGGTGCAGCAATCATAATGATCTCAATAGTGGTCGAGGAAGAGGATTGAAGTCTTGGTCATGGAGAGGCAGAATGTGTCAAGGGTCATGGTCTTGGTATTCGTCAGTTGGAATCTCTATAAGAAGAATTTCGTGTGGGTTTTCCTCTCCAAGAGGGAGAGGTTTTGGCCCTGGCAGAAAGCCAAATATTTGTGTTCTTGTCTCTTTTGTTTTGATAGTAGTTTGATGAAGCTAACATACACACACTAACAAAGAATGGAAGATCAAGTTAAGATTAATTATATAAATACTTCACAAATTTTTATCATGCTAAGAAGAATCAATTTAATTATGCATAACCTAGATTCTTCAACATGGTATCAGAGGGATTAGTTCACCAGTTAAGGAAAGGGGTAGAAAAGAGACATTCAAAGGCCAAGGCATCAAATTAGCTGAAGGATCTACAATCAAAGAACAAGACCTAGATCTAAGAACCGGCTTACGTCATCAAGTCTACAGCAAAGGGTTTTGAAAGACAATAATTAGAGAATGAAATAACCAGATCTCAAGATGCATAGCAACATCTTTTGTAACACCCACAATCCATATCATGGCATTACAACTCGGATTCTCACTCAAAGAAGCAGATCATCTACAACATAATTTGTATGGGCAGTACTAGATGAAGAATGAAGGTGTTCGATCATGACACTAATTGATGGGTCAATATATCATGGCAAGCAATTACAAGAAGATTTTGCTTCCCAAATACATAAATCAAGGTAGCTCGAAGGCAAAGGAGGCAATCTGCATATCAAGGATCTCATCCGGTGGAAGCATCAAATCTGCCTCATCAACAACCATCATGATCTAGGTGAAGATTTCATCTTCACAATCAAGCAAGTACCTATTAATTTTATAATCAAGTTTGGTTTTATGACTTCATGATTGCAAAAATACCTATATATTGGATGGGTCATCAAGGTTCTTGCGAGGAGTAAGAAGGATTGTCATAATCCTTCTTAAAAAGAGAAGTCAATACATCAAGGTCTCCTTTGAAGTGATGAGAACTCTTAAGGTTCTATAAAGTAAGAAAGGAGACATAAAAAGGATACATGAAATGCTAGAGAATATAATCTTTGAAATACAGTGCAGAAGGTGCCAAAGAATGAAGAAATATCTTCATGATATCTCAACTGAGAGATCTGGGAAAATGATGAACAGAGGATCATCATTGATAAGCAAGGTGACAAGAAGGTCACTTCAATCAACAATTTGTGGTCTCTATGCCAGATAGAGAAAGGTAAGTTGAAAGGACTCAACTAAGTGCATAGGAAAGGTTAACATGATAGAACAGCACTATGAAAAGATTATGGAAAAGGGTTCATATCATCTGAAGGATAGAGGAAACTAAAGGAAATAGGGAGTAATAGATCTCCAGTATGAGTGAGATGGAATCCCTCTCAAAAGGATCCTATCAGAAGTCCTTGCAGATATGATCATAGTAAGAAGATGCATTGTGGCATCATGGAAGCAAGAGCTCATATGGGAATCATGAAGGACATAAGCTCTTGGGAATCTCATTGGACATTAAAGGAAAGGAAGAAGTCATCCAAGACAAAGGAAGCATTTTCCAGATGGGAATATATAAGATCCTGAAGAGTCTCTCAGCGGAGGATCCCCTAGTCTGGGAAGGCAACAAATGCTTCATCAGGAGTTCCAACTTATGGAATTCATGAGATGAAGGACTGATGACATGAGAAAGCAGATCAAGGGATTGAAGATCCTTTCAATAAAGGAAGCTACTAAAAGTAGCAAAGGTAAAACGAGTTATGTATGCTTGTATTTGTTTAATATTGTAATGTCATGTCATATGGTTGCAGGTAACATGGATCAAGCATGATCAAAAGGAAAAGGATCTCCTCCTCTAAAAAGATGCAAAAAGACATAAGTCACATTAGATGAAATCAACATAATATGTCCTCATATGAAGTATGAGGTGGTTGACTACAATTGAAGAACTTTGATTGAAAGCTCCTAGGAATGAAAGATGTGAGGATGGAAGAGATCGTGAATTATGCAACCATGATGAAGGCAATCAACATCCAAAGGATCAGGAAGACTTGACCAAGAAATCTCCCGGAATGATGTGAAGACTCTAATGGAAGTCTGAAAAGATGAAGACCCTTGACAACAAATATCGTTGGGAGATATGTCAACATGTATACAGGATGTTGATACCTACAAGGAGATGTCACTAGAAAAAGGCCATCACCAAAAGGTAACATGTGATTTGTTTTTCGTATCTAACCTCTTGGAAAATTCTAGTTATGTGTGCAGGGCCAAGGTAAGGAGAGTTTTGAAGGATGTCACAACTATGTACCTTGTGAATCACCATTGAAGAAAAGGTGAAGATGGATGGCCCTATGAGAGAAGTCCTAGATGTAAAGCCAAGGAGGATACTTTCCGGGATGACATGACATAGGAGAGTAATGGATGGCTGAACCCTACGTATGAAGAAAATTGATCAGCAATCAACTAGAAGACCCTATAAAGCACTGAGGATAGAGTCCCTAAGTAAGAGGGAGCTTTGGGAGGTTCCTATGAGTAAAGGAACTCAAGCAAGTAAACTTAGAACTCATCCCTGGTTAAGAGGGAGAGTTAGACACAACATTCATGTCTTCAGTTTCGAAGAAAGAATGGAGGATTGTGTAATCATCTGGCATCTGACACTCTTTGAGGATGTGGTAGGGCATCCAAGACAAGAGTGGGCAAGAGGACCGATATTCTTGAGGGCTAGGAACCCAAGATGAGAACAGTCCTAGTAGGGCATACTCGGAGAACACTCGGGTAGGTATGACCCTAAGAGAGACAATAATGATGTGTGTCTATCAGTCATTGGTCTCACCAACATTGTGTTCTGATCTAAGAGGGAGATGGAGTTGTTAGTCAAGGCCTTGCTATATGAAACAATGTTGGTTGAAAAGATGCTATAACAGATGGATTGCAAATCCGATTCTTCTTATAAGAAATTCTTCAAATTGAGAAAGACCAAGTACAATTATGAATACCTCCCTCATTAAGAGGGAGTGTTGAAGAAAGTGTAACTAGGTTCAGTCTTCATAATGACATGATCTTTGTAATGTAATAAATTATTTTCGTATATCTTGCTTCATGGGTTTCATGAGCAAGAAGTGTCACTAGGTAAAATACTTCTTCTTGATGTCTTTAGGATTTTATAATTATGTCAAAGAGTCATGTCATGTGTAAAATCTCTTTAAGAGCGTATGTAAATGTATACAAGTCTTCAACAGTATGTAACAGCGCTCCAAGACCAAGAACAATTCTCCTAGAACAAGCACACCGAAGTCTGCAAGTAAAACAACAAAGAGATCTTAATGTCGGCTCCAAAATAAATTAAATGCATAAATTAAAGTCACGTCGGCTTGAGCAAAAGTCACGTCGGTTCACAATTACAAGTCAGCGCAAATATGTGGCACAAACCAGTATAAATACCTGTCTAGGGTCAGTGCAAAAAGCCAAGATAGAATTCGCATTTTTCTCCTCTAAAATTTTGGATGAAGAGAAGAAGCAGATCCGCATTGCCTTAGGGAAAGTGTTCAAGGGTTTATCTGCACCTTGGATGGGTTTAAGGGCAGACGGACTGTCTCGGATAGACAAAAGGAGCAGGAAGGTGACCTCGCATCTTTGGAAGCAGGCAGACTAGTCTATGAAGATCTCGGATGACTTGAAGGTCCAATACTTCGTATGGGTATAGGCAGAAGCAACCTCGAACTAGGACAAGATATAACCACAGGCAGACAAGGGTTCGGATGGGACAGTGAGCCGCAATTTTGATAATGACAGTGAAAGCCCTCACTGTAGTTTCAGCTTAACGTGAAAGATCAGAAACCATTACAGTCTCGGCCAAATGAGAAGTAATGATCTCAGTATTACAATCTCGGTAGATCTATCTTAGATCATGTATATGGAAAGAACCTCGGAACCCTTGCTATCTCTGTATAGTCTCAGTTCCATTGTCTCGGCTTAAGAGAAATCATAGTGATCATATAGTTACAATCTCAGCCTTGGAATACTTATCATGGAACATACTCTCGGCATGATCAATGTCTAATCTCAGTCTTGGAATACTTATCATGGAACATACTCTCGGCATGATCAATGTCTACATGAAGATCTCTGCAATGAAGTACAGTGATGATCCAAGTATAGAAGGAGACATGATACAACAGTCAAGCCAGATCTCATAGTGGCACATGTACAATCATGACCCTATCTCAGTTATGATTCTGGTCTTGGAGGTCATGATCTCAATGAAGACAAGAGATCTCAGTGATATAAAGAAGAAGCAATAATGAAGATCTCAGTGATGCAGTAGTGATGGCTTCAATGGTGCAACAATCATAATGATCTCAACAGTGGTCCATGAAGAGGATTGATGGCTTGGTCTTGGATAGGCAAAATGTGTCAAGGGTCATGGTCTTGGTATTCATCAGTTGGAATCTCTATAAGATATAAAGAAGCAATAATGAAGATCTCAGTGATGCAGTAGTGATGGCTTCAATGGTGCAACAATCATAATGATCTCAACAGTGGTCCATGAAGAGGATTGATGGCTTGGTCTTGGATAGGCAAAATGTGTCAAGGGTCATGGTCTTGGTATTCATCAGTTGGAATCTCTATAAGAAGAATTTTGTGTGGGTTTTCCTCTCCAAGAGGGAGAGGTTTTGGCCCTGGTAGAAAGCCAAATATTTGTGTTCCTGTCTCTTTTGTTTTAATAGCAGTTTGATGAAGCTAACATACACACACTAATAAAGAATGGAAGATCAAGTTAAGATTAATTATATAAATACTTCACAAATTGCTAACATGCTAAGAAGAATCAATTTAATTATGCATGCCCTAGATTCTTCAACATGGTATCAGAGGGATTGGTTCACCAGTTAAGGAAAGGGGCAGAAAAGACACATTCAGAGGTCAAGGCATCAAATTAGCTGAAGGATCTACAATCAAAGAACAAGACCTATATCTAAGAAGCAACTTACATCATCAAGTCTGCAGCAAAGGGTTTTGAAAGACAACAATCAGAGAATGAAATAGTCAGATCTCAAGATGCATAGCAACAGCTTTGGTAACTCCCACAATCCACATCATGGAATTACAACTTGAATTCTCACTCAGAGAAGCAGATCATCTACAACATGATTTCTATGGACAGTACTCGATGAAGAATGAAGGTGTTCGTTGATAACACTAATTGAAGGGTCACTATATCATGGCAAGCAATCACAACAAGATGTTGCAGCCCAAATACATAAATCAAGATAGCTCGAAGGCAAAGGAGGCAATCTACATAACAAGGATCTCATTCGGTGGAAGCATCAAATCTGCCTCATCAATAGCCATCATGATCTAGGTGAAGATTTCATCTTCACAATCAAGTAAGTACGTATTCATTTTATAATCAAGTTTGGTTTTATGCCTTCATGATTGCAAAAAGACCTATATATTGGATCGGTCATCAAGGTTCTCGCAACGAGTAAGAAGGATTGTCATAATCCTTGTGAAGAAGAGAAGTCAGTACATCAAGGTCTCCTTTGAAGTGATGAGAACTCTTAAGGTTCAATAAAGTAAGAAAGGAGACATAATAAGGATACATGAAATGCTAGAGAATATACTCTCTGAAATAAAGTGCAGAAGGTGCCAAAGAATCAAGAAATATCTTCATGAGATCTCAATTGAGAGATCTAGGAAAATGATGAATAGATGATCATCATTGATAAGCAAGGAGACAAGAAGGTCACCTCAATCAATAGTTTGTGTTCTCTATGCCAAATAGAGAAAGGTAAGTTGAAAGGACTCAACTATGTGCAAAGGAAAGGTTAACAAGACAGAACAACACTATGAAAATATTATGGAAAAGGGTTCATATCATCTGAAGGATAGAGGAAGCTAAAGGAAAGAGGGAGTAATAGATCTCCAGTATGAGTGAGATGGCATCCCTCTCAAAAGGATCTTATCAAAAGTCCTTGCAGATATGATCATAGTAAGAAGATGCATCGTGGCATCATGGAAGCAAGAGCTCGTATGGGAATCATGAAGGACATAAGCTCTTGGGAATCTCATTGGACACTAAAGGAAAGGAAGAAGTCACCCAAGACAAAGGAATCATTTTCCAAATGGGAATATATAAGATCCCGAAGAGTCTCTCAGCGGAGGATCCCCTAGTCTGGGAAATCAACAAATGCTTCATCAGGAGTTCCAACTTATGGAATTCATGAGATGAAGGACTGATGACATGAGCAAGAATATCAAGGGATTGAAGATCTTTTCAATCAAGGAAGTTGTTGGAAGTAGCAAAGGTAAAACAAGGTATGTATGCTTGTATTTGTTTAATATTGTAATGTCATGTCATATGGTTGCAGGTAACATGGATCAAGCATGATCAAAAGGAAAAGGATCTCCTCCTCTGAAAGGATGCAGAAAGACATAAGTCACATTAGATGAAATCAACATAATATGTCCTCATATGAAGTATGAGGTGGTTGACTACAATTGAAGAACTCTGATTGAAAGCTCCTAGGAATGAAAGATGTGAGGATGGAAGAATTCATGAATTATGCAACCATGATGAAGGCAATCAACATCCAGAGGATCAGGAAGGCTCTACCAGGAAATATCCCAAAATGATGTGAAGACTCTGATGGAAGTTTGAAAAGATGAAAACCCTTGACAATAGATATCGTTGGGAGATGTGTCAACATGTATACAGGATGTTGATACCTACAAGGAGATGTCACTAGAAAAAGGCCATCACCAAAAGGTAACATGTGATTTGGTTTTGGTATCTAACCTCTTGGAAAATTTTGGGTATGTGTGCAGGGCGAAGGTAAGGAGAGTTTTTAAGGATGTCACAACTATGTACCTTGTGAATCACCATTGAAGAAAAGGTGAAGATGGATGGCCCTACGAGAGAAGTCCTAGATGTAAAGCCAAGGAGGATAATTTTCGGGATGACATGACAAAGGAGAGTAATGGATGGATGAACCCTACGAATGGAGAAAATTGATCATCAATCAACTAGAAGACCCTATAAAGCATTGATGATAAAGTCCCTGGGTAAGAGGGAGCTCTGGGAGGTTCCTATGAGTAAAGGAACTCGAGCAAGTTTCTAAGTCAAGAGAAACTTGGAACTCGTCCCCGGTTAAGAGGGAGAGTTAGACATGACATTCTTATCTTCAGTTTGGAAGAAAGAATGGAGGTTTGTGTAATCATCTAGCATCCGACACTCTTTAAGGATGTGGTGGGGCATCCAAGACAAGAGCGGACAAGAGGACCGATATTCTTGAGGGATGGGAACCCAAGATGAGAATTGTCCTAGTAGGGCATACTCAGAGAACACTCGAGTGGGTATGACCCTAAGAGAGACAATGATGATGTGTGTCTATCAGTCATTGGTCTCGCCAACATTGTGCTATGATCTAAGAGAGAGATGGAGCTGTTAGTCAAGGCCTTGCTATATGAAACAATGTTGGTTGAAAAGATGCTATAACAGATGGATTGCAAATCTGATTCTTCTTATGAGAAATTCTTCAAATTGAGAAAGACCAAGTACCATTCTGAATACCTCCCTAGCTAAGAGGGAGCGTTGAAGAAAATGTAACTAGGTTCGGTCTTCATAATGACATGATCTTTGTAAATGATGTAATAAATTATTTTTGTATATCTTGCTTCATGGGTTTCATGAGGAAGAAGTGTCACTAGGTAAAAGACTTCATCTTGATATCTTTAGGATTTTATTATAATGTCAAAGAGTCATGTCATGTGTAAAAGCTCCTTAAGGGCCTATGTAAATGTATACAAGTCTTCAACAGTATGTAAGAGCCCTCCAAGACCAAGAACAATCCTCCTAGAACAAGCACACTGAAGTCTGCAATTAAAACAACGAAGAGATATTAATGTCGGCTCCAAAATAAATTAAGTGCATAAATTAAAGTCATGTTGGTTCACAATTACAAGTCGGCTCAAATATGTGGCACAAACCACTATAAATACCCGTCTAGGGTCAGCGCAAAAAGTCGAGATAGAATTCGCATTTTTCTCCTCTAAATTTTGGATGAACAGAAGGAGCATATCCACATTTCCTTAGGGAAAGTGTTCAAGGGTCTGTCTGCACCTCGGATGGGTTTAAGGGCAAACAGGCTAAGTCTTAGATGGACAAAAGGAGCAGGAAGGTGACCTCGCATCTCAGGAAGTAGTTAAACAATTCTATGAAGATCTCGGATGACTTGCAAGTCCAATACTTCATATGGGTATAGGCAGAAGAAATTTTGGACTAGGACAAGATATAACCGCAAGCAAACAAGGGTTCGAATGGGACAGTGAGCCGCAGTTTTGATAATGACAGTGAAATCCCTCACTGTAGTCTTGGCTTAACGTGAAGGATCAGAAACCATTACAGTCGCGACCCAAATGAGAAGTAATGATCTCAGTATTACAATCTTGGTAGATCTACCTCAAATGATGTATATGGAAAGAACCTCAGAGCCCTTACTATCTTTGTATAGTCTCAATTCCATTGTCTCAGCTTAAGAGAAATCACATAGATCATATAGTTACAATCTCAGTCTCGAATACTTATCATGGAACATACTCTCGGCATGATCAATGTCTACATGATGATCTCTGCAACGAAGTACAGTGATGATCCAAGTACAGAAGGAGACATGATACAACAGTCAAGCTAGATCTCATAGTGGCACACGTACGGTCATGACCTTATCTCAGTTATGATTTTGGTCTTGAAGGTCATGATCTCAATGAAGACAAGAGATCTTCGTGATATAAAGAAGAAGCAGTAATGAAGATCTCAGTGATGCAGCAGTGATGGCTTCAATGGTGCAGCAATCATAATGATCTCAGCAGTGGTCGAGGAAGAGGATTGATGTCGTGGTTGTGGAGAGGCAGAATGTGTCAAGGGTCATGGTCTTGGTATTCGTCAGTTGGAATCTCTATAAGAAGAATTTTGCGTGGGTTTTCCTCTCCAAGAGTGAGAGGTTTTGGCCCTGGCAAAAAGCCAAATATTTGTGTTCTTGTCTCTTTTGTTTTGATAGCAGTTTGATGAAGCTAACATACACACACTAATAAAGAATGGAAGATCATGTTAAGATTAATTATATAAATACTTCACAAATTGTTATCATCCTAAGAAGAATCAATTTAATTATGCATGCCTTAGATTCTTCAACACCAACATAACAAGTTATTAAAGAAATTGAGTAAATGAGCTTACCTAATCAGGACCATAGGTGGGGACTTTGTAATGGCCTACCCTTGCATAATGGGCTTCGGGATATGCCAATGTCTCCTAAACTCCTAATGGGGTCAACCAATCATCCTATTAGGTGGTTTCTACCTCTACAGGGGATAATATAATCAAGGTACATCCGTCAAAAGGTGGTGGCATGTGACAGATAGGTGAATGAAGTAGGGGATGAAAAGGGGCAGCCCTGGGTCTCATGCTAGGGTACAAGGGTAGCTAATAAGAGGGAAGCCAACGCTTGGGTTTATAGTGTGTAAGAGGGAGCAATCATGGTACATGAGGTGCCCCGACCTTGATTTTTCCAACTTTCTTTATATGCCTTTTGTATTTTTATGATTTTCTTTGATTAACTACTTGGGCCTCATGGGATTAAAGCATGATGTATAAGATATAACAGCGAATTTCCCACTTTAAGGTAGGGCAGTTCTTCGCCTACCAGGTGTTGAGACAATCATGGGTTCTTATATGATGAAGAAGGTTCATAGAACTTGTTGGAACCAGGGTGATGGCCATGATGATGATGATGGGGTAGAGCTCATGTATTGGCTTTTGCCCACGTGCTAAATGCCTTTGTCCTGACCATCTTTTGTATTTGTTGTACTTTTCCTGTTGAATGTGGCCATATATGCTTTTAACTTTCTTCTGAGCCGCATCAACCTCCTTCCAGGCCATGACCGAAGGTGTGTGGAAGCAGAAGGGGCGAGCTGACCCTATGTGGACCCGATGGAGGAATGTGGACCCAGGTGGGAGAAATGATGGATGGGGTAGTAATGAATGGAAAGAGAGTAATATGAGTAGATAAGGGAGTGGGACCACGCAACCAAGATCTGGATTTCCCATGAAATACAATCCTTGGAACCAAATGGTCAGTAGAAGGGGTCCCACGGGACTAGAATCCAAGGTTAATTCCTGAAAAGGGGTCTAGGGGATAGACACACAAACCTAGCCCATTCTACAATACTCAATGTCCAAATAACAAGGCATACCTTTAGATTCGGGAGGCCCACCTTCAAACATACGATCATGGCAGAGGGATGAGGGACCACATGGCTGGCTCAGGTGGCGGAGAAATGGCATAATGAACTAGCTAATGGCTGCAAGGGGCTGCTGGCTACCGGCCAAGGACCATCTTGGAGAAAAAAAATCTCCTAGGGATATTACCCACAAAATGGTTGGTAACATCTGGCTCCAACTGGGTTGTGATCTCTCGAGGAAGTGGGTAAAGCTACTCGAACAGGAGGTCACGAGAACTCCAGCAATCTCTTGGTTACCATAGACCTGTCACCTACACATATAATAGACGGAAAAAACACGGGGCAACATGCTTTTGCGGTGTCTCATGATCGCACATGCTATATGTTAGGCCATAAAATCAACATAAAATAAAAATATGCAAGTATGCATCTATATACCATGAGAAATATCATATGATATTATTTCTAATGTGGAAATCAGCATGCAATGCATCCTACCCTAACATGCATGAGATAATGCTAATGCTAGGTGTAATCATAAAGCCAGTGCAACCAGCATATCATCATATCAATATACATATGCCTGGCAATTTGACTACTCATGTAACAAATCCCAAAGCGAATGCAAACCCAAACACATGGAGGATGTTGTGGGCAAGGAATGGGAAAATATGGTGCCCACACATAGATAATTATGTGAGAAGAGGTGAGAAAAGGATGTGATCTAGTCTGTGATATCTTTTCTTGCAACCAAAATATAGATATGTCAACAACCAAGCTCATAAAATTTTGATAGATTGAAACCCATGGCATATCACTTCCACCATTGTCGTTATTATTTACATCATAGCTTATGGCCTTCATTGGGTTATGATTAGTGGAAAAGGGAGGCCAACAAGATGGAGAAACACAAGTAGGTTGCACATGATGATTACACTAGAGAGGGGAGGCTATGCAGAGATCAAAACCTTGAGGGTGCGTCCAAGGAGGGAAAGTATAATCGATTAAGGGTTTTTCCTTAACTCAATACTTGGGAGGGGGGAAGGGCTCACAGTTACTTGACATCATATGACTAGGGGAGGGAATTAATTGACGAAGACCCAAGATGGTGACCAATATGAAAAAGGGAGAAAGAATATTGCATTCAATGGGTTGTGCTTTCCCATAATCATGATCTAAAGGCTCAAGTGATTTGAACATAAAATCATACTCGGGAGAAGTGGGAGCCTTATCAATTTCCTTAGTATCAAAGATCAGGTCTATCCTAAATGGAAAGTTGATCACTTCCAACTTTCCCTCTTTATGCAAAGGAAAATGAAGATTCTCCTTCCCGGGGGTATTAATGGGTATGTCATAATAAATAGTGCCTGAGAGGAAGGAAAGACCAATCTCACCCTCATTCTCCTTGTTGGTGTCGTAAATGGAAGCATAATCAAATTGAGGACCAACAGTTTCCCATTTCTCCTTTTCAATGCAGATATAATCTTCAGTGTCACCTTTCAAGGGGCTAATGGGATCATCTCTCTCAAGGTTTTCAAAAGAGGATTCATCGGTAGTAATATCCTTAAGCAAGCTAGGGTTGGTCTCAATTTCACTTTCCATAAATTCATCCATCCCAGTGTTGAAATTTCTAAATCTAACACGTCAGAAATTCTTCTTGCATTATCTAGTTTATTTCACCTAGTTGTTTATTTCTTAACAAGTTATTTAACCATATAAATACTAAAAATAAACACAAAAGTAGTCTCAACCAACTACAAATCATCAACTGAAATAACAGACAAGCACACAAGGGACACCGTTATTTTTGGACAATCGTCCCCTGAAAAACCCAACTTGGAAAAACTGATCAGCAGTTCTGAGGGTTTTATTATTAAGCAGCTTTCTTGAGTACAACTAGGGTGCCAAAATGGCTCACCCAACAAAGATATCTATTTGGCGGTAATGCCTCTCTTTGGAAGCAAATATTCAGCAAGTCTGCTCCACGAAAATCCTTCCAACACTTCTCCGAGGCTCTGAGTTAGCCCTCCTAGCCTTTGCATAGCTCTCGAACCCCTTGCGTCAGCCCTCTGCTGCTTTGTGCTGGCTCTCTGGCCTTCTACGCCACCCACGCAGGCCTTGCTAGCCTCTGCACAGTCCCTCTGGCCCTCTGCGTGGTTCTTGCTGGTTCTGCATAGCCCCCTCAATCACTGCGCTGACCCTCAGGCACTATCCTTGCCTCTCTACTATGTACTCACTGCCCCTCACTGCAACAAATCACTTGTTCGAATTTTCTCAGCAAACCCTGCTCCAGAAAATCGAATTGACTGATCAATCTTGGTGTATCTCCAACTGACCCTCAAGCCTCCTCTTATACTTTTCCTGTTGAGTCTTCAACAACTGAGATTAAGTCTCTAATCAACGACTAAGATTAGATTTGGCTTGATCCATGTCATTTAGAACCTTCTCACCCAGTTTTATATTAATACCCATTAATATTTTAATTTTCCTAACTTTAGACTTAGGAACTCTTAATATCTCTCTAACCAGTTGGAATTTCCCCAAACCATTTCTAGGTCTTGGAGATCTCTTGTGCTTTACCTCCCCACCAATTTTCATGGCTAGAGCACATCCGATGCTACCACAAATCAACACTCCCTCTTAGCGAGGAATGTGTTCTAGTAATGCTCCACCACTAAACATCACTCTGATCATCCAACACTAGTACCTGTGCTGATGCTTGGCCTACTACCCAACATCCACGACATTGTTGCCTCCTATACTGTTTCACATGGCTCTCCCACTGCCACTACTACATCTGCACTGCAACTCCCTCTCAACATATTGCATCATGTTGCCCATAGCACTGCCACTGTTAACAGTTTCACTACAACTCAGCTACCGAGAAGTAAGTTACTGATCTTCCCAAGTCATGACATCCTTGTCGGTCCGAAAGCCTCCTAATGCTGAAGCTACCTCTACCGCTATCCTGTTCTCCCTCTGCTACAAACGCCTTTGTGCCTCTCGCACTGCTGCAGCCTCCTTTGTGCGTCTATGCACTGTTGCAACCACCTCTATGCCTCTCGCATTGTTGCAACCCCCACTGCACTGCTACAGACCACTGCACTCTAACATTGCCTTGTTGCTACATTCGCATCTTGCTTCTACCAACATCCGTCATCCAACTACTATCATTCGGGGCTCCCGTAGCCAGATATGATCCAAGAGTTTGGGTACCTTAAGGATCCTGTCCCTCATATTTTGTAGTCCTCCTGACTACAGCGCGATGTCTCCCCACCTCTTCTCGAGAGGTGCATGAGCACTCAAAGCACAGTCATCATCAGCCTCGACTTCTTTCTCTGCCTTAGCCGAAGCTACCTTGGAGTCAGAAGCCTCTCCCTTATTCTTCTTCCTGAGACACTAGGTTGCATAATGACCCAGCTCCCCACAATGGAAGCACTTCACCTTGGAGATGTCCTTCTTCTTCCTCTTCCCCTGTTGTCCCGCAGATGCCAGAGCTGCATCCTCTTCCTCCTCTTTCTTGATTCGACCTCCTTTGCTGCTACTTCCTGCCTTGGTCAGCCATTTGATCTCTTCTTGGCAAAGAGCTGCCCACATCTCTTCCCATCCTGGAAGATTAGCTCTACCCAAAATGCTTTGGACAAATGTCTCCCAATCCTCGGAGACTGCATTCAGGGCAGTCCTCACCATGAACTCCTGATCCAGCGTGGCCCCTATGGAAGTAAGTTGGTCCTGAATCTCCTGCAACTTGCTGAGGTATAGATCTATCTGCTCCCCCTTCTTCATCTAATACGACCGCACCTAATTCTCTAATAGCATCTTCTGTTGCACGGAAGTGCCCTGATACAATGTCGTCAAAGTATCCCACTTCTCCTTTGTTGTGTTCTTCTCAGAAATATGTGGCACTACATGATCCTTGACCCCGTCAAACATTATGCACTTTGCCTTCACCATTGCATCCTCATACTTCTCATTATCAGTTGGGTCGACTAGGATAGCCACGGTTCTCAAGGTGAAGCCCTTGATGCGATGTCTATCTAAAACAGATAGGATCCTAGCCTTCTAGATGACAAAGTTGGAGGCCCCGTCCAACCTGTCCTGATCCCTCAATCTATTCATTGCCATCTCCACTCCTCCTTCTAGACTCCCCCTGAGGTTCGACTTCCCTCCTAGAAATCTCCCTCTAAGTCCTGATTTCCCTACTAGAAATCTTCCCGCCAACTGTTAATCCGCTCCTCTCCGATCCTCTTTGCAACTGCAACTCAGATCTAGATTTCTTGGCTAGAAATCCGTCAAGGCAGTGACTCCCTCTACCTTTGTTCTGTCCCATTAGATACAGTTTTTCTTTAACAGCAACAACACCCCACCAACTTCCTAATCTACAATCTGCCCACAGTTCCCTATGCCCCAGCAATTGAAGAAACTAAGCCTTCCAGCTCTGCGCAATCCCGGCAAAGGCTGAATCACTCCTCTGGCCAACTTCGTCAAGCCTACCTATCTGAGTAGGATGATGTGGCTCTTCATGAGCCTCTTCTGCCTCTCCGCTAGGCCTTTCTCTGGCTCGAAATGATGACGCAAACCCTCTGCGTCACTACTCCTTTGCTACTTTCTATTTAGATGCAGCTCTGTCTCTCGGGACAACTGCTACTACTGCAAATACTTCTGATTAAGCTGGTGCCTTCAGTCCTCTTGTGATCTACAACCCTCTGATACCATGTTGATATTTCTGAATCTAACACATTAGAAACTCCTCCTGCATTATCTGGTTTATTTCACCTACTTGTTTATTTCTTAACAAATTATTTAACCATACAAATACTGAAAATAAACACAAATGCAGTCTCAACCATCTCCAGATCATCAACTGAAATAACAGACAAACACACAAGGGATGTCGTTATTTTTGGACAATCGTTCCCCGGAAAAAACCAACTTGGCAAAACTAGTGCAACAGTTCTGAGAGTTTTATTATTAAGCAGCTTTCTTGAGTACAACTAGGGTGTCAAAATGGCTCACCCAACAGAGATATCTATCTGGCAGTAATGCCTCTCTTTAGAAGCAAATATTCAACAAGTTTGCTCCACGAAAATCCTTCCAATGCTTCTCCGAGGCTTTGCGTCAGCCCTCCTAGCCTCTGCATAGCTCTGGAACCCCCTGCGTCAACCCTCTGCTGCTTTGCGTTGGCTCTCTGGCCTTCTGCATCACCCACACAGGCCTTGCTAGCCTCTGCACAGTCTCTCTCGCCCTCTGCATCGCTCTTGCTAGCTCTGTGTAGCCTCCTCAATCACTGTGCTGACCCTCAGGCACTATCTCTGCCTCCCTACCATGTACTCACTGCCCCTCACTGCAACTAATCACTTGTTCGAATTTTCTCAGCAAACCCCACTCCAGAAAATCAATCTCACTAATCAATCTTCGTGTATTTCCAACTAACCCTCAAGCGTCCTCTTATACTTTTCTTGTTGAGTCTTCAACGGCCAAGATTAAGTCTCTAATCAACGACGAAGATTAAATTTGGCTTGATCCATGTCATTTAGAACCTTCTCACCCAGTTTTATATTAATACCATTTAATATTTTAATTTTCCTAAGTTTAGACTTAGGAACTCCATTAAAAATATTAATTATTTTAATATCTCTCAAACCGGGTGGAATTTCCCCAAACCATTTCTGGGTCTTGGAGATCTCATGCGCTTTAGCCTCTCCACCAATTTTCATTGCTAGAGCACATCCAATGCTACCACAAATCAACACCCAACACAGTGTCCTCAAAATCATCATTTTCATCATGTGGACCCATGGAGGACTTGTCTTATTGCTCATTACATAGATTCTTAATGTCCTGATGATGCTCGATGAAAGCTTCCTTTTGGATGCTTAATGCATGGTGTACTTGGAAATTTCTAAAAAAGCCCTCAACGAACTCTTCAATAGATGAAATGCTCCTAGGTTCATGATTTTGCAGCCATGAGTTATGACCACCGAGTGATCCCATGAACAACAACATAAGGGCATCTTGGTGGACAACCTTCTCTCTTGAAATATATTTGTTGTCGCACAGATTGTCTGGGCAGCGCGACAACGCTCAGACCGGGGGCTATCACCCTGATCCCCGATCTCTTCGTTTAAGCCGC
This sequence comes from Pinus tabuliformis, assembly GCA_031772625.1. Lineage (NCBI taxonomy): Eukaryota > Viridiplantae > Streptophyta > Pinopsida > Pinales > Pinaceae > Pinus > Pinus tabuliformis. The sequence continues at coordinate 1,173,029,703 of CM062818.1, read as the reverse complement.
CTCCCGAGGCTAAGGGGGGTAGACTCTATGGGATAAAGGAAGACCAACTGTGGACCAATTGGGTTGGGAGACACAGCAAGGCAATTTAGCACCCGATTGATTTTAAAAATTAATATACTAGTGCCTTATGGAGTTAATGATTAAATGTTGCAAAAATATGAACCTTGTAAAACAATCATTTATCATCAAATATCCCAAACAATATAAGCTATTTAATAAACTCACAATGCTTTAATAATGATCCAGCAATTAAATTTCTAAAGATTGAATGCTTTAAACAACCATACAATTTAAATGCCAACCAATTATCACTTTCATATAGCTAACTTTTAAATAAACATTTAAGTGCATTTAACTATAAAGAAGTGGAACATAGATACCACAAAAGAAAAAGACATTAAAATGAATTGTCAATTTTTAATCAGTGTTTTTCAAAAATTTTAATTTTTATATATGTCTTATAAAACAAAACTAAACTAAAAAAAACTAAAGTAAATGAAACTTAAAATTACTAAACTAAACTAAATTAATATATACAATTAAAATGAAATTTAAAACTAAAAATTATTAAAGAATCTAATTCTAAAAACCAAATAAAGATTATAAAAAATCTACCCTAAATGAATCAAACTCTAGAATTAACATTTTATGGCTTATATATATATATATTATTTGATTTTTTGAATTTTAAAGCAACATGAAAATTTAATTTAAAACTAAAACCTAAGTAAAAAGAAAATAAAAAATGAAAATCAATCCTAATCATAAAATGGACCAACATCTACATGAAAATTCGAATAAATAAAATAAACATAAAAGGTAAATCTAAACCTAAACTAAACTATGCTAAGTATATCAAATATATGCTAACTTAAATCCTAAATATATAAACGCATGTAAAAAAAAAAAAAAAACCCAAACCTGACCAGAAATCGAAATGCGTTCTTTTTTTTGTGTCTCTACAGGCTAAAGGCGTGAAGAGTTGATGGCGGAGTGAGAGGATGGACGCTGGAGGCTAGTCAAGAGACCGCGTGAGAGATACGTGCAGGCTAGACGGTGCGTATTGGCAACGTGAAGAAGCGTACAGGTGAACGGATGAACTGATGGAAAGATTAGGAGCTCGACCGAGGGATGTGAGGGCTGCGATGATGTCTGCGCAAGTCGAGGGAGATGACATAGGTTTGAGGCAGTGTAGAGCTGCCAGAGGAGTTTGCTGTGACTTGAGGATAGGCAACAGCAACGGAGGAAAGGAGAGGTGGAGGAAGGCTTTGCGTGGAGAAGAGACTTCGACGACAAGCAGAGAAGAGCAATTGCGTGGAGGGTTGAGGATACTGCAGCGAGGGGAATGAAGGCTATTGATGCATGGATCTGGATAACAGCAGCGTGAATGAGCAGTTGTTTGCGTGGTGGCTGAGGATGCATGGAAAGAGAGAAATGGCAAAGGGTATGGCAACAGCGAAAAACTGTGGCTCCTAAAAAAAAATTCAAAATTTTTTCTGCAACAATAAAACCCCAGGCAACAGTGAAAAATGAAAACACAGGTAGCAAACCCGTAGTCCAGAAACTTAATTGAAATTTTAATCCCTTCCTGCTTCAAATTTCCCTGATGAAAGACCCCACAAGAAATTTCCAGATCTGAAGTAAATATTCCTGCCAAAACTGAACCTAAGGCCAGATCTTACCCTATAAGGCCTAGATCTGGCTTCGGACCAACAGTTTTCCTCTGACATGCAACCTGCAAAAACCAAACACCCAAAAGTAAAATGTGCAAGAAACAAAATTAAAACCATCTAAATAATTACAGTAATTACAATTTAAAGGCTCTAAATACCCAGATTTATCGTTATGCCACAGAAATATTTTCAAAATTTTAAACTTAATGTGAGGTGCTTCAGAAAACCCTTCATGCATCTGCAACAAAAATTCTAATGATAAGCCCGGGATTAAAACTGGCTGGGCTCTTTCAAAAAACGCAATCCAGGAGTTGGCTAGTTCAGCCGAGAACTTCCCCTAACACCCAGTGAACTCAAAATTAAGGATATCCTGCACAGCTTAAATCAACCATTAATATAGAGGGAGAAAACAACAGTGAAATTTAGATCAAATGGAGATACCTGCCATTATATTCAGAAATTAAACTATCATTCAAACCCCAGAAATCAGACAAGATACATGTGCCTAAATCAATCTTCATCAAGCTATCATCAATGGTTGAAACTAAATTTACATAGAAAAATAAAACATCTTACAGCATTTCCAGAAGAGTAACACCAGCAAGATTTCAACCCCAAAGTCTTTCTTTATTGCACAAAAAAATGACTACAAGAGAGCTTTCTTTAGCACACGACTCTAAGATCAAATGATCTCAAATGACCCCTGACACCCTATTTAAAGAAAAATTCCAAATGGCTAGTCCGAGTGATCCATGTCAAAATGATCTCGACCGTCGATGAGGATCAAAATCTCTTTTAATCTCATCCGTCGAAATTTTAAATGCATTTTAATATATTAAAAAATTAAAATCTTGCATTTATTTCCTCAACACTTTGACTTATTATTATTTTATTTTATTTTTCAAATTTTTATTTATCTTTTCAATTTATTTTATTTTATTTTTTATTTTTTATTTTTTTATTTATTTTTTATTTTTTATTTTTATTATTTTTTCTTATTTTTACTGAACCCTCGAACTTAGCCTTTGGGAAAAAACACTTAGGACTTAGGACTTATGAGGGGATAAAACATTTTCTAACCCTCAAGACACTTTACATCATGACTTTTACAATTTCACATCTCAAGGGGGAAAACCCATTTGACAGACCCTCATAGACCACCCAATTCTACGAAACAAATATAATCTAGCAGATCAAGCAATTTGTAATAACCTAACCAAACAGTTAGAATTATTTCCAAATTACTTTTACATAGACTCGAAGCACACTAGGATTCCCCTAAGATTCTAATGACAAAATTCATTCCGGCTTTGGGGTTAGGCTGAAAGAAAACTCTGTCGATCATGGATCGGTGAGACAAAAAACCTTCCGAAACGTAAATTATCACTAGAAAATTAGGTTTACCTAGGCAAATACATACATGACACATATCTACTAAGATTATTTACAATTTACACATGTAGACTGGGTTTACAAAATAACATGATCAGGCTAATGATGATAGTCGAATGGCACGGACACGTCGATCAAGCAGCTATCCCTTTTGCGAAAAAAGGGGGTGTACTGCTATGGGTAGTTGACACATAATGGTCAACATCTAGCTCTACTTGGGGACATGTTGCTGCACTATAGGAATGTGAGAATCCAGAATCTACATCCACGCAACACACATTAAAACATAAGTAGTGTCCATCCAAAAAATCATCATATAACATTAAGCACAGGAAAGATATAAGCTCTTCATTTATTAACTATCTAGTAACATGAAAAGTAAATCTAATCCTAAAACAGAAATGAAAATGCTAAAAAAACGAGTAGGGTTAGAAATACAAAGGATGCCCCATGGCATCAGATGTGTTCAATATAGTGTATACTGAGCATTTGCCTGCATTCAGGGAAATCTGTCGGCTGCTTCTCAGATGTGCCATGTCCAATTCTGCATACGGTAGGACATTTCCCTATCCGAAAATCACGCTGCTTGCGGCTGTCTGATGCATCAAATCTTCTTCTCGTTCTCTTTCTTTTGCGATTTTTCTTTGTGGCAGGCTGTATCACTGATGACGTGGAACTTTCTGCTTCAAAGCTCTCAGATGAAGTATGTAAGATATGCGTGACATGTTTTTCTTCATTCTGCATCTACCCTGTCAAGGATGATGGATCAATCTCAGAAGTGCCATGAGTTATAACCTGATCTTCAATGACTGGTGGATTAACCGTGTGAACATCAACTTGATTATTAATTTCCCTTTTATCCAGGTCACCTTCAATTATCCACTTTTCAATGGAACAAAGGACCTCATAATAAGATGGAGCTTGTTGCAACAGATAAGAAGGCTCCTGATCTATTGACATTCCCTAGTTTCTTTCATCATCTAATTCTAAAAACTAAATAAAGATTATAAAAAATCTACCCTAAATGAATCAAACTCTACAATTAACATTTTATGGCTTTTTTTTATTTGATTCTTTGAATCTTAAAGCAACATGAAAATTTAATTTAAAACTAAAACCTAAGTAAAAAGAAAATAAAAATTGAAAATCAATCCTAATCATAAAATGGACCAACATCTACATGAAAATTCGAATAAATAAAATAAACAGAAAAAGTAAATCTAAACCTAAACTATGCTAAGTATATCAAATATATGCTAACTTAAATCCTAAATATATAAACGCATGTAAAAAAAAAAACCAAACCAAACCTAACCAGAAATCGAAATGAGTTCCTTTTTTTGTCTCTGCAAGCTGAAGGCGTGAAGAGTTGATGGCGGAGTGAGAGGATGGACGTTGGAGGCTAGTCGAGAGACCCCGTGAGAGATACATGCAGGCTAGACGGTGCATACTGGCAGCGTGAAGAAGCATACAGGTGAACAGATGAACTGATGGAAAGATTAGGAGCTCGACCGAGGGATGTGAGGGCTGCGATGATGTCTGCGCAAGTCGAGGGAGATGACATAGGTTTGAGGCAGTGTAGAGCTACCAAAGGAGTTTGCTGCGACTTGAGGATAGGCAGCAGCAACGGAGGAAAGGAGAGGTGGAGGAAGGCTTTGCGTGGAGGAGAGACTTCGACAGCAAGCAGAGAAGAGCAGCTGCGTGAAGGGTGGAGGATACTGCAGCGAGGGGAATGAAGGCTATTGATGCGTTGATCTGGATAACAACATCGTGAATGAGCAGTTGTTTGTGTGGTGGCAGAGGATGCATGGACAGAGAGAAATGGCAGAGGGTATGGCAGAAGTGAAAAACTGTGGCTCCTAAAAAAAATTTCAAAATTTTTCTGCAGCAATAAAACCCCAGGCAACAGTGAAAAATGAAAACGCAAGTAGCAGACCCGTAGTCCAGAAAATTAATTGAAACTTTAAACCCTTCCTGCTTCAGATTTCCCTGATGAAAGACCCCATAAGAAATTTTCAGATTTGAAGTAAATATTCCTGCCAAAATTGAACCTAAGGCCAGATCTTACCCTCCAGGGCCTAGATCTGGCTTCGGACCAAGAGTTTTCCTCTGACCTGCAACCTGCAAAAACCAAACACCCAGAGGTAAAATGTGCAAGAAACAAAGTTAAAACCATCTAAATATTTACAGTGATTACAATTTAAAGGCTCTAAATAGCCAGATTTATCGTTATGCCACAAAAATATTTTCAGAATTTTAAACTTAATGTAAGGTGCTTCAGAAATCCCTGCATGCACCTACAACAAAAATTCTAATGATAAGCCCGGGATTAAAACTAGCTAGGCTCTTTCAGAAAACGCAATTTGGGAGTTCGTTGGTTCAGCCAAGAACTTCGCCCAACACTCGGTAAACTCAAAATTAAGGATATCCTGCACAGCTTAAATCACCCATTAACATAGAGGGAGAAAACAACAGTGAAATTCCGATCAAATGGAGATACCTGCCATTATATTCAGAAATTAAACTATCATTCAAACTCCAGAGATCAGACAAGATACCTGTGCCTAAATCAATCTTCATCAAGCTATCATCAATGGCCGAAACTAAATTTATGCAGAAAAATAAAACATCTTACAGCATTTCTAAAAGAGTAACACCAACAAGATTTCAACCCCAAAGTCTTTCTTTATTGCACAAAAAAATGACTACAAGAGAGCTTTCTTTAGCACACGACTCTAAGATCGAATGATCTCAAATGATCCCTGACACCCTATTTCAAGAAAAAATCTCAACGGCTAGTTCGAGTGATCCATGTCAAAATGATTTCGACCGTCGATGAGGATCAAATCTCTTTTAATCTCATCCATCAAAATTTTAAATGAATTTTAATATATTAAAAAATTAAAATCTTGCATTTATTTCCTCAAAACCTTGACTTATTATTATTTTATTATTTATTTTATTTTTCAAATTTTTATTTATCTTTTTTAATTTATTTTTTTTTATTTTTTATTTATTTTTATTTTTTTTTAATTTTATTATTTTTACTGGACCCTCGAACTTAGCCTTTGGGAAAAAATACCTAGGACCTAGGACTTATGAGGGGATAAAACATTTTCTAACCCTCAATACACTTTACATCATGACTTTTACAATTTCACATCTCAAGGGGGAAAACCCATTTGACATAGACCCTCATAGACCACCCAGTTCTGTGACACAAATATAATCTAGCAGATCAAGCAATTTGTAAAAACCTAACCAAATAGTTAGAATTATTTCCAAATTACTTTTACATAGACTCGAAGCACACTAGGATTCCCCTAAGATTCTAATGACAAAATTCATTCCGACTTTGGGGTTAGGTTGAAGGAAAACTCTGTCGATCATGGATCGGTGAGACAAAAAACCTTCCGAAACGTAAATTATCACTAAAAAATTAGATTTACCTAGGCAAATACATACATGACACATATCTGCTAAGATGATTTACAATTTACACATGCAGACTGGGTTTACAAAATAACACAATCACGCTGATGATGATAGTCGAATGGCACGGACACGTCGATCAAGCGCTATCCCTTTTGCGAAAAAAGGGGGTGTACTGCTATGGGTAGTTGACACGTAGTGATCAACAATATGCATTAAATCTCTCTACGTGGTCAATTGCAGAGAGTGGATCACCATCAAGCACCGACACCCCACGTACCTATTGATTTGGGGTAGCATCGGATGTGCTCTAGCCATGAAAATTGGTGGAGAGGCTAAAGCACATGAGATCTCCAAGACCCAGAAATGGTTTGGGAAAAATCTAACCAGTTTGGAAGATATTAAAATAATTAATATTTTTACTAAGTCTAAACTTAGAGAAAATAAAATATTAATGTGAATTAATATAAAACTGAGTTAGAATGGTCCAAAAGTCATGGATCAAGCCTGATCTAATCTTAACCGTTGATTAGGGACTTAATCTCGGTCGTTGATGGACCAACGAGAAAAGTATAAGAAGAGGCTTGAGAGTCAGTTGGCGAACACACTGAGGGAGACCAGTCATTTCGATTTCTGGAGCGGGGTTAGCTAAGAAATTCGAACTAGTGGTCTGGAGATCAGCAAGTACAGAGCAGAGAGTCAGGATCAGCAACAGAAGACCAACATAGAGGCAAGAGAGGCAGACACGAGGCAGCAGAAGACTGCACAGTCACTAGAGGGCCTACATGGGTGACGCAGAGAGGCACGGGGCTGACGTAGACAAGCAAGGGCTGACGTAGAGTGTCTGGGAGCTACCCAGAGGTCAGCTAGGCTAACGTTGGGACTGGGAGAAGTGTTGGAGAATTTTTCTCTCTGTTGAGTAAGCCAGTTTGGCACCCAGTTGTACTGAAGAATTGTTGAATAATAAAATCCTCCCTTGCTGCACCGGTTTCCCCACATTGGGTTTTTCTGGGGACCGTTGCCCAAAATATCTGTGTCGATGTGTTGATTCTTGTGCATGTGTTTGTTCCTGTATTATGGTATGATATCTACAGCAAAATTTATTTTAATGTTTATTGAAGGAATTTCATAAATAACTTATTGAAAATAAGTAGGCAAAGTAAATCAGATGTTGCAGTGATAGAATTTTCACATGGTATCGGAGCAAGTAATCAAAGACAGGAAGGGAAAATCAGTTATGGGTCGAGACCATGATGCAGAGGCATCCACATCAGGGGACTCGCATAGATTTTCAGAAAATTGCACAAGAGATTCTGATTTCTCCATGTTGGCTTCCAGGATGGAAGAAAAAGTGGCTTGTATGACTAGTTTTGCATTATCAGAAGTATGGTATATAGACAGTGGAGCCTCTTGGCATATGACGGGAATCACGGAATATTTTTCAGAGTATCGAGAGGAGAAGATGAACTTTTAGATCTCCATGGGGAACAAGGCAAAGTGTACTCCAGTAGGGAAGGGTACCATAATTTTTCAAACAGAATCGGGAGCACGGTTTTGCACTACAAATGTGATGCATGTACCAGGATTGGGGATGAACTTACTTTCCGTGTCAAAACTTCAAGGCAAGGCTATGACGTCTACTTCATCAAGAAGGTATACGTCAAACACCCGAGCTGGAAAAAGAAAGTGTAGATCGGGATCAAAAGTAATAGGTTGTACAGATTACAACTAGAATCACCAATGGCACTAATAGGCAGTCATGGAGACAAGGACTTGAACGAACTATGGCACAAAAGAATGGGACATTTGCACCATGGGGCTCTAAGAATTCTCAGGAACACTGTAACAGGAGTTCTGGATCTTAGTACGGAACGAGATGATGTATGCAGAGGATGTGCTCTAGGAAAGTATGCCAAGGCAGCATTTCCTAGGAGTAAACACAGGGCCAAGAGTGTATTAGGATTGATACACTCAGATATTTGCGGACCTATGTCCACCAAAGCTCTTAGTGGTGCCGAGTATTTTCTTACCTTCATTGATGACCACTCAAGGAAAACTTGGATTTATTTTCTAAAAACCAAGGACGAGGTTTTCTATCGATTCAAAGAGTTCAAGGCTCTAGTGGAGAATCTGACTGGGAAGAAAATAAAAGTTTTGCGCTCAGATAATGGAGGAGAGTATGTCGATAAGGACTTCATTGATTTTTGCGCTAAGGAGGGCATCAGAAGAGAGTGGACAGCTTCATACAATCTGGAGCAAAATGGAGTAGTAGAAAGAAAGAACAGGACTATTGTAGAAGCAACTAGGGCCATGATGTATGATCAGGATATGCCAAAATTCCAATGGGCAGAAGCATGCAACACAATAGTCTATGTTCAGAACAGGACTCCTCATCGGGCGTTGGGAAAGATTACTCTAGAGAAAGTTTTCACAGGGAAGACACTTTAAGTCAGTGATTTCAGGATATTTGGGAGTTTACCATATTGCCGCATACCCGAGGAAAAGAGGAAAAAGCTAGATCAAACTGCGCAAAAGGGATATCTAGTGGGATATAGCGAGAACAATAAGGCATACAAAATCTATCTTCCAGGGAGAAGGAAGGTAGTGGTTCGACGAGATGTAAAGTTCATGGAGGACAGGGCTTTCAAAAAATCTCGTGAGATGCCTTTTGAGGAGCAGTCAAAAGAAGAGTCGTTAGTTAAACCTCTTCAACCAACAAAAGTAAATAATTCTTCCTCGTATCAGGAAGATTCACAGGATGAGGAGGAGCTAACAAAGGAACCTGCTGGCACAAGAAGAACTAGCAGGGAACTTCGTCACATTCTGCAAGACGCAGAGGACTTCATCTGTGCGCCAAGAAACAATAAGAGGGAGCGAAAATAGCCAGATAGATATCAGGCATTAGTAGCTCAGGATGGGAAGCCTGCGAGATTCCAAGAGGCAGCTCAACATCAGGTTTGGCTAGATGCGATGGTAGAGGAGTACAACTCCATAATGGTGAATGAAGTCTGGGAGGTAGTGCCAAGGCCTCAAGACAGATCAGTAGTAGGTTCGAGATGGATCTACAAGATCAAATATGCTGCAGACGACAGTGTTGAGAAATACAAGGCCAGGTTTGTGGCTAAGGGGTATGCTCAAAAGGAAGGAATTGACTATGAGAAGACCTTCGCTCCAGTAGCCAAGTATACATCTATTAGGACCGTGATATCTCTTGCATCTTAGATGGGGTGGGAGATTCATTAGATGGATGTCAAAACGACTTTTCTGAACGGGGTAATAGAAGAAGAGATATACATTGAACAACCAGAGGGATTTGAGACACATGAGAAGAAGTTTCATGTATGCAAATTGAAGAAAGCCTTGTATGGGCTGAAACAGACACCTAGAGCATGGTATGGTTGAATCGATGGCTACTTGCAGAAGATGGAATTTGTCAAGAATAACGTGGATCCGAATCTCTACTATTTGGTTATAGAGAATGAGCCGCTAATCTTAGTCTTGTATGTGGATGATCTCTTTTTGACAGGATCATCCAGGCTCATTGGGGACTGCAAGAAGAATCTAGCCACACAATTCCATATGAAGGATTTGGGACTAATGCATTACTTCCTAGGGTTGGAAGTTTGGCAGCAGAAGGGATAGATCTTCCTGGGGCAAGGGAGGTATGCTACAGAAATCCTAAAAAGATTCAAGATGGAGGACTGTAGACCCATGGCTACTCCAATGATCACCAACTGGAAGAAGATTGATTCATTAGAAGACAAGGATGTTGATCCCACCCTATACAGGCAGCTCATAGGGTCCCTGATGTATCTGGTCAATACCAGGCCAGACATTTTCTATTTTGTCAACACCCTCTGTCAGTGCATGGTGGAACCGAAGAGGGCGCACTGGGTAGCAGCCAAACACGTTCTCAGGTATTTACAAGGAACAATCGATTATGGACTCTTGTACACAAGGGGTAAGGATATCAGATTGAGTGGATTTACTGATGCAGATTGGGCAAGAAGTTCAGTGGATCGCAAAAGTACCTCTGCATATTGTTTCAACATTGGATCAGGAATGACTTCCTGGTGTAGTAGGAAACAGAAGTCCATGGCTCTGAGCTCATCTGAGGCAGAATATATGGCGGCGAGAACAGCTTCGTGTGAGGCCATATGGCTTAGAAAACTGCTTGTGAACCTATTCAGTAGGGAAATGGAGGTGACCAGGATCATGTATGATAATCAAAGTTGCATCAAGCTCTCTGAGAACCCAGTGTTTCATGATCGGTCAAAGCATATTGATATCCGGTGTCACTTTGTCACAGACTGTGTCCAATGAGGAGCTGTACAGTTGAGCTACACTCCTACAGGAGAATAGGTGGCAGACATCCTCACCAAGGCCCTTGGAAAGAAAAAGTTTGATTACTTCAGGGAAAAGATGGTGATGATAAAGAACTCATTGCAGTGGCAGAAATGGGGGTGATAGCAGCACGGTTGCAGAGGGAGTTGCAATGCGGATGCAGTGTTAAGAGAACAGGACTAGCAACAGCACGAATGCAGAGGGAGCTACCGTACAGATGCAGCAGTGGTAGTAGCAGAGCCATGGGTAGTGGTACAGGATGCAGCAGTGTAGAGGATGTTGGGCAGGGAGGCTTAGCATTAGCACAGAGACCGATGTCGGATGATTAGGGTGATACTCAATAAGGAGTATTACTAGAGCACAGTCCTTGCTATTTGGGGTAGCATCGGATGTGCTCTAGCCACGAAAATTGGTGGAGAGGCTAAAGCACATGATATCTCCAAGACCCAGAAATGGTTTGGGCAGAATCTAATCAGTTTGGAAGATATTAAAATAATTAATATTTTTTATGAGTCCCTAAGTCTAAACTTAGGTAAAATAAAATATTAATATGAATTAATATAAAACTAATTTAGAATGATCCAAAAGTCATGGATCAAGCCTGATCTAATCTTAGCCGTTGATTAGGGATTTAATATCGGTCGTTGATGGACCAACACGAAAAGAATAAGAAGAGGCTCGAGGGTCAATTGGAGAACACACTAAGGGAGACCAGTCAATTCGATTTCTGGAGCAGGGTTAGCTGAGAAATTCGAGCTAGTGGTCTGGAGAGCAGCAGGAAGCAGTGAGTACGGAGCAGAGAGTCAGGATCAGCAACAGAAGACCAGAATAGAGGAAGGAGAGGCAGATGCAGGGCTTTTCAAGCAGACGCTGAGGCAGCAGGAGACCGCGCAATCACTAGAGGGCCTGCGTGGGTGATGCAAAGAGGCCCAGGGCTGACGCAGACAAGCAGGGGCTGACACAGAGTGTTTGGGAGCTACACAGAGGTCAGTCAGGCTGACGTTGGGACTGGAAGAAGTGTTGGAGAATTTTTCTCTCAGTTGGGTAAGCCAGTTTGGCACCCAGTTGTACTAAAGAATTTGTTGAATAATAAAATCCTCCCTTCCTGCACTGATTTTCCCACATTGGGTTTTTCCGGGTACTGTTGTCCAAAATATATGTGTTGATGTGTTGATTCTTGTGCATGTGTTTGTTTCTGTATTATGGTGTGATATCTGCAACAAAATTTATTTTAATGTTTATTAAAGGAATTTCATAAATAACTTATTGAAAATAAGTAGGCAAACTAAATCAGATGTTGCAGTGATAGAATTTTCACATTACCATCCTTCTCTCGACATGATTAGGATGTCTAAGGATGCTAGCAATGTCCAAAGCAGGAAATTTACGAAATAATGACAACCTATTTGAGGTATACATGAAACATATGTAGGAGTCACCAGAGTGAAATTAGAGATGCTTAGATAAACACTTGCTTCACCCAACAAGCATTGACCTTAAAGTTCAATGAAGAACTAGGGGTTCCTTCTTCCAATGGAGTCGCTAAGAATGATATGTCAATATGTTGTATGGGGAACCAAACACACATTTTGTGTCCCCAACCACAATGCCAAAATGTTACCGCTCAAACTAGCAGGGGTCTTAAGAGGGAATCATAAAGGACCAATTGCTAGGTCAAGGGCAACAATGGAGCACTAGCCCACTGTCACCTCAATTAAAACTCCCTACTCTTTACGAACTTTCACCGATGGGAGGAGTCCCGGTATGATATCGATCACAAGGATGAATAGATCAAAGATAGGATGAAGGGTGATCCTAGAAGCCTATTCACAAGAGAGCCTCAAAATTTTGGCTTGCTTGTCTTGGAAGACAAGATGGAAGGCTCTCTAGGAAGGGCTTGGGGAGAATTTCAAGGGTTAAGTTTTGAGTATGTGTCTTATAAAGGAGATCCCTAAGCCCTAGAATTCTTGTGGAAACTTGGGTTCTAGGTGATCTTTGAAGAATTAACCTTGATAGTGCATGGGACCACACAGGACCAAGTGGACCCGAGGTTAGGTCAAGAGGATAGGATTTAGCAACCAATGATATACTTGACCTAATTAGGGAGGGGAAAGGGATCAAGGAATGAATTTTCAATGAAAGGCAATGCAAGGATCCCAGTGAGGCTTCCTGACTAAGCGAAACCAAGGGCAAGAATTGGTCTTCGAGCTAAGGCTTGCGATATCGCAATATCCCATTATCGAAATCTCATGAAATTAGGAGGGCTTCTTAAGGACACAACAGCACAGTTGTGGACAAAAAATCTAAGTATTTGGATGGCTAGATTGTGAAATAATTGATGCCCTAGGTAACCTATGCAAGCTAGGCCTAGAAAAAGAGGGGAAGGTGAAAGAAATAAGCTTTACAATGATCACTAGAGGAGGACTAGTGCTTTGTCCTTTGGGAGAGATGGAGTCATGGAAGATTTAGAGCCTGGATTGATTTCCACTTGTCAAGGAGGCCTAAAAGACAACTTTGTTGGGCATTAAGGCTTAATGGAAGTAGCTCCAAGGCCGTTTATACTTCGTTCAACAATATTTAGTGACTTGTCAAGACAAGGATGTCTCTAGGAAGATTCATTCATTCAAACATGACCCAATCATGATACAACACTATTTAGAGATTTAATTTCCACAATTTCGTTCCTAGAAAAAACAACAAATTAACCCTAGAATAGCGAAAATCCCAATATCATGAATGTAGCAAGTAAAGAATCAAAATAGCATTAAAATAGTACTTACATGTCAGAAGAATATATCCAATCACCAAGACATGTCAATCATAGAAGCTCCAAAACAAACAAGAATAACCAAACATCGAAATTCATCCATGCATCCAAAAAGCCTCATCCTTAAAAGATCACAAAAACCTCACAAGAAGATATGATCCAATCCAAGTGATGATGCTAAAATGAATTCACATCACTTGTATTTATACACTTCCAATGAGTTTGATTTAGATAATTAGGCCTAGATTACCCCCTACAATAAAATAATGTGCAAAATGACTAACTTTTGATGACAAGCCCACCAAACTAGCTCATAAACAAAAGAATAAGCCTCTCAAGGGGTCGAATAATGACTAGTGCATGTCATTGGGCCTTGGAGGGGGACTAATGGAGTCCATATGTGCCATAATGTGTAGTTGAACTCCCAAAAGCAATGGACAAGGGGTTGGCCCCTAGTAATAACCTATGGTGCTCCAAATGACATGTAGGGGCACAAAAGTGTCTTCATGGGTCTCCAAACAAATCAAAGATGCTTGTGGATCACTTGCAAGGGCTAGGATGGTAGTGTAGGTGATGCCACATCATCATGCAAGTCCTGGATCATCTGCCAAGTGTAAGGTGCAACTCTGAGGCCAGTTAGGCATGATGGATCAGGTGCATCATTCTCGTCCAATGAGTGAACCACGAGCAATCTCTGAGTGGTTGTGGGGATCCATGAAGTTCAATCTGCTGCTATGGAGGCTCATGTCTCTCAACGCTCACCCTATATGTGCCAATGTAGCCCTCTGGAGGATTAGGACCCTGTATAGGGAGACTAAACCCAAAAATGGAAACCATCTGCAATCATACATGAGATCTAATGCATCCCCTAGCCTTCCAGTACAAGTTATTAAAGAAATCGAGTAAATGAAATTACCTAATTATGGACCACAAGGGGGGACTTCATATTGGCTTGCCCTTCCATAATGGGCTTCGGGTTGTCCCAATGTCTCCTAAACTCCTAATGGGGTTAACCAAGCATCCTATTAGGTGGTTTCAACCTCTAAAGGGGATAATATAGTCAAGGTATGTCCGTCAAAAGGTGGTGGCATGTGACAGATAGGTAATGAAGTAGGGGATGAGAAGGGGCAACCCTGGGTCACATGTTGGGGTACAAGGATAGCTAATAAAAAGAAAGTCCACACTTGAGTTTATAGTGTGTAGGAGGGATACATGAGGTGCCCCAACCTTGATTTTTCCACCCTTCTTTATATGACTTTTTCCTTTTTATGTTTTTCTTTGATTAACTGCTCAGGGCTCAAGGGGTTAGAGCATGATGTATAAGATATAACAGTGAATTCCCCCCTTTGAGGTGGGGCGATTCATCGCCCACCAGGGGTTGGAACAATCATGGGTTCTTATATGATGAAGAAGGCTCATAGAACCTGTTGGAACCAAGGTGATGGCCATGATGATGGGGTAGAGCTCATGTATTGGCTTTTGCCCATGTGCTGAATGTTTTTGTCTCGACCATCTTTTGCATTTTGTGGTACTTTTCCTGTTGAATGTGGACATATATGCTTTTAACTTTCTTTCCAGCCGCATCAACCTCCTTCCAAGCCATGACCCAAGGTGTGGGGAAGGCGAAGGTGCGCGCTGACCCTATGTGGACCCGATGGAGAAATGTGGACGCAGGTGAGAGAAATGTGGATGGGGTAATAACGAATGGAAAGAGGTTAATATGAGCGGATAAGGGAGCGGGACCACACAACCAAGATCGGGGTTTCACTTGAAATACCATCCTTGGATCCAAATGGTCAGTAGAAGAGATCCCACGGGGCTAGAATCCAAGGTTAATTCCTAAAAGGGGTTTAGGGGATAGAAGCACAGACCTAGCCCATTCTTTCTGCTGAATCCCCCCATTAATCCATACCTAGAAGTGTCCATGATAAACAAACTCAATACTCAATCTGGAAATGACAAGGAATACCTTTAGATTCGGGAGGCCCACCTTCAAACATACAATCAAGGTAGATGAGCGAGGGACAACATGGCTGGCTTAGGTGGCAAAGAAATGGCACAATGAACTAGCTGATAGCTGCAAGGGGTTGCTAGCTGCCGGCTGAGGACCATCTGGGAGAAAAAAATTCTCCTACGGATATTACCCACAAAATGGTGAGTAACAAGAAAAACAATAAGCTAATGATAACTAGCTATGATCAATGAGATGCCCAACAACTTGCCAAAGTAAAATATGAGTTTTAAACCACTTTAAGATGCAATATTCAGAAATAAATCAGATCTGATATAACTTATTACAGCAGCAAGTAAATCAACAAATCAGTAAGTTATTGATGCTACAACAAGTGCCCAAAATGCCCAAAACTAGAAAAAAATTGCCAAAACTGAAAATTTTAGTTTTTGAGCTTTTTAAGGTAAATTATTCAGAAAATTACAGATTTGATTCAGTGATTTATGCAGAAAATTCCAGCAAGCAAAATTTTAGATCTAAGCTAGATCTTTGATGCCCAAGTGGCCAAATTTCTAGAAAATTTAAATTTTGCAATTTTAGAGTATTTTGACCAACTAAATGTGATTTTAGGGCTTATGTATCACTATTATGAAACAAAAATTACAGTAGTAGCAAAACAGTGAGAAAACTAGGGTTTAGAGAGCAAACCCTAGGCCCAAGGCCTTGTAGATTACTTGCCCAAATTTGCCAAATTTTTCCAATGTACTTGGCACCTAAAAACACAAGATTTGAGCCAAAATTGTTGCAAAACAATTTTTTAGAGATAAAATGTCAATCCTTTGAAGAAACTCTTGTTTGCAATTAGATCTAACCCTTGTAGGGCTTATGGCCTTTTTAATGCTTGCAAAATATATTCTAAACACTATCCGTTTAGGTTAGGTAAGGGCTAAGTCCTTCAGAAAATGGGTTTTTTCTCCAATTTGAAAATAAGCAACCTACAAAAATAGCCAGAAAACTCTAGAAGTCTAGGGTTTCTAAAGTGTCCAATGTCAATTTCTTCCTCAATCCTGAAACAAATTTAGATTAGAAACCCAAATACCCAATATAAAAAATTTAAATTTCAAAACCCCAAAACTCCAAATATATACAAAACAATAAAAATCCCCAAAACCCAAATAAGAAAAAATAATTTACAAGTTAGATCTACAAAATTATTCGCATGTTTTACAACTATATGAGGGTTTTGAAAATTTTAAATTTTTGAGAAAAATATTTTGATGGAGTCTTTCATATTCCATTCCTTGAGCCTCATTTTTATGTGCTTTAATCTTTTATGAAGCATGAACATTCTGGTTCCCTGAATCTGAAGATCTTCTGCCCACCATTTTCCAATATTACTGATGAAATCTGGGTGTGAAAGCCAAATATTTTCAAATCTGAAAGGTCTGTTTCAGGGGGTACCTATACCCTGGATCACCATTTGAATTGGCCAGTGGTCTGAGCCTCCAACGGGAAGAACACTTGCTGCTATTTCCTTTTCTAATAGCATTAGATCCTCAGAGATAATGAATCTATCTAACTTGGATGCTACCTGAGACTCCCCACCTCTCTTGTTATTCCAAGTGAAGAGGCCATTGTTAGTTTCCACATCCACTAGTTTCATATTCTCTGAAAAGATTTGAAATGCTAAAGAATCTTTACTAAGTGCTCTAGTTCCACCCTTTTTTCCGAAAGTGATTTTATCATATTGAAATCCCCTCCCAAGATCCAGGGTATTTCGGCATGTCTCTCCCTAAGATTCTCAAGGGAATCTGTTAGCCTGAGTTTCTCCTCTATCCTTTGAGGGCCATACACATTCGTGACTAGATAGGTACTCCTATCCCCTACAGGCTGAATTACTACTGATAAATAGTTCCTTGCAGCCTCTACATCAATTATTTCAATTCTTTGCGGGTTCCAAAGAGTGAGAATACTTCCTGCCGTATTCTCTGCTTTAACTTCTAGATATTCAAACCCACTGAGCCATTTGTTGTGTAGTTGCCTTAACTTTTGAATGGAGCATTTCGTTTCCTGGATAAAAATTATATCTGGAGCAGCCTGTTTCATTCTATTGCTAAGCAATCTCTGTTTTCTTTTACTGCCTAGTCCTCTAATATTCCAAGAAATAAATTTCATGATTAAATATTTGTGAAGGAGTAGTTGGTAAGGTATTTCATCTTACCTGAATCTATCATGAGCTTCCCACACTCCATCAGTAGCTCATTCTGCTTTTTTCTGCCTCTCTTTTTTCCTGGATTTCTGGGTGCTAAACCCGGAGTAGATTTTAACGTTTTCACTCCTTCGCTACTCAGCCTGCTCCTGTTATTAGCTCCCTCTGAACCCTTTTCCTGAGTTTTCCATAAATATAATTGTTGTATTCTATTGAGCTCCTCCTGAGGTAATGATTCTACCCCACCAGATGAACCCTGTAATAAGAATCCTTCCAGATCCAGGTGCTCTCTTTCCAAGATCTCCTATAGCTCAGTTTCCTCCAGTTCCATCTCACTCTGAGTCATTTCTTGGTCCATCTTTGGTTCTGTAACACTCAACATGGTCCCTATCTACTTGTCATTTTCCTGTGTTTGGTCACGATTTTCACCTTTTTCCTTCTCTCCCGTACTTCCTTCAGTTGCTTGATCTTCTGTTGTTCTTTCTTCTTCCTCTTCCAGAACTTGGAACTGGTTCCACCTAACCTGTTGTCCCTCCTTTTGCTGTAGCTTTTGCCCTCTTTTGCTGCCTTTTCCTTTATGTACCACCTTGTGAAAGCTGTCTGAGTCTTTCGTTGCATTAGGTTTGCTCTTATTCTCTGTTTTGCCTAGAGGGCAATCCCTGAGAAGATGGCCATGTTCATGGCATCTATGACATCTGAACGGGATATGCTCGTAGTCCACCGTTTGAACCCATTCTTCATCAAAAACTTCCAATATAACTTCATCCGGAAGAGCTCCTGATAGATCCATTTCAACACATATCCTAGCAAAGGAAGTGTATTTTCCCCTTCTGGTGGCTTCTGAAGCTTTGACAAACCTACCTATTTTATTGCCTATGGCAGCAAACGATTCAGGTTGCCAGTAGTCAAGAGGTAGAGAATAGAGTCTTACCCAAACTGGGACTGAAGTGAACGTTTCTCGTTCCAGGACAAAGTTCATCTTCCATGGCCTCATATAGAGACCTACTGCTGCATAGAAGTAGGGCCCTCCTTCAAACACTTTGTCTTTATCCTCAAGACTAGTGAACACCACGGTAAAGAAACCCTTTGACCCAAGGTGTAGCTCAATGCTCCCTTTAGGTTTCCAGTGGTATTTGATCCATGTTTGTAAAGCTTTTCTGTGGGCCATAGTCCCATGAATTTGCAGATGATTGCGTAGGTTTGCATGTGCTCCCTGTGCGCTTGCAGAGCTGGATTATTTAATACAACTCTGGGTGTTATGTCAGCTTTGGGTTTACAAGGTCCCTTATTCTTTTTCTCTTTTGTTTCCTATTGTTTGTCATCTTCCTCCTTGTCTTTAGTGTTGCTGTTCTGTTTTATTTTTGTAGCTTCTTCCTCCTTTTCCCAGTTACTCGTTCCTTCTCCCGAGACCTTTCTGACTTTTTCTGGGGGCTTCTTGCCCTTGTTGGCCACCACCTCCTTGTAGGAGGGAGGAGATCTCCCTCCTGGGCTTCCCTCCATGGATGAAAACTCCCTCTGCAACTCGAAACCCTGGTCCGTCGTTTATTTTCCCGCTCCGCTCCTCTCCAAACCTTTTCAGTTCCCAAGACTCTTCATGTATTTTATTTTATCACTTGGATAGTAGTATTTCTTTTTATTTTAGCAGAAGTTAAAATACAAAAGTAGTGGTTGTAGGCCTAAGTACCTCCTCTCCTTTTGCAAGTGTGGTTGCAGAACCTACAACAACAAGCCAAAAATATATGTTTTCTTTACTTTAAAAGTTGCTAGGATTTGGTTCATGGTTTCTTGTATACTTTGTTTCTGGATTCTAGAATATACAACCATGTCCCTACATAAGGATTAGATGCATTTTGTAGGTTAGAATAGTTCTTATAAAAATCAACTCATCCTTTCCATCTTGATTTGTTTTTGCTACAACTTGACCACTAGGTTGATGTTCTTTCCAAGAATAAACAGGGGTTGATTGTTGGGTTGCAGGAACTATCAGTGATTTGCAGTGACTAGCACATTTCATCCTACATCCACTTTGTCATTTCCCTTCTCCCCCTTGATCCCTCATATTGTTCCTAAACTCTGCCATCGAGATCATCTTTTCAAGGTCATTGAAGAACACCATGGACATGTACTTTTGTGCAAGATGAGCCTCTGAGGGGTGCTAAGCTTGGAAAGCGGCTTCACATATCCTCCATACATATTCATCCACCTTTTCCCACCTCTAGCACACCTTTTTTGCCCTCGGGATCCTCTCGGATCGAATCCTGTAGCAAAACAGGGCAATCCTGTAGCAGTCTTGAGTATCATGTAGCACTATCTAAACTTGGCCAGATTTTCCTCAAAACCTTGATCTTTGCATTTTGGGATTGAATAATGACCTCCAGGCCTTGAATCCATGGTTGGGGAGGATCAAAGACCACTCCAGACCCATTCCTCCTTCACTGCAAGCACAAATTAAATTTTAGTAGAGTTATGATTTACATGTTGCAAATAGAATGTTGATTTGATTCTTGCAAGTAGAATAGCATGGTTGGTTTCTGCAATTAGCATAGATCTTTACTTCCTGCAATTGTAATTAGTCATTACATCTGATGATTCATTTCTGCAATTAGTGTAGTCCTTTCCTTCCTACAATGGTAGTTAGTCTTTGCATTTGATGAATGATACTTTCCCTTCTGCAAATAGGATAATGTCTTTAGAGTAGATTCTTGTCTCTTCATGCAAGTTTTCTTTGCAAGCTAGTTGAAGGAGTGGTCTTTGTATGCCTTGATTTAATTCAATGACTGAAGGTGACATGAGTAGAGCTTGACCTACTGTGCATATAGCACTGTCACCTCTAAGTTTGTACGAATCTCGGATTGATAATTAAAGTTGGTAGCTCTAGGAGTCTCAACATTCTTGGTGAGATGTTGGGGCTCATCACTTTTTGGCGTCGTCGCTGGGGAGGTTTCTAAGTAGGTGTTGTTTCTACTTTTGAGTTGTTTATCTTTCATTGTTTTGGATCAGAATTATTGGTTCGAAAATTCAAAAAAAAAAGGGAAAAAAAAAATCAAAAACTAAGCTAATTCTTTCATGCCTCGTAGGAATAGGGAAAATCAAGGGAAATTCCTACCAAACCCCCACCCCTTCCAGCAGTTAACCATCGTTCTTCTTTGGTAATTGTGAACTCGCCTTTCTGACCACATGGGAGTTAGACAACCCTCTAAGTGAGCAACCTGAAATTTTTGAAGAAACCATAGGAGAGGAAGAGCCTATATCACATGTTCAAAATATGGTTGGAAATAGACAGCAGGAGTTCTTTCCCATCAGAGAAACTAATGGAAAAGCCAAGATGAAGAATACCATCCCTACTACCCTTCCACACTTCCATGGCCTAGCCTCTGAGGATCCTGACACATTCATGTTTGAGTTTGTTGTGGTTTGCAAGACCTATGACTATACTTCTAATGAACAGAAGTTGAAGCTCTTCCCATCTACCCTCAAGGATGAAGTTCGGTTTATGGGTTTAGTTGGAGGTAGTATCACCACCTGGGCCCAAATGCAACAAGCTTTTAATGATAAGTACAGGGATTATTGTAGGTCTAAATAGACAAAATAGGAAATCTTTAGGATGACCCTAGGACCAGATGAATCCTTAGAAGACTATGAGGAGAGATTCCAACTCAACTATAGGAGGGCTAACTGTACCCTTGACCCTGAGTCACTCAAGCTAGTACTTCTCTGAGGGATTAAGGAGGATGTAATGGAGACCCTCAACATGTTATCTAGAGGAGAAATTTACCAGCTGACCTATGATGACATCAAGATAGTGTTCAAAACAAATTCTAGGGCTTCTAGGAAAAGAGGAAGGTCTAGCCAAGACCTAACTAACTCCTCTCCCTCAACCATCAAACATGAGATAGGGAACATGTTGGAGGATTTCAAGAGTGAAATGTTGCATACTTTTTCCCTATAGATGGACACTATGCATATTAAAAGGAAGCAAGAGGAGGAAGAAAGGGCATTGGTTGTCTTTTTCCCTAAATGTACCAAGAGGCATCCCGAGAATGAATCCCCACTGAACTCCATAGAAGTCTGCTCTGTCTGTGAGGAAAACCATGCAACAGAAAAATGTCCTTCTCTTCCAGGCCTAAAAGTTGTATACCAGGGGGCAGAAAATGGTTTGGATCAACTCTACTTCATTAAACAGAGGCCCCAAGGCCCTCAGCCATATCAACAAGGCATGCAAGGTGCACAATATCCTTCTTATAATCCAAATCAGAATGCACCTTTCCAGCCTTGGTATCCTTCAACTCATCCATCATGGTCCATGACCTCTCCCTGGTCCTATGCTCCTCAATATCCTCCTCAGCCTATCAACCCTCCTTTCCAGCCATATCCACCTCAACCTCCTTAATGGGGTAACCCTTCACAAGGATGGAAGCCACAGGCAACCCAACCTTTTGCCCTGATGCCTCTTCCTCCACCTCAACCACAGCTACCTCACAACAACCCACCTAAACAACCTCAAATTCCTTCCCAACCCAATATGAACCCAAATAATAAGTAGGCACAATAGGTTTACAATGGGGAAGTAACCTATCCTGCTTATGCTATGGAGATTCAGGAAATCAACCTTCGGTCTAGGAAAGTGCTCCCAAAAGCTCACCCACCTTCTCCACCTGAAAATCTCGAAGAAGAGAAGGAGGACAATACTCCTCGAGCCAATGCACCTCCCTACCCTAAAAGGTTGATCCAACCTAAACAACACACCCCAGAAGAGGTTGAACTTATGGGAGAATTGAAGAATTTGTGTGTCAAAATACCCCTACTCCAGGCCATCAAGGATGTCCCTATCTATAACAAGTTTATCAAGGAAGAATGTTTCAAGAGGCCTGGGAGAAAAAGAAGAGATTCCCCCACTATCAATGTTGTTGGGAAATTGTCTGATCTGATGCTTGGGAGGGTGATCTCTCCAAAATATCTAGACCTAGGTAGCCCAGTAGTGGATGTGCACATCAATACTATTGTGGTCCCTAATACTCTGATTGATCTTGGGGCTGCAATCAATGTTATGACCAAGGAAACCATGGAAAAACTCAACCTCCAAGGAGACTTGAGAAAGACCACTACAGTACTACAACTTGTAGATAGATCCACAGTAGCCCCTGAAGGAGTTATCGAGGATGTGATGGTCTCTATCGACTCCTGGGAGTATCCCACAGATTTCCTTGTCCTCCAGCCCAAAACCAAGTTCAATGGTTATCCTCTCATCTTAGGGAGACCTTGGTTAGCCATTGCAGATGCTTACATTAGTTGCAGGGCTGGGAATATGACCATCAAGAATGGGCATCTCTCCAAACATCTTGTGTTATATCCCCTTGCTCAACCATATGTTGAGCATGATTTACCCCTGTGGTAGAGGAGGAAGAAGATATTTATCAGTCATCCCTCTACCCAGTTTTCACATTAGACACCATTGTAGGAAATAGGAAGCTAGATGAAGATGACCTTATTGACCACTTCCTACAGAACCAACCCCCTACCAATGGAAGAATCCCTAGAGAAACCTTAGAGTAATCCATGGATTGATTTATGCTCTGTTGATTCTGGGATAGAACATGCAAAGGTTGTAGAAATCAACCCATCAAGGACTCTAAAGATTAACCCCTCCCTCTCGGTTGAACAAGAAAAGAAATTATGCACTATGTTGAGGCAACATCTGGATGCTTTTTCATGGGACTATAAAGAAATGAAAGGGGTGCATCCCTCAATTTGTACTCATCACATCTACATCAAGGAGGGATGTAGGCTTGTGTACTAGCCCCAGAGGAGGATGAATCTAGCTCTTAAAGATATTGTGAAAGAGGAATTACAAAAGTTGTTGGAAGCAAGGTTCATATACCCTATTTCAGATAGTGAGTAGGTGTCCCATCTTGTCATAGTTCCCAAGAAAAATGGGAAGTGGAGGATCTGTGTTGATTACCGAGAGCTTAACAAGGCTACAAAAAAGGATCGTTTCCCACTAGATGGCCTTGCAGGGAAGAAATTATTTTCCTTCTTAGATGGATTCAGTGGATATAACCAGATTCAAATCAACCTTGAGGACCAAGACAAGACAACATTCACCTACCCATGGGGGACCTTTGCCTATAGGGTCCTTCTGTTGTCGCGCGGATTGGCACGACAACGCTCAGACCGGGGGCTGTCACTCTGATCCCCGATCCCTCCGTTTAAGCCTGTGTCCCGCGGCTAAGGGGGGTAGACCCTGTGAGATGATGTGACCAACTGTCGACCAGTTGGGTTGGGAGACACGAAAGGAAAACAGCACTAAAAAAGATTTTGTTAAGTTTAATAGACCAGTGCCTTGTGAGATTATTCTTAGAATGATTACTTGTTAAATGATATGAAAGGATGAACCATGAACAGCAATCATCTATCATCAGCTAAAAACACAATGCTCTTAGAATGACAAAAACGATATCCAGCAGCTAAAAATTTGAAAAAAGATGAACGCTTTAAATCACCACGAGAATCATAAACCATCAACCAGATATCAATTTCGCATCTCGGCTTGAAAACTTTAGATCTCAGCAATAAAGATATAACGTGAAAGCAACTGAAATCTGGCAAAAATAATTTTCCAAAATGTTAATATTTTTTCAAATTTTTTTTTTTTTTTTTTGTTTGTTTTCTCAATATATGGAAATTAAAAATCTAAAAAGGCTAAAATTCTAAAACTAAATTTTAATCACTAAAAATATAAAACCTAAAATACATTTTTTATTTTTTTATTTTTTTATTTTTTATTTAAAAAAAAAAAAAAAAAAAAACAAAACAAAAATTAAAATCTAATTTTACAAAATTAAACTAATCCTAAACATAAACACATTTTTTTTTTCTTTTTATAGAAAATAAAATAAACTATTTAAAAAAAAGAAATTGAAATCTAAATACATAAATCTGAAAGATACCTACCCATACGCTCTATATTACCCTAGCTATACAATACGCTAACTATATAAAACGAAAAAGCTCCAAAAACTAAACTATATACAATGCACACATATTATCGTGACATCCAATCGACAATGGATCTAACATATGGGTAAAGGCTAAGTTAGCGAAATAATGAAATCGTAACCTTACCCTCCTGTTTACGCCGAGAGATAGAAACGAATTTGCGCAGGCAGATACGAAGACGGCGGAGGCAAAAACGTAACCTTGAGGGTCTTCGACGGCAGAATAAGCGTTTAACTGTGAAGGAGTTTCAGTTCCTGGTGCCTGCGTGAAATACGACTATGACTAAACTGAGCGTCGATCATCTGCGTGAAGAAGGGAATGCGTTCATGCTGCGGGCGGACAGAAAAGATTTGAAGCGGTTTGATATGATGACCTTGCAACCACGCGAGTTCAATAGCGAAATGTGGTTCAAGTGAGTACGCAGGTCTCGTAGGGATCATCCAGCACTCACGACAAAACCGGTCATTTATGCTGAGCCTTTCTTTTGACTGCACGACTGCTTTTCGAATCGACTTAGGCGCGGGATGGTAGTTTTGAAAAGCCGCAAAAATGGAGATGGTGGCAGACGGTATTCACGCTGGATGGCAAACGTTTCACACCCAAAAAAAATATGCGATTTCTGCAATGTATTAATGTGACAGCGGATCTCTTTGGGTGCTGAACTGCAAGCAGCAACGACAAAAGGAAATACGTCCTTGTATGCACATGACCCTCATGCGTTTGCAGGTGAAGAGGCTGAGTGCAAATCGTTTCCTTCTAATCACAAAACTCTCTGCTTTATTTGGAAACCTCTGGAGAAGACCCTATACCTGCAATAAGAAAAACAAAAGCCTGCAGATATATGCAAAAAAAAAAATTTAAGAAAAACCCTAATGAAAACTGAACCAAAATATGGAACCCTAGAACAAAAAAAAAAAATTTGAAACCCTAAGACAGCCCAATAATTTACAGATTGTGGCCCTTGAAATGCCAGATTTAGCTATAACAACAGTAATACTTTCGAAATATCAGAAAAACTTGAACTTCACTGTGAATCATAAAGAAAATCTCTCCATGTAAAACACGCAATAAAATTTAAAAGATTAACCCAGGGCACAATCAGCTGGGCTCTGCACAGAAAAGCCTGTGGGAGTCGGCTGGTTCAGCCTAGAACTTCCCCAAACGCCCACCTGTACCTTTTACCTAAAGATCTCCTGCACACTTCAAGCAAACATCAGTAAAGAGGGCAAGAAATGCTGCAGGATTTCAAGGAATAATGGAGATACCTGCCATTATTCCAGAAACCCTCAACATTCAAACCCTAGCACGTGAGCAAGATACCTGTACTCACAATACTCTGAAAACCAGCTATTATTAACTGCTGAAAACTGAAATATGCAGAAAAAACAATCATCTCACAGCAATTCCGGAGAGTAACACCAGCCAGTTTTGAACCCCAAAGTCTTTTTATTAATCAGAAAATCAGATTTCAAGAGAGCTTTTCAGTACAGACTCACAGATCAGATGACTTGAAATGACCCCCTAAGACCCTATATAAAGGAAATGATCCTAACGGCTAGTTCAAGTGATCCATGTAGAAATGATCTCGACCGTTGATGAGGATCAAGACCTCTCTTAATCTCATCCGTCGATTTATTAACTTAAAATATTATTATTTTATTAGTTAGGGTTTTTGCTTGATTTTTTTAATTTTTTTATTATTTTTCATTATTTTATTATTTTTATTCATTTTAAAATGGATCACTGAACTACACCTTCGGAAACATCACCTAGGACCTAGGACTTAGGACTCATGAGGAGATTTAAAACATTTCTCGACCCTCAGGACACATTACATCAAGACTTTTACAAAATTACATCTTAAGGGACGAACCCATTTAATACAGACCCTCACAAAACACCCAGCTCTGCGACACAACGATAATCTAGCAGATCAACACACTAGGATTCTCCTAAAGTTCTAATGACAAAA